>JAHGAU010000024.1:0-600000 GCA_019925105.1 Niebla homalea
TTAATTAGTATTATTATTGTTTTTATAATAAACTATTTAAATTTAATATATTAAATCTTATAATAAATAAATCTGGATTTTAATCTTTAAAATCCGTTTTTTAATTCTTTTTCTTTTATTTTCTTATTTTTAATATTTAAGGGATAAAATTCCTATCTTATTTGATACTATAATCTTAAAGAGGCTTTACTATATAAAGTATATAAAATGCGTTAGCTCCGCCGTAAATTTATATACCTTTTCTTTATAAAATATTTTAACTTTTTTATATAAAATATTATTAAATATATAGTTATAAATAAAAGGACTTTAAATTTAATAGATTTCGTTTTTAATACTTAAGGTTATTGCGATAATTATAATTAATATATTTAACGTTATCTTTAATTAATTAATATTAATACGTTTTTTTATTAACGTTATAATATATTTAACTTTTACGTTACGGATAAATATATATTTTAATAAATATTATCGTTTATTTATTTAAGCGTTTATTATATAGCTTAATTAACGGATAAATAAACTTTAATTTAAGGTTAATATTTAATAAAATTTATCGGTTTTATCCTTTAAAGCCCTTTACGCTATATATACGGATCCCATAAGGGTAAAAACCGTTATTAATAAAGTACGGAGTTTCTTTATTTAATAAAATACCGATTTAATTTAATAATATAAGTAAATAATAAAAGAATATTATTTTCTTTGGGATATATTTAAGAATAATAATATTTATTTTATTTATTTAAATTAATTATTTAAGCTTATATTAAACTATGGATACGTTATTTATATAGCTTATTTTTAACGATTTAAAAAGTTAATTCCGGGATATTATACGTAATATATTATTCCGCGGTATACATTATACGTTAAAGGAGCTATTATTAAAGATATCCGGCTATTAATTACGGGAGTATATATATTAAGTATTAATAATGGAAGCGTCCGAAAGGTTATTCCTTTTAAGTATTTTAATATTATTTAATTAATCTTTAATAATAGTTATAAAGTATAAGATTTATTTAATTTAATAATTAATATAAGCTTAAGTATATAGGCTTTTTACGGACCGTAATACGATACTTATTTTTATAATTAAAAAAAGCTTATTTATATTAAAGTTATTCTTATATGGTTAAAGTATAATTTATTATATTTATATTTTTAATACTTTAATTAAACGTTTCTTTTATTAATAAAAGTTACTTATAAAGAATTAATTTAAATAAATAATGAAAATAATCTTATATTAACTTTAAGATAATATATACTTTTTAAATAAGGTTAAATTAACTTTATAGAAATAGCTTAAAGATTAATAAATTTTTAATTATAAATATAATACATTATATATTAAGGTCGTTATAACGGGTTTATTAATAATTAGCTTAAAAACCGTTATATTTATAAATTATAATAATAATAATCCCCCCTTTAAGAATATAATAAGTTATCCTTTTAATTATATAAATATTATCGGCCGATAAAACGGTATAAAATATTGGCTTTTACGATTAATATAAGAAAAGAAAGAGGTACGTATTTAATAAGCGTAAATTATATAAGTTCCTATATATAATCCTTATATAGTCTTATTAACGGCTTAATAAAAAGGGTAATAATTATAATACCCGGGTAAATATAATATTAAATTATATTAAGGTTAAGTTAACGTAATTTTTAAAATTATTTTAATTAATAAGTATCTTTAAAATCGGTTTAATTTAAGATAATATTATAAAGTATAATAATCCGGTAAATATTATTATTTAAAAAGTTTAACGTATTTAACCTTAATATATAAAATTTAATTTAATATTTTTATTTAATATTAATAAGATTAAAATATTTAATACGTTATCGGAAAGGAATAAATTAATCTTATAATTATAATAAGTCTTTATAATAAGTATTAATATTAAGTTAATATAATAATAAGTAATAAATCGCTTAAACAACTTTAAAAAGAAAGATTACGTCCGTTTAAACTTTAAGCTTCTTAATTCTATAATTAATTTAAACGATATAACCTATATAAACTATATTTAAGGGTTATTATATTCTTAATTAAAACTTAATTAAGATTATTGTATAATTATAATTAATTTATTAATATCTTTATTTTATTTTACGTTAAATAGTTATCCTTTTTATTCGGTTAATTTATAATTATATAAGGGATTTATTTTTTATTAACTTTTTAAATTTACGATATAAAAGATTCTTATTACGTTAAGTAAAAAGTATAAATGTTTAATATTATTAACGTAAAAAAATATTTCTTAAGCCTTTATAATCCGCTTTAAAATTATTATTAAAAGTATAAATAATATAAAAAGCCGATTAATTTTAAAGTTAATTAATTTATAAACGATATTTATATTTATATTAAATATAATAAGGATTTCATATTAAAGTATAAAGAATATCTTTTACGGATTATTAATACTTTTTTATAAACGTAAAATAATTTATAAAATAATAAGGATTAATAAGTAATTTTATTACTATTTTAAGGGACTTAAGCTTACCATATTAAAAAGCGAAAAAAAAAGGTTAAATAATTATATTTAATTATTTAGGCAGATAATATTAAATTAAGGAAGAGATTTAAATAATTAAACGTTTAATTTTTATCTTTTTTTTTATTTCTTTTATAATATTTTTATCTTTATTTAATCCTGCTTATTTAAAGGTTTTATTTTATAAAAATATAAAAAATTATAATATTTATTATATATTCTATATAATTAATAAATAATATTATACGTCCGGCTTTTTTATAAAGTTAATAATATTTAAATTAATATTTTTTAACTTCCGTTTTTATTTTATTTTCTTTTCTAGGTTAAATAATTTATTTATATAGAAATATCCGTCGCGTTATTTATAAATAGAAATTTAAGTTAATTTAATATATTTATTTACGTTTCTTTATGATATTTTTTATTTACGTTAAAGCTTTTAATAAATATATATTTCTATTTATACTTTACGGGTTATTTCTTAGTCTATTTTTTCTTATTCTTCTTATATTTTTTATATTATTTTCTTTCATATTGCTTTTTCTTATATTGCTTTTTTTTTTATACTTCTTATTCGGTTTTTTTTTATATTTTTAATCTACTTTCTTTTATACTGCTTTTTCTTATACTTCTTATTCAGCCTTTTTTCGTATTTTTCGATTTAATTTTTTTTATATTATTTTTTCTCATATTTCTTATTTAGCCTTTTCTTATATTTTTAAGCTTATATTACTTTCTTTTATATTACTTTCTCTCGTATTACTTTTTATATATTGCTTTCTCTTATGCCTTTTAATAAGCTTTTACTTATACTTCTCGATCGGCTTTCTCCCGTACTTTTTGATCGGTTTTTTCTCGTATTTTTTAATCGGCCTTTTTTCATACTTTTTAAATTACTTTTTTCATATTTTTTAATTAGCTTTTTCTCGTACTTTTTACTTAACTTTTTCTTATATTTCTTGATCAGTTAATTCTCATATTTTTTAAGTTATCCTCTCCAATTCTTTTTATATTGCTTTTTTAAGCTTTTCAATCCGTTTTTATCCGCTTTACTTTTTATAGTCTATTTATATTATTTACGCCGCTTATTCCCGTTTTACTTATAGATCTTCCGACTTTATATTTATAAAGGATACTTTAACTAATATTTTATTACCCCGTAATAAACGTTCTGCTTTAACTTTTTAATAATTATTACGTATTATTTTTATTATTAAATTTTTATAATTTTTACTTAATTTTATACCCGTAAATTTTATATTAATCTTATATATTTATATTTTATATATAATTTTCTATAATTTCCTATTAATATTTAAATATTATATTTAAGAAATTATACGTAATTATATAATTTAATACGTTAAAGTTAAACGTTATTAAAGATTCGGATAAGTTTCCCGTTACCTTTTTATATACCGATAATATTTTATCCTTAAAGATTAAATTAGGAAAGTTAAAAAAGGTTAAATAGATTAATTACCGTACGAAGAAGGATATAATATTTTTACCTTAATCATCTTTATAATAGTTTAAATTTAAGATATAATAATTATATTTATTTATTTAATGGTCTTAAACCGTTAATAGCCCTTATTTACGCTTTCTTAAGATATCTTTACCCTTAATTATAAAATGTTTTCTAACGGAACGTAAAGCGACTTTTTATTAACTTATATAATACCACTTTTTAATCGTATTATTTTTAAGGTATTAAAGTTTAAATAATTAATTAAAACGTTAAAATTCATTAATATAGATTAATTAATAAATTTTATTAACTTTATTAAATTATCCTTTTTAAGGATTCTCGGGGTATTTAAGGGTAATAACGTATAATAAAGGTTTATAATTATTAATAAGCGATATTTATAGATGCGGTAATAGTTAAGCGTTTCTTAAGATAAATAAACTTAATGATTTAAAGGATAATTAAGATTATTAATCTTAATATAAAGGCTTTCTTTAAAATTAAGTAAATAATTTCACTAATATATACTTTAATTAACCGTATTATATAATCCATAAATACCCTTAAATAACTTATATTCTTAAAGAAGGTATATAATAATAAAATAAGTTTACCGATTATTAATACTTATTTAAGGATTATTTAACGGTCGCTTTTATTTATAAAATTAAAAGTTAAACCCTTAAGTATTAATTATTAAATCTCGGTTATATTTTTTATTAAGGTTCGGGGTACGTAGAGTTTTAAAGCCTTTATAATAACCTTATTAATTCACTATATAATACTATAATCTCCAGAAACGATATCGTTTTATATATCCTTTATATACTTTAAGTAAATAAGAAGTTCTTAACGGAAACGTTAAAATACACTGAATTATATAATAAAAAAAAGGGATATTTATATTATTATAGCATATTGCCAGTATATTATATTATACGTTATTTCTTTATTTATTAAATAAAGTAAATATATTTAAAAGGGTATTAATAGTTATTATTAACTTAAATTTACGGAAAAACTATTATAAATAACGTTTTTTATACGGAGTTAAACGGTTTTACCACCGGTTTTTAAACGTTTAATTATATTAAAAGTAATATAAATATAATTTACGGTAAATTTTATTATTTATTAAGGGCTTTTTATTAATACACTCCTTAATTAAGTACGTCCTTACCCGGGTATTAATATCTACGTCCGGCGGTTAGTTTTACTTTTATTTAATACCTACGTTATACTTAATAAATATAAGTTTATAATTTATTATTTATCGTTAAGCGGAAGGATATTTTTAATTACTTTAATACGGTATTAACTATATAAATATTATAGATAAAAGCCTTTAAGGAAGGTAAACTTAGGTATATTATAATTTAAATAAAATAAAAAGCGCTTATAATTAAGTTATAATATTTTTAAAATATTACGTAAGGATTATTTCTTAATAATTACGGGAATATAATTGTATATATTTAATTAATAATAATCCCGGCGTAAATAAAATCGTAATTTTACTATATTAATTATATTTAAATTGTTAAAGCTAACTTATAAGAAATAAAGTTATCTTAATCTAACTCGGGCTATCCCTTAATAATATAATCTTTTATTTACTTTAAGTTCCGTTATTTTAAAAGCTTTAATTTATAATATTAAAATAATTTATTATTAAAAAATCGTTAAGATATTTAAAGATATTATAATTAAAAATATTTAACGTAATTTTACTTTTTATTTAAATTTATATTTAAAAATAAATCTATTCTTATATATTTTTACTTTATTAAAGACGGAGTTAACTTAGTATTAAATTGTTAAACTTTTTTTATTTTACTTTAAAGATTTATAGAATAAATTATTATATACGTTATATATTTAATTATGTATTTCTTTAACGCGATCTAAACTTTTACGGGTTTATTGTCTTTTTCCGTTATAACTTTAAGTAATAAATTAATTTATTAAACGCGATTAAGTTAAAGCCGGAACTTTTATTAACGATTAATAAGTAATTATTTATCCGAAATAAATAAATATTTAAAAAGCTAAATATTCCCGCCTTAATAAAAGGATTATTTATTTAAAATAAGTAAGTAATTAAAAAGTTAAAGATATTTACCTTTATAAGAAGGTTATTATAAAAGCTATAAGTTAATATACTATATAAAGTATAATTAATTCGTAATAATCGCTATATATTAACGCGATTACTCCCGTTAATACGTTATAATAAAGATAATAAAAGAATAAAAAACGTATAAGTTTTAAACTTAAAGGTATAAACGATTATTAACCTTATTAAAGACCTTCCTTAACGGGGAGTTTATTACGTTATTTTCCCTTATTTAACTACGTCCCTTAATTAAATTATAGTAGCCTTACCGTACCCGTCAGAGTAAAGTTAATTATAATCCTTAAATAAGTAAAATATAATTTACGTAATTTTTAAGTATTAATAAGTCGTAAGTTATTAACGGATTAATATATTTTATTATTAAAGGATTTAAGTATAAAGGTTTAAGCTATAAAAGTATTTTACTTAACGTTTAAAGGGAATTTAAGATTAATTAATTACGTTTTGCCTTTTTCCTTAATTAAAACTTATTTATTATAGTAATAAAATAAGAATATTATATAATATATTAAGGATTTAATAATAATATTATAACGCTTATAAAATTTATAATATAATTTATAGAGAAACATAATAATAACGGATACTTATAAATCGTAAATTTAGAACGTTAATTAATAATATCGCCTATTATATATTTCTTTATAATAATTACTGAAATTTAAATATTTAAAGAGCTAAAAACCGTAAACTTTATTTTTAATACCTTATTTAAAAACCGCTTATTAATTTAATATAAGCTCTTAAGGATATTTTAACGGTTAAATTACTTAATAAGCCTTATAATTTAAGTAAGTATCTTTATTTTAAGGCTTTATTGATTTTATATTAATTTAATAGCCTTTACCCTAAATAAATAGATTTAAAATCAGGTAAATATTATATCCCAAAATAGCTTATTCTATTTATATTGAATTTATTTATAGCGTTTTTTAGTCCTTAAAAGCCTTAATTTTTTTTTTATTTAAATCTTTCTTTAATATTATAAATATCCCTTAAATCTACGTTATAATTTTAAGCGGTATATTATTAATATTATTAATTAATAGAATTTATTAACGCTTAAAATCATTAGCCTTAACGTAGATCCTTAAATACCTTTTTTTATAAAATTTTATCTTTTATTATTATTTTATCGGTTTATAAAGTTAATATAACGTTACGCTTTATATAGTATATATTATAATTAACGTATATTATATTGCCGTTTATATAAAGATTATATCTTAAGTTAATCTTTACGTTAATTATATATTATTTATTAATTTAATCCCGGTCTTAATAAGTAAGTATTTAAGTTTCTTATCCGATATTTTTTTTATAAATATTTTTTATATCCGGCAAATTTATAAAGCCGTAAGGTTTATAATATATACATATATGGTTTTTTACGTAATTATTAAACGAAGAATATTTTCTTTACGCGATTAAGGATATCTATATATATTTATTATATATATTATTATCTATCCTCCGGTAACGGTAATTAACGGTACGTAAAATACCTTTACGCTAAGGATCTTAATACTATTATTTTACCGTTTAATACGTACTTTTTCGTATAAAATTTAATTATAAATATATTAAAAATTAACGATTATTATTATTTATATAATATAGCGTTATATATTTTTAATTCTTTAATATTTTTATATTTTTATATTTTTATCGTTATTCTTTTTTATATTTTTAGCCGAACTCTTAAATATTATCCGACGTAATAAATTACTTAACCAAGTTAATAAATAACTTAAAGTTATAATTAAAAAATAAAGGTAAAAATAAGTAATACGGGTTAATATTGCCTTTACCCGCGAGTTAAAAGTTATAATAAAATAATATATTAATATTGGTTTCCCCTTTATACGGTTCTTAAGTATTCTTTAAAGTTATCCCTTTATAGTTATATTATAATCTCCCGAGAAATAATCGTAATTATTATTATTAATAAATATCCGTAAGGGCCTAATAAAAAACCTTAATTATTACGTACTTTCTAGATTAAAGCCCCGGGTAATAATCTTTAACGGCCCGTATAAAATTCCCGTTATTATTAATACGTATAATTATTTATTAATAATAATTACGGATTTTAAAATTATTATATTTCTATTATACCTTTAATAAGTTTTTAATAAATATAAATATTATTGAACGTTTATTAATTAAATATATATTATATAATAGATTTATAACCGAAGTAAACTAGCTTATATTAATTATATTATTTACGATTAAAATCTATAGACTTTATAAACTATTTAAAAAATAAGATTAATAAAATTTATACGGATAACAATTACTTTAAGGTATATATTTATTATTACGGCCCTTATTAAGATTAATATTCTCTAAATCGTATTATTTACGATATATATTATAAACTTTAAGTATAACCATAAATCTAATAATAATCGCTTTATTAAATTTAAGGGAGCGGTAAATATATATTATTTCGTTAAGGAATAAATATTCTTATATTAATTACTTAATATTAAATTATTTATTAATAACTTTAATTTTCCTTTTAATGGCGTATTATTAACTTAATATATAGTTAATAATAATAAATATCCTTTAAAGTAAACGTTAACCTATTTATAGAATTAAGAACGTAAAAATCGCAAAATATTAATTATAAGTATATTACGGATATATTTATTAATTTAAAATTAATAACCTATAATATTTACTATTAATAAATAATAAGATAAAGTACGCGTTATAATTAAGGAGTATAATAATAATTAAATAAATCTTTAAAAATTAAAATATTAATAATAATAATAAATATATTATTATTAATAATAAGATTTTTCATTTTTATCCTCGCCGCTTTTCCTCCGTAACCTTTATTTCCTCCGTATTTTTACGTAGTTTAAAGTAAAAATTGCCCGAGGATAATTATAATAATTTAGGTCTTAAAAATATTTATATTATAAATACTAAAAAGTATTGGAATTAATAACGGTTAATAATGGCGGATACTAAATTAAAGCCGGTTTAATTAAAAATCTATAAGATTATTAATAATTTAAATAATAATTTTTAAAATAAAATTTAAATAATAAAAAATAATATTTATATAGAATAGTTTAAGAAAGAATAATACCGGATATTAATTAAAAAGTATTTTAATAGTTTTATTAATAATTTTATTAAGACCGAAGTCGTTATAAGTATTAAGATTAATATTAAACCGAATATACCGTATATTTACCGTAAAAACGGATAAAGTAAAAAATTAATAAACGCCGTAGATAATATATATAAATATAATTAAGGTAAAGAAGGCTTTATTAATCTTAATATAAACTTATTTATAGTATAAGTAAAAATATAGAACAGTAAGTTTACCTTAACCGCCTCGGCGTTACCGGTAAAGTATAAAAGGCGTAAATTAATAATTATAAACCTTTTTACGTAATTTATTAAAAAGGTCTAGAAATAAGAAAATAACTTTATTATTTATACGGGTAAGAAGCTTTAATAAAACTATTCTATTAAGTATATTTAAAGGTTAATCTTTTACTTATTATAAGAAATAAAAGAGGGTCCTTTTTATAAATTATATTAAAAGACTTCTTATTAATTATAAATTAAGAGCGGTCGTAAAATATTATTATTATATAAACGATCGAGATTAACCGATATTTATTTACGGATAAAATAGCTCTTAAAATTTATATTTTTATAAATATTATTTAACGTAAACTTCTATTATATAACGGTTTTAATCTACGGATAGCCGTCTATAATAAATATATTTATCTCGTTTAACGTTAAATTAAATTTCGTTAAATTTTATTAAATCTCGTTAAACCTTTTTATATATTTATATATATCCATTAAAATCCCCAGAAAGAAGCTAGCCTTATTTATTATAATAAAATTTAACCTATAAGCGAATCTATTATACCGTATATAGCTCTGATATAATAATTATTTTACGTATAAACGTAAGTATAGCTAGTTTTTTAACGGTTATAAACATTTATTCAAAATTAATTATTAATAAGGGCTTATAAAGAGCTTTAAGGTAAATATAATTAACCTCGTTAAAATTAATACTGAAAGCTTAATATACTTCCTTTAAGTATCGTTTACTTATATATTTAATTATTAAGATAATTTTTTAATATAAATACCAAATAAAAGTAATAATTAATATTAATAACCCTTTAAAACTTATTATTACCTTTAAACGTTTTTTAATAACTTTATTAACGTCGCTTTTAATATTTATGAATATTAATAAATAATAATTACTTTCGGATCGGATTATTACTTACGGATTATAAGCGGATCGGGTAAATATACCTCGGGCGAACGGGGATTATTATTTAAGTATTAGTCTTTTATAGAGTTTATATTTAATATATATATATTATATATATACCTTAATAAAGTTAATTTTAGCTTTTACGTAATAAAACTTTATCTCTTATTCCTTTTCGCGATATAATAAATTATAAAAACTTTATATTAAAATAAACTTTATTTAATACTTTACTTAAAAAGTATATTAAAGCTCTTAGAATTTATATGTATATATTTATACCGTTAACTGTAATTATTAGTTCCATTATTTACTTATAATATTTACGTTAATATAATAGATATAACCGATATTAATTAGATAATATAAAGTATCTATAATTTTATTAATCGGTATATCGTTTAAGCGATAAATTTATAGGATATTAATATATATATTACTTAATTATTAATAACTTATTAAAACGGCGGAAATTAAGTACTTATAGGATAAACTTATTTAATTAATTATTATTTTATTATTTACGTTTATTTTTAATATAAAACGTTATTAACTTATATTATTAACGTTAAAATAATACTTAATTATTAATATAATATTTTCCCGGGGGATTTATTCTTTCCGTAACGTTTTACGGATAACGTTTTTTAATATTCCGTTAAAATAAACGTCCATTTATATAGTTAATAATTTAACTTACTATTTAAGGATTTTAGGATTATTATTATATTTTATATATTAAGCTTTATTAAGTATATATATAATAATATATTAATCGTTAGCTTTTTATTTAATACTTATTTCTATTACTTTAAACTTCCGAAAGATATTATATTAAGAATAACCTTAAAAACTTTAAGGCCCGATATTCTTAATTTATATAATTAATATATATATTATAAAAGGAAATATATAGCTTAATTTATTTAATATATTCTATAATTAAAGTTATTAAAAATAAGATAAATATAAAATAATTTTAACTTTATTATTATAATTTAAAAATATTTATTAAATCTTCCGTTTTTCGTTTAAATTAAATTAAGCTATATTATTATATTAATACTTATTTAATAAATAATTTATTTATATATATTATCAAAGATTAAAGTAAAATAAAAATATTAATACTCGAATAATTTATATATAAGATTAATATAGGGTTATATATAGGTTTTAATTTAATATTTTAAATACTAAGTCTTTATTATTTTACTATATAAGGGAAATCGGATTTTTAATAAGTTAATAATTAATAATAATATTATCTTGGACGGTAATAACTGGATTTAGTTAATTTTAAATTTAGAATTCCGGATATAATAAGTATTATAATAATTAAGTTAACGTCTTATATTATTACTTATAACTTTAATTAATATTATGCTTTCCGTATAGAATACTTTAATATAATTTAAGTATTTAATTTATTATTTTTTAAAATATAAGGAAATAAATTTAAGTATTATTTTATAAGAACTTAGTTTTCGTTATTAAAATAACCCTTATTATTATTAACTTAATGCTTATTAATTTTATTATTAATTATAAATAAATTATATAATAAGATATAATAGATAATACTATAACTTTTTATAACCGATTAGTTTATAATTGGTAT
This sequence comes from Niebla homalea, assembly GCA_019925105.1. Classification (NCBI taxonomy): domain Eukaryota; kingdom Fungi; phylum Ascomycota; class Lecanoromycetes; order Lecanorales; family Ramalinaceae; genus Niebla; species Niebla homalea. Next base: position 12,040 of record JAHGAU010000024.1, read on the forward strand.
ATTAAAGAGCCCACTTTCTATTAGTACGTTATTATAATATAATAGTTATATTCTAAATATATTACGTATAATCTATTATAAGTTTTAGTTATACCGATATTATAAGGATATTAATCTTATTAGGAAAATAACGTAATTATATTAACGATAGAATATTTAAAGTTATTATTAATTAAGAATTTAATAAGCTTAACTTAAAACTTATATATATAATTTAATTAAGCAATTTCATAACTATTTAATTAATATATAATTTTTTTATTATTTTGCTGCTTTTTTAATTTATAAAATTGGTAAATTACGGTAATAATCGATAATATTGCTCCCTTAAGGTTAAAACGTTATATTATACTATTTAAAGTAATTATAACGATATTATATTCTTTTTACTGGAAAAAGGCGTTAATTATAAAAAAAACTTTTTATGAAAGCGATACATTAACTTTTTAAAAGGTTATACTTTAATATTTAATTACTATTATACGTATTACCTATATACTATAATTTAAAATACGTTTTTAACGATTTCCGTTTCTTAAAGTTAAGGGATATAATTCTTAAATTTATTCTTAAATAAAAAAGTAAATATTAATTCTTAAGAATTTTATCGTTAAGAAATAGCTTTTTATAATGCTTTATACGAAATTAACCGAGAATATAATAATATATAGAATACTTTAATTAAAATAAAGCTTCTTTTAAAATATAACGTAAATCCTATTTTAATTAATATAAATAATAAATTTACGCTTTATTATATGGTATAATAAGATTTTTTTAACGTCCTTATAATATTCCTAAAGTAAAAAGCTAATATTAAAAAAAGATTTAAAGATAAAACTCTATTAATACGGGCTTACGTATTCCGTTACTTAAATATTATATGTTTATTACTTTTTAAAAAAGCTTAAGTTAATATTACGTATTATATTTTTCTGAGTTTAATTATACTTAAGTTAACCTTCTTAAAATCGCTAAGCCGTTAACGGTTAATTACGTATTAAGAAATTTATTAAATTAAAACGATTCTTAAGATATTATATAATAATGGTTATCCGTAGTTTCCCTATATAACTTAAAGAATTATGGATAAAGTCTTTATAATTAAAATTAAAGCCGGGTATATTTATTTATTTTTATAATTCGGCTTTATATAACGTAATTATTAAGGGTCCTTTATTATAAACGTTAATTATTTTACTAAAAATAATAAATATAACCTTATTATTAATAATATTATTGGGAGCTTTAAGGTTTAAGCCTTACTTAAATAAGTTAATTATAAAAGTTATATTCTTAATAAGCTATATAAATTATAGAAATATTTTGTGATAAAGGGGTTTTTAAGGGGTATAAGTAGTTATTTATAACGTTATTAAGAATAAATGGTTCCTATTAAATACGTTTTTCTATTATATACCCTTTTTTACCTTTTATTAATTATTATTTTCTATTATTTTAATTAATGTTTCGCTCTATAAAACCTTATAATTTATAAATACTTATTTATTACCTTTATTAATCTTATAGGAAATATTTATATATATTTCTTTTTATAATCGTTATAAAAATTAATAATATTATTAATCTCTTAAATATAATATAATTATTAACGTATTAAACGTCCTCTTTTTATTAAGGGCAAAAGAGTTAATACTTAACCTTTATAGAATATACTTTTACGGTAAATTAAGTAAGTTATTTAACTTAATAACTTAAGTAAAGATTATTAATAAATTAAATAAAGTAAAAGTGAAAGATATTTTATAGAAAGTCATTTTATAAAAACGGAAAACGTAAAAACCGTAATAATTAAATACCTTTATACTTATACCGGAGCCAGATCCGGCTTACTTATAAATAAATTAAGGACGTTAATAAACGTAAGCCATAAGTATAATTATAATATTAATATTTACGCCGGAACCAGAGCCAGTTCTTATAAGTACGACTTAAAATATAATTTATAGATCTTAATCGTTAAAAATATTAATATAGGATATAGTTACCGGGGCTATTAATACCGCTAAAAATATAACCGGCTTATTATTAAGCCAGTTTAAGATTATTTACTTAAACTTATCGATATACCTTAAAAGGGAACCCTTATTTTTAATAACTAAATTTATTAATAATACCGGCAAAATACCGGATACGTTATATAAGATTAATAAAATTAAAAAGGAAAATAAAAAGATAGAAGGAAAAAAAGTCTTTAAAGGGAAAAAAAGGTAAAATTAAAGATTATATAAACTATAAAAAAACCCCCTTAATACCGGACGAGAAACGTATAATAATATATAAAAAAATATTATTATAGTTAAAAACGCTTTATTACGATAATCTTAATAATAAAATAATAATAAAAGAGCTAAAAAAATTAAATATAATTATTAAAACTATTAATATAAAAGACGGATATAAGAAGAAAAACCTTTTTAATTATATTATTTAAATTAATAACTTTCAAAAATACTTTAAAGATACTTAATAATATTATAGAAAATTAAAAATAGATTTAATTAATATAGAAATATATAAACGATTAATAAACGTTTATAAATAAATAAGTAACCTTAATACGCAATATATATACCCTTAAATATAGAATATCCTTAACCCTATAGAAATAAAGTTTACTTTAATAAAATTTTCTATAATAATAAATATTCTTATCCTTAACTTTATAAAAAGAAAGCTTATTTTAATAAGATTTTCTATAATAATAAATATTATTATTCTTAATAATAAGTTTAAAGGAAATATAAAAAATTTAATTTATATCCGTATTTAAAATATATTAAATAAATATATATTTTTTAAGAAGATTATTTATGTTCGGAAAGTAAACCTATATAAATATTAAGTTATTATTAATTAAAATATTAATATTTATCCGTATTTAAAAATCTACTTAAAGGTTACGTTTAAGAAAAATATAATTAAAATATAATTTAAATCTGGATTATATTAAATAATATAATTATTAAAAAACTATAACTTCCCCGATATAGCCTTTAAAACGCGGATAAAAGTTAAGCGCAAAAAGCTTAAATAATTATTACTTAAGTAAATAAGGTTTAAGATACCGTAATTATAGCCTAAAGACTAATTTTATAAGCTTATTATATTTTATTTTATTGAAGATAAAGGTTTATATAAAATATATATTTCTCTATTTATAATTTTTAAAGTTATAAAACGCTTTAATTTTATTATATTAAAGTAAAAGGATCTTAAAGTAAAAAAGTTAATAAAGACAAATTATATAGAAATACTTAACTTTTTTTTAAAATAATCGTTATCCGGATATAAGTAATTAATTAATAAATAAAGATATTAAGTTAATACCTTAACTTATATATTAATAAGAATAAGGTTAACGGATAAACGTATTAAAGCATAGTTATAGTCTTTATTATATATTATATTATAAATTTATTTAATTATTATTAAATAACCTTATACCTTTTATTATTAATAATTAATTACGTATTTAAAAAAAAAAGTTCGGATAATCCCTTAATCTTTATATAAATTAAAAATATTTTTAAATTATATAAGAAAAATAGGGCTTACGCGATTTAAAGGTAAATTAAAAATAATATATTTTAATAATAAGAATAATTATTCTTATATTTAAATTATAAAAGAAAATTAATAAATACGTAAAAAGATTATATAATAGTATAAGCATAAGTATAAGCAATATAATTAAAAAGTTAATGCCCTTAACCTTTTATTATATTACGTAAAAGGGAAAGTTATTAATTATTAATAACGTTTAAATTACGATATAAATAATATTAATAATAACCTTCGTAATCCGTCTTATATTAATAAATAAAGCCGGGGTTAATATAGTTAATAAAAGCGATAATACCGGTTAATTATTTATTTTTTAAAGTATAATAATACCTAGCTCGATATAAGTTATTATTTAATATTTAGACCTTATTTAACATTATCTTTAAATTAATATTATAGCTTCCGTTAATACGTAATACCGTTAACGCCCTTAACCTATTATTTTTATTAATAATAATAAAGAAATTAATAAACTTTATAACTTAAGTTTAAATAACGTTATTAACCTTATTAAAAACGCTTTAAATAATTTTATTTACTTTAACGTTATTTTATTTCGGGGTTATCGATATACCTATAAATATTATAAACCTTCCCGTAAAATAATAAAAGTATAACGTATTAATTTTATTAAAAATATATAAAGATATCTTATAGAATTCTTTTACTTCGGTAATATTAAATACAACAAGAATAACCATTAATAAAACGTTCTTTATATCCGTTTTAAAATTTCCTTAAACGTTTAAAATAAGAATATTAAGGATAAAATTTATAAAAGCGTTAGGAATAAAGTTTTTAGGGGTATCGGAAACGGGTTAATCAATATTTTAATTAATATATTTACGGATAATTATATTTACGAGCTTTTTAATAATATAAAAAGCGTTAATAATCTTTATAATTATTATATTATTATTTATTATTTTTTATTATTATATAACGTAAATAATTAAATACTTTTTTTTTAATATTATTAATAGCTTTTTTAATTATATTTTCTTAAGGGAAAGTTATTAACGGGCGGGAAATTACGTAAAGAAAAGGGCTATCTTTATATATTTTAAAGTTACGATTAAGAATTTTTTAATTAAGTTTTATACTTTTTCTTTAACTTAAGAAGCTCTTAAATTTATATATTACGTTTTTTAAGTTCCTTTTAATAACTCTTCCGATCCTTTATAATTTATAATTTTAACCACTTATTTCTTATTAATAAATAATTGATTAACTCTTATAATTTTATTTATATATATTTCTGCTTAAGCCTATTATTTTAATATTATTAAAGTTATACTATTAAATCCCCGGTCTTATTAACTTTTCCTTCTTTTTTATGGTTAACGTATTACGTAAGCTAATTAATACCCTCCGTTATACCCGTAACCTGCTTTTCCTTTTTAAAGATGGTCCGGCGGAGACGATTAATTTTATTTTAATCGTTATAATATTCCTATTATACGATATATAGCTTCTCCTCCGCTTTATTAAGGTAAGCCTTAATTAACTTTTTTTTATTTTTAAGTTAATTAATTTTAGTTTATACCGCTTATATTACTTAAAAACTTATAAAAACTATAAAAAAATTAATAAGGCCTTAAGAGGGATTATATAAGGTTAAGACCTATATATTACGACTTTATTTACCCTGGTTTTAATTAATTTAAGGTTAAATATTATAGCGGACGTTTATTATAAAAAAGGTTATATCTTCCGATATATAAAGATTAAAGTATAATGAAAAATTATGCTTATAATATAATATAAATTTAATAAAAGGATTATAAATTAAAGTTTAATAAAGGAATATTATATAATTAACTTATTTAAAGGTATTAATATTTATATATAATATAAAATATAATTTATATTTATTTAATTAAATTATATATTAAGTTTATATTAAGATTTTATTATTATAATCGTTAATTTTAATTATGCCTTTTAAGTTATAATTATTATCGGGATCCTTTCTGGTATAAAAGGTTTATACGGTAAAAACGTTTAATAATTAACTTAATAAATTAACAAGATAATCGGAGTAAAAACGTGGTCTCAATATAAATATTTAAGAACTCGTTTTTAGATTTTAATTATTACTTTGATAACTTTATTAAATTCCCGTTATCCTTATTATTAATCGGAAACGGTAAGGAACTTATAAGAATAAAGCTATTTAAGTTATAGTCGGTAAGGCTTATATAAGTTATACTAAGGTAAGGGTATTTTTATAAATATTAATAATAATTAATAAAGGAAGGTAATATTTATTAATAATATCCTTATTTATAAATAATAAGAAGTTAAAACCGTTATCGGAAAAATAAAGGAAGCATTTTTATTTATATTTAATATAAAAATAAACCTTTATATTATAAATTTATAATAGCTTATTTATTTTACGGAAAAAACTATTTTTTCTCCAACGGAATTTTTGTTAATTTATAAGTATTTATTTATATCGCTTTAAATTATAATATCGTTTAAAGTTTATTATTATATTTAATATTTACGTACGTATCGGTAATTATTTAATAAAGAGAACGAAGATAAATAATATTAATTTATATTTAAAAACCTTTTAAGTTAAGTCTTAAAATAGCGAAAAATAATCTATTTTTAATTTATTATTATTTTTAATATAAACGGTATTTAAATACGTATATAAATATTTTACTTTTATTCCCGTTTTTAAAAGGCTATTTATAACCGGTAACTTATAAAGTACGGACTTAATTTTATATAATATAAATATTTATAAATACGGAATTAAACGCTTTAATTACCGATCTATTATAATATATAATTAATATCGTATTATTATTATTTCTTAAAAGGGGCTATATATTATTTATACGTTACTTTAAAAAAGATTAAGTTAACGATTAAATAAAAACTTTATATAATTAATGAACGGGAAGTTATATATTAATTAACGTTATAATATTCCGTTTCCGTATATTAAGAAGTTTAATTTAGTAATTATAATGATTTTTAAATATATATTATAAAATAAACCATTTATGGCCTCCCGTTTAAAACGGTTTTAACCCAATAATAAACCCAGCCTTTCGTCCCTATTAACCGATAAAAAAATCGATTACCCGCTTTAAATATCCGTTATTAATTTAACCCTTAATAAAAAAAAATATAAGTATTAAATTTAATATTTATATAACGTTTAAGTATTTCTTTTACCGTAACGTAATTAATAAGATATTAATATTAAGTTTTTAAAAATATTAATTTTAAATATTACGGTATTTAATCTTATTTACCGATATTAAACGATTATCTTATAAAAGCGTATTATTAAAGATTAAGTATTTTATTAATAATTATACTTTTACTTTATAATTATTTAATACTTACTTCCGTAAAAAAAACTTTAATTACGTTTCTTATAATTTAAATATTATAATTATATTTATATAAGAAAAATCCTAATTTATTTCTAGGATAAGGGTTTCAGGGTCCTTTTTAACGTGGTTAATTTAAGAATTATTATAGTCTATTATATAAAGATAATAATAAATAAAAAAAGATAAAAATTAAAAAAGCGAAATATAAAAGTATATACTTATAATTATAAAAGGGAAGAAATCTTTAATTAAATCGTAATTTTCCGTATTTTTTTTCAATAGAAATACCGCGAGAATATACGTAAATATAAGATAAAACTTTAATAATAATCTTAAAATTCTAGATAGGGATTTAAGGTAAATAAGAAGCCGGTATTTTATATATATTATACGTATAAGCTATTAACGTTTATTATATTTAATATATTTATAAATAAATATTCTATAATATTTAATTTAAAATTAATATTAAATCCATCGTTCTTTTTTATACCTTAATTATATTATTTATTAACCCTTTTTATTAAAGTTTAAGTATACTTCTAATAACCTTAATTACGTTATGGATTTAACGATTACTTTAATTAAAATACGTAATTCTTATAAACGGAATATTAACTTTTTATAATATAATATGGTATTTAATATTAACTTAATTAAATATTATTATAATTATATAACTTATATCTTAAGTTTTAAACGTTTTTTTAGTTAATATAATAATTAACCCTATATATAATAAATTAATTTTTTATTATTATATTTTTAATAAAAATAAAATTATCCGATAACGCTTTTATTAAAATATAGGTTCCCGGTTAAATTAATTTCTTAAGGATAATATTTATTAAATACGGTTTAACTTTTAATATAAAGCCTTTTAATTAACGTATTACTTTATTATCCGTTAACTCACTTTTAAAAAAGTTATAAATAAATATTAATATAACCTTAATTATATACTTAATGAAATCCTATTTAATATAGGTATAAACTCCCTTTTTAAAAGTTAAAAAATAGCGGTTTACTTCCTTATAACGTTTAAGGATTATAGTATTAATATTGGAAATTAAATGAATTTATTTGCTCGGATTAAATCCTTTAAGTATAAAGAAAACCTAAGAATTATTCTATAGTATATAAAGGTAAATTATTATATATACGTATAATAATAACGGTAAAAATTTACCGATTAAGGTAAGGATAATTAAATTACTCCTCGTAAAAAATAAATACGATTAAGTCCGTAAGGCTTTATTAATAATATTTTTAAGTAAAATTATTTAATATCTTATTATTTAATTATAAAGATTCTTTTATATACTTCAGTATTACGATAATTATTATATAATTTTAATTAGGATTAACTTAATATTATTTAATTTAACCAGATAATAATTATATGCCTTTACGATAACCTTAATTTTCGTTTTAACGGTTTTACGGAAATAATTAAGGAGGACCGTATTATTACGGTATTATATTATAATTAACCGATTATATCAACGGGTAAATTAATTCTTAAATTATTAAATTAAATCTTAAGTTATCTTTAATCTTAAAAAGATACTTAAGTAATAAAAATATTTTATTAAGTAAAATAATTCTTATTTATAAAACCTTAAGGATCGTTCTTAATAATAATTAAATAAAAAATCCTTTTTTTTATATTTATTTTATATAAGATTAATACTATAATTCCCAAAGGTAAAAATAGTAATAAAATTAGTAATTACGGTATCGTTAATTTCTTTTATATTTATAAAAAAACTTTTAAGTTTCTTAAAGAAAGGATATAATTATTCTTAAAGGATTTACTAAGTAATATCCTATATATTATAATTATATTAAAGGAAAAATTAATTAAAAATTAATATTAATTCCTTTTACCGATACTTATATTAATTATTCTCCTTAATAATAAAGAATATAATTATATTATAATTCTGGTAATTATTATATATATAATACTTTAAAAAATTATTTAATATATTTTTAATCCTTTAATTTATTTTATTAATATTAATCTCATTAAATATTAACCGTAAAATATCCTTATATCTTTAATAACGGGTAAGTATTACCGTATTTTTTATATTATAATATCGTATTAATATAATTTATAAAAACGAGAAACTATATATTTAATAAGTATTTAGAAAGAATTCTAACGTTAAGACATATAAGTAATAACGATAAAGTTATAAAATAACCGTAATAAGTAAGAGAGTGAAAGCTATAAGGGGAATTATTATAATTAAAAATAAATAAGTTTAACTTAATATATTCTTAAATAAAATTATTATATATTTATAATCGATAATTATATTACCCGATATATCCCCTTTAAAAATAAAAAGAATCGTAAAAGGCTATCTGTAAAATAGATTATAACGCTATAAGTATAAAAGTATTTACTTATATTAATATAAATATTATTTTTAACTAATGATTTATTATAATATTATATAATTATTATTAAAATTAACTTTAAAAAAATCCCTATAATTCCCCGGGTTAAATATTTTTTACTTAAATTACTTTATATACCGTTTTTTATATCTTATCCTCCGATATTTTAATTTATATTTATATTAATAAATAATAAATTATATAAAAATATTTTTAAGCGCTTTAATTAATAGTAAACCTAAATTATTAATTTTACTTAGGACTTTTTAAGTACTTATAATCTTTATTATTATTTTCTTTATCGTTATCCTTAAAGTTATATTTATTATATTATATTTAATAGTTAACTATGCTTACCGAACGTAATTTAAAAAATAACGGAAAATAAAGGAAAAAGAAAAATATTGGTTAATTATTATTATACGTAAAATCTTATTTAAATTTATAAATCTAAGTATTAAGGATAATTTAAGTATTAAAATGATATAAACTTAATTTACCTTTTTAAACGCGTTAAGGCTATATTATATATATAAAAGATCGGGCGGCTTATAAATATAATTAAGGGTAATATTTTATATTATAACGATTAATTCTCTTAATAATTAAAGTCTTATTTATAAGATTATACGTTAATAAAACTATTATAATAATTAAAGTAAAGTACGGTTATTAAAAGCGTTAAGAATATATATTTATTATATATTTATTTTATAAAAGATTATTATTTTAAGAAAATTAATCCTTATTATAATTTATATATTTATAAGATTTTAATTTAATCTTTATAAATATTAATACGTATTTTCTATTACTTATACTTATTAAAATATCTTTCTATATACTTTATTATTTCTTATATATCTTTATAAAAGAATTTAAATTCTTTATACTTAAAGGACTATAATATTATTAACGTCCCCGTTTCCTTAAGAATTAATATAATCGGATTTAAGGGATTTTTAAATTATATTTTCGCTTATAAGAATTAATTATTAAACATTTATAACGCTATAATATTAATAATTATAAAAGTATAATTAAAGGTTATATTATTTATAAGATATTATTAAGGAAGGTAGAATATAATAATAATAAAATAAATCCAATAAAATAAAACGTAAGTAATAAGTTAGGAGGATAAATTAAGGTTAAATAGCTTTTTCTTAATTTATTTTTAATAAATAATACCAATTAGGATCGGGATTCCATATAAAAAATATAATCTGACCATAATAATTAAAATTATTATAAAGAAGGTTATTAATAAGTATAAAGAAGGAATCGTAAGAAAAAAGGATAATTTTATTATTAAAAAGATTACGTAAATAAATATATAAATACGAATATTTATAATAATAAAGAAGTTAAAGATACTTAAATCTTAAACGAAGTTAAATATTATCCTTAAATTTAAGGTTATTAAGAATAATTTATAATATTAAATATATAAAATAACGAACGTTATAAGTATTATAATATTATTTTTACCGAAAATATTTAATATTATTTAAATAATTAATTAATTGAACTTATTATTAATAATCTTATTAAAGTCTTAAATTAAAAATAAAAACGATAAAAATAAGAAAAAATTAAATAAAATAGAGGCTATAACCGTTATAATTATACTTTACGGTACGTTTATTATTACGTTCTACGTTTCCTCGGAAAGATAAGTAAATATATTAAAGCTTATTAGGGTATATTAACTTAATAATAGACTATAAACCGCTATATAAATATCGGATAATTTTACGTTTTAACCCGGGCTGTCAATACCGTTATAAAAAGAAATAAAAATAGCTTAAAACGGGAGATACTTAAGAGTTATAGTTAAAATAATAACTATTATTAAAAATATATTAATTAAGTTTAATACGATTAATACGTTATTAAAATATCTTAAAAGCTTAATATTAAAAATATTTACGATAACGTAATTAATTAATAACTTTAATAGGATAACAACCGTTTTATTGGCTATTAAAATAAATTTATATTTTAATATAATAAGCGTCGAGATTAATTACGTATAATTAAAGGAGATATTAATTATTATTATTATTTAACTTAAAAGATTAAATTAGTTTATAATTTAAAACGTAAAAGTTATATATTAATATAAAATTAAATAAGCCGCTTAATAATATAAATTACCGGATATTAAGGTTATAGATATAACTTTTATTATAGCTATAAAAACGATAATAATAAAAAAGGATATATAAAATTAATTAATAATTATAACGTTAAAGCTATTAATAATAAGGTTATATTGGAAAAAGGTAATAATATTTATAATTACGCTTTATTAATAAAGTTAAAATAATATTACGACGGATAATATAGAATTTATAATAATAAAGAATAAGACCTTAAAACTATATAATAGCGTTTAACTTTATATTAACTCCTATTTATAACTTAAATAAATAAGTTTTTATTTATTTAAATTTATAATAACAAAAAAATACTTCTTATAATTTAAGCTCTTTTTCTTTAATAATACTTATAGATAATATTAATTATATAATATTATTTAATTAATTTATTATTATAAAAATTAATTAAAATTAACCTCCTTATAATAATAATCCTTAAATCCGAGAAGTTAATAATATAGAATATTATTTAAACGGGTATACGTCTTTTTTTCTTAAGAATAAAGCGAGTTTTTAAATTTATTTATATATAAGAGTTAAAACTATACTTTTATAATATCGGTTAATAAATATATCTTAATATAATAAAGGTTATTAATCGTTATTAATTAACTTAAACTATAAGTTTAATTATAAACTAATATATTAAATATTAAGTATTATATTATTATTAATTAATTAAGTAAGTATTATTAAGTTCTTTAATTTATTTATAATTTAATTATCTTTTACTTAATTAACTTTTTGCTTAATTCTATTTAATAATAATAATAATATTATATTAATCCTTTAATTATAATATTAATAGCTTTTTAAGTATAAAATAATTAATCGATTATATTAGGACCGAGCAACCTTATACTTATAAGAATCTTAGGATCAATAAAGTTTAATTATTATTTATTATTCTTAATATTCTTAACCTTAATTACTTACTCAATATAAATTGTTTCCTTAGTATTATCGTATTATTAATTAAGGTATTTACTACGGAGTAACTATTTAGCCGGTATTACTTATCGACTCGTATAACCTGTATTAACAGCTATACTGCCGTTATTCTTAACCCCTTTTTTAGGCCCTTATTAATTAATTTAAAGTATATTTATAACTTTAACGATATTATTATAAACAATAATAAGCCAAGTTAAATTTTAAGTAACTTTAATTTTATTATATTTAATCGCGATTATAACTTAGAAATCCTAGGATCGCCTAGCTATAATCTTATATAAAATAATACGGCTTAACTTAAAGGGACGATTTATATATTTTAATAAAATAAAGTTTATTTTATAAGGGTATCTTATTAATTATATCTTTATTTATTTATATAAAGTTAACGGTAAAAATAGTTTTTTAAGACCGATCCCTCCCAAGTTTCTTTTTATTAAGTTTTTATTAAATTAAATAACGATTTATTTATTATTGGTAAATATTATACCGATCCTTTAATCGTTTAAGCCAATAAGGGGTTATATTATAATAATATCCTTTACGTTATTATTTACGGCTTTATGAATAATATTACGCGTAATAGGCCCTTTTATATAAATATATAAGCGGTTAATATTATTATTAATAAATCTACCGTTTTATTAAATAATTATTTTAATATTCTTTAAGGTTATATCGATAACTTTATTATATATCCGGGTATTAATAATATCTTCTTTAATAATAATGATATATTGCTTATTTTTTTACCGTTAACTTCGGCTTATTTTATTATATAGACTATAATTAGGCGTTTAACGGTTATAACTTTATAATTTTTATTTTAAAGCTTTTTATTAAGGTATATTACTTTACGTTATTTATAGGGGCGGTTAATATTATTAATAATATATTAAAAGAATTAAATAATCTTATAATTTTACCCGATTATAATATTATATACGTTAATAATATAGGTTTTATACGCTTTATTGCTGGAATATTAAGTTAATAATATATTAATATTAATTACCGTATAATTTACGCTTATAATATTAATTAAAATAATATACGTTTTATAAATAAAAGAATATTATATTTAACCTAGAATTTAATTTTAGATACTTTCCGTATAACCGTAAGCGGTTATATACTTTATAATACGGGTAATAGGGTCAACGTAATAAATACTTAAAGAATACTTTTAATACGGATTAAAACGGACTTTCTTATATTTAACTTTACGTTTATAAATAAAGAGATAAATGAACTTTAATTAATAAAAAGTAAAATTATAAGGATTAAATAAAAATTAAAAGGATTAAGTTCTTTATAATATAATTAAACGTATATTATAAAAGAATAATATTTCCTCTATATTTAAAAAAAAATATATATAATATATTAAATAAAACGTTTAAAATTAATTTAGAATAAAATATATCCTTATTTACATTATCCTTTAAGTAATATTATTTATTATATTAAGAAAAGCCGGAATAAAAAAATATATTCCTTTTATAATTTTAGAACGTATAGAAACTAATATAAACTTACGTATTTCTTATTCATTAATAAAGATAATCCGTAATATTAAGTAAATACGCCGGGAAATCCTAATTATTATTATATAAATCCTTATACGGATATTTATCCTTACGATTATTTATATATTAACTAAAAATAAATACGATTTATTAAAGTAATAATTAAAAAAAAAAGATAATATATAAGAACTTAAAAATTTTCAGGCTATATTAATTAAACCTTAAAAAGAAATCGGCATAATATAATAAGTATATTATTTTCTATTTATTTTTTAATCCGATTTTTACTTAAAGATATATATATAATATCCCAGAAATAATATTTAAATAAAAGGTAAATAAAAACGTAATTTCATTAAAATTTACTTTAATTTAATATATATTATTATAATAAGTAAATCCAGAATATATCGGTAAATTAAAATTTATATTTTAAACAATATATTAAAGTATATATAAAAATTTATCGTTTATCTTATATTTAAAGATATCCGTAATATTCGGAAAATAAATAAAGAGATTTAAATTTAAATATATTAAAAATCCTTATAGCTTATTATTATATTTATAGGTATTTGCGATAATTTAATTACTATACGTATATAATGAATTAAAAATATAAGTAATATTAATAATACCCTGGTTAATAACCGTTATATATATAGATTAAGAATTAAAGGACTTATTAACGTTATATATTTTATAGTATAACTCGGATTAACCTTATATCCTGCGTTTAAATATTTAATTTAAAAACGAGAATAAGTAAAGTAATTAACGTTAATTATACGGATCAAAATAGGGAATATATAATTATATTTAAAGTAAAAAAAGGGGGCATTAAAAGATTTAAATATTCTTAAAGCTAATTTTAACTACGGTTATAAATAAATTATAAAGCCCGTATATTATATATTATAGGTAAAACCCCGGATTTAAAAGAATAACGTAAAGAGTACGGAAACGTTATAATATAAGAAAGATTAAAATAAAGGAATAACCTTAAAACGTAAAATAAATATAAAATTAAAATATATAAGAAACGTCGTCTTTATACTTTATTAAAGGATAAATATAATAAAAAATAATTTAAATTTAACTATTATATTTAACGTTAAAGCTTTACGGTTTAAAGGTAGGTTTCTTTAGTCTTTTTTTATATCGCTTAATATTAATAAGCTTATTTTTATCCTAAAGATCCTTTTTTATCTTTTATTTTAATAACGTTTATTATAATTATAATAAATAAACCTATAATAAATCGGAACATAATTAACCCCGTAATAACTCCTTAATATTAAAAATAATAATTTTAATTAACCGAGAAATCGTCTAATATTATAAGTTCGATATTTACCTTTTCCTCCGTTACTTACGTATATTCCTATGGATCTTTATCTTTTTAATATATATTTTATTACTTATTTTATTATTTTTAAACTTTATAACCGGATAAAGTTTTAATATAATTAATAATTTAAATAGATTTATATAAAATAATATAATATCGATTTATACCTATTTTTATTAAATTTACCTCGGCTTTATTTCCCTTATTATTTTATAAATATAACGGATTATTTAATATAAAATTTTTATATATATATAGATCCGGTAATAACGTATAATAATTTAAAAGAGCGTTACCGTCCTTATTACGGATTTCCCGGTAAATATAATAAATTAAAACGTTAACGATATTAAGGAGATCTTTAAATATTAATATAACCCGTATCCCGGAAAAGTAAAAGTTATATTGCTTTATAAAGATTATTAAATAATTTTTAACCGGATCTATAATAAGGAAACCTTAATATAATAATTAAAAGGCGCGGAAACGTATATAATCCGTTAAGCTATATAATTATTTTATAATAAAGATTACGCCCGATAACGGTTTATTAAGGTAAATAAGAACGTATTTAAAAATAATAATATTTCCGTTAAAAATAGTAATTATTTAGGTTAACGCGGTAAAAAGTAAAGACTTTATATTTTAATTAATTAATAATAATATAAATAACGTCCGCTTTTTAAGAAATCTTGGTTACCGGTAATGCCGTTCCTTAATAAAAAGATTAATTTAATTATAAATATCCATTAAAGGCTTATAAAAATAAATTAATATATTAAACGATATTTTAATAAGCAATCTGGCAGTTAATAAACCGCGTTAATCCGATTTAATAAGCTTTATAATATATAAATAACGTATTAAGTAATTTATTACCCCTTCTTTTACCGTATAAGCTATTATTATATTAAAGAGTTATTAATATAGATCCTTTAATATAATTTAACGCTAATATAAAAGGAACGTTACTTTTAACGTTTCTTTATTAAGGGGCTTATAGTGTCTCTTTACGTTATCTTGACGTTACCGGTTGCCTTTACGGATATTTTATTTTAATTAAATTATATAATTATTATTTAACCTAAACTACAATAATTAAACGACGTCTTAATATTAATATAGGGTATACTTTAGGGGGTATTGCCTTTTATTTTATTAATAAAGGTGACCTTCTTTATCCCTATTATCCTTTAATAGTTTATCCGGGAGTAAAATATTTATAATTAGATAATAAATAAACTATAGTTTTAAAACTATTATTTTAAGTTTTTATTCTTATAGGTATTCTTAATAATCTTCCTTTTATTTAATCTAATTACAATATTAAACGGACTTTATACCGATTTTAAATTAATAATTACTTTAATTATATAAAGCTTACTTAAAACGGATAATTATTTCTTCTTATATATAATTTTTTAGGGTCTTTTTATTAACGCCGGCGCCTTCCTTTAATAAGGTTTTTTTTATAAATTATATCATTTCCGTATTACGGAGTTAAACGTTATAAAAGTAATAATCGGCTTAATAATTATAATAAGTATAATAAGGTACGTTTTACCCGGTTTATATAAATCTTGTAATAATCGGGCTGATTTATTCCGTTATTTCTCCTTTAATCTTTATCTTTAATATCGTTATTTTTATCCTTTTTTTAATTATATAAGAATATAATATTATATACGTTTTCTATATCGGGACGGATATAAAAGGTTAGATTTATTATAAAACGATTAATTATTTATTTATAGGGTTATATATTATAAAAGTATACTTAACCGGCTTATTTTTACTTATTTACGATAATTAAAATAAGGTTATATACGTAGGCTAAAGCGTTATTATAATTTTACTTTTCCTTTATACTTTAATTTATTAATTTATATTAAAGTAAACTTATATACCGTTATTATAATACCTGCCGATATTATTGATTACTTAAGGTACCGATCGGACGGTAAAATTAAAGCTTAACTTAGGGACTATTATTTAAGGTAAACGTATTTTACTTTAAGTTTAGAAATAGCTTTAAACTTAATTAAAATTACTTAATATTATTATAAAACGATTAATTAAAATTAAAGTAATATTCCTATAATAATAATTTTAAATTACTTTTAAGTTAATTAAACCGGTAGAAAAAGTACTTAATTTATAAAACGTTAAATAAAAGGGAAACAAACGTATATTATCCCTAGATATAAAGTAACCAGTTATTTAATTACTGAAAAACGAGCTTAAATTAAATAAGGATAAGATTACGTAAAGCTTATAATTTCTCTTATTTAATAGTATTAATATTTTAGATAAGAACGCAGAAATAATTAAATATAATTAAGTAAGGGTTTAATTATTTAAGTTACTTAAGGTAGGCTAATCGTATATTATAAAGGATCATAATTAACGGGAGACGCTCCAACTTAATCCATTAAGGAACTTAAGGACTTAAAGGGTATAATAAGGTTTTAATTAAGTAAGGACGGATATAAAATAATACTTACTGCTTACTTATTAATATATATTTGGCTATTATAATTTACTATACTCTATCTTATTACCACTTCCGATATAATATACGGCTATAGAGTATATTATTATCGCGAGTTATATTTAACCTATAATTAAATATTAAAATGAAACGAATAATACTTTAATTATCAAGCTTTTATTTTTACTTATTAAAGACTTATAATGTTTATTTATACGGGTTAACGTTATGCCCTATTTAAGTTAAATCTTTATAAATAATAAGATTAACTTACGGATAATATAAGAAAGCGTTGGGATTAAAAGAATAACAAGAAAACATATGATTTAGTAAATAAAATAAGTAATAATCTTTATTATAAACGGGTATAAATATTTTATATAGATACTTTCCTATTAATATATGATTAACTATAATTAACCGAGTTATATTATTAAGAAGCTATTTTAAAGTAAGTAAAACGCTTAACCTTAATAAACCCGTTAATAAAAATCGATTATTAACCTTTTATTACGGTTTATATAAATCTTCTTAAAGAATTCTCCGAATTTTTTTTAATTATGTATAATCCGCTATTGACCTCGGATATATAAACTTAAGTTATTATATATTATATACTTTTTAAAATATAATATATTACGATTTATAACCTGATTTATATCTTAAACTTTTATATTTCTAATATAGTTAAGTATATCCACGCTTTTATTTATAAAACGTATAAAGTTATTACGCGTTTAATAAAATGAGTTTTATCCTTATAACTTAAATAACTTAAATACCTTAAGAATTTTACGTAATATTTATGGATTATTAATAGTAACGATTATACTTAAATTTAATAAACGTTCTATAATATTATTTTAAGTTATTATAAAAGCCTTTATAATAAATGGCCTATAATTAGCCGCTTTTACCATAAATTAACTAGTCTTAAGAAACTTACCTTTATTAATTAACTTACGTTTTATTTAAGGGATATTATATTACTTAAGTTATTTAATACGGATAATTATAGCCTTTAAACGATCTTAAATATAATATTTACTTAATTAACGCTTTTTATTTATTAAATTAAATTAATTAATTAATAAATTATTTTTTAATTAAATTTTACGTTTTACTTTTCTATTGCTTAATAAATAATTTATATATTATAAGGAAGATTATATATAGTATTATTAATTATACGTTTATATCCTATTTTATTAAAGTAAAGGATCTTATAAAATTAGGAATTCTCTTTACGCTTTTTATTATTATTATATTCCTTAATTATAATATACCGTTAAGCGAAATTATATACGTTATAAACTTTATATATATAATATTATAAATTACGATAAAAACATTATAATTAAGGCTTAAACTCTTATTTATAATATATATTATTATAATTTATTTTTAATACTTTAACGTTACTTATTTATAGCTTTTAATGAAAATATTATAAGCCGTTTTTTACGATTATTTAAATATATTTTCTCACTAGAATTTTTTCTATATTCCGGATCTAAATAATAACTTCTTTAATTATTAAATAATAAGGCTTACGGATAAACCTCTTTAAGAAGATTAACTTTTAAATAAGGTTATATTTATACGTAACTTCTTTTTACCGGATTAATTTATTAATTATAATAAGCTTTAAAATCTTAAGATAATTAAAGGAAACCGGAAAAAAAAAAGATCGTAAAGCTAAGTTATTATATTATTATTATATATATTAAAAACGTACGCGAGGTTACTTATTAATATATTTAATTATAATAATAAATTAAATATAATAATAAAAATTAATGGTTCCGGATTACGGAAATTACGGTATATAATCGTTTATAATAAAAGGTAATTAATATTTAAGGTTATTTTATACTTAATATATTATATTTTCTATTATAATAAAAAATATAAATATAGGAATTTAAAAATAAAATAAAATATTAATTAATCGTTAATTATATAACGTAAATATATACTTTATTACTTTTGCCCCCCGATTAAATTAATATATTTTAAAAATAATAAATTTAATATAAATATAACGACTTAGAAGCATATTTTTTTATCTATAAAACGACCCGCCTCCCCGGATAAATCCTCGGTATTTATATTTAAAATATATACTTTATTTTAAGAGAAAAGTGAACGTAATTTAAATTTAATATTATACTTAAATTTAATTAAAATAACGAGCTTATATTATATAAATATAAAAGTAATATATATAATTATAGGATAAAAAATATTTAAAAACGTTTAAAATATATTTTTTAAAGTAAATAAAAACGTTTATATAAATACTTTAAATCTTAACCGGTCTATTTTTACTAATATTTATACCCTATTTTTAAATAATCTATAATTTTAAAACCTTATAAAATAGTATTTATATCCGATAATATTTAACGGTACGTAAGAATAATAGAAATACTTCTTACGGAAATTTTATGGTTAATTTTAATTTAAAGTTTAATAATATTAATAAATAATTATATATTTATCCTGAAGTTAAAAATAAAAGTTCTATTAATATTAATATAACTTATATAGGTCTTATATAAGTAATAGTACTCGTTTCTTAAAGAATAAGCTTATCGTATAAAAAGTTTTAATGTAATTTTCTATTAATAAAATTACTTTA
Organism: Niebla homalea; assembly: GCA_019925105.1. Taxonomy (NCBI): domain Eukaryota; kingdom Fungi; phylum Ascomycota; class Lecanoromycetes; order Lecanorales; family Ramalinaceae; genus Niebla; species Niebla homalea. Next base: position 32,536 of record JAHGAU010000024.1, read on the forward strand.
TTATATAAATAATTAAGAAAAACAGGAATTTATAATCTTTAATTAATACGCGTTATATTTAAGGGCTTCCTAAATTGTACGATTAGCCTTTAAGTCTTATAACCGCTATTTACTCTCAATATTATTAATAATACCCTTTTAAACCCTTAAATATCGGCGGGAGATATACTTAATTATTAATAAGGCGCTCTATAATATTATTTTATTTAATTATAATAAAAAGGTTTAATTTTTTATGGATCGGATTATTAACCTTAATATTCCAGTATTACTTTATTAATAAATTACGTTAAATTTTATAATCCATAACGAAAAGTTAAACCTAATATATCTCCTTCTGGATATAAAGGTTAATCTAAATTATTAATAATCCCGGGGTATAAGAATGCCCCTTTATGTTTTGGTATACCTTAAAAAAGATACCGGTTAAACTATAGTAAATACGTTAATAAGAAACAGAGCCGAAATAATAATATAAAATAACTTTTACTTATAGTTAATCCATTTAATAGTTATAAATAAGCAGCTTTTATTAATTAATCTTTTATTTAAGAATGGCATAAACATAAATAATCGTTTAATATTATTTTACTTATATAATTTTCTTATATATATGAACTTAACTTATAACGCGGTTATTATAAGGTATTTTATTAAGGCCGGCGTTAACGTAAATATAATAACGGTTCGCCTAAGGGAGATAACGCTTAATATCGTAATACAAAATAACATCGTAAATAAAAATTATTTAATTTTAAATAAAATAAAAACGATTATTAAAGTTCTATTAATAAAATATGGTATAAAAGTTGAATTAATGTTTTAAACTACTTAGTTAAGCGGTAGCCTATTTTATAGCTAATTAAAGGTACCTTATAAATTATATTAGGATAACTATTACTTATATATAGTTATTTAATTATATTTCGATAATAGCATCGATATTAATAAGCGCAATAAATAAAAACGAACGGTTCTTAAAAAGGTTTATTTTAGCCGTACTATAAATTAAATCTTTACCATATTTACTATTACTTTAATATTATTATAAGTTGGAGCATAAAATTACCGCTTAATCGTAATCTATATAAGACTTAATTATAGATTGAAAGTTACTTTAATCCGATAGATTATAAGGTTAAAAAGGAAACGGGCTAATATTATTAAGTCGTTATCTACTCTTATTTATGAATACGTTAATTCCGAGGATAAAAACCGTAATATTTAATTCTTATTAACGGAAAGTATTAAATATATAAATATTACTTAATTTAAGAATAATATAATTAAATATAACCCGTTAAATAAATATTTTTAATAGCTTTAAAACCGTTAAAATAATATATTTTAAGAATCTTATTACCTTTTTTTTACCTTTATAATTCCTTAATATTAACCTTATTATAAACGGCACTATAATTATACGTAATAGCTTCTTTTATAATATTTATTTTTTATAGTAATTTTAAGTTACGGTAAAATCGTTTTTAGTAACTTAGCTCCGTAAGACCGTTTTAAATAATTAAAGAAAGCCTTAATATAAGGAACTTTATTTTTATAATTAAATAAAAGATAAAATCGAGCCGCTTAAATTTAATTTACGTAAATATTAACGATATACTTTTAAATATCCTTCGTATAATTAAAGTTATATTAGACTTTATATTAATTTCCAAAGCAAAATACGTAATTCTTTATAGGGTTATAGGTTAATATTCTGGGAATCTACTTTATAATTACGGTAATATTATACTTTAATAACCGTTTACGCCCCCGTTACGACGTATCCGTTTATAGATTAAAGCTTATAATAACTTAAATTACTTCTTTATAATTATAAATATCGTTGACCTCAGTTTACTTATCCTTCTCCTCCGGAAGTACGTTAAATAAAGTATTAATAACGTCTTACCGTTAAGGTAAGATTTTAATAATATTAATACGTTTTAAGGCTTAAATATTAGCTTCTATTCTTAAAAGTTATATTTTAATATCCTTATATAATTATTACTTACTTTAATCTTCTTAATATTAAGCGAGCCACTTAATATAATAAAACTAATAAACGGCCTTATAAGTATTTTTAGTATTCTTTTTACTTTTCTTAATAACCTTTATAACTTTATTAAGATAACGGATGCTGCTTTTTAAGCCTTTTTTAAGCATAATAAGCTCTTAAATATACTGTTTTTATTTAGCTTTAAGGATTAAAAGCTCCTTTTCCTCTTTAATTTTTTAACGTAAGTCCTTTAATAAGTTCCTAGGACGTTACCGATTGATCGTTTAACGTATATTAATCATAAATTAAACGACTTCGTTTTAAGGCTTAATTCTACGGAAAACGGCAGTTATATCGTATCCGATATAACGTGGAATATAGTTCTTTTAGAATAATTTTAACGTTATATAATATATAATTATATTCCGTTATAATTTATTAATATACCCTAAAAAGGATTAATAATAAAATCTTATTGGGGTTTAATAGCTTTATAAACCGCTATTTTATATTGTAATTCCGGTATTACGGCGGAAGCAATAGAATCTTAATAAAAGATTAAATTTAATATATTATCCAAGTTTATTTAATTACTTATATAATAAGGGATACCTTAATAAACCTTTAAAGAATTTTTTTTTTAATTTATCTTCCTTTTACGGAATTTAAAGGTTATTTAATCCTGTCCTTAATTAAAATCTTATAAGTTAATTAATAGAATTTATATTTACAAAAATATAAATATTAAAGGTAAGGTTAAATATAATTATTTAAGCGTAAAAGAGTAAATACGGCTTATTAAATATAATAAATAAAATAAATATATTATTATAGAGCTATTAATAATTAATAATAAAAATAAGTATCTTATTTACGGGTTACCCTTATTATTATACGATTTGGTCTCTCTATATATAATTTTAATAAAGAGGCGGGGTTATGTTTAACCATTATATTATATAAAAGATACTTTAATATCCTGATATTTAATCTTAAGTATTATTAACGGGCGATTATTAATATAGTTAATAAACTATATTATAAGAATTAACTTAATCCGTTATCGTTTAAACCGGAAAGATATATTCGATATCTATAGGGTTTTTAAAAGCTCGAAAAGATCTTCGCTTTGAAGCGTAAGTTTTACTTTTAGCTCGTTTATTAACCTAAATTTATTATAAAGCTATAGCCTTTTTTAAAGCAAGGTAAATAAATAATATCTAAAAATTAAATAATTTATTAACGCTTTTAATTACGGACGTTATAACGAGAAATAAACCCGTTGAATTATAATGCTCCTTATAATATAAATAAAAGTAATTATAATATATTTATAATAAAGCTTATACCTTAAGTCTTAATATTTAGAATATATATTTTAAAAAGCCTTCTATAATATAAATTTTACGTATTCTTAAAAGCAGCTTTTCTTTAATTTTATTAAGGTAATTAACTTATTTATATAACTCTTAAATTATAAATTTAAGTATTAAATCCGGATATTTACCGCTTAAATCTTATTATAATAATATTAATATTTCTCCTCGTCTTTAATCTATATAGGTACTTAAAGCCGGCGTTTTAAGGTATTATATTAATGCTTTAAAGGAAGACCTCTAGAAAGTCTAATTTCCTTTAGGTTTAACGTCCCATTATATAAGAAGGGAATATAGAAAAAGAGAGGAGGGAAGGGTACCCTACTGTATATATAAAAGGGTCTTATAATGTTTAATTTCGAGCTATAAATAAAACCTGGTAATCTTATAGGTATTTAAAGCGGCGTAAATAGGCTGCATAAGCAAGTAAAAGCGGCGCTGGCTGTCAGCTAAATACGAGGGCAAACCCGCCTACACACAGTTTCATATTATAATATAAAAAAATATTTTATATAGCTTTATTTATCCCTAATTATTAATTAGATTATATTATAATTAATAAGCTTTATAGTAATAAATTTTATTATTATTAAATAATCTAGTTTACGGTAAGATAACGGGGGTAAATTATAAGTCTTATTAAACCGTAAACCGTTATAAAATTAAATTTACTTAAACTCCTATATTAAGTAATACTATAAGTAACTATTAATTATCCTTAAGCTTAATCCAATTTTTAATATAAAAGGTAAGGTTAGCCTTTATTAATCTTTATTCTGGCTCTGGCCTTAAAGCGCCGTTAAAACGTTAACGTTTTTTAACCCTATATACTTCTTATTTATAGTATTTATAACTATAACTTTAATATTTTTTTTTTAAGATAATTAAATAAAATATAGCCCTTTTCATAATAAGTATAATATTTAAGATCCCTATACGTTAAATTAAGTTCTAATTCAGCTTTACGTTTTTTACCGCGTTAATTATTAATTTTAACGGGATAAGTTAGCTTTACGCTATCGTTCTTAAGCCTTAATACCCTATTATTAAGAGATTTACTTGTATTAATTAAATAATTAATACTAATAATAACGGTTATAATAAAACGTTCCAAGTTTCTTTTTTATATAATAGCCGTTATAATAATAACGTTATAAGTATTCGGGACGTTTCCGGTAAAAATAATTCTAAACTTTAAGTTCAATAATAACTTTATAAAAAATATATAAGCCTTGAATTTATCCGATAAAATAAGTAAATCTTCTTTAATTATTTTAAGATAATTACGGAAAATAACGACCTTTTAACTTAACCGTTATTTTATATCCTTAAAATACTTATAATAAGATAACCGGTAATTCTTTAAATTAATTATTTAATCTATAAGTTTAAATTTAAACTCTTTAAAGATAAAGGTCCGGATTAAAAAAAAGTCCGGATTCTAGATAATATAATTAATTAATTATAAGTAATATATGATTTTAATATAATTATTTAAAAAATAATTTAAGCTTAATAAGAAAGATTTTTCTATAATAATAAATTACCGTTAATACTTATTTTCGGACTTATTTATATATTTAGGTAAGGTAACCGGCTTAAAGGATTTGTTATATTTAAGGGGTAAAAAAATATTTATAGCCCGTTAAACGGCGGCGTAATACGTCCTTAATACCCCGGTTAATATTACCGAGACCGCGAAAAAAAAACGATACCCGGGAATTTCGATTTTATTCTTTTAATTAATTAACTTCCCGTTTTAATTTTAACGTTTAAACTTCGGTTAAAGCTTTATTACGCCGGAATTACGTTTATTTTAAGTGGTTTAAGTTAATTTAACGTTTAACCAATATTTTATATAATACGATAGATAACTTGGGAAATGGCGACGAACAAAGGGACCCCAGAGGTCCAAAACGATGCGTACACATATAGCTTTAATAACAATAAGGGGAGTATATTAAGTACGATAAGTAAAAGTAACGTAGTAGTTAAGAATAAGGTGGTAAACGGGTAAATAACCTATATTAATAGAAACGGCGATAACGTATACGGGTAATATAATAATAATAAGCCAGATAATATTTAAAGTAAATAAAGGAATTAAGGTTAATAAAATACGTATATTAAAACGCGTAAAACGTATAATAATAATACGGAAATAATAAATAAATAAAAGGGTAAAAAGGCCGGTATAGTATTAATAAAGAAGGGTATAAGCGGAAGGAAAAGGCGGGAAAACCGCGGTAAAAGTATTATTAAGGGTATATAAAAAGGAAATAAAATTAATAAGGAAAACGGGACCTTAAGGGATTAAAGGTAAAAAGCGGAGATAATACGTCGCCCAATAAGGAAGGGCAAAAGGGCAATAGGGGAAACGGTAAAGGCTTTAAAAGGACTCTTTATAATAAAGTAAAAAAATATTACGTTAGAAACTTAACCGATATTATAAATTAAATTAAAAAACGTAAAAGATTTTTATATAAAAATAAAAATAAAATTAAAAAAGGCGGAGTACTTACGGGGCTCTTAAAGGGCGGAAATAAAAACGTTAATAAAAAGTAAAGATAACGGTTTAAAATTAAGGATATAAAGTAAAAGTATAAGGATAAGAACCTTTTAAACGAAAAGAAATTAAATAATAAAAATAATAAAAAAAGTATCCGTAATAGAAAATAAAAAGATAACGGAAAAGAAAATAGCCGTATTAAAAAAAATAAAAATAATAACGGTCCGTTTATTTAATAATAAAAAAAGGAATATAATTATAGAAGTAAACCCGTTATAATTAATAAAGGTTTTTAAGGTAAAAACGGAACTATTAATAGAATAAATTATTATAATATATAAACTATAAAGTAAAGATATCCTTTTTAATATAACGTTATTAAAAATAAAAGAAAACTTAAAAAATTTAAAACTTAAATTAATAAAAAAGAATATAAATTAATTAAAATTTTAAAGTAATTATTTACCATTATAATAAATAAGATATATTTATTACGTTTTATAAAAACCGAAAAAAAAAAAAATTACATTAAGGAATATAAAAAAAAAAAAGAATATAGTTTTTTATTTAAAGCTTAAAATCGTTAATTATAGGTTTCCTTTAATAATAAAAAGACTTAACTTTTTAAAACGTATAAAAAGGTATTTTATTATTATATTAAACGTAACGTTAATAAAAATATATAATAACGTTTTAAATAAAGGGATTATTAAAGGGGGATCGTTTAAAATAATTTAACTATAAAATAAAACGGTGGATATTTATTAATATTTTAAATATTAAAATTATAAATATATTATTATAAAATACCTTAATATTATAAAATATATAATTTATATTAAAAACTATAATATCTATAAGTATATAAAGTTAATAATTAAGGGACTTATAAAGAGCGTATTTAAATACGTTATATATAATAAGGAGGGATATCCAATATAAGATTCTAAGTATATAATAAAAACCAAAGAAATTAAATATAAAAAAACCCGGATAACCGCGAAAATCCAACGGTATAATATATATAGAATTAATTTAACGGGCCAATTAAAGATAACCTTAAAATACGAGCTTAATTAATTAAATAACGAAAAGTAAATAACGGTAACGGATAAAGTAAAAAAAAGGAAGCTTTTTATAATCCCGACTTTAAGGGCCGGCTATCTTACGTCTTTAATAATAACCGGGAAGGTATTAAATTAAAAAATATTTAACTTTAATAAGAAATCTATAATTTAAATAAATATAAATAAAAAAGCCTTTATAAAGGTTAATATATAATATATTAACGCTTTTAAAAATAATATAATATAATATTTATAATAAAGGAATTAAAATAATAATATTAATATTTAAGTTTAAAAAAATTAAAAACGTTAATATTATAATAATATAGAAATTATTATATAGCCCGTATATATATTTATTTATTAACTTAGGGGAAAGGTTCTATTTAACCTTTAAGGGGGATAAGATAATTAGAATATATTTTTTTATAAATAAACGGCTTAACGTAAATAATTAAAATATTATTTATTATAATAAAAACCTTTATATATTCTGTATTATAAAAAAAGGGGACTTAAAGGGCGACCTTAATATTTATAATATATATAACCCGCTACCGGTTAATAAAAAAAAATTATTTACGATATTATTATTTAAAAAATTTTTAATTACTTTAAGTAAATATATATTATTTAAAGACTTTAACTTATATTATTATATATAAAATAAGGAAAAACATACGATAAATTACGTTAAATCGGACGATTTATTAATAATTATTACTTAAGTTAATTTTTTATTATTAATATTATAAGGGATTATTACGTAAAAGAATTATAAATTTAAAATAACGATTAATTTAACCTTTAATACGGAAAAGGTTACCGGTATAATTATAACGTATAAGCTATAAAAGGACTTAAAATATAACTTAAATTATATACCGATATAGATAACCTTGGATTAAACCGTTAATACGATTTTATTACCACCGGTAAGGAAAACGTGAAAAATAATTAAGGTAATAAAAGTTTATATAAAAGCGGAGGAGATAATAATATAATTCGCGGACCTTCCTTAATTAAATAATAAAGACCGGATCGACCTCTTTATAGAATAAATAATAAAGGTATTAAATAAAATAATTAATAAAATAATCCCGATAATAAAACTTTCTTAAAGAGTTAAAACCTATTAAAATAAAAAATATATAACCGTAACCGTAAAGGCGAAAAAACTAATAAAGTAAGCTTTTAAGTATAAAAATTAAGAGATATTTAATTAATTAAGGGTTATTTAAAAAAAAAAAAAAAAGAAAATTATTAAGAAAATTAAGTAAATATATTTTTAATTTACGGTATATAATTTAATAATCTTATTTTATAGTATTTAAAAGTTAATAAAGTATAATAAAGAATAAAGTAAGAAATTAAAATTTATCTTTAAATTCCCGCCCTTTAAAAGACCCGATAATATATTAATTAATACCTTTAACGGTAAGATTAAGGCCCTTAAAGGAGCATTTTTCCCCCCTCCGTTAAAGGTTAATTTAAATAATATCGATAACGTTATATACCCCGATTTTATATTAATAAATAAGGTGATAATATAAGATATAATAATCAGAGCGATTAATAAATTAAAGAAAAATAAAGCCTTAAGATTAAATAAGATCCTTAATAGATTCCTATTAATAATAATATTACCGTTTAAAAGGGTTTTTACTTATTTTTTTTAAGTATACTTTAACGTTAACTATTATTTACGTAAGTTTAAGGAAATAAAAAAAATTATCCTTAAGAAGCTTATTAAGCCGGATTACTTTAAAATAAAGTCTTATAGATTTATTATATTCCTTTATACGTTAAGGAAAGCTTTAAAAACGGTAATAATGAAGATCTTTAATAATTATATAGAAAATTATAGACTTTTCTTTAATTAATAAATAAAAATAAAGAGAAATTAATTAATAAAAATAGCTTTTAAAGGATTAATCGACAGTATATATGTAGTATAAAGTTACGGGAAAAGGTATATTATAAGTCTTCTTTCTTTTAATATTATAAGTATTTTTAATAAAATAAACCATTAAAGGTTATTATATAACTTAAGGAAAAAGGGGATATTATCCTTCTTAATTAAATAAACGAAAAGTTTCTTAAATAACCGAATTACGTTAATTAACCTAGGATAAAAAATAAGCCCAATAAAGCCTGCTATAACGGGGATTCCTTAAAGATCGTTTATTTTTCTTATATTATTTTTATTTTTTAATAATTTATTAATTAAAAAGCTTATTAAATTAAAATAAAAGGTTTAAATTGGAAACTTTATTAACGATATTTACCTTTTAACCTATAATACCTTTATACGTATAAACTATTTAGAATTAAAATACCTTAAGGGAACTTATATGATTCTGAAAGTGACGTCAACTGGTAGTTAACGCGGCTTATAATTAAAAGGCCCGTTAAAGGGACGTTAAAGTAGCTTTTAATTTAAAGTAACGTTAAAGTGGCTTCAAAGCGGCTTCAAAGCGGCTTCAAACCGGCGTCAAAGCGGCTTTACGAATACGACTCTTTTTTTTTTTTTTTTTTTTTTTTTTTTTTTACCGTGGTAAGGCTGGGCCTTGTTTATTGACATTTTGGCCCTTACCCTTACCCTCACCTGCACCCTTACCTGCACCTTACCACCACCCTTACCTGCACCTTACCTGCACCTTACCACCACCCTTACCTGCACCTTACCACCACCCTTACCTGCACCTTACCACCACCCTTACCTGCACCTTACCACCACCCTTACCTGCACCTTACCACCACCTTTACCTGCACCTTACCACCACCCTTACCTGCACCTTACCTGCACCTTACCTGCACCTTACCACCTGCACCTGCACCCTTACCATCACCCTTATCACCCTCATCACCCTCATCACCCTCATCACCCTCATCACCCTCATCACCCTCATCACCCTCATCACCCTCATCACCCTCATCACCCTCATCACCCTCATCACCCTTACCCTCACTCTCACCCTCACTCTCACCCTCACCTGCACTACCACCCTCACCTTACCACCACCCTCACCTACCTCACTATCACCATCACCATCACCATCACCATCAACATCACCATCACCCTCACCCTCACCATCACCCTTATCACCCTTATCACCCTCACCACCCTCACCACCCTCATCACTCTCACCATCACTATCACCCCTATCACCCTCACTCTCGCCCTCACCTGCACTACCACCCTCACCCTCATCCTCACCACCCTCACTATCACCCTTATCCTCACCACCCTCACTATCACCCTTATCACCCTCACTCTCACCCTCACCATCACCTGCATTACCACCTTTACCACCACCTGCACCATCACTTGCACCCTCACCTGCACCCTCACCATCACCCTCGCTATCACCCTTACCACCACCATCACCTTCATCACCCTTACCACCCTTACCACCCTTACCACCCTCACTTGCACCCTCACTTATCACCCTTACCACCCTCACTTGCACCCTCACTTATCACCCTTACCACCCTCACTTGCACCCTCACTTACCACCCCCTCACTTGCACCCTCACTTGCACCCTCACTTACCACCCTTACCACCCTCACTTGCACCCTCACTTACCACCCTTACCACTACCACCCTTATCACCCTCATCACCCTTACCCTCACCATCACCATCACCTGCACCACTTTCACCTGCACTACCACCCTTACCACCCTTACCATTACCCTTACCACCCGCACTACTACCTTCATCACCCCTCATCACCCTTATCACCCTCATCACCCTTATCACCCTCATCACCCTTATCACCCTCATCACCCTTATCACCCTCAACACCCTCATCACCCTCATCACCCTTATCACCCTCATCACCCCTATCTCCCTCATCCCCCTGTTCACCCTCATCACCCTCATCACCCTCATCACCCTTATCACCCTCATCACCCTTATCACCCTCATCACCCTTATCACCCTCACCTACCTCACCCTCACCATCACCCTTACCTTCACCCTTACCCTTACCTGCACCACCACCCTCACCTACTGCACCCTCACCTACTGCACCCTCACCTACTGCACCCTCACCTACTGCACCCTCACCTACTACAAAACCCTTTACTAAGCCCTTCACCAGGCCCTTCACTATGATGCGACGCCCGATGCCCGCGTGCCCCTACCGCAACAGGCCGAAAAACACTGTGATTTGGATGGAGAACCTGAAAGGTAAGCAAGGCCCTTTACCTGTACCCTTACCCCACCCTCAGCAAAACCTTTACTAAGCCCTTTACCAGGTCCTTTACCAGGCCCTTTACCAGGCCCTTTATTAGGCCCTTTATTAGGCCCTTTATTAGGCCCTTTATTAGGCCCTTTATATAAATAGATAGAAAAATAGATTAGATAATCAATTAAATAAAGTAATATTATCAGGTAATTCATTAAATATCCTTATTTTTTTGGAATTCACTTCAACGCCGAGTTGATACCGCGTTGACGCCGCGTTAACGCCGCTTTTTTTTGGAATTCACTTTAACGCCGCGTTAACGCCCCGTTAACGCCGCTTTTTTTTGAAATTCACTTTAACCCCGCGTTTTTTTCAACGCGGAGTTAACGGTGCTTGTATTTTGGAGCCGCTTCAAGCGTCAACTGGGTGTCAACTGGGTGTTTTACACCCTATAGGTTTCGGTAAGGTAGGCTTATAAAGTCTATTTTCGGTAAATAAGAACTTATAAAGCTTAATTTACGTTATATAAATATAAATTTATTTATATAATTAAGAGCTTAAAGCTATATAATATAATAATTATAATAGACTTAAGTAAAATTATAGTAAAACCGGATATTAATATTAAAGTCTTTAACCTTTAAATAAATAGGAAGCTCGATTAAAAAAACTATATAAAAAAAGTTTAAAAAAAATAACTTTATAGGAAAAAAACCTTACTTATTTCATTATATTAATATAAAGAGCTACGTTATAAAAAACCTAAATTATCTATTAAACTATAATAAAATTAACTATAATATACGTTATAATTATTTAATATATATTTAAAAGTACTCCGGGATATAAGAAAGAGTTTATTTAGATATTATAGAAAGTCTAAAACCGGTATTTAAGAGTAATTAATAATACTTATAAAGTAACTTTTATTCCGGTATTAAAGTTGAAGGTCTTTATACCGTTAATTAAAATTTTATTAAATTAAATAATCGCTTAAGTAAAATTAAAGAAATATATATATTTAATTATAATAATAGGAAACGGGCGGATCCGTTAGAATCTTAATAAGCCTTAAGTTAAAGGGAATAAATTAAAAATATTTATCCTTTTTTTTATTAAAATAAAATAAGAATAAGCTAAAAAAAAAGTTAATTTTATTGGTATCCCGGAGGCTAATTTAAACGCGTATAAACTCCCGTTAAACGTAAAAAAGATTAAAATTAAAAGGATTTAAAAAGTAAAAATTATAATAATTACCTTATAGGTTATAATAAAGTAAATTAAGCGTTAACGGAGGTATAAGGACTTTATACCTTAAGGTCGTTATTATTTAATTCTTAATAATAAAAAGATTATTAATAAGTATTTCCGCCGTTATAATATTATAAAAAAAAGTAATAACGTATTAACGATTTAACTCCGGATAAATAAAAACGGTTTAATTTACTTTTTATTTATTATATATATCGGAGGTCGGATAAACGTTAAATATAAGTATAAATAAAGAAAGTAAGACGCTATATATATTTTTATCTTTTATTTTTTATTTACGGAAATTAAATTAAAATTTATTATAAAAGTTAATACTTATAATTACCGTTAAATATTATTTATAAAGTAAGGTATTCGGATAACCGTTAAATTTATAATATCTACCGGATTATTATTATAGTTAGCCTTACTATAAAGATAAATAAAGTTACCGAAGACCTTACGGAGAAAACCCGTTATTAATTAAAGAAAAAAAAGAAAAACGGAAACCGGTTACGTTAATTATATAAACCGGAAAATATTTTTTATAACCATAAAGATATAATAATAAACGCCTATTAAAAGTCTTTAAAAAAGTTAACGGCGATAATAATATAAAAGTAATATATAATAAACGTATAAATATTAATAAAAATATTTAAAAGTATTACGTAAAACTAAAATAATACAGATATATAAAGGAGCGGAAATATAATAAGCTTAAGGGTAGCCCCTATAAGGATACGGTCGTAATATTATTAATTTTTATAAAGGAGTTAAAATATAAGAAGTATATGAATAAATTACCACTCTTTAAACAGCCGTTAATATTCTTTACCTTAAAGGATAAAGGGTAAAGGCTTAATAAACGCCGGTTTTTACTTTAACGTTATAAGTATCAGGTTTTTACGGTTATTAATAAGGTTAAAAGGCCGCGTATTAAGGAACGCCGGAATTAACTTAGCTAGATCCGTAGTATAAATAAATCAATTAATCAATCAATATAATACGATATTTCCTTTAAAAGGAGGTTCTTAACTTAATCCTTAAAGATTTTTATTATTAATTACTTCCGTAAATCATTCCGGAGAATAAAGAAATATATTTTACTTTAAGCTTTTTACCTTAAAAAGAAGAAAAATTAAAATATTAAATAGGTTCGCCGGCTTATAATTAACGGGGCTAATTAAAAAAGGTTTATAAAAAACGTAAAATATAATTATAAATTTAATACTTAAATTTAAAAAATAAATTAATTCTTAAGGAATTATAAATTAATTAAACGTAAGCTTATCTTAAATAATTAATCTTAAAGGTAACTTAAACTACGGTAATAATAATTTTAATTCCGGTCATAGTTACGTATACCCGTGTATAAAAAACCTGAACTCCTAAAGCCTTTAGTTCCAAAAGCCACCGCTTAAACGGCTATGCTACTTGGCCATAGCCCTTAAGTGAGCCGGGGCTTGGTATGCTTGGTATACGCTAGGCGCTTGCTGAGCGCTAGGCGCTAACACTTAAATCCTTAAAACTTATATTAATCCTTAAGTTTTTTTTAAATTATATCCGGGGTTTTTATAATATTAATTGAATATTTAATATTAATACCGTAACGGTTTTTTAAGGTTATGTATATTTTAAGGGTATTTTTTTCTTTTAGTTTTTAAAGGTTGTTAATCGTTATTTAATCCTTTATTTATGAACTTTATAATATTTATTATTATTAATTTATTAATAAAAGGATTAAGCTTAAAAGAAAACCTTTTATAATAGAATCTTTCTTTATCATTATTATTAATAAAGTATACGGAAAATAATATTAATAAAATATTAATTATATTGTAATTATTAATAATATTTAAGTTTAAGTTTAATAACATTTAGTACGTTAAAAACTTATTATTTTGTCAGGGACTCAGTAGGGGTAAGGGTGAATATGACTGAATTTCAACTATGTAGAGAAATCTATGGTACAGCATGCATGTAAGTATACGGAGGGCATACGCTAGGCCTTACTAGGCCTAGCGCGCTGACTCAGCTCTTGGCTATCAGCATCGCAGCCCTCACACCTCAGCCCTCACACCGTGACATATTTAAAGGTAATAAATAATTTACGTTAAACGATAATATCTAATTCTTAACGTTTATATTTAATTCAAAGATAATAATATTAATAGGTCGTTTAAAGATTCCTTAAACGTTTTTTTAAGTTAAAGTTATTATATAATTTTAACATTTACGGTAATAAATAATCTTTATCTTCGACTTAATCTTTATTAATTAAATTAAAACGGTCTTCTTTCCTTAAGTCTTTAAGTATAAAGGGAAAAAAAGTATTTTATATATAACGATATTATTAAATAATAGGGGTTAAGTATTATACTTTACATAAAATTATTATATAATTTAAAATAATAAATAATATAAAGCCTTATTAATTAAAGTATTCTTTATTCCAATTAAGCTTAAAATTACTACCCTTTTTTACTTAAAGGCTTTTAATTTCTATAATTAAAGCGTTTAAATTTATTTTAATTATTTTATCCTAACTTAAGGGTTTTAATCTTTATAATTTATAATAAGTAAATTCATTTTAAGTTTAATTACTTATTAAAGAATTCTATGGTTAATTTTCAACCCTTTTTTCAAAGGATTAATTTTTACTTTAAAAAATTTAACCGTTAATTTTTTATTCCATCCTATATTTATTTTCTGAAATTAAATTAAAGTGAATGATTTTAAGCCGTAATACACTTAAATTTGAATAATCTATATTTAATTAATCTCAAAAAAACTCGATTTTAATATAATTTTTAAGGCTTTAAACTCAATAAAGTTTTATAATATATTTAATATTTATTTATTATCTGAAGAAAAACCCCGATTAAGGCTTTATATATATATATTAACTTTGAGGGTTTTACGTTTTAGCTCCGTTAATTTAACGCTGGTTTAATTTCTTTAATATATAGGCGTTTATGGCCTTTAATAGGGTTAAGAAATAACGGTTTATATATTTTTATTAATAAAACGTTTTCCTTTTTTAATTTAAGAATATAAGTAGTTAAATAGGCTTCTTTACTTATAGCCGTAATATTATATACTTAATTAAGTTAATTTTTAATAATATAACTTACGTATAAATATCGTTAACGGGTATATTTTATATTATAAGTTTATTACCGTTTAGAAGTTGAATTAAATATTAAAAAGACGTTATTTAAGTACTTAAACGTGTAATTTAAATTTATAACTTATTAAAATTAAGAAATATAAATTGCTTAATTATTATTATATATAAAGTAAAACTATATATAAAATTATATACCGCTATTTTACTTAAGTTTAATACGTCCGCCTTATCTAATCTGATCCGCGTTACGTGATCTCCCAAGTGGCGATCCTGCACATTTAACATGTTACCTTTTAAATGACCATTAAAATTAAAAAATAATTAATCTTTAATAATATTTACCGGTATTAAATACTTAAGAATTATTCTATTTTATACCTAAATAAGTTTTAATACGCGTTAAATTATAAGTCTTAAGTATTATGTAATATTAAGTTAACGATTATTTTAATTATAGAAAGAACAATTTTACGTTTAATTATATTTCCTTTAAAAACGTATGAAGTTAAAAATATAACGTTTTATTTAATATATACTTATAATTTTTAATAACTTTATTTATTTTAATAAAAATATAAATAAGGGTTTTACGGATACTTTTTAATACGTCTTTCAATTTTTCCGATAATAAAATAAAAATTAATATTTTAATTATTATATTATCGGGTTTTAATTTTAACATTAATAGTATATTATTATAAAAAAAATAATCTAAAAGCTTAAAAGTCGATTCTTTGGTTAATAATTAATTACTATATATATTAATTACGCGTAATTTTTATTATTAATAAAAGGTAACTTTTAAATAAATTCTGCACTTTCTGTATATATAAATTACTTATATTATAAATACCCTTTATTATATTAATTATTTAAATAAAAATAATTATTTATTACCTTTATTAGAAACTTAAATATAAATCTTTATTTAAATAAACTTTTAAAGTTTATTTAAAGTTTATTACTAATTTATATATCTTATAATCCTTTCCTTAAAAGAAATTAAACCTTTTAATATGTATATATTTTTAAGGAATTCTTAAAGAAAAAGGAAAATTATCCATTAAAATCGGTTAATTAAATAGTTTTATAAGCCGGATAATATATTATTAAATAAGCTATAAATTTTTTTTTTAAAGAATTTAAATTAAATAAAATTATTTAATCATCAAAAGTATCTTTATATTAAGTAACGGGTTTATAAATAAAATTATAATAAGAAGTTAAACGTAAATAACGTACTTAAAATACCTAATCTTAAATATAAAGACTTAAATATAAATAAGATACTTTTGTAAACGCTTTATAAAGGTCTTTGGATAAGTTAACTTAATTTAAAGGCGTTTTTATAAATTTTACGTAAATCCTTTATTTAATAATTATAACTTTATTTAATTATTAACCTTAAATATTCCTTTTTATATCTTAATTAAATATATACGATTTTATTCTATTTAAATTATATATTTAAATAAAAACTCCCTTTAAAGTAACTATAAGTTCCCTTAAGTTTAGTAAAAAAAAAGATTATTTTTTTCTATAAAAATAAACTTTAACTTATATTTTTTCCTATTTTTTACGACGTTTATACCTTTTATACTTTTATAATTATTATTACTCCGCATAAATAAGTTTATTATATAGGTAATTAACGAAAGGCCAATTATTATAATAAATAAAATTTTAAAAAAAGGAAAAAGAGCTAAAAGCTAAAATATTTATACCCAGAGCCGGTTTATTTATTAACTTATTTATTATAATTCTACCGGGAAAAAAAGAACCCCTCTCCTACCCCGTAATAAGCCTTTAAAGTAGATAAAAAGTACGGTGGCTATAAAATATAGCTGGCCCACTCGCGGGGCCAGCTGGCTTTAATACCCAAGGTAATAATATAGAATTTCATCAATAATAAAATTTAAGACGGGTAACCTATAGGCTATATAAGGTATATATAAGGAAAATAAAGAAAGTTAAAAGCTAAGATATTTATACTTAGAATTAATCTATTTACTAACTTATTTATTAACTTATGTAATAAATAAAAATAAGGATTTAAAGATAAAGGTCTTAAAAGGTAAATAATAAACGTTTAAGTAATCGATTAATAAGATTAAATAAAAAATAATAATAATTAAGAATTAAATCGGTTACCTATAATAATTAATAAGGTATAAGAAAAAAAGAAAAAACGTAAAAGCGTTATATATTATATAAAAGGTATATATTATTTAAAATACATTTATTAAATTATATATAAAATAAGGAATTATTTATATAATACCGAGTAATAAGAAGACTTTTAATATAATCCTTTATTATTTAAAGAGTTTATATTTAATTAATATCGTATATATTTTTTTAAGAAAAATTTAAATACCTTTAATTAATATTAAATATATTAATAAATAAAACCATTATATTATTAAAAACCTTAAAAGCCCGTAACTTTTTTATTTCTTTATATATTATATATCTTCCTCTTATTTTTAATAATCCTTTTAAAATAACTTATATTTAGATATTTTACTTAATAACTTAATTAATTTCTATATTAGGGATATATATATCCGTAATAGTCAAATTATTCTTATTAATAAAGGTTTAAATTCCTTAGATAACTTTTTCGACCGCTTTAATAATAATTGGATAGCTAATAACTACCGCGAAAGTCCATTATATAAAGGATAGTTATTCTTAAAAGTTATAAGAAAAGATATAAGAAAAAGTATTAAATATTTAATTATATTTAATCCGAATAATAAAATATACCCTTTTTCATAATCTTTAAGATACTTATCTATAAATTAACTTAATAAAAACTATATTAATATTTTTATAATAATTTTTTTTTTTAAAAGTAAATATTTTAATAAATTTACATATAATATAAGTATTCAGAAATCAAGAAAAACATTGCGAATATATGGTTAAACGTTATAATACTTACGTATATAATTAACGGTATTAATATCGTTTATTAATATATGGTAAAAACTTTAATTATTTTTAACCTAAAATAAAATAAAATCGTTTAACGTATTAATAAGAGGAGTATACGTCTTTAAAGGTAAATCTGGAAAGGTTTATTAAATAATTTAACGGATTAATTTTAATTTTAATTTTTACCTTTATTTTATAGTTAATCCTATATAATAATAAAAAATAAAGACGAAGATTAAAATAAAAAAAGTATGTCGCTTTATACCTTAAAATATACTTAAGAATATTTTAAGGTTTTAAGTATTAAAAAAGGAGGGTAAATAGAAGGTATAAAACCTATATAAAACTAGAAAAAGGGGGTTAATTAGAAAGGGATCTTATTAAAACCCCTTTATTCCAGTCTTAATTAAAGTAAATACTTATAGTATTTCCGCGAAATTATACTTAAGTTCCAAGGGTAATAATTAAAATCAAATTATATTATAATAATAATCTTTAAAAAAATATTAATAATATCTTAAATCTAATAAATTACCTATTTTTTATTAAGTTATTTAAAGTTTTTAATAATTATAAAATTTTATAAAACGTTTTCCGCTTTATTTAAAGTAATAATATACGTTAATATTGAATACCGTTACTATGAAAAAGCTTTTATAAAAGTAATATAATTTACTTTTTCCTAATTAATAAATAATAATTACTTAATATTATTTATACGATATAATATAATATAATTGTTAACTTATTATTAAGCTTAGCCCGTGGCTTCCTTTTATATACTCTCTTTAACCTTTATTTTATTTAAATAAGTTTATACCGTAATTATAAAGCGTAACCTACCTTTAAAGTTAAATTTACGTTATAATATCTTAACGTACCCTTTATAATTTATGTTTTCCAATATAAAAAAGATTATAATAGGTAATTATTTCTTTTACGGTTTACGACTTACTTCTTATAGTAGAAATTATAAGAGATTAAAGAAAAAATAGATTGAATTAAATTATATTAAAATATTACGAGAATAATTTATTATATACCGTATAATTAAACGCTTAACAATTTTATTTAATATTATACCATCCAATTTACCGTTTAACGGTTTTATCTTACTCCTTCTCGGGTAACGTTCCGTTATAGTATTTACTTTATTCGTTACTTTTTTCGCTTTACCTTTACCATTTAATTCCGGCGAGGGTAAATCCATTATTAATAAATTATATTTATATCGTCTATACTTATATAATTAGGTTAATAATATTTAAGGTTTAACCTTATAAATGATCTAAATATTACTTAATATTTATAACCTTTTTACTTGGTTAAATATAGGAATTAAGAAACGTTATTATATTATTTATTTTACTTATATATTAAAAAACCCGCCTATATATTAAGGCTATAATTCCTATTAATTATACAGTATAAGATCTTCGGGATATATATTTATATAACCAGGAAATTATAAATTAATATAATAAGGTTATTTAAACTTTATTAAGAAAAATTATTTAATATTAATTAAAAGTCTATTTGAATTAAGGTATTAAATAAAGCTTAATTTAATTATTTGTATTATTAATATTAAATATAATTAAATTAATAATATTAATAGTTCGGATCCTGGTTTATTTAATTACCTATATTAAATTCTGTTAGACTGACTCCGCTGGCGGCACGCCGGCGGGACTAATAAAGGTAGGTATAGAGACGTGACGTTACGGTCTGGATACTTAGGTACCACTTTAATAAATAAATTGGTAATAAGACTAATTCTTAAGGGACTCAGAAAGAACTAAGGTATAGCCTTTACTTAAGGTAAAGGTAATAATTACCCCGCTTTACGCCTATTGAGCTACGGCTTATAAATGACGTATATTAAGGCCGTTGCTAAGGCCCTTTATTAAGGCCTTTTACTAAGGCCCTTCATTAAGGCTTAACGGCTTACCTTAACGCAGCAATATAACGTATTACTATAGCGCCGGCGTAAAGATAACGTTAACTGCTAATAATTATCTCCCTTTTTATACGTTAATCTTTAAGGCATAAAGAAATATATTTAAGAAACTAGCGTAAAGCCGGTTAAGTATAAGGCTTATTAAAAACCTATTATTAAACCCAATAAAAAAAAGGTAAAAGGAAAAAAGTCCTTAAATATATATATAAATATAATAATATTTATCCAATAATAATATAATAAAGGCACTTTACGTTAATAAATAATTAATATAACGTATAAAGCTTATTAAAAACTTTTTTATAAAATTTAATAAAAAAAAAAAAAAATAAAAAAAGAATTTTTATAATATTAATTAATAATTACCTAGGGCTTTACTATTAATTTATTACGCTATAATAAAAATACATATTATTATAAAAATAATATATAATTATAATAAAGTTTTTATTTTATTTTAAACTTTTTCTCTTTTTTCTTTAATAGTTTTAATCGCTTTTATAAGAATAATATATTAAAAGTTTATATAAGTATTTATAAGTTAATACGTATATAGCTATATACCCTTGTTATCCATATTATTATTATAGTAAATAACGTTAACGTTACGTAAACGTTTTATTTACGTTAATAATCCGTTTATTTTTATTTATTAATAAAATATATAAGTTTATTTTAATCTTTAAGCAATATAATATATACGTAATAATGCCTTATTAACGTAAATATAAATATAATATTAATAATATATATAATAATGCCTTATTTAACTTATTTCTTATAAAATAAACTTTTATACTGGCGGGGCTTTTTATTCTGCCGTAAATATTATAATAAATAATATTTTTCCCGTTATTTTCCTATAAGTATCCTTAACGCCGTTAGACCATTATTACTTTAATATATATATAGTTCCCGGATTAATTATAACCTCGGGTAACTTAATAAATACGTAAATATTAATCGATTAATACGCGGTTTATTAAAACGTAAGCTTAATACGTACGGAAGCGTAATAAAATTCTTTAAGATTTTAAAGTTTTCCGGTTAAATATTGGTTAAACGTTAATTACCGTTAATTAAACGGAATATACGCTTTATTAAATTACTTTAAAAGTTAAAAGGGAAATATTGGTCCTTTAAATTAAGAAAAAAACGTTTATTATTTACGTTAAAACAACAGAAAAAAAGGTTATTTGGCTTAAAAAGTAAATAAGTAAATTATAATTTAATAATAAAACGATAATATTAACGTTTAATAATTAAATCGGCTTAATATAAAAGGTCCGGGCCCTTTATAAAAATTAACTCCGTTAAAGAATTATTTTTTATTTCTTAACCCTATATCCGGAGTAAAAAGAATAAACCTTAAGCTTATAATATCCGATAACTTAAGAAATAAAAAGGAGGAGGGAAATACGGGTTTTAACTTATTTAAAGAAAAGGAAGAAAAGATTATATTTTCTTTAACGGCGCCATTAAGGGGGTCAACTTTAACTTTTAAAAATAATACTTTAAAATCGAATTAAGGAGCCCCTCCGGTAAACAATATTAAAAAAAGGCCTTTAATTAAAGCGGAAAAAAAAGCGGAAAAAAAAAAAGAGAAGGATAAAGAAAATATAACGCCTTTATATTTATTTTTAACCTTATTAATTTATGTATAAGAAAAAAGGGCCCGCGTTAACGCGGAGTTATAGATTATTCTTTTATTTTTATACGTTAATATTATTAAAGTTTAACGTTAAATATTAAAGTTAATAACGTTAAACGTTAAATGTTTATAATCTATATATTATTAAAAGTAATATAACGGATAATATTATAAAAGTTACTAGAACGTTAATATAACCTTAATAAATATATTTATTGATCTCTTATTATTTTAATAACTTTATTTATTTAATATCCTTAACTCAATAATACGTTAAACGTTTATAATTTAATGTTTACGTTTTTTTACCTTTAATATTATCGCGGTTATTATTAAAGTTACTTTTATTAATTATAATATTATAATAAAAATAATTATTTCCGTAACGCCGGCTTATTTACGTATATAGTATTTATAATAAATAAAGTTATTAATTAAAGCTTAAACTCTAATAATCTTATAAAAAAATAATATATAAGGGTTAAATAATTATAATATTAATTATATATATAATTATTAACCATATATATAACCTCCGCCGTTATAACGTTATAACCTTATTTATATCTCCTTTTACTTTATATTATTTCATTATATTATTCCCGTAATTCCTGGAAATACTTTAAGTCCGTTTCTGGTACTTATTAATTATATTTAAAGCCTTAGTTAACCTATTTAATTTAATATTAAACGCTTTTTTTACTTTTAACTTTATTAATAATTTCTTTAATTATTTATTCTTCTTTATTATTAATTAATTTAAGTATTTATATTATAGTTTCCGTTGTTTAATCGCCGGCGTAAATATAATAAGGCTTTAAAAGAAAAATATAAATAATAAAGTGGATTTAATAAATAATAAAAAGGAATAAGTAGTACGCTTATATTCCAATTTTATTATTGATTTTAAAGGGTCTTATAAATCGAGGTATAAGCTTTTTACTTAATTACTTTAACTTAAGGGTTTTAATATTTAATATTATTAAATTATTAACGTTATATAACTTTAATTTATATTTTTTATTATACGTTTTTTAAGTCAATTTAATAATATAATGTTATCGGTCCGTTAATATTAATCGTATTTTATATAATATTTTAACTTTATCTTTTATTATAAGTATCTTTTTTTTATAGGTTTATCCTTAAGTTTAAAATAAATATCTAGATTATAATTATATATCACTATAAAAAGGTTATAATTTAAAGTTAAGTATTCCGAGTTTATATAAATAAATTCAGTTAAAAAAAGTAGCTTTATTTAATTTACTTATTTAAAGCTAATAAAAGTCCTTAAATATTATTTAAAGCCTTAATTTTAACGCTTTATCTAATTATCCGTTTATAAATAAAAAGCGGTACTTAGTTTACGCTTTATCTTTACGTAATAATATATTAAACCCCAGAATTTATTAATAAATAAAAATCCTTAATTAATTACGATTTTAACCGGTATATTATATTATAATATAATTTCTTAAAGAAAAGGTCCGTTAACGTAACGGTATTAATTTATCTTATTATAAAGAGGTATCTATATATCTTTATATATTTATTTATAATTATTAAAATTAAATTATAAACGTTACCTTTAACCTTATTCACGGATAAGCCGATAATAAAGTTTATATTAAGTTCTTTTTAGGGTACGGCTGGTTAAAAGAATAAAGTAAATTCATTATAAAAACGGTAATATAATACCTTAATCCTTTAATAAGTATCGTACGTTTTAATATAATTATTAACTTAAGCCTTTAAGCCGTCTTAATAATATTTACGGGTTAAAAGCTTATAAGTTTTTTCGGCTTTAAAATAATCCGTTAGCGGATTATTATAATATTTATTAATCAGCTTTTCTTTAACCGTTTTATCTTTAAGGACGTATATATAGCTTTTATAAATTATAAGGTTATTAAGATTAAATTTCTAAGTATTATTATAACTTTAATGAAAATATATTAACGTTACGTTATTATCCTTAATCTTATATATAAACGTATTATTAATTTATAAATCCTTAATAAATAACTTAATCAGCTTAAATTCCTTATAAGGCCCTTTAAGTAATTATTAAATCTTTTTTACGGGATAATAACTTAAATACTTCTTAAAGTAAATAATAATTAATAATTAATAACCGCCGTCCATTAATGTTTTATTAACTTATCGGATTAAAGTATAAATTTATTCTATAAGGTAAATAATAAAATAATATTAAAAAATGAAATTCCTTTATAATTTAAACGTCTTAATAAAAAATTAATAAGGTTTATTTTATTTTAATAATAAAATACTTTAAAATTATAATTAATAAGTTTTAAGGCTTACTTAACCTAATATAGGCTTAACGCCGGCTATTTTATAAACCCTTAAAGGTTATTATAATCTATTTATATTTAAATAACTTTAAGGCTCCCTTTTAAATAATATTATTATTACTTAAACGCTATAATAATAATGAGGAGCTCTTAATTATACGTTTTATAATTCTATTTAATAAAAATTATTTTTCTAAATTAATACATAATTAAGCGTTAATAATTTTCCTTAAATTATTAAGATAAGATACCTATAATAATAAAGTTAAATATATTAATCTTTACTTATACCCTCCGCTTTAAGTTAAAATAACGGAGTAATAACGTATTAATAAATATCTTATAAAGCCGGCGGAACGTTATATTAACCGTATTATTCCACTTTAACGGGCTAACCTTCTTTTTTTTTTTATTGCCTTTAAGTAAATTAATTAAAGGCTTAATTATCCTTAAATATTTATAAATAAAATAATAATAAAAATTTATAAAGTTTAAAAAAACCTATATATCCCAGTAAATTTTTAAGGTAGGTTAATCCTTAATAATTTAAATACGTTCTTAATTTATTTAAATTCCTTTAATAAAAACGATAAACCCTAAGAATTCTACTTAAGTAATATTAAATTAATACTTCTTAAGGTTAACTTAAAGTTAAAATTAATAAAGTTACTTAAGGATTTATTAAATATAACGTTAATAATCCGCCGGATTTTTATTAAATATTAAAATATCGTTTAAATAAACCATATAAGTTATATTAATAAAAATTAATAAAAGTACGATTAATATAAGCTTAAAAGGTTATTAAAACGTTAATTAACTTAAACGGTATAACGAAATACTTAAAGTAGTTATAACGCGTATAAAACGCTATCTTTTATTTATCGCCGGACTTAATCCGTAACCGGTAATAAATATCCTTAAAGTCTAACTTAATAAACCGTTTAAAGCTATTCAACCGGTTAAAAGTCTTAATAATTAAGGGTAATAAATATCGATTTTTAACTATAACCGTATTTAATTTACGGTAATCGATATAAAGATAAAAACCGCTATCCTTTTTAAATATAAAAAGGATTAAGGTACTTACGGGCGATATTAAATAATAAATTTAACCCTAGGCTATAATATCTTTAAGATACCGTTAAAGCTCCGTTAACTTTACTTAAAATAGGTTATATAAAGGATTATATAATAATTCTTTACCGTTTAAATTAATAATATAATCCCTTTATTTTAATTTAAATAAAATATTAATTATATTATTGAAAAAAACATTTATATATTTATTTAACTCTTTCGGGACGTTCCGGTTAATAAAGTCTTTTATAATACTTATATACGTTAAATTATTTTAAGGGATTTAAAGTATTTTTAAGCGCTTTATTATTATATTTATATAAATAATTATAAAAATTTTATTAATTTCCGTTAAACTTTAACCGAAATTATAAACGTTATTAATTTATAATTTATAAGAATTAATTTTAAAATATTATTTATCCGTTACCGGATCGATTATTATTTATAAAACGTATAAAATTAATAAATTAAAGATTACGTTTAAATCTTCTTAATTAATAACGTAAAAAAGTATTTTATATTGCTTTTATTACCCTTAATTATTAACCAAATAATATTATAATTAATAAATATTATAATAAAAGATCTACTTATTATTAAGAAAAGCCGTTTACGGTAAAACGGTAAAGGTTAATTATAAATCTTATTAAACCGTATATATTTATAAAATTAAATTTACTTAAGTTTTAATATTAATTAATATACTTAATAATTAAAGATTATCTTAAAAACTTATTTAACCCTTAATAATAAAAGTTAAATATACCTTTAATTATCTCTTTATTAATTCCGATTTTAAAACGTTACTGAAACTTTATTGTTTTTTAACGTATTATCCTTTTTATAGGATTTTACGCTTATTATTAAGATTTTATCTTATAAAACGGTAAAATAATTGGATATATAATAGCCCTTTCCGTAATATATATAATATTTAATATTCTTATTTACTTTAAGGGCGGTATCGGAATTTTTAAATATAACTTTACGCTTTTAATTATAAGAATTAATTTTAATAAAAATACGTACCGGCTTTAAGCCGTTAAAACTAAATTTAAATACCTTATTTTTAAGGGATTTACCCTTATTAACTTTTTAATTATTATTAATAATACGCTTTAAGTTATTTTTTTATATAATCGTTATTATTATAATATTATCTTAAATTCTTAATACTTTATTAATTATAAGGATTTTAATTTTAAGCTCCGGTAAAAGCTTTATAAAAAATATATAAGTATAAAACTTATTTAATAATAATAATAAGTCTTTTTTTATAATCTTTAAAATATTATGAAATTACGTTATTTTTTAATTAAAACGTTATTTAATATCCTTAAATTACTTATAATAAATAAACCGGCGGTTCTCCAGATTAATTATTAAGTTTAAAAGTTTATCCTTAAGCTTTTAATAACTTATTTTATTAATTTCCTTATTTAATAAATTAAAGATTTTATAAAAGATAAACCTTAAATAAAAAACTACCTTTTTTCTTTTAATAAAGAAGTATTTAAGATAAAGTATAAATTATTTCTTTAAGTTAATAAATTATATTTAATATTTACCTTTAAATTTATTTTAATATAGCTTAAGTTTTTCCGGATAAAAAAACTTATTTTTATAGGGTAAAATAAAAGTTATTAACGGTACGTTATTAATATAAAGCTTAATAATAGGGTTAATGCAAAAAAAAGTCCCGGAATATAAACCCTTATATTACGCGTTAACGTGGCTAAATATATACTTTTAATAAATACGATTTTCGGCCTTAAGCCAATTAACTTTAAATTATAATTCCAGAAATTAAGCTTATTAAACCGTAATATTACGGTAGTATTTTACCGTTTTAATTTACTTAATTATAATAAAAGGGTTCTTAACCGAAAAGTAAATATCGCCTTCCTATTTTAAGGTTTATTAAGTTAATTAAGTATTTATTATAATGGTAACGTCGGGTTTTCTCCTTAATAAGGAAGAAGAATTAAAATATTAAACTGACTTTATTAACGGTATACCGGCGGGACTAATAAAGGTAGGTATAAAGACGTAACGTTACGGTTTAAATACTTAGGTACCACTTTAATAAGTAAATTAATAATAAGATTAATTCTTAAGGGACTTAGAAAGAACTAAGGTATAGCCTTTACTTAAGGTAAAAATAATAACTACCCCGCTTTACGCCTATTAAGCTACGGCTTATGAATAACGCATATTAAGGCCGTTATTAAGGCCCTTTACCAAGGCCTAACGGCCTACCTTGGCGCAGCAGTATGGCGCACCACTATAACGCCGGCGCAGAGATGGCGCTAGCTGCTAACAAATTCATTGCTTATATTATTAATTTTAAATTTAATTTAAGATAAGATATGTTAATTATCGTTTCAATGGTTTATTTAATTTAAGGTTATCTTAATTATTTAAGTACGTTTTATTAGAATACGGCTATTTTTATATACTTATATATTAATATTATTAGAATTTTAACGCTTATTAATATTTTTAAATTATTAAAAAGTATACTTTAATTATATTATTTATTATATTTTTCCCGATTTTAATTAATATACTCCGTTTTATATATATTATTTATACCTTCCCTATTTCTTTATTTAATTATTAAGCGTATTAAGGATGGACTATTTTGATATTTTCGGTTTAAGCCTTTATACTTCGTTAAAACTTACGTATACTTTCTTAGGTTTAATTTATTTATTTTATATTTGATTATCTCTTTAATATTAAGTTTATTTATGAAATATTAAGTTTATTTATATTTTTTAAATTTACTTATCTTCCTTTAAATTTACTTATCTTCCTTAAACTTATTTATCTTCCTTAGATTTATTTATCTTCCTTAAATTTACTTATTTTCCTTAAACTTACTTATCTTTTTTTAGACTAATTTATCTTCTTTAAATTTATTTATCTTCCTTAGATTTATTTATTTTCCTTAAATTTATTTATCTTTTTTTAAACTTATTTATCTTTTTATTTTATTTTAAATTTACTTATTTTGTGTAGATTTATTTAACTTCTTTTAAACTTATATAATTATATATATAATATATTTATTAAACTTATTTATTTTATATTCAATTTAAAACGTAAGATCTATATTTAATATAATTATAAACAGTATAATACCCTTAAAAGTTTTAAGTACGAATTATAATTATTATTATAAGCGTGATTATTAACCGTAATGCTTTAAGGAAAAAATATTTTTAATAAACCTTTATTATTAAAGTTAAATTAGGAATTAAGAACTTATTATATAAAGTTATAATAATAATATCCTATAATATCGTTATTATTTATATAATTTATATAATTTAATTATAACTAAGTAATAAAGTCTTAAGTTATAAGATTAATAAATTAATAATCCAATATATTATAAGAATTTTAGTATATTTTTAATTTTCTTAACATTTGCTTAAGTTTATATATAAAAATAGTATTTCTTTTAATAATTAATTAAAAATAATTTGAGAAATGTATCTTTTATAAAGTATATAATTAATTTAAACTTAAATTTTTACTTTCCGTTTATTTTATTATCGAGGATATCAACGGATTTCTTATTATATTAACCCAATAAATAACCGCTATAACGGAAGTAATTTATATAACTATAAAACGATATGTAAGGCTTTAAGTTAATTAAATATTTTATTAGAAACAGAATTATATATAGGTAATAAATATTAACTTTTAATAAAATATTCTTTTATATAAATTTAACGTTTGAATATTTAAGCTTAACGCTATTATAGTACCTTTATATTTATTTTTAATATTTTTATATTCTAAAAAGTTAACGAGTACTTATATATAAAGGGTAATTAGTAAATTAAAATATTACTTAAGCTCCTTAACTTAAATATTTAATAAATTATATTCTTTATATTATAAAAGTTCGTTATATTTAATTTAATATAAACCTAGGTAAAGCTTACCGTATTCTTAATACTTATTATATTAATTTATAAATCTATACTTAATAAAATTATATAACTTACGTTATACGCTTGAATTAAGATTTCTTCCGGGACTTCTTTATACGGAAGGAGATTAATAAATAATAAATATAAAGCCTTAACGAATATATTATAGAATTAAATAAAACTTTCCATTATACAAGTAATATCACGTAAAAAAAACGTATAGCTTTAAATAAATTATATAAATAAATATATTAATTAAATTTTAATTTTAAGTAATCAGAAATCGTAAATATTAAATTTAAGAATAATTTATATAAGGAATATTAAGAAAATTATTAACTCTAAGAAAACTTAATTTATAAAAAAAATATATTACTAAGATATTAAAAAGAATCTTAAAAAACTTTAAAACGCTTATGAAAGTTTAAGATAAATCGTTATTAAAATTAGTTATTATATAAATCGTAAAAAATATAGAAAATATTTTAATTATAATATAATTAAACTTATATTAAAACTTAGGTTATAATATTATAAAGTTAACGTTTTTAAAACAGAAGATTAAAACCGTAAAAAATATAATTATACATTTATTATAAGACTTAAAAATTGTTTATAAATGATTATAAATATTTATAATAAAAAGCTAACGTTATAAGCGTAAAAGGTTAACAGATTTAAATATAATCTTTATTATATATAAAATATACTTTGTACGTTTATTTTATATTAATAAAAGTGAACTAAAAATCTTAAATTTAAGTGGAAAAAATATTAAAATTATAATAAATTAAGTTCGGAAACTATTATTATAAATAATTAAAAGGATTTATCGGTAAAAAGTAAAACGTAAAATATATATATATATTAACCTTAATTATTTTAAATTTATTTTTTTATTTTAAAAGTTACGTATTTTATTTACTCTAATGTAATATAAAGCTTATCTTTTTAACTTTATATAATAGTTAAAAGCTCAATATTAAACGCCGTTTCTATATAAATCAATTAACCCGTATTCCGGTTTATATATATATTAATTATAATATTTAGTTATAAATTTTTATTTTATAAGCTTATAAAATATTGAAATTAATTATTAATAAGATATAAGTTTTTATATATAATATTATTTATTACTTTAAGTATAATTATCATGGTATTAAAAGTATAATATAAACGTATATAAACTTAATTGAAACGTATATAAATACTGCTTATAATTAATAAAGACTTCTAAGGTTTAATTACGTTAAAAAAGCTATGGTAAACGCGGTATAAATCCTATATTAAAATTAAATCTGTAAAAGTAAACGTTTTATTTTAAGTACGGAATTATTATATATATTTATAATAAAACTAAATACTCTTATTACGACTTTTAAGTCCTTAATAAAATAATATTATAAGCAGATAAATAAAAAGTAAAACTATAAATATTAAAGCCGTTAATAATAATTAGTTTATTTATATTAACGTTAATACGGCGGTCTTATAAAAAATTATTAAGGACTTATTAATACTATATAAATAATAAAGTATTATACCTTTAAAGGATAAGCGTTTTAAAAGGGGGAAACGCGACGTTAAAAAAGGGAAACGCAACGTTAAAAAGGGGAAATACGATAATATTAGGAGATTCTTAATAATCTATCGTAAGCTAAGATACGCTCTAAAAACCCTTTAAGATTTATCATAATTATAAATATATAACTCTATAAAAGTTAAGGGTTAAAAAGTATATAATTAAGTAATTTTAACGATATTTATCGTAAAAAAATAAGATAGTTTTTAACTATTTTAATATTAAGTTTTTTAATATATATAATATTAAAGTCGTGCTTAATAATTCATACTAGGTTATACTTTCCCGTCTTATAATACTTTAATTATTAAGGTATACGTACGTTTATTCGTGGCTTTTTCTTCCGTTTACGTAAATATAAGTTTAATAAATCCTTTATTTTTCGTTTTAATTTAATTTCATAGTTTAACCGTTGTTACGTAAAATTATTATATATTTTATAACTTAAGATACAAAGTTAATTATAATTTCAAGCTCTATATTTTATAATTTATAATTTATTACCGATTATATATTTATTAAAAAGTTATTAATTGTTTAACTTTTTAAATTATTCAAAATTAAATAAATAGCGATTTAAATATTTAAATTATTAATAAAAAAAATAATACGCTTATAAAAATATATATAAGCCGGGTAAATATTATTAAATTCAATAAGATTAAAGTCGGTTAAACCTTAAATGAACCTTATTTTTTTAATAAAGCTTAATAAGTACCTTAAGTATCTTTAACGGTTTATTTTAATATTAAATAAACCCCTAATACTTATACGTTCTATATTTAAAGGTAAACCGTATATATATTTTAAGGTAAAAATTAACAGTAAATAGCGCCTTAATGATATGTTTTAATTTATTTTACCGCGTATTTTTCGGTTAAAAATATATATTTTACTTTAAAGGCTTTATTTAATTTACGTTATTTATTTAAAGTTTACCGGTCAATAATTTTATATTTAACCGGAAATAATTTATTTTATAACGTTTATTTATAGAATTTATTAAATCTTTTTAAGTCCTTTTTTTTTTTATTTAATAAAGATATAAACGATTTATATAATTAAGGGATAAAATTATTATTAAGTAAATATTAAAAATTTAACGTAAACGGAGTTTAATTATTATTTTACATATTAATTTTTAAGGAAAAAAACGTTTAATAAGGGTTTAAGCTATTAAATAAATTAATATTCTTAAACTATTAAGTTTATCTCGATTTTATACTATAAACCTTTATTTTAAGATAAATTAAGGGATTTAATTTTAGCCGGTTTAAAAAAATTATATAATTATTAATAATATTTTATATATAAAAAGAGCTGCCTATATAAGGGCTACGGAGGTAACGTAACCTTTAATAATAATAATTGATCAAATAACGTATAAAGTTTAAGGGGTTATTTATTTAAGTTTTTTATAATAAAGGTTAATTAACGATAATATCCGGCTATATTAATTTATAGCCTATATATATTTTAACATTTTATATAAGCTTTATATAAAATATTTATTATAGGATTTACGCTTACTTAAGCTTTTATTATAATTAATAAAAATGTAAATAAACGCGTCGGAAATCGTTATTATTATAATAATAACTTTATATTTAAATACGTATTAGCCTTACGTATTGAATATTTATAAACGCTTTTAAATATAATTTTTAACGTCCTTTTAAGTCAATTAATATTATAATAATTATCCGTTAATTAATATTTAAAATAATTTTATAAATAAGTAATTAAGTTACGGCCGTTAATAAAATATATCTTCAAGAAATCTTATATAAATAAATTAAAGAATTAAATAAAGGTTTTAATAATTTAATATTTAAGAAATAAACCGATTATATTAACATTTTTTATATTATATATATTAACTTAAGCCGCGCGTAAAATTAAAATTATATTATCTAAATTCGTTTTAAATATAATATTAAAAAAATCTTAAACATTTAAATAAAAATTAAAATAATTTTATAGTAATTATAAATATTTTAAAGGCGTAACGTTACGAATACTATTATGATTAATACTTAAAATTTTAGCCTTAATTAACGTAAGTTTTATATTTATAATAAAAAATCTTATTACCTTATAAAGGATAGAAGTTAATATACGTTATTAAACTTACTTAGGGTAAATAGGGCGCCCAAATAATATTACGTAAACCTTATAAATATCGTAATTATAACTTAAGATATACTTAAGACCTCATTATAAATAAACAAGATAAATTTTATAGTTCTTTAGGTTTTATTAAAACATTATATATATTTTAATTATTTTTTAATATTACTTAATTAATATTATAAACCTTAAATTAACCGCCGTAAATAAGAGTTTTATATAATATTTAATATTATAATATTAAGCGATTATTATTTTTTCCGAGCCGGTAATTATTATTATAATAATAAAATAGGATTATCTATACAATTTATAGAAAATCTAAATAAAAATAAATTCTATATACATTAAATTAATATTCGTTTCTATAATTTAAGTTTTACTTACTATATATCCGGGGTAAATAAGTATCTATAATAATACCGGAAGCAATAACGGACGTTAAGATTTATATATTCATAATATAGTCTTTAATAAATAATAAAAAAGTCGAAAAATATGTTATATACTTATTAAAAAACCCGGCTATATAACTCTATACGATAAAGTTAAACGGCTCGGTTAATAATTATAATATATAGTTTATAGTTTAATTAAAGAAATTAATAATATAAATTATTATAAATAAAACGTATCCTTTTAATCTGGTTACGTAAGATTTATTAATAACCTTAAAAAAGACCTTTTTAATCCGTTAATATAAAGTTAATAAGGATATAATTATTTTATTTATATATATTACCGTAATAAACGTAAAAATAAATTAACGAAATACTTAAAACTCCGAATTTAACGT
This sequence comes from Niebla homalea, assembly GCA_019925105.1. Classification (NCBI taxonomy): domain Eukaryota; kingdom Fungi; phylum Ascomycota; class Lecanoromycetes; order Lecanorales; family Ramalinaceae; genus Niebla; species Niebla homalea. Next base: position 66,479 of record JAHGAU010000024.1, read on the forward strand.
AAAATAAAGGGTTTTTACGTTAAGGACCTCCTTAAGAATTAATAGGCTCTCCTTATTAAGTATAATTATAAAATAAAAACGTATTAAATAAAATAATATTAATAAATCGCTAAGTTTAATTTAAGAAATAAGTAAATTAATTATATTTTTAAGCCCTCTAAAATCATTAATAAAAATATAGATAACGTTAATAAAGAAAAAGAATAATTGTGAATATTTAGCGTATATAAGGTAAAAACCGTAATAATATAATAGTAAAACTGTATTATAAGGATAATACGTAATAAATCTTAATAAAGTTAATATTAAAGTATAAAAATCTTTTTTAATAAAGAATAAAGGGTAATTTACGTTATATATTATAATACTGAAATAAATATTAATAATATTATTACCGCTTTTTCGCCTGAGATTATTATTTTAAAAGATTTAACGTAAAGTAATATTTTTACGTTATTTCCCCAAGAAAAATATAATAATTAAATATTATATGTCTGAATTAAATAACACTTTATTAATTATATTTAATCGATAATAATAATAAAGATACGTTAATTTACCCGTTAAATTAACTTAGTTAATATAATTATAAAAATTTATCTTAATAATAAATATAAATTTTAATAAAGAAATAATATTTTATAATTATTATATGATTAAAAATAATTCTATTTATAGTATTTTAATTTAAGCGTTCTATAAAACCTTAAACGTTTAAGTAAACTTAAAATCAATTATAAATTTATATTATTTACTTAAAGTATTATTATTTAATTATATAATTTTAATATAGATCTTAAAAGAAATAATATAGCGGAACGCTTTATATAGCGCGATATAAAGTATTACGGTAATATTTATATCTTATTATATTACTTGTAGTTTATTAAACTGGTCTTAATTTAAATTATTTATTTAAATCCGGAGAATATCTTATAGATTATTAAGATTTTTAAGCTTAAAGGGTATTTCTATAATAATTACAAGAATCGTATTTTTACTTTAATCTCTACTTATAGTTTACGTTATTTATTGCTTAATTACGTATACCCTATATGAATAAACGAGCCATTGTTCCTAAAAACCCTTTAAGTACTTATAATACCTTTATAATAAATACCAATATACCGTAATAAAATAGCATTTCCAGAATATTATGGATTTATAATAAACCGTAGATTTATATAAAGATAATACATTCATAACCAATATATAAGGTCTTATTTAATATTTATAAAATAAAGCTTAATTAAGAAATCTAGCGAAATATCCATAAATATTATAATAACTTAAAAAGGTTTTATAATAACGATATATATAAATTACTTAAAGAATTATTATAACGATAAAATATACGGAAAATTAATTAATAACTTATATATTTATTAAAGGATAAAGTTAAATATTTAAAGAGCTTCTAGAAAAAACCGGAATTAAAAATCGTCCGTCTTATTTTAAACGATTTATTCTTATATTACGGCTTATAATTTACGCTTAAACTTAATACTTTTTATTATTTATTTAGGTTAAAATATCCCGAGGTAAATTAATTTAAAATAATTAATAAAGAATGGATATAAAATATACTAGGAATTAACGTATTATTTATAATATATTAAAAAAACGTAAGACTGTGTTTTAAACTTTATAACTATAATAAGTAATTAAGATTACGTTAAAACTTTAATAGACTTTTAAAGTATTTTTTATCTTTTTTATTAGAATTTAATTAAATCTGAACTTAACCATTAATAAATTATTAAGGAACTAATAGACTATATACTATTACCGGGCATTCGTAACTTATAGTCTTATAATAATCTACGTAAAAAACTATTAAATATTAACTTTATTATATTTTCTTTAAAAACCTTCTTCCGTAATATTATTTAATTGAAGTTAAAAGTTAAAATAATATAAAGCCTCCTTCCGGTAAATACGAAATCAATAATAAAGGTTTCCTTTTACTGCGTTTTTAAGAATTATATAGGATAAAACATTCTTTAATAATTAAACCTTTTATATAATAATTATAAGGTTTTAATAAAAATAATTATTAAAAACAATTATTAATAGCTTTAACTTTTTACTTAACGATACTTTCTATAATTCTATAATATTTAATTACTTAAAGACCTTAAAAAGGTTAGCCTTCTTATAAAGGTATTAAGCAATTTATTTATTAATTATTCCCGGAAAAAATTTATAAACTTAACTTATAACTTAAGCTTCCGAATAAATATTATCGTTCGTTTACGTTAAATAAACCCGGAATATTAAAAGATTGGATTAAGTATCCTTGTAAAGGATTTTAAACGTTAAAAAGTATTTTAACTTAATTTATAATAAGTTATAGCATAAATATAACCGCGGTTATTTATTAAATAAAAGGAATACGAAAAGGGCTTAGATACGGAATATAACTTATAATAACGATATAGATATATAAGTGCACGGAATATTAACGTTTTAATAGACTTAAAGATAATAAAGGCCCGATTAAGGCCAGGGTAATATAAGCGTTTAAATATATAAATAAAAACTCTAATAAAAAAGGGGGGGGAAAAGGGGCCTTTCTTCCCAAAATAAATAAGGTTTTTAATGGAATTTATTCTTTAAAAACTTCATATAAGTATTATTCAAAATAAACGCCCTCTATAAGTAAATAAAATTAACATAATATTATATACGTTAAAGGTTAAAAATTAATAATTTATAAAGAAGAAAGTAAGTTTTATAAAGAAAATGAATTAATTAATAAGGCTTTATATTGTTAATATTATTTTAATAATTTATAAGAATAATTGATATTCTATATACCGATTAATTAAGTAAAAGTTTTAATTTCCTTTAATAAAAGATATTATAAGTAAAATACTTATTATTTTTTAATATTATATTAAGAAAAGATTAATATAACTTATATTTATTACTGGTTATATTAAATCTGAAGGACTTTAAGTATACTTAAAAATATAATAAGAAAACCTAAAAGAATAAGCGTAAAAAATAATAAAAAGGATATAAATAAAATTAATGATAAGGTGGAGATTAACGATATATTAAGTAAAACTTAAAAATAATAATTATTAATTTAAATTATATTAAGAAATATTTATAATAATATTTTTTTTGGTATATTTATATCATTCTAGAAAAATTCCTTTATAGCGAAAGTAAACGCTATATAATTTAAATATAGAAACGGGCAATACGTATTAAAAATAAATAAGTAAAGTCGTATAGTATGCCGTTATAACGACCACTTATTATTAAATAGGTAAATATAATCCCTTAAGAATTTTACTAGGTTAATAAAAATAATAAAGGTATTTAAATAAGTTACGTTTTAAGGATTTACGGTTGAACGTAAAGGTATTAAATAAGTCCTTATCCGTCTTCTTTATAGCCTTTACTTTATCGTTAATTATAGGTTCTTTACGTTATAGGCGGTTCTATTAATATTTTTATAAAAGGGTCTTTTTACGCGTATATAAATTAATTATTTAATTAATTATTTAATTTTATTAATTAATCCAGGCTTTAAAATCGGGATTAAATTAAGGATTAAGGAAAGCTTTAACGATCTTATATTATTCCTTGAAAATATATATAACCGAGGTTACGGTATCCTTTACCTTTTATTTAACTTAATATTACTCCTTAATAAGTTAAGCTTATAAGTCGTTAATAACGGTAATCGTATTATATTCGGCCTATATTTTAATAAAATATTTACGGCGTAAGCTTTTATGTTACGACTTTCGAAAATTATAGACCTTTTTAACTAAATTTTAAAGGTAATATATAACGGTTATTTTACCCTGTTTTATCGTTATTTAATATTATATATAAAGTAATTATAAATGCTTAATAAGGTTAACGATCTTTAACTAATAGGTAATCTATATAATCTATTCTTTAATTAAAACGATAAGCCGTTAAGAATCTAATATCCGACTTATTTAATTAATAACGTATATAAAGTTAATCTGGGATAAAGTATTAAAAAAGGTAACCTTAATATTATATCGGATTATATGGAAAATATAATTATTTTTAAATAATTAACTATTTATATGATTTATTATTAAATTTCGGATAATAATAAAATAATTAAGATTATTTACGGTAACGTTATTAACGAAAAAGGGTTTAAACGGATAAGGCGGATAATATTATTAATTACGTTTTTATTATTTCGTTATAAATAATGTAAACGTAAGACCTTATTAAATTTTATTTCTATACTTAAGCGCTTTAATTAAGTATTATAAATATCGTAACTTAACTTTTATCGGTTTATTTTATATTTTAATTACTAAATATTATTTAGAACCCGGAATATAAATTAATAAAGGACTTTAAGGTATTATAAGATAAATAGATTATTGCTTTTTTATTATGTTAATAAACGTAAAATTTAATCGGGTACCATATTAAACACTTAAAAGGCTTAATCATTATAAGTAAATATAAAAATATATAAAAAGACGTAAACTAGAAGATTAACGTTAATGAAAAAGCTAATTTTTTTATTATATTAAAGTTAAATATTATTACCGTTAATATAAAATCTATTAATAACTTACGGATCTTTATTTACCTATGAACCCTTTACGTTTATTAATTAGATTAATATAAGAAGAATAATTTTACCGGTTTTTATATTATATTAAATAAAAAGTTTAACGTCTTAATAACGGATAAAAAACAGAGTAATTGGCCGTTAACCAATATAAGTAACGAAAAGGAATAAAGTTATTATTTATAATTATTATCGTTCCTCCGGGAATATTTAAATATTTTTTACTTAATAATATTAAAGAATAACCTTAAAGTCCTTTTTATTTAAAACCGGCCGATTGAACTTTATAACGTAAAGGTTATAATTTTTCTTAAACGTTTATTAAATAAACTTTAATTTAATAAATACGGCCGTAATTATAGGATAATATATTTATATTACAAATCTTTTTTTACTTCTTTTTACTTATAAATTTACCCTTGTTTTAATTATTATATAATTAAGAAAGTTAATAATTATAAATTTTTATTACGTTAACTTTCTTAACGTTATAATAATCTATATATTAACGGAGGAAGTTTAATATATATCGGAGCTTAAACTTTTTGATATTACTCTAAGCTTTTTTATGATTATTATATAATACTTAATCGGGTTAACGTAAGTAAGGATTATAGCGAAATAAGGTAATAAATCTACTTTATTTACGTATTATATAATTAATTCTACTTTAAGTGGTATTTTTATAGAATTAAATATCATAATCTTCCCGTTATAATAAACTATAATACGTCTTAAGGGACGTTTTATAATATAATATAATAATGCTCGGATATAAAATAAAGGTTACATAACGGCCTAAATAAAAAGTAAAGCTTACCGAAAGGAAAAAAAAAAAAAAAAAGAAACGATATATATTATTTTAATTGTTTTCACCTTAACCGTAAAAGAATCGGGCGCTTACGATTGCTCGGTATATTATTATAACGTATTGATATAAACGGAATTAAATAACTATATATATATAAAAAGGATAATAGATTACGGTATAGAAATTAATATTAATAAGAGATAATAAACTAGTCTTTTAATACGGTAACCTGATTAAATTATAATAGTTAAAGTAAGTAATAATGGACTCTGCTTACTATGTAAAAGACTTTAAAAGCGGCGTTATAATACGTTATTTTCCAGTCCATTTCTACCGGATCCTTCATTTATAAAATAATCTTCAGAATCTTATATAGAATTCGTTAATTATATCTATAGTAATTACGTTAATTATATCTTTATACCTTGATAAGCACTTTTTTATTATTAACTTTATTAAATTAAATACACGTATTCCTATTATTATAAAAATTTACTTACTTAGTAATTAACTGATATATTTAAAGTTATATTTTATAATTCTTTATAATCCCAGTTTATTTTAACTCTCTTACTTTTAGGAAGTTCTTATAATATATATTCAGGTTTATACCTCTTATACGCGTACCGGGGCCCGGGCGTACATTAAATACCAGTAAATCAATAACCATTATTTTACTTTTATTAATTACCGCCGTATTGAAAATTTCTTAAATAACGTTTATTTAAATTATATCTTTAAATACCGGCCGGGTAATTATAATTTCTATTTAAAAATATATAAAGTAATTCGCTTTTTAATTAATTATTATTAATTCCTTTTTATAGATTTTTAATATTAAGATATGTCAGCCTGGGTGCAGGCATGGTGGTGGTATTGCATGGAGTGTCACTGAGCCGTCATGCGACGGTGCCAAGACACTACCATAGCGCGTGTAGATATCATCACCTGGCCGTACATCTCATACCACCCAGGTATTTCATGCAGATAGCACCATGCTTCCTAGATAGACCATATGCAATGTACTCAATATCCACATACATATCATCCACTCTCATGCGTCCCTACGTCTGACAACATATAATTTAAGTAAGTTTTTTGTCTTTAATACGTTATATACCCTTTAATCTTGATATTAATTATAAGTTTAATATAGGAAATTATATGTACTTTATAGTTAATTATAATTCATAGTTAACTTAATAATTATAGTTTTAATAAGTACCCCTTCCTTTATCCTTTATATTTAATATTTAATTATTATTATTATAACCTGCTCTTTCTCATTAATTATTTTGTTTTATTATTTAATTAGTTTAATAATCTCGGTTATTCCGTTTATCTTTTTTATTTTTTACTTAATTAATTTATTAACCGTTTATATCGTTTATTCTTCGCCCGTTTACTTAATTAACTTTTTTGGTTTAAATACGTTAATTATCCCCGCGTTAATCCGGCTTTATTAATATCGCTGGCTTATTTCGGTTATACGAACCTAGTTAACGTAAGAAAGCCCGTATAAAATATAATTTATTTTTTTTAAGAATTAAAATTTTAATAACATTACGTAAACGGTCGCTTAAGAAGAAAGAATATCGTTTATCCGATTTAAACTTAATTAAGGATATCTTTGGTTTAAGTTTTAATAATCCTAATTTTAATAAGTTATCTTTCCCTTTTATATATAAAGTAATTATTAATTGGTTTTTTATTTAAATAATATATTTACCCGGGTTTTTTTATTAACTCTTTCCTCTTTTAGGTCTATTATTTATATTATACGTACGTAATAGCCCTTATCCGTATCTCTATAAGCGTTTCTCCCTTAATAAGTTTCTTTTTCTGTTTTATCCCCGTATATATAATAACCTTTAAAGTTTTTAATTTAAATATAGCTCTTTAACCGTTCTCAGTTAAGGTTATTTCCGCGGGTAATATAGTTATACTTTAAGAAGAAATTTATAACCCTCTTTAACTTTATATTGCCGACCTTAATAAACCTTACGTTCCCGATTATTTTTAAATTTATCGTATATAGTTTATATCGTTCGGCTTTAACTCCGGATTAAAGTTATTATGAGTATTTTTATGGTTTTAATTTTAATATAAGCTTTATTAAAAAGGTATATATATAGTTATTTACGGATTAAGGCTTTAATTGGTCTTCGGGCTATTGAAACTCTATAAATTCCCTTAGTCGTATTACCGGGTTTACTTATTAGGTCGCCTTTTTAATAACGGGTTATTTTCGTCTTAAATTATATCCTTATATATATATCGGTCCTTCTGCTTTACCTCCGTTCCCGCTTTTAAGGTAAAATAATTAATACAATCTTATGCCTTATAGTTACTACAATAAAGGATAATATTAAGTTTAATTACCTATTTTAGGGGCGTAATTAAGGCCTTAATTACCTGTTATTTAGAATAATTTTTATATATATATTAATATTATAGTTTACCTATTTTTAACGTAATATTTATAATAGATGTAATATTTTAAATTATAAATTATAGAAAATGCGGTTTTCTTAAATAGAGTTTCTAATATATAATTTTAATATTTAATTATACTTTTATTTATATATTATTTTTAATACGTTTTCTTTTTTTTAAGAATTTTTTTTTAATTATAAATAATTATAACTTTTTATAATTTTATAATTTTATAGCTTATAATATAATAAAAAAAGATTATAACCAAAAAGGTTAAGGGCTTAATATCCCCTTATTCATATTTATTTCCTCTGAATCTTTATTATATTCCTGCTTCCCTTCTTTTTTGGTTTTTCGTTTTTGATTATGTTTATTAAAGTAGTTATTTTTTTTGGCCCCTTTTTTCAAAAAAATTTTTAAGTCCGTATTTTCTTGGGATCTCTGATATACCGGAATATGAAAATAAATAAAATAAAAATATAAAGGAAACGGCGTTATATTATTCGTATATATTTCTTCCCTTTAAATTATATTATTAATAATTATAACGGTTTTTAAAGGATTAAAGTGTTCTTTATTTATATCCGCTGGATTTTAATTCTCTTTATTACTTTTAACTCCGGATTATTAAAGGGTTTAAGATATCCGGTACGTAATATAAATGCTTTAAGATAATCCCTATAAAATAAGTTGGATATAAAATTTTTATTTATTTTTTTAAATTTATATAAAGCTTTATATTCCTTTATAAAGCTTTTAATAATAAATAGCTTAATTTATTGAGGCTTAAGTTTTTTAAGATTTAAGATAAAATTTTATTATATAATTAACTATCCTTTTTTTAATAAGTTTTAATTTTATATTGCCTTATCGTAATATCTCTTTTATTAATTTTTTATTACATTTAATTTCTTTTATAACTTTTCCTTAATATTTACTTAATTTATTATAAATCTTTAAACGGCTTTATATATTACTATTTTTTAAAAACGGCATTCTTCTTTCTATAATACGTACTTCGACTCTTAACCTAATTATATTTTATTTATATATTATATTTAATTCGACCTTAAAAAAGAGATTAATAAAAGTATACCTCAAATATTTAATATATCTTAAGTTAATATTTAATATCGTTAATTTTCCCGCTTATATTTAACTATATTTTTATTAAGTTTACGTTTTCCTTATTACGTTTAATTAAATTTAATTATTGAAGTTAATTATACTTACTATTTTATATATCATACTTAATATAAAGATAAATTAAATATCGTATAATTAAAAAAAGCTTCCTATTTTTTTACTTATGAATATTTTCCCAATATTTATATATATTATAATAGGGTTTAAGTAATAGTTTATATACTTTTTTAACGTAATAATTACGTCCTTTATTTTAATTAACGTAATATAGAATAATTATATAAATTATAAGAAATAATTTATTATATTAAAGACGTATTAAAGACCGTTTTATACTTATTTAAAAGGGTTAATAAAGTCCGTCTTAAATAAATTAAAGGGGGTTTTTACCTTAATTGAATTTAGTAAAACCGTACGGCTTCCGTATATCTACTTTATATAAGCTAGGTACTTTTATATGTATTTTATAATATTTTTAATTATATCTAATTATCAATAATAATATTATAGTTTTTTTAATATAATTTTTAATAAGAAGTATTTTACGTTGTTATAAACTTCTTTAAGTATTTATATTTTTATTATTATTAAATATATTATTTAACGCTTCCCCTATTAATAAAGCAACTTATTAATAATTAAATTAAATTTATAATTTATATGTTATTTATTAAATTTAACTTGATTGATTGATTGATTAATTTGTTTATACACGAGTCTAGCTACTTTAAGTTAATTTCGGCGTTCTATAATACTAGTGGTTAAGTTACGGTTATTTTAATATTTATATTTATTTTAAACTTATCGCTTTAATTTAAAAGGGAAGAGGAAACCGTAATTAGCTAACTTAACCTTAATTTACCTTAAATATATTAATCCGATTTAAATAAAAACCTTTTCTTTATAATTATTTACCTTAATATTACGACCAAGTTTTTACGTTAATCCGATTGAAATTAATAATTACCTTAAATCCTTAATTTATAACTTTTATTAAAAATCTTTTATTTTTTAATATTATAATCCGTAATAAAAATTTAATAATAATATTAAACTTAATCGGAAAAAACCGGCCTTAATTATGTGATTTTATTTTTCTTAATACCGGGACTTTACTTTAAGTATTTTATTATGTAATTTTTCGGATTAATTTTATTTAATTTTAATTTTAATTTTTCAACGTTAAATCTTTATAACTTTTTTTTACCGGCCTTATATAATAATTAAGCTTATTTAAGGTTAACTATAAGTATTAATAAATTATCGGATATTTATTATTATTTTATTTATATTAATTACGTAATTTACCGGATAAGGTTTAAAGGCTCTTAATGAAATCGTCCTTTACCTTTAAAATATTTAATCATTCTATAGTTTATCTTCTGTACGTAAAAATGCCATTTCGCCGCGCTCCCCCCCCTTAAATTTAACTTATTATACCGTATCTTTTTCCTTTAATTTTATTTTTATTTTAAGGTATTTAATAATATTAATATATTAATCGTTATCTTTATAATAAAGTAACTTTTTAAGTTTCAATATTTCTATAGGTTTATAATTAATTTATATATGTTTTATTTTATAATTATTATTTAATTTCACATTATATATCCGTACCGGCTTATTATTAATTATCTTTTATAGTTATAATTCTTTTATATTTACTTTTTTCCTTTTATTTACGGTTTTTTTTTATTAATTTTCCTTTTACATTTTAAGTTAATTAGCTTTCTAGTTATTATATTATAATTCATATATTATTATAAGCGTTAATCCTATTTTTTTTAACTTTTTTTAAAAAATTCCTTTAATATAACGCGATATCCTTTTTTATTCCTTTTTTAAAATTATACCGTATTATTCTTATTCTTCTATACCTTAAAGGCTATTTTCCTTATTATTTTATTACATACGTAATTTAAGTTATTAAATAATATTCTTAATAAGTTATTTCTCGTTTTATTAATTTCTCCTTTAATATATTTAATTTTAATATATAACCTTCTTAACCTATTGTTATGTGCAAAGGCCACTGCCAAGCAATTTACGGGCACTAACGCTTAATAAGGTATAGCGGGCTTGGTACTTGGTATGCACACCTACTTATTACTCCTGCATAGCACTTATATAGATAATCATTCATATACTTACCACCCACTTTTATAGTGCATTTACTTATTACCACCCGGTACATAATAAATGGTAATAATAGTACGAGTTTTACTACTTAACAATTAATATAGAGCTCTTAATTATTATATTTTTACCTTTTAGTTACTTTACTGAAATATTAAGTATAGCATTATTTACTTAACGTTAATCCCTTTATTAATTATTCGATAAATTATTAAATCCATTTATTACTTAATCGTTATTATATTAGGGATACGCGGAAAAAAAGGTTCTTCTTTAACTTTAACTTTAATTTAAGCTCCGGTATCTTTACCGTAGCAATAAGACTTTATATTCTTTTATAAAGTAATAAAGCGGCTAACTATAAGTTAATAATCCCTTATTAATAACGTTAAGTCCTTAATAAACCGTATAAACGTATTTAAGACTTACCGTAAGTTATTAATATAATAATAATAACGTAACCCTTACTTAATTAACGAGTTACCTATATTAAAAAGAAAGAGGGATATATTATAAACCTTAAAAACGTACGGCTTTTAATAAGGCTTTTAAACCTTTTATACCTTTAAGATAAACCGTTAACGTATTAATAAAGTCGGATACTTCAATAATATTAATAACGTTTATAAATTTATCGATAAACTTATTATTATTAAATCGATTAAGTTACCGGCCTTAATATTAAAATATATCGTTATTTACTTTTTAAAGAATAATAAGGATTTCTTAAAAAAAGTATATAATTAATAGATATCTAAGCTTTATTTTATTATTTAAAAAACGCTTTAATAAGTTAAAAACTTAAATTCTTTTATTTTAAAATTTAAAAAGCGCTTTAAGACCTTAGAGAATTAAATTTTAAAGCAATTAACGCATATAAAGTATATTTATAAAAACGTAATTAATTAAGTTAATATAATAGCTTTTATTGGATAAGTAATAATACTTTATTACCGAATTAATAATTAATACTCTTAAAAGTAATTTCTATAAATAACCTTTAACCGCTTTAAAGGGCCCTTTAAAATATATTATAACGGTTTATTAATAGCTTAAAAAACCTTATTAACGATATCCGTATACGGTAACCCGGTTAATATAAGTAATAATAATACTATAATAAAATAAAACCTTAATATAATAAGGAAATATTATTATAATACGCTTAACTACGTTAATTTACCGGCGGTTATAAAGTTAATAAAAGCAGGTTTAAATAAAGCGATAAATACCGCCCCGTTAATAAAGCTACTCGCAAAGTACTCCCCGTATTAGACCCCTTAAAGGTTTATTACTTACGTAATAATAATAATAATATAAACCTTACTTTCAAGTCCAACGATAAAACTAAGCCTTTACTATAGGACGAGTATATCGGTATATATTAAGTGGATAATTAAGTTTACCTTTATAATAAAAAAAGTAATATATAATCCTTTCGTAATCTATATTAAAATAATATTATTATTATAGCCATTAAGAAATCAGGATATTTACCCGGTTAAATTATAAATATTACGGATTTAAATAATTTCCCTCTCTTAAAATACTTAAGTTTATAATTATTTCCCGGGTAAGATTACGATAACTGCCAGGCTTATAGTTTTTCGGTTTTTTAACTTATTATTATCGTACCCTTTTAATACGTTATTACCACGTATTATTTCTATTTCTTTAATTTCTTTAACGTTAAATATATTTATTCTTTAGCCCCGGAACCGCTTTCATCTATAAGGCTATTAACCTCGCCGTTGTTACGTAAACGTAATATTTTTCCTTTTTTAATGTATTTATTATATATAAAGGTTACTGCCAAGTAATTTACGGGTACTAACGCTTAATAAGGTATAGCGGGCTTGGTACTTAACATACGTACTTACTTATTATTCCTGCATAGCACTTATATAGATAATCATTCATATACTTACCACCCACTTTTACAGTGCATTTACTTATCACCACCCGGTGCATAACACCTATTTACTTATTTTATAAAGATATTTTTATAATAATTTACGTTTATAAACCCTATAAGTAGCTTATAATCTATATATATAATTAAAACTTCTTTTATATTTAATATATAAAAGAATTTCTTTTTAAATATAATAATAATTATTAATTTTTATTTATAAATATCGTAATTACGTTCTGCTTTATTTATTATATATAAGTTATAAATAAGTAAAACTGTAGAACAGTTTTGGATTCAAGTAATATAATATCCGGCCTTATATTTTAAGGTATTAATATATATATATAAGTTAATATTTTTAGGTTTTATTTAAATAAAGCTTTAGCCCCTGCCGCCATATTTTATATAAATTAAAGTAATATATTTTTTAATTCTTTTTATCTTTATTTTATATTTTTAATTAAACGGGTAAACGGGCGTATTATTTTTATGAAGCTTTAAATTTATTTTCTTATTATATTAATAATATTTAAGAATCCTTTAACGTTTTTTACGTTTTATAATACGGGTTAATTAAATATCTTTTCGTACTTTTTAGGTTTGATTTATATACGTTTTTTTAATTTATAATTTTTTTAATACTTTAATTTTTATTATATTAATTTTCAATTTATTAAATAATAACTTTAACCTTAATTATAGAATTTACGGAAAGAAATAATCTTTTAAGAAAATAACTTACTTTTTTTATATTTCGTATACTTTAAAGATATTATTTAAATAAAAAATTAAGTTAATAAAATTATATTCCCCTTTAAGAATAAGGAAAAATAACTCTTAATTTAACTTAAGGATAATTCTTAATATAATATTTATAAGTTTAATAAAAATAAATAAAAACGTATCCGTTCTTTAAGATGTTTTTATTAATTATAATTATTTAATATTTAATACGTTAAAAATAAGATAATATTAATTATTAAAATATATTCTTTTTATTTAATATTTATATTTTATATTTATTTAAAAGAAAGTTTTATATAATAAATTTCTTAAAAAATTATATATATTTTTTATTAATCTTATATAAAACATGGGTAATACTCTATATATAAAATAATAATTAAATATAAATATAAATTATAATTTAATTTAATTTTCTTTTTTATAAATATAAGGAATACGTTTTATATATTTATTTATATATATTCAATTTAATTCCTTATTATATAATTATTTTAAGTTATTATTCTTTATTATTTAATAGCTTTTTAATAATAATTTTATATAACTTAATTTTTAATCTTTATATTATTTTATATAAAAGTAAATTTATTATTAAGATTTTATATAATTTTTTTATGCTTATATCTTTGTATATATATAATACTTAAAGTATTTTAAGTTATATTTAATTATTTAGGATAATATCTTTGAATATAATACTTTCTTCCTTTATTTATACTTATAACTTTTTATACGATTTTAAAATATTAATCTTTCTTTTTATTATTTTTTTATTTATTAAAAACGTAACTTATAATAACTTTATTTTAATATTTATTTCTTTATTTTATAGTTTTAAAGTTAATTTATTTGTTATTTTATATACGTATTTTAAATCTACTTTATAAATACCTTATTTATATTTTAATAATCCTTAATAAGTTACTTAGTTATCGGGTTATTTAATTCTTAAGATTATATTTTCTATAATAAGTAAATAATTCTTATTATTTTTACTTTTTATTTATCTTATCTTTTTCTTTATATTATTTTAATATATAGCTTTTTTTCTTCTTATTATTAATTTCTTTAAGTTATCGGTTATTTTTTTAATATATATAATTATCCGTTTTTATTATTATAGGTATTATTAATTTAATTAATATTATTTCTTTTTTATATATTATATATTTTTTATACCGCTTAACGTTATTTTATACGATTAATAATAACTTTAAATATTATATTATTTTTCGTTTATTTTATTAAGTATTAAGTTTATGAATCTGATTATCTTTTATTTTTATCCGGTAAATTATTACCGATATAAAATAAAACTTATTTTTAATTTTAAATTATTATTTATATTATTTATAATATCTTCCCGGGTTCCCCTATTATCTCCTTAATACTTTTAAGCTTCTTTATTATCTCTTAAGTACTCTTATTACCGTCGTATACTTTTTAATTCCTTGAAACCTTTACTTAATCGCTTTTATTTACTTTTTATTTAAAAAATATTTTTTGGTTTTGCCGCTTTTATTTACTTTTTATTTAAAAATTTTTTTTTTGTTTTACCGCTTTAATTTATTTTTAATTTTCTTTTATTTACTTTAATTATCTCTTATATATTTTTAAGTCTCCTTAAATATAAAAATATACTTTCCTTTTTTTATTAATTAATTAATAAAATATATACTTTTAAAGCCGATTTTATTTTTTAAACCTTTTTCTTTCTTTATAATTTATTAATCTTTTGTTATATGTATACATAGCATGGGGGATACCAGGGACCATTCAGAGGTGTAGGACACTCTTTATATATAGAGGATAAATAATCCTTAAGATCTTATCTATATTTAGGTAGAATAATTATTTATATTATATTATACTTTTTAATTTATATATTAATAAATAATAGTAATAACTATTTACATTAATATTATATTAACGTATATCGTAAGATCCGTTAATATAAATTAAAGCATTAATTTATTAATTATAGCGGATATTTCTTTTATAGCGGTATTAGAAATACTAACTTTATATCCTTTAAAATGCCGCTTTTAATTTACTTTTAAATATTTTTAAAGAAAAATTAAAAACGGTATTATAAAGAAGATATATATATTATAAGCTTTTTAAGTATTACTGGATTTTAATATTATTATTTCAATATATTAATTTAATACTTTATTAAAATCCGGTAACTTAATAACTATAATAATTTTACACTTAATTCCGGAAGGAATTACTTAAATAATCGAGAATAATTAACGATTAAATAACTTAAGAACTATATTTACTATAAGTAAATTAACTTAATTAAAATCTTTTAAAGTTATAAAACTTAATATTATTTTTTTAATTTAATTCTTAAAAGTTAAATTTTAAATCCTCCAACATTTTAACGTAATTTATTATATTCTAAAGACGTTTTATTATTATTATAATTATTATATAAATCGATATTAACTTTAACGAAGTTAAATAGGTTTAAATTACGTTAATACGGTTAAAGTCTCTAAAAACTTATTACCGTAAGATTATTATTTCTATTAAATAGTTTTCTATTATTATAGTAATTATAAGATTTACCTTTTATATTAACGTTAATATTATAACGCTTTTTCTAACTTTAAGTATTAAACCGGAATTTAAGTTTAATGAATTTAATATATTAAACTCAAATTTATTAAACTTAATTTTATTATATTAAATAAAAAGTATTTTTATTAAAAAAGTAATTTTCACTTAACTTATTAATCTATTTAATTAATTAAAGATAGTAAATTTTATTAAAGAATAAATAATATAATTACGGAATATAATTTAAGAATTAATTCCCGCTATGATATAAGGTTAATAGTAAAATAATTTTACCGATAATTTATTTTTTCCTTTTAATAATATAATATAATTAATAAAAAACTTATAATTAAACCAATTAATAAATTTTAATTTGAAGTGAATTAAAAATGGCGACGAACAAAGGGACCCCAGAGGTCTAAAACGATGGGTATACGTATAACTTTAGTAATAATAAGAGAAGTATATTAAGTACGATAAGTAAAAATAACGTAATAATTAAAAATAAAATAATAAACGGGTAAATAGCCTATATTAATAGAAACGGTAATAACGCGTATGGGTAATATAATAATAATAAATTAAATAACGCTTAAAATAAATAAAAGAATTAAGGTTAATAAAATACGCGTATTAAAGCATATAAAATGCGTAATAATAATACGGAAATAATAGGTAAATAAGGGGGTAAAAAAGCCGGTACGGTATTAATAACGAGGAATATGGGCGGGGGAAAGGATAAAAAAACCGTAGCGAAAATATTATTAAGGATATATAAAAGGGAAATAAAATTAATAAAAAGGATAAAACCTTAAAGGACTAAAAGTAAAAAGCAGAAACAATATATCGCCCGGTAAATAAGGGCGAAAAGGCGGTAAAAAAGGCGGTAAAAACCTTAAAAGGACTTTTTACGGTAAAGTAAAAAGATATTACGTTAAAGATTTAACCGATATTATAGATTAAATTAAAAGGTATAAGGGACTTTTATATAAAAATAAAAGTAAAATTAAGGGAAATAAAGCGGTTATAAGGCTCTTAAAGGGCGATAATAAAAACGTTAATAAAAAATAGAGATAACGGCTTAAGGTTAAATATATAAAGTAAAAGTATAAAAATAATAACTTTTTAAATAAAAAAAAGCTAGGTAATAAAAGTAATAAAAAGGGTATCCGCGGTAAAGAATAAAAGGATAACGGAGGAAAAGGCAGCCGTATTAAAGAAAATAAAAATAATAATAATCCGCTTATTTAATAATAAGGAAAAAAATACGGTAATAAAAATAAACTTATTATAATTAATAAAGGCTTTTAAGGTAATAACGGAACTATAAATAAAATAGATTATTATAATATATAAATTATAAAGTAAAAATATCCTTTTTAATATAGCGTCTTTAAAGGTAAAAAAAAGCTTAAAGAAGTTTAAAACTTAAATTAATAAAGAAAAATATAAATTAGTTAAAGTTTTAAAGTAATTATTTATTATTATAATAAATAAAATATATTTATTACGTTTTAAAGAAACCGAAAGAAAAACTACGTTAAAAAATATAAAAAAAAAAATATAATTTTTTATTTAAAGCTTAAGATTATTAATTATAAACTTCCGCCGGTAATAAAAAAAACTTTATTCCTTAAAACGTATAAAGAAGTACTTTACCGTTATATTAAGTATAATATTAATAAAAATATATAATAACGTCTTAAATAAAAGGATTATTAAAAAGGGATTTCTTAAAATAATTTAATTATAAGATAAAGCGGTTAATATTTATTAATATTTTAAGTATTAAAGTTATAAATATATTATTATAAAATATTTTAATATTATAAAATATACGGTTTACGTTAAAGACTATAATATTTATAAATATATAAAGTTAATAATTAAAAAGCTTATAAAAAGTATATTTAAATACGTTACATATAATAAGGAAAGATATCTAATATAAGATTCTAAATATATAATAAAAGTTAAAAAGATTAAACGTAAAAAAACCCGGATAATTATAAAAATTTAACGGTATAATACGTATAAGATTAATTTAATAGATTAATTAAAAATAACCTTAAAATACGAACTTAATTAATTAAATAATAAAAGGTAAATAACAATAAAAAAAAGAAAGCTCTTTATAATTTTAATTTTAAGGGTTAATTATTTTACGTTTTTAATAATAGCCGGGAAGGTATTAAGTTAAAAAACGCTTGGTTTCAATAAAAAATCCGTAATTTAAACGGGTATAAAAAAGGGTACCCTTATAAAAGTTAATATATAATATATTAACGTTTTTAAAAATAATATAATATAACGTTTATAATAAAGGAATTAAAGCCGTAATAGTAATATTTAAATTTAAAAAAGTTAAAAATATCGATATTATAATAATATAAGAATTACCGTATAACTTATATATTTATTTATTTATTAACTTAAAAAAAGAATTTTATTTAACCTTTAAAAGGGATAAGATAATTAAAATGAATTTCTTTATAAATAAACGGTTTAACGTAAATAATTAAGATATTACTTATTATAATAAAAACCTTTATATACTTTATATTATAAAGGAAAAAAACTTGAAAAATAACCTTAATATTTATAACATATATAACCTATTACCGGTTAATAAAAAAAAACCTTTTATAATATTATTATTTAAAAAGGTTTTAATTATTTTAAGTAAATATATATTACTTAAAGACTTTAACTTATATTATTATATATAAAATAAAGAAAAATATATAATAAATTACGTTAAATTAAATAATTTATTAATAATTACTGTTTAAATTAATTTCTTATTATTAATATTATAAAAAACTATTATATAAAAGAATTATAAGTTTAAAATAACGATTAATTTAACCTTTAATACAAAAAAAATTATTAATACGGTCATAATATATAGGTTATAAAAGGATTTAAAATATAATTCAGATTATATATTAATATAAATAACTTTAAATTAAACCGTTAATATAATCATATTATTATTAATAAGGAAGGCGTAAAAAACGGTTAAAAAAGTAAAGGTTTATATAAAAACGGAGAAAATAATAATATAATTTACGGACCTCCCTTAATTAAATAATAAAAATTAAATCGATTTTTTTATTAAGCGAGTAATAAAGGTATTAAATAAAGTAATCAATAAGATTATCCCGATAATAAACCCTTTTTAAAGAGTTAAAACTTATTAAAATAAAAAGTATATAATTACGATTATAAAGGCAAAAAAACTAATTAAATAAACTTTTAAATATAAAAATTAAAAGATACTTAATTAATTAAGGGTTACTTAAAAAAAAAAAAGGAAAGGATTATTAAAAAAATTAAATAAATATACTTTTAATTTACGGTATATAATTTAATAATTTTACTTTATAATATTTAAAAGTTAATAAAGTATAATAAAGAATAAAATAAGAAATTAAAGTTTATTTTTAAATTCCTACCCTTTAAAAGATTTAATAATATATTAATTAATACCTTTAACGGTAAAATTAAGGCCCTTAAAAAGTATTTTTCCCTTTTTTATTAAAAGTTAATTTAAATAATATTAACAATATTACGTACCCCGATTTTATATTAATAAATAAAATAATAATATAAAATATAATAATTAAAGCGATTAATAAACTGAAGAAGGATAAAGCCCCGGAATCAAATAGGATTCTTAATAGATTCTTAATAATAATAATTTTACTATTTAAAAAGATTTTTATTTACTTTTTTTAAGTATATTTTAACGTTAATTATTATTTATATAAGTTTAAAAAAAAAAAATAAAAACAATTATCCTTAAAAAGCTTATTAAACCAGATTACTTTAAAATAAAGTCTTATAAATTTATTATATTCTTTTTATATGTTAAAGAAAACCTTAAAAATAATAATAATAAAGATCCTTAATAATTATATAAAGAATTACGGATTTCTCCCTGATTAATAAATAAAAATAAAAAAAGGTTAATTAATAAAAATAGTTTTTAAAGGATTAATTAACGGCGTATATACGGTATAAAGTTACGGGAAAAAGTATATTATAAATCTTCTTTTTTTTAATATTATAAATATTTTTAATAAAATAAATTATTAAAGATTATTATATAATTTAAGGAAAAAAAGGATATTATCCTTCTTAATTAAATAAACGAAATTTTTTTTAAGCGATTAAGTTATATCGATTAATTTAAGATAAAAAATAAGTTTAATAAAGCCTATTATAATAAAGATTCTTTAAAAATTATTTATTTCTTTTATATTATTTTTATTCTTTAATAATTTATTAATTAAAAAACTTACTAAATTAAAATAAAAGGTCTAAGTTAAAAACTTTATTAATAATATTTACCTTTTAACCTATAATACCTTTATACGTATGAATTATTTAAAATTAAAATAAGCTTATAAAATTTATCTTTAGTAAGTAAAAACTTATAAAGCTTAATTTACATTATATAAATATAAATTTATTTATATAATTAAAAGCTTAAAATTATACGATATAATAGCTATAGTAAACTTAAGTAAAATTACGGTAAAGCCGGATATTAATATTAAAGTCTTTAACTTTTAAGTAAATAAAAAGCTTAATTAAAAGAACTATATAAAAAAGGTTTAAAAGAAAATAACTTTATAAAAAAAAAGCTCTATTTATTTCGCCGTATCGATATAAAAAGTTACGTTATAAAAGGCCCGGATTATTTATTAAACTATAATAAAGTTAATTATAATATACGCTATAACTATTTAATATATGCTTAAAAGTATTCCGGGATATAAATTCCCGTTAAACGTAAAAAAGACCGAAATTAAAAGGATTTAAAGAATAAAAATTATAATAATTACCTTATAAATTATAATAAAGTAAATTAAGTATTAACGGAAATATAAAGACTTTATATTTTAAGGTTATTATTATTTAACTTTTAACGATAAAAAGATTATTAATAAATATTTCTGCTATTATAATATTATAAAGAAAAGTAATAATATATTAACGATTTAACTTTAAATGGGTAAAAACGGTTTAATTTATTTTTTATTTATTATATATACCGGGGGTCGGATAAACGCCGGATATAAATATAGATAAAAGAAGTAAAATGCTATATACGTTTTTATTTCTTATTCCTTATTTACGGAAATTAAATTAAAACTTATCATAAAAATTAATATTTATAATTATTATTAAATATTATTTATAAAGTGAAATATCCGGGTAACCATTAAATTTATAATATTTACTAGATTATTATTATAATTTAACTTCCTTATAAAGATAAATAAGGTTATTAAAGATTTTACGGAAAAGGTTTATTATTAATTAAAAAAAAAAAGAAAAGCGGAAATTAATTATATTAATTATATAAACCGGAAAGTATCTTTTATAGCCGTAAGGATATAATAATAGATACTTATTAAAAGTCCTTAAAGGAATTAACGGCGATAATAATATAAGAAAAATATATATTAAATACATAAATATTAATAAGGATATTTAAAAATATTATATAAAATTAAAATAATATAAATATATAAAGGAATAAAAGAATAATAAGTTTAAAAATAGCCTTTATAAGGATATAATCGTAATATTACGGATTTTCTTAAAGGAATTAAAATATAGGAAGTATATAAATAAATTATTACTTTTTAAACGGCCGTTAATATCCTTTACCTTAAAGGATAAAGGGTAAAAGCTTAATAGATACCGGTTTTTACCTTAACGTTATAAGTATTAGGTTTTTACGGTTATTAATAAGTTTAAAACGCCGCGTATTAAGGAACGCCAGAATTAGCTTAGCTAGACCCGTAATATAAATCAATCAATCAATCAATCAAATTTTAATTTTAATAACGTCAGATTTTTCGATCTTTTTTATAACAATAAGTTTTCCGATATAATTCTTATAATTAAGTATTTTAAGAAATATACCTTTTTCCGGGATATATATATTTTCATTGATCGATTAAAGGATATTATTTAAATAATAAATTTATAATTATACTTAAAAAATACCGCTTTAAAGTAATATACCGTAAATTTATTAAATGTTAAGAAACAATTTATTAAATATAATAATGGTTTAATTAAATAAACTTCTTAAATTATTATTAAATTTAAGTTACCTTAATAAGTTAACTTAAATATTTTAATTATTAAAAAGTATACTATAAATAATATTTTTAAAAATTAAGAGCCCTATAAATATACGTAGATTATTTTACGGGCTATATATATATTAAATTTTAATAATATTTAAAATTAATTTACGCTTATTTATGACGTGTTAAATTTAGAACTTTAACGGAATTTAAAATTATTAAATATAATTATTATTATTAATAATAAACACCATAAACTTATAAATAAATTTAAATATAATTAATAAGTTTACGCTATTAAGTATTATATACCTTTATAAATATAGCCGTAAAATCGTAAAATAAGTATATTATTTTAAGGTAACCGGAATTTTATAAAAATTTTAAAAGTTAGTCCTTCTTTTTAATTATTAACGTTTTTTTCTTAAACGTATAAATAGAATAAAGCTTACAATATACGCCCTTAAAAAAAGATAACGGTAATTGCCCTTAACATTGCAGAAAAAAAAATTAACGTTAAATTAAGGAAAATTAAAGCCCTTAAAAAAAGGGTTTAATTTTAAATATTAAACGCGCCGTATAAAATATAAAGTTAATTAAGCCTTTATACTTAAAAATTAAAAAGAAAGGAATATATTATTTAATAAAAAAGAATTAAAAGGATTTTAGGATAATAATAACCCTATTATAAAAAAGGTATATTTTATATATTAATCCCTTATATATTATTAGTATATTAAATACGTATTAAAGTACTTATCGTAAAATAAACTTTTTACTTATTTTAAATATAATTATTGAAAATCAGAGGAAGTAAACTTAAGCACTCTTAAAACCCTTTTATTAAATTAACTGATTGAATTTATTAATAATTAATATACGTAAGCTTAATAAATTAATAATATAATATTTATAATTAATTACGGTAATAAAGAATATATACTTTATAAGTTTTATTTTTAAAGTATATTAATATATTATAAATAAAGTCCAATTTACCCTTAATTTACCCGTAATAAACTTTTATATAAATAGCGGGTATTTTATTATAATTATTACTTATAATATTATATTCTCTTAAATTTAAAATTTAAAATTTAAAATCTAGAGATTATTTTTGTTAATTCCGGTTATAAGCGTTAATAATTTTAAATTAATAATTTATATTTCTTAAAGGAAAAGAATATAATATTTATTTTGAGAAAAATCTTATTTAAAATCTATTTAATACGTAATATATTTATTATTATTTTAATCGTTATTAATATTATAACTTTTAATAAAATAATAATCGATTTCGGTAATTAAAAAATATTATTAATACTTATAAAAATATAAATATTAAAATAATTATCTTTATAAAAGAAGTAACATAATTATAACTTAAATTAAATCAAAAATATATACCTTATAAATTACTTTAATTAATTTTAAACCCGTTAATTATCTTTTATATAATTTATATAAATTTTATTATCGCTTTATTAAATTGATATAATTCTAATATACTCCTTACCGTTACCGATAAGTTCTTTAAATGGGTATTCTTATTCCCCGGTAATATTAAATTTAAAATTAATAATTAAGTAAAATTATTATTAATAAAATTAACGAGATAAAACTAAAGTATTCCCTTAGATATTATATTAAATAAAGATCGTAAATTTATTTTTATATTTTAAAAATCTATATTTATTACGTGCAAGCAGCGCAGGCACACCATAATAGGCATAGCGCAGGGCTTAAGGCTATATATGCTTGGCGCGTACCTACATAAATAGCAATACCGTTTATAGTTATAATCCAGGCAGTTATTACTCTACCCTTAATACCTGTATTTCGTCTTTTTCCCTAATAAATAATAGCAATAACTAAGTTTCCATTCTATTTATATCGTTATATATAAGAGGGACCATGGATATACCTTTATTAACTATTTGTTATGCACCAGGTGATGATAAGTAAATGCACTGTAAAAGTGGGTGGTAAGTGTATGAATGATTATCTATGTAAGTGCTATGTAGGAGTAATATATAGGTACGTATGCCAAGAGTTAAGCCCGCTATACCTTATTAAGCGTTAATACCCGTAAATTGCTTAACTATGGCCTTTACATATAATAAATATACCAAAAAAGGAAAAATGCTATGCTTACGTAGCGACGGCGAAATCGATAGCCTTATAAATAAAAGCGGCTCTGGGGCTAGAAAATAAATATATCCAGCGTTAAGGAGGTTAAAGAAGTAAAAACAATACGTGGTAACAGTATATTAAGAGGGTATAATAATTATAAAGTCGAAAAACCAGTTAAAAAACCGTAGTTACCATAATATACCCGGGAAATAATCGTGGATTTAAGTGTTTTCTAAGAGTTAAATCGCTTAAATCCGTGATGTCCGTAGTTTAGCCGGGTAAATATCCAGAGTTCTTAATGGCCGTAATAACGGTATTATTCTAATACAGGTTGTTTAATAACTATATATTACCCTTTTCGTTGTAAAAATGGGCTTAATTATTTACCCAATATATACCGACGTATTTATCCTGCAATAAAGGTTTAGTCTTATTATCAGACTTAAGGGTAGGGTCCATATTATTATTATTATTATGTAGGTGGTAAACCTTTAAAAAATCCGGTACGGGGAGTGCTTTACGAGTAATTCTATTGACGGGGCGGTATTTATCGCTTTACTTAAACCTACTCTTATTAACCCTGTAATTACTAGTAATTTAACGGGGCTAAGCGTATTTTACGGTTTCTTTATTATATTAAGGTTTCGTTTTACTATAATATTACTATTACTTATATTAGCCTGGTTACCGTATATAGACGTTATCGATAAGGTCTTTAAGTAAGCCGTTTACCGGCCTTTATAAGGTATTTTTAAGAGGCCCTTTAAACCAGTTAAAGGCCATTTATATCGACTGTTTTTAAGTATATTGGCCGTTAATACGGTGGTAAAGTATTATTACTTACCCAATAAAGGCGGTAATACTCGTTTGATTAATTACGTTTTTCTGGGTATACTTTATACACGTTAATTACTTTAAGAGCTAATTCTCTAGGGTATTAAAGCGTTTTTTAAGTTTAAAATTAAAAAGAGTTAAAAAAATAACTTATTAAAGCATTTTACGGGTAATAAAATAAAGCTTAAATATTTATTAATTATAAGCCTTTTTTAAGAAATTCTTATTATTTTTAAGAAAATATATAATAATATTTTTAAGGATTAAAGATAATAATTTAATTAAGTTAATAGTAAAGAATTTATTAATAAATTTATAAATATTACCGGTATTGTTAAAGTGGCCGACTTCTTTAATACGTTAGCGGTTTATCTTAAAAGTTTATATAATATATAAGGTCTAAGAAACTTATTAAGGGCCATATATTTCTAAGGTATACGGTATATCTTTCTTTCTTTCTGGATTAAGTGGTTTATTAATTAAGTAAAATTCGTATTATTATTATTATTATATTAATAACTCTTAACGGGTCTTAAAAGTATTTATACGGTTTATTAAGGATTTAACGTTATTAATAAAAAACTATTAACTCGTTATTAAGGTTCGAATTACTTCGGTAAGGGAGGAAAGGTTTTATTGTTACGGCGATAACCATAATGCCGGAACTATTAAAATTAAAGTTAAAAGAGAGCCTTTCTTATGTATCCTTAGTATTATAAAAATTAAGTAATAAATAGAATTAATGATTTATCGAATAATTAATAAAGGGATTAACGTTAAGTAAGCGATACTATACTTAATACTTTAGTAAAAGAACTGGAAGGCAGGGGTATAATAATCGAGAGCTTTATATTAATTACTAAATAAAAGAACTCGTGCTATTATTACCATTTGTTATGCACCAGGTAGTGATAAGTAAATACACTGTAAAAGTGGGTGGTAAGTGTATAAATAATCATCTATGTAAGTACTATGCAGGAGTAATATGTAGGTACGCATGCCAAGCGCCAAGCCCGCTATACCTTATTAAGCGTTAGTGCCCGCAAATTGCTTGGCTATGGCCTTTGCACATAACACTATTATTACCGATACTGGTAGATTATAGTACGTAAAGTACCTAACTTAATAAATTATTAACTTTTAGGTACCCTTTAGTTAACGGACTATATACTATGCGTAAATTTATACCTAAAGTAATAACCTAGTAAATAATTCGTTCTCCTATAGTAACTCTTTACTTTTAAAGACCTATGGATATAATAGTTAATTATTAACCTTACCTCCGGATATTTAATATTTATAGTGAATAACAAAGATTTCTTATTTATAAAGATTGATAGGGACGTAAGCTGTAGGTAAATGATAGACAGATAAGGATACTTTAAAATTTATATACCATAGGGTCGGCATAAGGACCTTTCACAACACGTATATGTTTCATGGTTAGTATAAAGACTATATAGGGAGTATATACCACCGCAACGGTAAGAATAAGTTATTATTTAGTCCACAGTATATAATACTCACGGCTTAACTAGTTAATTAATAAAAGCAAAAGCATAGATACAAGTAAGGGTAATAAGGATATATATTTACCCGGTAAAACCACGGAGATCACGTTTTTAAACGATTTAGTTTAAATTTAATCGCTTAAAATCTACGACTATTTCCCGGGTTACGGTCCCGTTCGGTTCTCGTCAACTTTACCGTCTACCTTACCTTACTCCTCAACAACCATATATATAAATAACGTTATTTACGTACTTAGGGCTTATTCTAGGTTACCTCTACCACTAAAAGTATTAAAAATAATAACATTATATGATAAATATTGCAACGTAAGCGTCGGCGTTTTCTTTTTTATGGGTACTTATTACGTATAAGCAGCATAAACACACCATAATAAGCATAACGCAAAGGCTTAAGGCTATATATGCTCAATGCGCACCTATATAAGTAGTAACACCGTCCATAGTTGCAATCCAGGCAGTTACCACTCCACCCTTAATACCTGCATTTCGTCTTTTTCCCTGACAATATTTAAAGAAATAGATACTTATAATTTACGTTTAACGTATATTATCCTTAAATTAATAATTAATATAAACGGATTAATTAAACGGTTAAAATTATATTATAATACTTTATAATTACGTATTCGGATTACAGTTAAATAAATATTACTTTATATATTTAAGGTATTTTAAATAATTTAAAATTAATATTAATTAAATTTATTTTAAATAAATCTACTATAATATAAATATCTATAACCCCTTAAACCTTTTAATAACCTTTTAAATTTTTAAATATCATATATTCTAACTAAAGAACCGTAAAAAAGTATAAAACGCGTTAGAATTTACGTAAATAATAGTTAAATTCCGGTATAATTAAAATTATGAATTAATTTAATTTAATATTATTGATTGATTGATTGATTTATACTACGGGTTTAGTTAAGCTAATTCCGGCGTTCCTTAATACGCGGCCTTTTAACCTTATTAATAACCGTAAAAACCTAATACTTATAACGTTAAAGTAAAAACCGGTATCTACCAGGCTTTTACCCTTTATCCTTTAAAATAAAAGATATTAACGGCCGTTTAAAAAGTAGTAATTTATTTATATACTTCCTATATTCTAACTCCCCTAAGAAAATCCGTAATATTATAACCGTATCCTTATAAAGGTTATTTTTAAACTTATTACTTTTCCGCTCTTTTATATATTTATATTACTTTAATTTTATATAATATTTTTAAATGTTTTTATTAATATTTATACGCTTAATATATACCCCTTTTATATTATTATTATTATTAACTTTTTTAAGGACTTTTAATAAGCGTTTATTATTATATTTTTATAATTATAAAAGATACTTTCCGGTTTATATAATTAATATAGTTGGTTTCCGCTCCTTTTTTTCTTCCTTAACCGGTAACGGGCTTTTTTTATAAGGTCTTCAATAACCTCGTTTATTTTTATAATAAGGCTAAATTATAATAATAATCCGGTAAATATTATAAACTTAATAATTACCCGGATACTTCGCTTTATAAATAATATTTAACGGTAATTCTAAGTATTAACTTTTATAATAAATCTTAATTTAATTTTTATAAATAAAGGATAAAAAATAAGGACGTATATAGTATTTTACTTCCTTTATTTATATTTATATTTAATATTTATCCGACCCTTAATATATATAATAAATAGGAAATAAATTAAATTATTTTTACCCGTTTAGAGTTAAATTATTAATACGTTATTACCCTTTTTTATAATATTATAACGGCGGAGATATTTATTAATAATCTTTTTATTATTAAAAGCTAAATAATAATAACCCTAAAATATAAAGTCTTTATACCTCCGTTAACGCTTAATTTATTTTATTATAACTTATAAAGTAATCGCTATAATTTTTACTTTTTAAATCCTTTTAATCTCGCTTTTTTTTACGTTTAATAAGAATTTATATCCGCTTAAGTTAACCTTTAAGATATTAATAAAGTTAACCTTTTTCTTTATTTATTTTTACTTTATCTTAATAAAAAAAAAGATAAATATTTTTAATTTATTTTTTTAACTTTAAGCTTATTAAGATTCTGGCGGATTTATCCGTTTCCTATTATTATAGTTAAGTATATATATCTTTTGAACCTTATTTAAGCGATTATTTAATTTAATAAGATTTTAATTAACGGTATAAAAACCTTAAACTTTAATATTAAGATAAAAGTTATTTTATAAATACCGTTAATTACTCTTAAATATTAATTCTGGACTTTCTATAATATTTAAATAGGCTCTTTCTTATATCCCGGAATACCCTTAAATATATATTAAATAACTATAACGTATATTATAATTAATTTTATTATAATTTAATAAATAATCCGGGCTTTTTATAACGTAGTTTTTTATATCGATATAATAAAATAAATAAAGCCTTTTTCTTATAAAGTTATTTTCTTTTAAATTTTTCTTATATAATCCTTTTAATTAAGCTTCTTATTTATTTAAAGGTTAAGGACTTTAATACTGGTATCCGGCTTTATTATAACTTTACTTAAGTTTATTATAACTATTATATCGTATAACCTTAAGCTTTTAATTATATAAATAAATTTATATTTATATAACGTAAATTGGGCCTTATAGATTTTTACTTATTAAAGATAGACTTTATAGGTTTATTTTAATTTTAAATAGTTTATATATATAAAAGTACTATAAATTAAAAGGTAAATATTATTAATAAAGTTTTTAACTTAAACCTTTTATTTTAACTTAATAAGCTTTTTAATTAATAGATTATTAAAAAATAAAAATAATATAAAAAAAATAAATAATCCTTAAAGAATCCCCGTTATAACGGACTTTATTAAGCTTATTTTTTATCCTAGGTTAATCGATATAACTTAATTATTTAAAAAACTTTTTATTTATTTAATTAAGAAAAGTAATATCCTTTTTTTCCTTAAGTTATATAATAACTTTTAATAATTTACCTTATTAAAGGTACTTATAATATTAAGAAAAAGAAGATTTATAATATATTTCTTCCCGTAATTTTATATTATATATACGCCGTCGATTAATTTTTTAAGGGTTATTTTTATTAATTAATTTCTTTTTTATTTTATTTTAATCGGGGAAAAGTCTATAATTCTTTATATAATCATTAAGGATTTTCGTTATTACCGTTTTTAAGGCCTTTTTTAACGTATATAAAAATATAATAGGTTTATAAGACTTTACCTTAAAGTAATCTAGCTTAATAAGCTTTTTAAGGATAATCGTTTTTACCTTTTTAAATTTACGTAAGTAATAATTAACGTTAAGATATATTTAAAAAAAAAAAAATAAAACCCTTTTTAAAAAATAAGGTTATTATTATTAAGAATTTATTAAGAATCCTATTTAATCCCGGGGCTTTATCCTTCTTCGGTTTATTAATCGTTTTAATTATTATATCTTATATTATTACCTTATTTATTAATACGGGATTAAGGTATAAAGTATTGTTAATATCGTTTAAATTAATTTCTGGCGGAAAAGGGAAAAATACTTTTTTAAGGACCTTAATCTTACCGTTAAAAATATTAATTAATATATTATTAAGTCTTTTAAGGGACGGGAATTTAAGGATAAACTTTAATTTTTTATTTTATTCTTTATTATACTTTATTAACTTTTAAATATTATAAAATAAGACTATTAAGTTATATACCGTAAATTAAAAATATATTTACTTAACCTTCTTAATAATCCTTTCTTTTTCCTTTTAAATAACCCTTAATTAATTAAATATTTCCTGGTTTTTATACTTAAAAGCTTATTTAATTAACCTTTTTACCTTTATAATTGCGGTTATATATTTTTTATTTTAATAAATTTTAACTCTTTAAGAGGGTTTTATTATTAAAATAGTTTTATTAATTACTTTATTTAATACCTTTATTATTTACTTTATAAAGAAATTAATCCGGTCTTTATTATTTAATTAAGGGAGGTCCGTAAATTATATTATTATTTCCTTTATTTTTATATAAACTTTTATTTTTTAATTATTTTTTATATTTTCCTTACTAATAATAATATAATCGTATTAACGGTTTAATTTAAGGTTATTTATATTGGTATATAATTTAAGTTATATTTTAAGTCCTTTCGTAATTTATATATTATAACCGTATTAATAACCCTTTCCGTATTAAAAATTAAATTAATTATCGTTTTAAATTTATAACTTTTTTACGTAATAATTTTTTATAATATTAATAATAAGAAATTAACTTAAATAATAACTATTAATAAATTATTTAATTTAATGTAATTTATCGTATACCTTTCTTTATTTTATATATAATAATATAGGTTAAAGTTTTTAAATAATATATATTTATTTAAAATAATTAAAACCTTTTTAAGTAATAATATTATAAAAAATTCTTTTTTATTAACTGGTAACAGGTTATATACGTTATAAATATTAAGGTCGCCTTTTAAGTCCCCTTCCTTTATAATATAAAATATATAAAGGTTTCTATTATAATAAATAATATCTTAATTATTTACGTTAAACCGTTTATTT
The DNA here is from genome assembly GCA_019925105.1 of Niebla homalea. Lineage (NCBI taxonomy): Eukaryota > Fungi > Ascomycota > Lecanoromycetes > Lecanorales > Ramalinaceae > Niebla > Niebla homalea. The sequence goes on from JAHGAU010000024.1 coordinate 98,015, forward strand.
ATAAAGAAATATATTTTGGTTATCTTATTCCTTTTAAAGGTTAAATAAAACCCCTCTTTTAAGTTAATAAATAAATATATATATAAGTTATATAATAATTCCTATATTATTATAACGTTAATATTCTTAATTTTTTTAGACTTAAATATTAATATTATAACTTTTATTTTTTTATTATAAACGTTATATTATATTACTCTTAAAAACGTTAATATATTATATATTAACCTTTATAAGGACTCCTTTTTTATACTTATTTAAGTTACGGACTTTTTATTAAAGTTAAACGTTTTTTAACCTAATATTTTCCCGGCTATTATTAAAGATATAAGACGGCTAACCCTTAAGGTCGGGATTATAAAGAGTTTTCTTTTTTTTTTACCGTTATTTACCCTTTATTATTTAATTAATTAAGTTTATATTTTAAAATTATTTTTAATTAACCTATTAAACCAGTTTTATACGTATTATATCGTTGGATTTTCACGGTTATCCAGGTTTCCTTACGTTTAATCTCCTTAGCTTTTATTATATACTTAAAATCCTATATTTAAGAATCCCTCCTTATTATATATAATATATTTAAATATATTCTTTATAAGTTTTTTAATTATTAACTTTATATACTTATAAATATTATAGCCTTTAACGTAAACCGTATATTTTATAATATTAAGGTATTTTATAATAATATATTTATAACTTTAATACTTAAAATATTAATAAATATTAATTACTTTATCTTATAATTAAATTATTTTAAGAAATCCCCTTTTAATAATCTTTTTATTTAAGACGTTATTATATATTTTTATTAATATTATACTTAATATAATAATAAAATACCTTTTTATGTATTTTAAAGAGTTAAATTTCCTTATTATTAATAAAAGCTTATAATTAATAATCTTAAATTTTAAATAAAAAATTATATTTTCCCTTTTTATATTCTTTAATATAATTTTTCTTTTAGTTTCTTTAAAACGTAATAAATATATTTTATTTATTATAACGGTAAACGATTACCTTAAAACCTTAATTAACTTATATTTTCCCTTATTAATTTAAGTTTTAGACTTTTTTAAGCTTTTTTTTACCTTTAAAAACGTTATATTAAGGAGGATATTTTTACTTTATAATTTACGTATTATAATAATTTATTCTATTAATAATTCTATTATTACTTTAAAAGCCTTTATTAACTATAACGGGTTTACCTTTATTACCGTATTCCTTTTTTTATTATTAAATAGGCAGACCGTTATTATCTTTACCTTTTTTAATACGGCCGCCTTCTCCTCCGTTATCCCTTTATTCTTTATTGCGGGTACCCTTTTTATTACTTTCGTTATTTAGCTTTTTCTCGTTTAAAAGGTTGCCGTTTTTATATTTTCGCCTTATATATTTAACCTTAAACCGCTATCTTTACCTTTTATTAACGTTTTCGCTTCCGCCTTTTAAAAGCTTTATAAGCGCTCCGCCCTTTTTAAATTTTATTTTTATTTTTATATAAAAGTTCTTTACGCTTTTTAATTTAATCTATAATATTAATTAGGTTTTTAATATAATATCCTTTTATTTTATTATAAGGAATCCTTTTAAGGCTTTTACCGTTTTTTTTTTACCGCCCTTTTATTTTTTTTTACCAGGCAATATATTATTTCCGTTTTTTATTTTTAATCTTTTAAAGTTCTATCCTTTTTATTAACTTTATTTCCCTTTTATATACCCTTAATAATACTTTTACTGCGATCTTTTTACCTTTTTCCCCCGCTTATACTTTTCATTATTAATACCGTACCGGCCTTTTTACCCCCTTATTTACCTATTACCTCCATATTATTATTACGCGTTTTACGCGTTTTAATACGCGTATTCTATTAACCTTAATTTCCTTATTTATTTTAAGCGTTATCCGGTTTATTATTATTATATTACCCGTATGTATCGTTACCGTTTTTATTAATATAGGTTACTTACCCGTTTACCACCTTATTCTTAACCACTACGTTACTTCCATTTATCGTACTTGATATACTCCCCTTACTATCGTTAGAGCTATATATATACGCATCGTTTTAGACCTCTAAGGTCCCTTTGTTCGTCGCCATCTCCAAGTTTCTTAAGGGTATTTCCAAATATAATATTTCTAATTTAATATTAATAATTTAATTTATTTAAAATTTTATTATAGATATAATATTCCCGGTATTAAAAGTTATAAGCTATGTTAATAATATACTAAACCTTTTATTATTATTAAGAAAATTAATTATTTAATATATAAGTTTAAATTACCCGTTAATATAAAGATAATACCGGTTATTTAAATTAATATACTTAAGTTAATTAATAACTTAATAAAAGACCCTTTTAATTAACAACTTAATTATAACGTACCGCCTACTTTTAAAGTTAATTCCGAGAATAAAGAAGAATATATTATTAAAAGAATTATTCATAAAAAAAGAGATAATAAATACTTAATTAAATAAGTTACTTAAGGTATAAAATATAATAGTAAGCTTCCGTTATTAAAGTTATACCTAAACTTATTACGTAAATTTTATATTACGTATCTTAAATTTAATAATATCGTTGTTATTTACCGTAATAAACCTTATATTACTTTATTATCGGCGTTTATTAAAATAATACCCTTATTATTTATCGGTACTCCTTACCCGTTTTATTTTAAACGTAATCGCGGCCGCCCCCGTAAAATTAAGTAAAACTTTAATATAAAAGTATAGGATATAAAGAGTATAACGTATTATTAGGCATTAATATTTATATTAATATATTAAGGTAAATATTACTATAGGTAATAACTTTTTTTCTTTTAATAGTATTTATTATATATATATATATATAGTATAAAGGATATTAAGGAGTATTTATAGGTATAGGATATTTTTTATACGTAAAGGATAAATAATCCTTAGGATCCTATCTGCATTCAGGTAGAATGATTATTCATATATTATTATACTTTTTGGTCCATACACCAACATCTTTATTATCTTTTTTGTTTTTGGATTTAATCTTTAAGCTTTCTTTATTATTTTTATATTTAAATAAATTTAACTTAATTTCTTTTTTTAATATTATTATATTCTTATAATGTAACTTCTTATATATTAACTTTTAATATATTTTACTTAACGGGTATACTTAAGGTTTAAGTAATTGAATATTTTCTTTATGAATACTATTTTTAATTTTTAAAATTTTTATTTAAATCTTAAAATTAATTATAATTAACTTTAATTATAAAAGTCTTAATAAGATATTATAATTTAAGTTATTTTTTAATATTATAAATACTTATACCAATTTAATTATTTTTACGACTTAAATATTAAATATAACTTATCTATAAAATAATATATAATTTCCGTTTATTATTCATATATTTAAGTAATTAATTTTAAGTAATTTTAAAGGCCTTTTTTTTATTTATAATTCTTTTATTATATTTAAGTTAATTATAATAATATCCGATCCTTAATTAACTTTTATATTTAATAACTTATTTATTTATTCCGGTTAATAAATAATTATTGTTTTTATAAAATATACCTATTTACTTTTATTAAGTATAATTTTAAGGTTTTATCTTAAGTTTATAATTACGATATTATTAATTTTAAATTATTTATTTTAAATTATTTTTTATATCATTTTTCTATTATTTTTAAGAACTTCAGAAAAGATAGGAAGAAAGGAAAGAGCAAAAGTAATGAAATAGAAGGTGGCAATAAAGTATAATTGAAGATAGGCCGCAGCCCCCATATAAGTTGGTAAGGTATAGGTTGCTTATTATAATAATCCGTTATACCCTTTCTTTTTAAAGTATATATAAATTGATTCTACCCTTAATTAGCCTTTTTAATATTTTTATTCCTTTATATATTTATCCGTAAGTTTAATATCTTTTATATTCTTTTTCTTTTTAACTCCTTTTATAATAAAATACTACCCTTAATATTATTATACTCCAGATTATATTATACTTATTTATATATATTTTAATTATATATTTACCGCTTATAATATCCTTTTAATAATTTGAATTATCGTAAATATAAAAGTTAAAAAGGTATTAATATAATATTAACTTACCTTTACTCCCTTTATAATAAATTAATTTTTTTAATATTATATATTATTAATAGGTACTTCTTATCCTTTAACGTTATTTATATATATATATTTACTCATTTTTTTATAGCCTTATTTCTAAATCTTACTTAATAATGATAAATAAATATATTAAGACTTAATTTTCTTAAGGGTAACCCTTTAATTTTATTATTCTAATTTATTAATAATAATAACCTCGGTACTTTACGTTTATTTATCTTAAAGTTTAGGTTACTTATATTCATATCTTTTTCAAGTATAATACGTTTAATTTATATAAAAGTATAACGTATTTTACTCCGCTCGTTAAAAGATTATAAATACCGCCCTTTATAAAAATAAAACTTTACGATTAATTATTCTTTACTTTACTTCTTTATTTATATACTTTTAATATTTCTTTTAATCCCGTTATTATTAAATATATCTTAAATAAGTTTATTACGTAACTTTAAATACGTTTTAAAAAGGCTTAATTATTTAAGTAAGTTTTATTTAAATTTTTTTATAAATCTTAATATTTCTTTTTATTAATATATTTAAAATAATATTATACGTAATTACCTAATTTATATTTATCTATTAATATTATCTTTTTATTAATTTATTATATTGGTCTTAAGAAATTAATTAAAGGGGTAATAATTTATTATAGTTATTATTATTTATATATTACTTTTTAAGAAAGTAAAAGGAAGAAAAAAAAAATTAATTATTTATTAATCTTTAGATAACTTTTTAACCTTTATATAAATTTCTTTAACGCTTATTATTATACTTAATAATATTTACTGAAAATATACTTTTTATTATAACTTTTAATATTTACTCTTATTTATTTATATATTTTTCCCTTAATTAATTAATATATTAAGTACCCTCGGGGCCGTATTTACTTATAAATAAAATATTTTTTTATATTCTTTTAATAACTTACGTATAATCGTCTTAATACGGGCATTTCTGGAAAACATATTAAAAAAGGTTTTTTTTAAATATAATAATATTACTTATTATCTTTATTAAGTTCCGTTTTAACTGGTTCCGTCGGTAAATAGGACGTTAACAGTAACGTCCAATTATTTACTTACTCTATAATCGTACCGCGTAACCGTTTACTTTATTTTTTTCGCTTATCCGTTTTCCTTATTTTTTTTTATTCCTTTAAATTTCTTTATTTTTTTAATTTATTTAATCTTTAACTTTTTTTATATTTTAATTAATTTATCTTAAATTTAATTTAATTTTATACTTAATTATCGGTTATCTTTTTAAGAGTATATATAAATTTATAACTTTAATATCAATTATTTATTTTATATTTATATTAACTTCCTTATATTTTTTCCGGAATTTTTAATTTAAATTATATTAATTAAAATTACCTTTATTACTTCCTTATACTTTAAAAAACGTACCTTAATTATTAATTTTATTAAATTAAATAAATATATCCTTATTATTATTAAGGTTTATTTAAATATTAATTAAATAATCTATTTAAAGTTATATCCGTCGGTTTTTTATAACTTTAATTTATTTTAATTTTCCTATTTTTAAGAGCTTTTTACGGTATATATTTAGGTTTACGCCTTTTATATACGTAAAGATATTTAAGCGTATATTTAATATTAATAAATTAATAACGGTTATTGATTTACCTTTATTAATTACTATTATATTAAAGGTTTATTGAATAACGTTTATTTAAATTATATCTTTAAGTACCGGCCGGGCGATTATAGTTTTTATTTAAATATATATAAATTAATTCGTTTTTTAATTAATTATCGTTAATTTTTTTTTATAGATTTTCAATATCGGGATATAATTTAAATAAGCGCTTTTTCTTTAATATATTATATATTACTTAATCCCGATATTAATTATAAGTCTAATATAAAAAATTATATACGCTTTATAATTAATTATAGTTTATAATTAACTTAATAATTATAATTTTAATAAATATTTCTTATTATATTTTTTATTTTTAATATTTATTTATTATTATAATAACTTATTCTTAAATCTTAATTATTTAATTCCGTTATTTATTTACCTCGGTAATCCCCGTTTAATCATTATTTATTATCCTTATCCGTTTAGTTAATTTAGTTATTTATATCGTTTATTCTTTACTTATTAATTTAAGTAACTCTTTTAGTTTAAATAATCCCTTTATTAATATATTAATCCGGCCTTACCGGAATTATAGGATTATTTCGGTTATATAAACTTACTTAATATAATAGAATTTATATAAAATATAACCCGTCCTTTTTAAAGAATAATTCCTTAACCGAGTCTTATAAATAGTTACTTAAAAAAAGGTAATACCGTTTATTTAACTTAAACTTAATTAAGGATATCTCTGATTTAAGTTTTATCAGCTTTAATTTTAATAAGTTGCTTTTCCCTCTTATATATAAAGTAATTATTAATTAATTCTTTATTTAAATAATAAGTTTACCCGGGCTTCTTTATTAATTCCCCCTCTTTTTAAGTCCGTTATTTATATTATACGTATACGGTAGCCCTTATTTATGTCTCTATAAGTATTTTTCCCTTAATAAGCTTCTCCCTTTATTTTATTCCCGTATATATAATAGCTTTTAAAGTTTTTAACTTAAATATAACTCCTTAACCGTTTTTAACCAGAATTATTTCCGTAAGTAATATAATTATATTTTAAGGAAAAATTTACGTTTTTCTTTAACTTTATATTATTAACGTTAATAAACTTTATATTTCGGATTATTTTTAATCTTATTACGTTTAATTTATATCGCTTAACTTTAATTCCGGATTAAAATTATTAGTCGTATTATTATAATTTTAATCTTAATATATATTTTATTAAAAGAATATATATATAGTTATTTACGGATTAAAGCCTTAATTAATTTTCAGATTATTTTATTAATTCCTTTAGTTACGCTACCGGATTTACCCGTCGGGTTACCTCCTTAATAACAGGTTATTTTTATTTTAAATTACGTCCTTATATATATATTAATTTTTCCGCTCCGTTTCCTTTTCCGCTCTTAAGATAGGATAATTAATACGGTTTTATGCCCCGTAATTATTATAATAAAAAATAATATTAGGTTTAATTACCTGTTTTTAAGACGTAATTAAGGCTTTAATTACCCGCTATTTAAAATAGAATTTTTATATATATTAATAATATACTTTACCCGTATTTTTAATATAATGATTATAATAAGTTTAATATTTAAATTTATAGTCTATAAAAGAAACGTTTTTTTAAATAGATTTTTTAATATATAACCTTAATACTTAATTATACTTTTATTTATATATTACTTTTAATATACTTTCTTTTTCTTTTTAAGGAAATATTTTTAATTATAAATAATTATAACTTTTTATAATTTCGTTATTTTATAACTTATAATATAATAAATAAAAGACTATAAATAAAAAATTAAAAACTTAATATCCCCTTATTTATATTTATTTCCTTTAAATCTTTATTATATTCTTACTTCCTTTCTTTTTTTAATTTTTTATTTTTAATTACGTTTATTAAAATAACTATTTATTCCTTTTTTTCTTTTCTTTTTTTTTTTTTTTTAAATTTTTAAATCCGTATTTTCTTAAGATCTTTAATATACTGAAATATAAAAATAAATAAAATAATAATATAAAGGAAACGGCATCGTATTACTTATATATATTTCCCCCTTAAATCGTACCATCTATAATTATAATGGTTTCTAAAGGATTAAAGCGTTTTCCGTTTATATCCGTTAAATCTTAATTTTCTTTATTACTTTTAATTCTGGCTTATCGGAGGGTTTAAGATATTTAATATATAAAGTAAATACTTTAAAATAATCTTTATAAAATAAGTTAAGTATCAAAGTTTTATTTATCCTTTTTAATATATATAAAGCTTTATATTCTTTTATAAAGCCCTTAATAATAAATAGTTTAACTTAACGGGGCTTAAGTTTCCCAAAATTGAAAATAGGATCCCGTTATATAATTAATTACCCTTCCTTTAACGGGTTTTAACTTTATACTTCTTTATTATAACGTTTTTTTATTGGTTTTTTATTACGTTTAATTTCTTTTATAACTCCTTTTTAATATTTATTTAATTTATTATAAATTTTTAAATAGCTTTATATATTATTTCTTCTGAAAACGGTATTATTCTTTTTATAATATATATTTTAATTTTTAATTTAATTACGTTACGTTTATATATTATATCCGGTTTAACCTTAAAGAAGATATTAATAAGGATATACTTTAAATATTTAATATATTTTAAATTAATATTTAATATCGTTAATTTTCCCGTTTATACTTAATTATATTTTTATTAAGTTTACGTTTTCCTTATTACGTTTTATTAAATTTAATTATTAAACTTTATTATATTTATTATTTTATATATTATATTTAATATAAGGATAAATTAAATATTATATAATTAAAAGAAGTTTCTTATCCTTTTACTTATAAATACCTTCCCGATATTTATATATATTATAATAGGTTTTAAATAATAATTTATATATTCTTTTAACGTAACGATTACGTTTTTTACTTTAATTAACATAATATAGAATAATTATATAAATCGTAAGAAATAATTTTTTATATTAAAAACGTACCGAAGACCGCCTTATATTTATTTAAAAGGGTTAATAAAGTCCGCCTTAAATAAATTAAAAAGGGTTTTTACCTTAATTAGACTTAATAAAACTATACGGCTTCCGTATGCTTACTTTATATAAGCCAGGTACTTATAAATATATTTTATAATATCCTTTATTATATCCGGTTATTAATAATAATACCGTAGTTTCTTTAATATAATTTTTAATAAGAAATATCTTACGTTATTATAAATTTCTTTAAGTATTTATATTATTTTTTCCTTTATTAAATATATTGTTAAACGCTTTTTATATTAATAAAGTAACTTATTAATAGTTAAATTAAATTTATAGTTTATAAGTTATTTATTAAATTTAACTTATTAAATTATATTTTTCTTTTTTAATTTTACCTTTATTTTAAAATATTTAATAATATCGGTATATTAATCGTTATCTTTATAATAAAGTAATTTTTTAGGTTTTAATAACTTTATAGGCTTATAGTTAATTTATATATATTTTATTTTATAATTACTATTTAATCTCGTATTATATATCCGTATTAACTTATTATTAATTATCCCTTATAGTTATAATTCTCCTATATTTACTTTCTTCCTTTTATTTACGTTTTTTTTAATCGATTTTCCCCCGCGTTTTAAGTTAATTAACCCTTTAATTATTATATCGTAATTTATATATTATTATAAACGTTAATTTTATCCTTTTTTATTTCTTTAAAAAGTTTTTTTAATATAGTATAATATCCTCCTTTATTACTTTTTTAAAATTAAATCGTATTATTTTTATTCTTCTATATCTTAAAGGCTATTTTTTTATTACCTTATTGGGTATATAATCTAGGTTATTAAATAATACCCTTAATAAATTATCCGCCGCTTTATTAATCTCTTTTTTAATATATTTAATTTTAATATATAATTTTTTTAACTTACTTATTTACCTTATAAAGATATCCTTATAATAATTTATATTTATAAACCTTATAAATAGCTTATAATTTATATATATAATTAAAACTTTTCTTATATTTAATATATAAAAGAACTTTTCTTTAAATATAATAATAATTATTAATTTTCACTTATAAATATCGTAATTACGTTCCGCTTTATTTATTATATATAAGTTATAAATAAGTAAAACGGTATAACCGTTTTAAACTTCAATAATATAATATCCGGCTTTATATCTTAAGGTATTAATATATATATAAATCGGTATTTTAAGGTCTTATTTAAATAAAGCTTTAACCCCCGTTACTATATTTTATATAAATTAAAGTAATATATCTTCTAACTTTTCCTATTTTTACTTTATATTATTAATGAAGCGGGTAAACGGACGAATTATCTTTATAAAGCTTTTTAATCTATTTTCTTATTATACCGATGGTACTTAAGAATCCTTTAACGTTTTTTAAATTTTACGGTACGGGTTAATTAAGTATCTTTTCGTATTTTTTAGGTTTAATTTATATACGTTTTTTTACCTTATAATTTTTTTTAAATATTTTAATTTTTATTATATTAATTTTTAACTTATTAAATAGTAACTTTAACTTTAATTATAGAATTTACGGAAAAAAATAATTTCTTAAAAAAATAAATTATTTTTTTTATATCCCGTATATTTTAAAGATATTATTAAGGTAAAAGGTTAAATTAATAAAATTATATTCCTTTTTAAAAATAAGGAAAAACAATTTTAAGTTTAATTTAAGGATAATTTTTAATATAATATTTATAAATTTAATAAAAACGAATAAGGATATATATATTCCTTAAGATATCCTTATAGGCTATAATTATTTAATGCTTAATACGTTAAAAATAAAATAATATCGGTTATTAAAGTATATTTTTATTACTTAATATTTATACTTTATATCCGTTTAAAAAAAGTTTTATATAATAAAATTCTTAATAAATTATATATTTTTTTAATTAACTTTATATAAAACGTAAATAATACTTTATATATAAAGTAATAATTAAATATAAATTATAATTTAATTTAATTTTCTTTTTTACGAGTATAAAAATACGTTTTATATACTTATTTATTTATTTATTTATATATATTTCTTATATATATTTAATTTAATTCCTTATTATATAATTATTTTGAGTTATTATTCCTTATTATTTAATAGCTTTTTAATAGTAACTTTATACGGCTTAATCCTTAATCTTAATATTACTTTATATAAAAGTAGGTTTATTATAAAGATCTTATATAATTCTTTTATATTTATATCCTTATACGTTTATAGTACTTAAAGTATTTTAAATTATACTTAATTATTTAAGATAATATCTTTTAATATAATATTTTCTTTCTTTATTTATACTTATAACTTTTTATATAACTTTAAAGTATTAATCTTTCTTTTTATTACTTTTTTATCCGTTAAGAATATAATTTATAATAGCTTTAACTTAATATTTATTTCTTTATTTTTTAATTTTAAAATTAACTTATTTATTACTTTATATATATATTTTAAATAAACTTAATAAATACCATATTTATATTTTGGTAATCCTTAATAAGTTATTAAATTATCGGGTTATTTAGTTTTTAAAATTATATTTTCTTCAATAAATAAATAATTCTTATTATTTTTACTTTTTATTTACTTTATTTTCTTTTCTATATTACTTTAATATATAGCTTTTTTTTCTTTTTATCGTTAACCTTTTTAAGTTATTAATTACTTTTTTAATATATATAATTGTCCGTTTTTATTATTATAAATATTATTAATTTAATTAATATTATTTCTTCTTTATATATTATATATTCTTTATATTATTTAACGTTATTTTATATAATTAATAATAACTTTAAGTATTATATTATTTTTTTATTTATTTTATTAAATATTAAATTTATAAATTTAATTATTTTCTGCTTTTATCCGGTAAGTTATTATTAATATAAAATAAGGTTTATTTTTAATTTTAAATTATTAATTGGACTATTTATTATATCTTCTTTAACTCTTTTATCGTTTCTTTAATATTTTTAAGCTTCTTTATTATCTTTTAAATATTCCCGTTACCGTTTTATCCTTTTTAATTCTTTTAAACTTTTATTTAATTATTCCCGTTTATTTTTTATTTAATTTACTTTTTTTTTACTTTATTTTACCGCTTTAACTTACTTTTAATCTTCCCTTATTTATTTTAATTATTTTTTATATACTTTTTCTTTTCCTTAAGTATATAAATATATCTTTTTTCTCTTATTAATTAATTATTAAAATATATACCTTTAAAGTTAACTTTATTCTTTAAACTTCTTTTTTTCTTATAATTTATTAATTTTAATTATTCTTTTTATTTTTTAACTTAATCTTTAAGCTTTCTTTATTATTTTTATATTTAAATAAGTTTAATTTAATTTCTTCTTTTAATATTATTATATTTTTATAATATAACTTCTTATATATTAACTTTTAACGTATCTTATTTAACGGGCGTATTTAAGGTTTAAGTAATTAAATATTTTCTTTAAAAATAATATCCTTAATCTTTAATATCTTTATTTAAATTTTAAGGTTAATTATAATTAATTTTAATTATAAGAGTTTTAATAAGATATTATAATTTAAGTTATCTTTTAATATTATAAATATTTATACCGATTTAATTATTCCTATAACTCGGATATTAAATATAACTTATATATAAAATAATATATAGTCTCCGTTTATTATTAATATATTTAAGTAATTAACTTTAAATAATTTTAAAAGCCTTTTTTTTATTTATAATTCTCTTATTATACTTAAATTAATTATAAAAATATCCGATCCTTAATCGGTTTTTATATTAAGTAACTTATTTATTTATTTAAATTAATAAATAATTATTACTTTTATAAAATATATTTATTTATTCTTATTAAATATAACTTTAAGGTTTTATTTTAAACCTATAATTACGATATTATTAATCTTAAGTTATTTATTCTAAATCGTTTCTTATATCCCTTTTCCGTTATTCTCGGGAACTTCTTTAATAATTATAATCTTTTTACGATATATACGGTTAAGGTTTAATACGTTCTTTATAAGTCGGTTTATCTTTTTTTTAAAATATAATAAAAGTTATATTAAATATATTATAAAAAGTATAATATTATTAATTAATAAACTCCGCTTAACGTTTAAAGCCTATTTTTTTAATAGCCCGATAATTTATTAAAGTTCTTTCTTCCTTTTAATTTTTACCTTTTTTTTCGGCTTTTCTTTTATTTATTCCTTAATTTATATAAGCTTAACTTTTTCTTTGGAATCGTTATTTTTAACTTATTGTTACTTTATAATTATATTTTTTATTATGCCCGCTTTATAGTTAACGTCCTTATTAAGGGGGTATCCTTCCTTTACGGTAATAGCTTTACAATTAAAGCCGTTAACTATTCTTATATTATTAATTTCTTTAAGGACCTTTCCTTTTTCTTATATAGTTAAAGCGATAATTATTACGTTTATTAATACGTTTAATTAATCGTTAAACGGTACGGTTATAGGTAATAATAATAATCGGTAATCCGTATCGTAACGCCCGTTTTTATAGTCTTAATCCTTCTTTTATATATATCTTTTTTTATTAAAGCTTACGTTATTTCCATTATATCTTTATTTATAGTTTATATATTCCTTTATTAAGAATATATTATAATATTTATAATAAATAAAGTATAATTTTATATTAAATAACTTAAAGTTATTAATATAAAGGTTTTTAAACTTAACCGGATTAAATAATTTTAAAATAAATTAATTATTTCCTTTAATATTTTAATTAATATATGAATTCTATTAATAATTTTATAACTTTTAATTTATATTTTCCGCTTAATTATTAATATTCTGTTAGGATAAATTTTAAGGTCGATTCTAATATTTAAGTTATAAAGGTAATATTACTTATAATAATTATATAAGTGCTATTTATATTATTAAAACGTTTTAAAACCTTTTATTTATATAATTTTAAGGGTATTGAATTTATTACGTTCTTTTTATTTATAGTATTTATATAATTCCGTCGTAATTAATATATATTAAATTTACCTTTAATGTAACTTCTTAAAGGTCTTTATTTATAGAATTTAATTAATTTATAAATATTTAAGCTTTAAGATTTGCCTTTTTATTTTTTTATTTTTTTTTTAAATTCCTATTTCTTTTTTATTCCTTTCATAATTTATTTTATTTTAAGGTATATTTTATAAAGATTAAGCTCTTTATATACGTTTTTTTATTAAACGTTTACGAAGCTTTATATCCGTTAAATTATTTTTAAAACGATTAATTATATCTTTTAATATATATTTAATTATTTTATTTATTATATTCTCCGGTTTTTTAAGTTTAATATTTTTTCCGTTTAAGTTATATATAATATAAAATATACGTTTATAATAATTAAAAATAAAATTAATTCCTTAAAATAATACTTTAATATTATTTAACGTTTATTTTATAAAATTATCGGGATTTAATTTTAAGAATTCTTAACTTAATAATTTTTAGAAATTCTTTATATTTTCCTTTATAAGGTTATTTATCGCTTTATTTATAAGTAAAACTTTAATTTTTAATTAGTTAATTTAATACGTTACGTTTTTTTTAAGTTTTATATTTATTATATTTATTTATTAATTAAAAAAAATATTTTTCCCGATCTTTTCTTATACGTTATAAATTTATCTTTATATATTATTTAATTTATTTTCTTACTTATTAAGTTTTCTTAATCTATAAAATAAAGTTTTAATCCCGGGTTATATTATAATTCTTTATTATAAAGTTTTTATTAATTTTAAGGTAAAAACTGGGATTATTAATAATATTACGGAGTTTTTTTTATATTTAACTTTATTATTATTATTAAAAAGGATACTTAAAATTATTTAAGTATTTTTTTTACTTTATATATATTAATTAATTCCCCTTTAATTTTAAAGGATTAAGGGATTCTTAATAATATTTTGCTATTCCTTAAAAAGAAATTAATAATGTTTACTATTAAATAATCTTTAATAATATTTATAACTATTAATAAATATAGGATAACCCCGTAATTTATATGAATTTATCTTAATTTTCTTTATTTTTCATTTAATATAAAGTAAAAAAGTATATATTTTTTTTATTAAAGGAAATAAAATAATAATAAAAAAAGTAATAATACCGTATTTATTTCCTTAATTTATATAATAATATTTAACTTTACCTTTTTTATTTTCAGGGTATTAAGATATATATAAAATTAAATATATTATCGTTAATATATTATTAATATTAATAAGGGTATTTTAAAGAAAGGGGTTTATGGTTACTCCGAATAATTATATTTTTTTTTTTTTTTTTTTTACTTTTTTTTTTTAAAGAAAAATTAAGTTAATATATAATTATATAACGTTAATAAAGGTCCTTTTAATCTTTTAAGTTATTATATAAGTATATATAAGTTATATTTTATTATAAATTTACGTTTCTTTTTTAAATTAAGGTAAGTTTTAATTATTTATTTTAATCTTCTTTACCTTTTATACGGAAAAGCCTTAAGGAGGATATTATTAGATTAAATAAGTTTTACGTCGGTAACCGTTATAAGTTATTATTAATATTCATGGTATATATATAATATAATTATTATTATAAATATATTTATCTCTATTCTTTCCTATTAATCCCTTTGATCGGTTTTATTATTTATTTCTTTTTATTATTTACTTTTTTAGTTTACCCTCTGGTTTTTTAATTCCCAGTTATTCAATTTATAATTTAAAGTAAAGGGCTTATTACGTCCGGCTAATATATTATATAGCCTACGGTTATTTCCCAGGAATTCTAAAGACCGGTTTAAACCTTTATAAGTGGTTTAAAACCTAATTATTACTTAAATAACTTTTAACTTAATAATTTATATTTTAATAAAAGGTATCTTTTTAAAAGGTATATATAATTACTTAAGCTTTATTAAGGAATCTTATTTTTATTACTTTTATCGTTAAGATATATAATTTAATTTAATTATTTTAATAATTATTAAGGAGTTTTATATATTTATTAATATTAAGATACCCGGTATTATTTACGGGTCTTAAAAGATCGTCTACCCGGTATAAAATAATCTTTAAGATTAACTTTACGTCTTTAAAGAATATATACGATATTTTAAATTAAATTAAAAAGTTTTATTTATAATAGATAAATTGGTTATTTAAAATCGTTTTATAAAACTTATAGTTTAATTACTCGGAATAATTTAATAAAACTTATAATTCGGTCGGGTTCGGTTATTTATATTGGTTTAATAAGTTTTATATTTCGGTTATTACGGTCGTTAATTATTAAATAATAATTTTACTTCGTTTAAAGTAACTGATTTTTTTCTATTTTTTTTTCTTTAATTATTTTAATTTTTTTTATTTTAAGAAAGCGGCTTATATTAATATATGAATAAATTATAATTTCTTTAGCGATAATTTAGAATATCCGGTGGTATATATAATCATTTCCTGACTAAGGTTTAAACCCGTTATTAATATAAAGGGTATTACTATCCTTTCGTAATTAAGGTATTTTAAAAAATTATCGTTTTTTTTTATTTCTTAATTTCTAATAATTAATAGTTAATTAATAAATATTAATAATACTTTACCGATACGTATAAACGGGGTCCCTATATTAATTAAGGGTGGTAATAAGAATATCCGAATAAGGGTATTTAAAAAAGGGTTACTTAAATACCCTTATTTTTCTCGATTTTAATATTTATTTAATAAATAAATAATAGTTAAAAATATTTTATAAATATATATAAATCTATAGCTTATTACTTTTATTATATATATATAATATAATAATAATAAAAGTCGGTTTAATATAATATCTTTATAGTTTTTATTACCGTTAATTAAGAGAAAAAATACGGTAAATTATTTACGATTAAATCGTATAATTAAACTGAATTCCTTAATATATATAAGTAAATAAAAGCCTTCTTAAGACCGTTAAAAAAAATAAGAAGAAAAAAAAGAGTAAAAATAATAAAATAGAAAGTAATAATAAAATATAATTGAAAATAAGCCGCAGCCTTTATATAAGTTAATAAGGTATAGGTTACTTACTATAATAATCCGTTATACCCTTTCTTTTTAATGTATATATGAATCGATTCCACCCTTAATCAGCCCTTTTAATATTTCCATTCCTCCATACACCTATCCGCAAGTTTAGTGTCTTCCATGCTCTCCCCCTTTCCAACTTCCTTAATAATTATAATCTTTTTATAACGTATATAATTAAGGTTTAATATATTCTTTATAAGTCGGTTTAATTTTTTTCTAAAATATAATAAGAATTATATTAAATATATTGTGGCGTACTCAGTATAAAGGGTAAAATGTATGTAATATGTATGATTCTTAAGTAGCTAACTATGTGGGTATTGTATATATGAAGGTGCGTGCCAAGCAAACGGAACAAGGTAGAGCCGCTCCGCTCCGGTAAGGTTAAGGCCTAAGGATCAGCTCTGCTGATGCCTTAATAATTTGTTATTAATAAAAAAATGCTTTTACCTTAAGAGTAATCTATTAATAAAAACACCATAGTAAGCTTCTCGGACGTAAAGAGTGTATATGCGAAGGTCCGAGTTAGTGTAGGAACGATTATGTAAGGTGGTGGTTGAGTATTAAGGCCTAATGGTGGGTGAAAGTTGAAAAATCGAGAAGTACAAGCCGGAAAATTGTCGTGAACGCACCCGGTTTATAGTCGTGGTTTTATAAGCTCTGAATCGCTTAAAACCGTAATCTCCGGGGTATTGCCGAGGTCGAGTCTGTAGCCCGGTGGGCTAGGTGGTGTGGGTAAAAGGGTAATACCCGGTAAGCGTAAGTTACTCCAGAAGTAGGTATTGTGAGAGCAAAAGGCCTAATACTGGAGCTGTATTAAGCTTATTAAGGATGGTAATAATATCATAATAATAATATAGATAAGCTTTTTAAGATAACGTATAACGTATAATCCGGTATATTTATAATTTACCTTTTCCTTAAATCTTAATACTATAGGTATACGCCGTAGCTTAAGTGTTTATTACTGAATCGTCTATAGTTAAATTTAGTAATATTGATTGATTGATTGATTTATACTACGGATCTAGCTAAGTTAATTCCGGCGTTCCTTAATACGCGGCCTTTTAGCCTTATTAATAACCGTAAAAACCGGATACTTATAACGTCAGGGTAAAAACCGGCGTTTACCAGGTTTCTACTTTTTATCCCTTAAAATAAAGGATATTAACGGTTATTTAAAAAATGATAATTTATTTATATATTTCCTACATTTTAATTCTTTTATAAAAATTAATAATATTACGATTATATCCTTATAAAGGCTATCTTTAAACTTATTATTCTTCCGTTCCTTTATATATTTATATTACCTTAACCTTATATAGCGTTTTTAAATATCTTTATTAATATTTACGTATTTAATATATACCCTTTTTATATTATTATTGCCGTTAACTTTTTTAAAGACTTTTAATAAACGTTTATTATTATATTTTTACGGCTATAAAAGATGTTTTCCGGTTTATATAATTAACGTAATTAATTTCCGCTTCTCTTTTTTTTCCTTAACCGGTAATAAGTTTTCTTTATAAAGTTTTTAATAATTTTATTTATTTTTATAATAAGGTTAAATTATAATAATAATCCGGTAAATATTATAAATTTAATAATTACCCGGATATTTCGTTTTATAAATAATATTTAATGGTAATTATAAATATTAACTTTTATAATAAATTTTAACTTAACCTCCGTAAATAAAAAATAAAAAACAAAGATATATACGGCGTTTTATTTTTTTTATTTATATTTATATTTAATATTTATCCGACCTCCGGTATATATAGTAAATAGGAAGTAAATTAAACCGTTTTTACCCGTCCGGAGTTAAATTATTAATATATTATTACCCTTTTTTTATAATATTATAATAACGGAAATACTTATTAATAATCTTTTTATCGTTAAGAGTTAAGTAATAATAACCCTAAGGTATAAAGTCCTTATATTTCCGTTAATACTCGGTTTATTTTACCGTAGCCTATAAAATAATTACTATAATTTTTATTCTTTAAATCTTTTTAATCTCAATCTTTCTTATATTTAGCGGGAATTTATACGCGTTTAAATTAACCTCCGGGATATTAATAAAATTAATTTCCCTTTTAATTTATTCTTACTTCGTCTTAATAAAAAAAGGGATAAATATCTTTAATTTATTTTTTTTAACTTAAAACTTATTGAAATTCTAGTGGATCCGCTTATTTCTTATTATTATAATTAAGTATATATATCTCTTTAATTTTACTTAAGTGATTATTTAATTTAATAAGATTTTAATTAACGGTATAAAAACCTTAAACTTTAATACCGGGATAAAGATTACTTTATAAGTATCGTTAATTACTTTTAAATATTAATTCTGGACTTTTTATAATATTTAAATAAATTTTTTTTATATCCCGGAGTATTTTTAAATATATATTAAATAACTATAATATATATTATAGTTAACTTTATTATAGCTTAATAAATAATTTAAGCCTTTTATAACGTAACTTTTTATATCGATATAATAAGATAAATAAGGTTTTTTTCTTATAAAGTTATTTTCTTTTAAACCTTTTTTATATAATCCTTTTAATTAAATTTCTTATTTACTTAAAGGTTAAGGATTTTAATACTGGTATCCGGCTTTACTATAATTCTATTTAAGTTTAGTATAATTATTATATTATATAGCTTTAAATTCTTAATTATATAAATAAGTTCGTATTTATACGGCGTAAATTAAGCCCCGTAAATTTTCACTTATTAAAAATAAACTTTATAGGTTTATTTTAGTTCTAAATAGTTTATACGTATAAAAATATTATAAGTTAAAAAAGAAATGTTATTAATAAAGTTTTTAATTAATAAATTATTAAAGAATAAAAATAATATAGAAGAAATAAGCAATCCTTAAGGAATCCTTATTATAACGGGCTTTATTAAGCTTATTTTTTATCTTAAGTTAATTAATATAACTTAATTGTTTAAGAAACTTTTTATTTATTTAATTAAAAAGGGTAATATCCTTTTCTTCCTTAAGTTATATAATAATTTTTAATAATTAATTTAATTAAAGGCATTTATAATATTAAAAAAAAAAAGACTTATAATATGCCTTTTCCTATAACCTTATACCGTATATATGCCGTTAATTAGTCCTTTAAGGGCTATTTCTATTAACCGATTTCTTTTTACTTTTATTTATTAATCAGGGAAAAGTCTATAATTTTTTATATAGTCGTTAAGGATCTTTATTATTACCGTTTTTAAGGCTTTCTTTAACGTATATAGGAATATAATAAGTTTATAAGACTTTACCTTAAAGTAATCCGGTTTAATAAGCTTCTTAAGGATAATTGTCTTTATTTTTTTAAACTTATATAAATAATAACCGACGTTAAAATATATTTAAAAAAGGTAAGTAAAAACCTTCTTAAATAACAATATTATTATTAATAGGAATTTATTGGGGATCTTATTCGGTCTTAGGGCTTTATTCTTTTTAGTTTATTAATCGTTTTAATTATTATATCTTATATTACCACCTTATTTATTAATACGGGATTAAAATATATAACGTTATTAATATTATTTAGGTTAACCTTTAACGGAAAGGGGAAAAATATTCCTTTAAAGGCTTCGATCTTACCGTTAAAGGTATTAATTAATATATTATTAAGTCTCTTAAGGGATAGGAATTTAAGGATAAACTTTAATTTCTTATTTTATTCTTTATTATATTTTATTAACTTTTAAATACTATAAAATAAGACCGTTAAGTTATATATTATAGATTAAAAATATATTTATTTAATTTTTTTAATAAATTTTTTTTTTCTTTTTAAGTAATTTTTAATTAATTAAGTATCTTTTAATTCTTAAATTTAAAAGCTTATTTTATTAGTTTTTTCGCCTTTACGGTTATAATTATATATCCTTTATTTTAAAAGGTTTTAACTCTTTAAAAGGGTTTTATTATTAACATTATTTTATTAATTATTTTATTTAATATTTTTATTATATACTTTATAAAAAAATCGATCTGGTTTTTATTATTTAATTAAGGGAAATCCATAAATTATATTATTATTTCCTCCGCTTTTATATAAACCTTTATTATTTTAACCGTTTTTTATGCCCTTTTTACTGGTAATAATAAGGTCGTATTAACGGTTTAATCCAAGGTTATTTATATCGGTATATAATTTGAGTTATATTTTAAGTCCTTTTATAGCTTATACGTTATAACCGCGTTAATAACCTTTTTTATATTAAAGGTTAAATTAATTATTATTTTAAATTTATGATTTTTTTACGTAATAATCCCTTATAATATTAATAATAAAAAATTAACTTAAGCGGTAACTATTAATAAGTCATTTAATTTAACGTAATTTATTATACGTTTTTCCTTATTTTATATATAATAATATAGGTTAAAGTCTTTAAATAATATATATTTATTTAAAATAATTAAGATTTCTTTAAGTAACGGTATTATAAATAATCTTTCTTTATTAATTAACGGCGGATTATACGTATTATAAATATTAAAGTCGCCCTTTAAGTCCTTTTCTTTTATAATACGGAGTATATAAAGGTTTTTACTATAATAAGTAATATCTTAATTATTTATATTAAGCCGCTTATTTATAAAGAAATATATTTTAATTATTTTATTTTTTTAAAGGTTAAATAAAACCTTTCTTTTAGGTTAATAAATAAATATATATACGGGTTATATAATAATTCCTATATTATTATAATATCGACGTCTTTAACTTTTTTAAACTTAAATATTAATATTACCGTTTTAATTCCCTTATTACGGACGTTATATTATATTACTTTTAAAAGTATTAATATATTATATATTAACCTTTATAAAAGTTTTTTTATTTATATTTATTTAAGTTACGGACTTCTTATTAAAGTTAAGCGTTTTTTAACTTAATACTTTCCCGGTTATTATTAAAAACATAAGACGGCCGGCCCTTAAAGTCGGGATTACGAAAAGCTTCCTTTTTTTTACTTTATTTATTACCGCTATTTACCTTTTATTATCCAATTGGTTAAACTCGCGTTTTAAGGCTGCCTTTAATTAGCCCGTTAAACCAGTTCCGTATATATTATATTATTGGATTTTCGCGGTTATCCGGGTCTTTTTACGTTTAATCTCTTTAACTCTTATTATATATTTAAAATCCTATATTAAATATTTTTCCTTATTATATATAACGTATTTAAACGTATCCTTTATAAGCCCCTTAACTATTAACTTTATATATTTATAGGTATTATAACTTATAATATAAACCGTATATTTTATAATATTAAAATATTTTATAATAATATATTTATAATCTTAATATTTAAAATATTAATAAATATCCGCCGCTTTATCTTATAATTAAATTATTTTAAGTAATTTTTTTTTAATAATCCCTTTATTTAAGACGTTATTATATATTTTTATTAACGTTATACTTAATATAATAATAAAATATTTCTTTATACGTTTTAAAAAGTTAAATCTTTTTACTATTAAAGGAAGTTTATAATTAATAATTTTAAGCCTTAAATAAAGAATTATATTCTCTTTTTCTATATTCTTTAATATAGCCTTTTTTTCGGTTTTTATAAAACGTAATAGGTATATTTTATTTACTATAATAATAAATAATTATCTTAAAACCTTAACCGATTTAAATTCTTTTTTATTAATTTAAACCTTAAATTTCTTTAAGTTTTTTTTCGCTTTTAACGATATTATATTAAGGAGGATATTTTTACTTTATAATTTATATATCGTAATAATCTATTTTATTAATAATTCCGTTATTATTTTAAAAGCCTTTATTAATTATAATAAGTTTATTTCCATAATTATATTCTTTTCCTTATCGTTAAATAAACGGATTATTATTATTTTCGCCTTCTTTAATATAACTGTTTTTTCCTTTATTATTTTTTTATTCTCTACCGCGGATATTTTTTTTATTATTTTTATTACTTAGCTTTTTTTCGCTTAAGGGGTTACCGCCTTTATATTTTTACTTTATACCTTTAACCTTAAACCGCCGTTTTTACCCTTTATTAATGTTTTTACTTCCGCCCCTTAAAAGCCCCGTAAACGCTCCGTTTCCCTTAATTTTACCCTTATTTTTATATAGAAATCCTTTATGTTTTTTAATTTAATTTATAATATTAATTAGGTTTTTAACGTAATATCCTTTTACTTTACCGTAAAGAGTCCTTTTAAGGTTTTTATTATTTCCTTTATTGCTTTTTTACCCTTCTTTATCGGACGATATATTATTTCCGTTTTTTATTTTTAATCTTTTAAGGTTCCGTTTTCTTTATTAACTTTATTTCCTTTTTATATATTTTTAATAGTATTTTTACCGCGGTTTTCCCGCCTTTTCCTTCCGCTCGTATTCTTTATTATTAATACCGTACCGGCCTTTTTACCCCCTTATTTACTTATTATCTTTATATTATTATTATGCGTTTTACGCGTTTTAATACGCGTATTTTATTAATCTTAATTTTTTTATTTATTTTAAGCGTTATCCGGCTTATTATTATTATATTACCCGTATATATCGTTACCGTTTCTATTAATATAAGCTATTTACCCGTTTATTACCTTATTTTTAACTATTATGCCACTTCCACTTATCGTACTTAATATACTCCCCTTACTATTATTAAAGCTATGCATATACGCATCGTTTTGGACCTCTGGGGTCCCTTTGTTCGTCGCCATTATCCAATCTTCCGATCTCAATTTAGTAATATATTTGCGGTAAAAGTAATAGGGACTTATCGGTATTATATTAAAGTATCACAGCGGCTTAACCGGCTATATATAGGTATCTCTTCTTGAACTCTTATAACCAAAGCTATATACTAATATTAATACCAGCTTTTATCGTCTTACTAAGTAACTTACATTATTCTTAAGCCTTATTTTAAAAGCATTAATAAATATATTATAGATTGATATTGTCGGTAAGAAGGCGGGTAAAAAAGAAGACGTCATATTTATAAGATATAAATTTAATTAAGAGCGTTATCTTCTGCGGAATAAATAAAGATTTAAGTATAAGTTAATTAAGGAGTCGCTTAAATTATTCGTCGGTAAGTATAATTATAATGTCGTCATCTGGCTTATTAAAAGGGATGAATTTAAGGCTCGGCTTTATTAAATTATATCGATGGTTTATTTACTAGTTAGATATAGTAAAACTGGTGATAATAATATTATTACTTTAAAGTTGCTGGTAACGAGACTTTCGTCGAGTTTACTAGGCTTATCGCGTCTTCTGCGTTATTTAAATCTGAGATCTTTATAATAATGGCTATACGTTTATTATAATAATGACTACTGCGATCTTATGCTATTGCTACTAAATTGTGGCGTGCTCAGTATAAAGGGTAAAATGTATATAATATATATGATTCTTGAGTAGCTAACTATGTGGGTATTGCATATATGAAGGTGCGCGCCAAGCAAACGGAACAAGGTAGAGCCGCTCCGCTCCGGTAAGGCTGAGGCCTGAGGATCAGCTCTGCTGATGCCCTAACATATATTATAAAAAATATAATATTATTAATTAATAAGATCCGTTTAACGTTTAAAGCTTATTCCCTTAATAATTTAATAATTTATTGAAGTTCTTTTTTCCTCCTTGTTTTTATTTTTCCTTTCGGTTTTCTTTTTATTTATTCTTTAATTTATATAAACTTAATTGTTTCTTTTAAATTATTGTTTTTAACTTATCGTTATTTTACGGCTATATTTATTATTATATTTAATTCGTAATTAACGTCCTTATTAATAAGGTATCCTTCTTTTACGGTAATAACTTTATAATTAAAGTCGTTAATTACTTTTTTATTATTAATTTTATCAAAAACTTTTCTTTCTTCCTATATAATTAAAACGATAATTATTATGTTTATTAATACGTTTAATTAATTGTTAAGCGGTATAATTATAAATAATAATAATAATTAATAATCCGTATCGTAACGCCCGTTTTTACGGTCTTAATCCTTTTTTTATATATATTTTTTTTCGTTAAAGTTTACGTTATTTCCGTTATATTTTTATTTATAACTTATATACTTTTTCGTTAAGAATATATTATAATACTTTTAATAAATAAAGTATAATTTTATATTAAATAACTTAAAGTTATTAATATAAAATTTTTTAAACTTAATTAAATTAAATAATTTTAAAGTAAATTAAATATTTCCTTCAATATCTTAATTAATATATAAAATTTTATTAATAATTTTACCGTTTTTAATTTATATTTCCTGCTTAATTATTAATATTTTTTTTAATATTTAAGTTATTAAAATAATATTACTTATAATAGTTATATAAACGCTATTTATATTATTAAGACGTTTTAAAGTTTTTTATCTATATAATTTTAAGGGTATTTAATTTATTACGTTTTTTTAACTTATAATATTTAAATAATTCTATTATAATCGACGTATATTAAATTTATTTTTAATGTAATTTCTTGGAAATCTCTATTTATACAATTTAATTAAGTTATAAATATTTAAGCTCTAAGATTTACTTTTTTATCCTTTTTTTTAAGTTGCTATCTTTTTTAATTCCTTTTATAACCCGTTTTATTTTAGAATATATTCTATAAAGATTAAGCTTTTTATATACGTTTTTTATTAAACGTTTACGGAACTTTATATTCGTTAAATAATTCTTAAAATAATTAATTACGTTTTTTAATATATATTTTATTATTCTATTTATTTCATTTTCCGGTTTTCCGGGTTTAATAACCTTTCCGTTTGAATTATATATAATATAAATTATACATTTATAGTAATTAAAAATAAAATTAATTTTTTAAAATAATATGTTAATATTATTTATTATTTATTTTATTGCTAGGGTTCAGGGTTGTTAGTAGCTTAGGAAAGGGCCCTACCGGGCCTAACCCGGGCCAAGCCCGGGGTTAATCCGGTACCCAGGAGTATTACCGACTAAGTATATTAGGGCCTTCGGCCCCTTTACTCTTATACCTTTATACTTTAATGTTTTTAATTATACGTAATATACCCTTTGCCTTTTAACCATTTTAAAAGGGCTTATACTTTAATATTATATTAAAGTTAATTTATTTACGCTTTTATAAAGAGTAATGAAATAAAATAAAGGCTTTTATTAATAATATTTACTAGTAGCGGACGGTAAATTAGTAGTTATTAATAATACTAAACGGGCGGTAATTACGCTTAAAACGTACGGCGATCAGTATCCGGACGGGTGTTATGGTAGGAAACAATATAGGGGTTAGTACTTACCTCGTGACCCTAGCGTAGCTGGGTTATAGGAATACTTAATACCTGTCCTTCCTACTTTTCCTTTTATTTCTTTAATAATTAATTTACTTATTAAATATATTATTTATTAAGGTTATATATATATTTTATATTACTATATTACCCTTAAGCTTTAAATATACGTTTAACTTAATATTTTAATTATTATTAACCTTTTTAAAGGGTAATAATTTAAAATATTAAATTACGTACGTAATTAAAAGGGGAAAAAACTATATACTTTTTATATTTAGGCCGTATTTATAAATATAATAAATCCTAATATTTTATGCCAAAGAACTTAACCCGAAAAGGAAAATACCAGGTTTTTTATTCCTTGGATTTAAGAAATCTTTTTTAGGTTTTCGTTTAAATTAAAGTCCGTAACCGTTAATAATAAAGGTTAACGCTGAAGATCCCGATCTGGGTTTATTGCGTTTTCTCCTTATAAGTAAAAACGGATACGGTTTAAGTCCGTATTAAACCTTTTTTAAAAGTAAAAACGTTAAAAATAATGATCTGAATCCGTTATATTTATTCCCCCGGAATAAAACCTTTTTCTTTTAAAATAAATATTTTTTATAAACGTATATTATAATAAGGAAGAATAAAATTTTTATACTATTATTATATAAAAAGAAGAGGAATTACATAAAATAATTTATTAAATTAAGCTTTATAAAATAAAGCTTTATAAATAGCTTATTTATTTAAATAAATAAATATTAAAAATTCATTTTATAAATTCTTAAAGTACGCATAAATCGTTATTAGACTATATAATATAGATTAAAACGCTTTATTTAATCGTTATTAATTGTAAATTTATATTATTAAATACTTATAAATAAACCGTAAACAAGGCTTAAATTAAAAGTCTAAAGAAAAAATCCTATAATTATATTAAGGTTTTTATATTCTTTAAATATAAAAGTAAAAGTATTAAAGAACTTTAAAAATAAATTAAAGATATTTTTATAGTTTTCTCCTTAAATTCCGATTATAATATAAATTACGTTTATATCATATAAACTTTATTTTCCTTAAGGAATAAAATTAAAAGCTTATAAACGTATTATAAATATAAACTTAAACTTAATTTTACGTTAATTTAAAAAGAATTTATTAAATTCTTAAGTTCCTTAATATTGGATTTTATTAATAAAAAAATAAAAGTTTAACTTTAATATATAAGTTTAAAATAAAATAAAAGGTAATTAATTTATAATTTTAACGTATAAATAATATCCTTAAAAAGTTAATTCTTAAAATATATAAAAAAATAATAAATTATTTATTTATTTTATAAGCTTAAAAAGTAATTACGTTATACGATAATATAAGCGTTAAACGGGGTTCCTTTTATATATAATAAAATTATTATATATATAAGTCGTTTTAAATTTAATAATATAATTATTTACTTTTTATAAAAAAAGAATAAGGAAAAGATTATTAAAAGTAAATTTTTAAAAAAGAATTTAAACCCTTTATAAGTTAATTATTAAATTAAGGCTCTTTATAAAGTTAATAAACGGATTTTTTTAATATAACGTATTATTATTATTATTAAGTAAAAGGATATAAGAAATTAAATTATCCGTTACTTAAAAAGGAACGGAAGATTATCGGATCCGTTTTATACGTAAAAAGGGAGAATAATTTAAGAAATATTAACTTTATGATAAAAACTCCGTCGGGACGTAAAGGCCGCAATTATTAATCTCGGAAAAAGTTATTATTAATAAAAGTTAAATATTCTTTAATAATACTAAGAAAAAAAGTATAAAAATTTATTTTAATATAAAAATAAAGATTAATATAATTAATTAAAACTTTATAATAAAAAAGGATTTATTTTATATTTAAGATACGGCCTTATTAAAACCTATTTAAATAAATAATAATAATATATTCTATTATAACGTTTATTTATTAAAGCTTTATATACGCGATAATTAAAAATAACCGGGAATAATAAAGATTATTATATATATAATAAATAAATAAAGCCCGTTAATAACCTTAAAAATACCAGGTTTAATTAATTTAAAAATTAAATTAAATTTTAAAAAGAAAAAATAACGTTTTAAAATTAATAAGTAAACTTTTTAAATTAATAAGCTATATATATTTATAATAATATTAAAAAAAAACCGGTAATATATATTTTAATAATTATAAACCCGTTACTTAAGAGTTAAGCCAATTTAAAAGTGGTTGAAAACTATACGGGCCGTAACCCAACCGTAAGGGGACCGTCCTTATTAACTGAGCTATCTAAATATATAAACGTCTTTTTAATAGAAGAAGCCGGTAAGCTCCCTGTATATATAAGATATAATTACGTAATTAAAACCACCGTTAAACCGCCGTATAGACTTTTATATAATTTATTTAATACGGAGTTAACGGCTTTTTAAGCTTATTTAAATAAAGTATTAATAAAAAAGTAAATATAATATTCTATTAATCCTACGGGTTTACTGATCCTCTTTATATTTAAGAAGGATAAAAATTTACGTTTTTATATTAATTATTAAGGGTTAAATAAAATAACGGTTAAAAATTATTATTTTTTACTTTTAATTAATAAAATTTTAAATTAACTTTATAGAATAAAAAAGTTTATAAAGCTTAATTTTAAGGATATTTATTATTATATATAAATTAAAGCGGATAATAAATAAAAAATTACGTTTTAAATACGTTATAATTATTTTAAATATATAATTATATTATTTAAGTTAATAAATATATTGGTAACTTTTTAAGCTTATATTAATAAGTCATTAACCGGTATTATTAATAAATTTTATGTTATATATTTAAATAATATCTTAATTTTTTTACGTATTAAAAATAAGTATTTAACGTATATAAAACGGATTTTAAAGCGGTTTTAAAAGTTTAAACTTTTTATAAATCTTAAGAAATATAAATTTTTTATTATTAAAATAAAATTTCTAAAATTTATAATATTAATTATAAATATAACGATAAATAAAAGTAAAATAAATATAATTATATCGTAATTTAAGTTTAAGTTCTTTTATAACGTATAAGTTTTTTTTAGTTTTATTAATTTTTTTAAGCGTTTTATTTATTATTATTCTATAAAAACGGCTCCTTTAATAAAACTATTAAAAAAGAATATAAAGTGTATAAAGTACGGCTTATTTACGTAGCCTTTAATGGTAGAACGGGTATTTAAAAAGCTATATAAAGTATTCTTTAATATCCCGATTTTATATTATTTTAACCTAAGTTTTTAAATTAAAGTTAAAATAAATATATTTAATTTTAATTTTATAAATATTTTATTTTAATTATATTAAAATAAATAATAATAATTTATCGCTTTTTTATCTTATAAAATAACGGATATAGAACGTAATTATAAAACTTATAATTAAAAATTATTAATAATTATTATAATTTTTAAGTAATAACGTTATTATTTTAAGGGTAATTTTTATATAATTAAGGTATTAATTAACTATAATAATTTAAGAGGTTTTATAAAGGTTATTATTTTAAACGGTAAATAAGCATAATAAGTAATAAAACTAACCTTATTTAACTTTATTATTAAATATTAATCGGGTATTTTTAACCCGGTAAATACGTTTAATTAACGATTTAATTATATATTTATTAATATATTAATATTAAAGTTATTATTTATATTATAAGAAAAATTAATAATTATAAAGGATTTAATTAACTTTATATTTTAAAAGATCTTAAAAATCTACGGATAAACCTTAATTAATTAAAGTAAAGCAGTATAAAAATATAAAAATAATATATATAAACCGTTAATAATTATTCCCCCTTTAAAGGAAAAAATTCAGAATTTAATAATTAACGTTATTTAAGAAACGTACTTAAGATCGGTATATTATATGAAACGTAAAGACCCTTAAATTCTAAGAAAGGGTAATATTATAAATTCGTAGGTTATACGTATTTATAACGTAATTAAGGAATAACTTAACTTTATTATTAAGATTATTAATTATAAATAATTTATTTTACGTACCGTTATTTAAGTTATAATAACGTATAAAACGGTATATAATCCTAAAATTAAATCTATAATAAAACTTATTAAAGCGCTTTAAGTTAAAGATATTTTTATTTTAAATTATAAAAATATTAAGCTTATAAATAAAATACTTAAAAGAATTAATAAGTAAATATTTAACTTAATTAATTTTTTAAGATATAATAAGCGCTTATATATTTTTATTAAAGAAACCGTATAAGAAAAATTATTAAAACGATATTATAATAACCCCGCTTTAAGATACTTTAAAAGTAACCGTATTAAAGAAGTCCTTAATAAATTTTATATTTAAGAAAATATAAATATAAATATTAAATTATACGTTAATTTATATAATATTTATTAAAGAATTAAAGTTTTTAAATATAAGCTTTATAATAAATTAAATAATTTATTAATACTATTATATCCTTTTTAAGAAATTATTATAAATTTTATTATAAATTTATTATTTAATAAGTAATAAAATTATATATATAATATAATTTTAATTATAGTCGATCGTTTAATTAAGAAATTAAGATTATTTCCCGTAATTAAGAAGATTATTATTCCTGAGTTAATTAAACTTTTTTTTTAATATATATTCTGGGAATATAAGGCTCCCGAGGGTATTATAACCGATTAAGGCTTATTTTTTATAAATTCTTATTAATCCGAAATATATAACGTAATATATACGTTCCGTAAATTAAGTATTTCCTTTTATTTTTAAATAAATAATTAAACGGAATAATAAAATTAAACTTTTAAGTATTACCTTAAAACGTATTATTATAAGAACTAAGATAATTAAACTTTAATATTAAAAATTATAAACTTTATTTATTCTATAAGTAATAATATTATAATTAATAAACTTTTATTAAAAGCCTTAATAAGGTATTTTTTAACGTTTTAAAAGCGGATTAACAATAAATTAAATAAAATAAAAATCCTGGCCGTAATTAAAAAAGTTAAAGAATTATTAACGGTTTAAAACAATATAATAAAGTATTAATAACGTATTAAAGAAACAGAAATAAAGTCTTATAATTATAAATATAAAACTTAAAAGTATAAAATTGGAAATATAATTATATTATTTATAAAAAATATTAAATAAAAGCAATTAAATAAAAAACTTTTATATAAATTTATCGGCTTATTTATGGTTCTTAAATTAATCGGATATTAAATGTATCGTTTAACTTTATTACTTATTTATAAGATATATAATATATTTTATATATTTTTACTTAAACCGTATAGGAAACGGTTTAAGGCCGAAAATAATTATTTATTACCGGATTTTATTAATAATAAATTAAAATAGGAAATTAAAAGATTACTTAATTATAATAAAATTAATAAAAAATTATATTATAAAATTAAATAAAAAGGGTTTCTAATTATCTATAATAAGTAAATTTTAATAAAGAATTTAAAGTATATAAAAAAGTTATAAAGTATATTAAATAAGAAATATAAATAATTACGGTATAAAATATAGGACGTATAGCTTAAATATAAGGCATTTAATTTTATTATAAGGATAAGTTTTATTATAAATATAAAAATACTATTATTTATATACGTATATTAAGTATTATTAACTTATAATCCTTTAAACTTATTATCCTTTATACTCCCCTGTTACGATTTACTTATTATTTATTTAAACTCTATATAAAAACTAATATTTAAACCTATAATCTCTTTACGGTAAAAACGTACTTTAATTAATTAAGTAACTTATAATATTATATAACGCGGAGTAAATATATTTAAGAAGTTATTATTTTATAAAACGGTTTATAACCGAAGGCTTATTAATATTTTTAAATATAAACGCTTATAACTTATTAAAGGGCTATAGGGAATTTAATATAATATAAAGAAATCGGGTTATAATAAGTTTACCGGAGGAATAACGGAAAACATTAAAGAAAACTTAAAGTTAATTAATAAACGTAAAATTTATAAAATAAATATTAAAGATAAACGAAATATTAATAAAGTAAAAGTACATTATATAAACGACCCGCTAACGTTTATAATAAATAAGTTACGTTTAAAGAAAGGATTCTTATATATTAATCGCTTAAACTTTATATTAAAATCTAGAAATTAAAATAAATTAAGCTTAAATTATAACGTAATTAATAATATATAAGCCGTAATAAAGGTACGCTTATAATAAAGTGACTTAAGTTAATTAATTACTTAAATATAAAAGTTATATAATTAATATTATTAATTATATTACGTTTATATTTAATTAATATTAATATTTTAATAATATTTTATTAAAAAAGCTTTAATTTTATAATAATTAAGAAACGTAAGAACTTTATATAATATTTAATAAAGTTTATTTATATATTTTTATATTATTTTTTATTTTTTTTAAATATTAAAGTAAATTAACGGTAATATAAAAATATACGATTTATTTAAGCGTTTAATTTAAATAAGATTTAAATATACGTTTAATTTACGTAACGGTTACGTTACGTAAAAATAATAAGGTTAAAAACGTATAATTTTATATAACGCTTTTTTAATTAAATAACGGGAATACTTTATTAATTTTAATCCTTCTTTATTAACTTTAATATTATATAACTTATATAAGGGCTCGTAAAGGTAATAAATATATCGTAAATAATACTTTTTATTAAGCGTTACTTATACGGTATAAATAAACCTTATAGGTAATTTATTTAATAACCGTAAGGATAACTTAACCGGAAGTTAAATAGATTAAGGGAAATTATTAATAAATAATTTTAATATAATTATATAATTTAAACGTAAATCAGCTATAACTTAAATATTATTATATAGTAAAAAGAATAAAATACGTATTTAAAAGAATATATATATTATTATAAATTTAAAGTATTCTTATTTATAAATATAAAGACTTTTACCGGGTAATATTAATATTATTAATATTAAGAGTTAAGTAAATACGTTATATATCCGTACCGTAAGGCCTATAGACTTTTTTCCTTTTTTTTCTTATTAAATTTTTTTAAAGGTTTTTAATAAACTACTTTAAAGTTATAATTAAGAACTATAGTTTTAAGGATAAAGTATTAAGGAAAAAAGGTATTATTATAATAGGAAATAATATAAAGGTTAATACTTATTTCGTAACCTTAACGTAGCTGGGCCATAGGAATATTTAATACCTGTCCTTCCCACTTTTCCTTTTACTTCTTCAGTAATTAGTCTACTTATTAAATATACCATTTATTAAGGCTATATATATATTTCACATTACCATACTACCCTCAAGCTTTAGGCATACGTCTGGCTTAACAACGGGCCATAAGAAAACGTCGAAAATTAAGACGGGAGGTTACAATAGCTTTAAATAAGTAAATATTAATTTTATTAAGTTATATAAAGAATTAATCCAAAAGGTTAAATCTTAATAAGGCGATTTAAAGGCTATAAGTAAAGTAGATTTTAAAAATATTATAAATTTAATTAAGAATAAGCTTATAGGAGCCTATAAAATCCTTATTTATTACTTACCTTTTTACTCCCTAGAACCTTTAATTAAAATATCTGGTTTTATACTTACTTTATAATATAGGGTATTTAATACCCGGAAGAAAAGAATACTTTAAGGAATATTTTATAATATAAGGGAGTAATATTAAACCTTATTATAATATAAATTTTATTATTTTACTTTACGATACTACCTTTATAATATAGAATCCATTTAACGGAAAAGTTAATCTTTTTTTTTATTTACCTTTATCCTTCCTTAACCTTAACTTATTTTTTATATATTTTTTATTTATTAAGACCATAAATAATAAACCTTAATAATCCTTTTTATTAAAGGCCCTTACGTTGAAATATGATTTATAAAGCGGTTCTTAAGGGGACCCCGATTAATTAATATTATTTATTAAGGATAAAAATTTTTCCGGTAAAATAAAAAAGATAAAGACCCAATAGATTATTTAATTACCGGAAACCCGGTTTTAAATAATAATTATAGGGGATATAAGGATTATATTGCCCGCCGGTATTATTATAAATTAAAAGGTACCGCCTTAAAGGAATTAATTAAACGTACTTTATACTTTATAAAGATTCACGGTTATTTTATTTCTTAATCCATATTATTTAAGAGATTTAAGGAATTCTTAAAGTAATTAAATTTTTTACGTTAAGAATATAATATTAATATATAATATTATAAGGACGTAAATAATAAAATATAAATCCTTTAAATAAAATTAAATAATACCAAGAAAAACTTATAATTAAAGACGAATTAAATTACCCGTTTATAATAATAAAATTATAATAATTCTCCTCCCCCGGAAGACTTAAACCGTCTTAAAACGTTAAAAATCCGTAATTATAAATTAAAAAATTAAAACGTAAACCTTATTATTAAGCTTGAAAATCTTTAACGGAATAATTTAACCTTTTTACTTTATTAATCTATAATATTCTTTATCCTTTATAAGAAGTTTAAGTTAATTAAAATTAAAGATCTTAAACCTTTTATAAAGAAAACTATAATTAATATTATTTCTTTAAATACCGCGTTATTATTAAGCTCCGGATAAATAAAGATTAATATCCGATTATATAAATTTAAGTTAATTACACTTTAAGATGATTAAACCTTAAAGTCTTTAAATAATTAAAAACGGAGTATAATAATAATATTTTATTAAGCTTCCGAATTTTTAAGGAATTCTAGATTTTCTTAAATTAAACTTTTAAAAATATTAATTAAAAAAAAAAGATTAAATTAATAATTTTTAAGCTTTAAGAATATCAATAAAGGATAAATTTATAATATTTTATTTTAACTTTATTTACTTAATTAAGGTTTTTAAGTATATAAATTTTAAGAAAAACCTGAAAATT
Organism: Niebla homalea; assembly: GCA_019925105.1. Lineage (NCBI taxonomy): Eukaryota > Fungi > Ascomycota > Lecanoromycetes > Lecanorales > Ramalinaceae > Niebla > Niebla homalea. Next base: position 133,310 of record JAHGAU010000024.1, read on the forward strand.
ATAATTTAGAAATTAATTACTTAACTTTTTAACCGGCTTTATAAGAACCTTCTTTAAGGAAATTATAATTTAAATAACCTAAATAAAATCTAAATATACCTTAAAAGGATAGATTATTTCTAACGTTCGGAATATTACCGTTAATAAAAAACCTTCGATCCGAGTAAAACCCCTATTAAGGAAATTAAGGAAACCACGAAAACCCGTATTATTTCCGTTAAACCCCCCGGCGGAATAAAAAGTTTCAGAAGGTCTAAGTTCCGATAAATTATTCCTATTATTGTAAAGTTAACTCTTTTTCCGGACGTTAAATACTTTATTTATTAAGGGAATTATTTTTAAGTTAATTATTTTAACTATTAACGTAATTAAAATAATACTTAAAAACGTTCCGTTTAAGTTTATTATATTACTTTTAATGTAAATAAAAAACTTATTTATAATTAAGGTAATTAGATCTTTTATATTTTTAAAGATATTTTATTTAATAACTTAAACGGGCCATTAATAAAAAATTAAACTTTATAAAAGTCATTATAAAAAATAAAAATACGTATTACTTTTAAATTTTAATAATTAAGTATATTAAAAATATTAAAGACCTTTTTAATATTTAAAATAATAAACCTTAGATTATTAACGGGTTTAAAAATTACGGAAATTAATATTTTCTTTTATCTTTTTTAATTAATTTAAGCATTATTAATTATTATTTTATTAATAAATAAATTATCCTATAAGTTTATATAATACTTTATATTTCTTTTTTAACCCTTTTTTTAATTTAAGTTTATTTAAGATTATAAAGGTAAATACTTACGGCCTATTATTTATATAATTTATCCCCGGATAATTATAAAAAATTACTTAAAAAGCTAATCTTTTATATTTATTACCCGGCTTAATATATATAATATAATCCTTAATAAACCTTAAATAAAATAATATTACGTATTTACTTACCTTATAATTAATAAGACATTCTTTATATTAAATTAATATAATTATAAAAAGATTAATTATTAAAACGTAAAGTTTATTCCGGAGTTCTTTTAGATTCTAATTTTAACTTATTAAGCCTTAAATATACTCCCGGAAAATAAAAGATTAAAGCTACTTAAAACCTTATAAAAGGAATAAAAACCACCCTTTAAGCCCCGGGAAAAGAAAAAATATATATAAATTAATCTTCCCCCCTTAGAGTTTATTAAAGAAAAGAGGCCTTTTTTAATTAAAGTTATTAACGTAACGGCTTTCTATATTATTATAAGGATTTAAAAGGAAAAAAGGGATTAAAACCTTTTATATTTCCGTAACGGATTCAAATAATTACTTCAATTTCCTTAATAATACCCCGATTAATATCTTAATTATAGTAATTTATGAAAATAACTTAACGGAAAAAATAACTTTTAAAAATAAAATTATAATCACTTTCCCGGCTAAATATTATAATTTTAAGGATATTTTTAATTATATAACGGTAAATAAATTATTTCCGTACCGGGATTATAATTATAAAATTAAGTTAACCTTAAAAAGAATTTTACCCCGGAATTATATTTATCCGCTTTTTAGTTATAAACTTTAAAAATTAAAGGAATATATTATTAAGAGATGATGATATTAATACTTTATGGCGACGAATAACGGGACTTTAAAGGTCAGAAACGATGCACGCGTGCATAGCTTAAATAATAATAAGGATAATACCTTAAATACGATAAGCGGAAGCGGAATAATAATAAAGGTAAAAAGGGAAAAAAGGCAAGCGGTTTAAATTAATAAGAACGGTAATAAGTTATATAAATAACGCAATAAATATGAAATAAAAAGGCTTTAAATCGAATAAAAAACCTATAATTAATAAAATACGTATAAAGGGACGCGTATAATATATAAAAGTATTATTATAAGGGGTAATAAATAAAGGGCGGAGGGGATAAAAACGGTATACGGGGACGGATAAAGGGTAAACGGAGGCGTAAAAGGCCTTATTAAGTATATATAAATTAAAAGAAAATTAAATAAAAATAAGGAAATATTAAATGAATAAAAATAAGCTATAAAAAAAATAACTATTAAATACGTAAAGGAAAAGTAAAAAAAGAAAAGGCGGTAAGGACGTTAAAAAACTTTTTTATAATTATATAGAAGGATATTACGTTAAAAATTTAATTAATACTATAAATCGGATTACGGAGAGTAAAAGACTTTTATATAAATATAAGGAGAAATTTAAAGAAGTTAAAAAAATTATACGGAGCTTAAGGGGCGGTAATAAAAGCATTAACGGACGGAGGCAAAAGGAAATAAAAAGGATATATATAAAGTAAAAGAATAATAAAAAAAGCTTTAAAGAAAGGAATAATGATAAGCTAAATAGTAAAAGCTATAAAAGCGGCGCCAATATTGATAATAAAGAAAATAAAGACGGGGGAGAAAATAACGGTATTAAGGAAAATAAAAATAATAATTATATAATTATTAAGTAAAAAGGAGAAAAACATAACGGTAAAGGTAAATCTATTATAATTAATAAAGGCATTTAAGGTAATAAAAGAGTTATTAATAAAATAAATTATTACGGTACGTAAGCTATAAAGTAAAGATATCCTTTTTAATATAACCTTATTAAAAATAATGGAAAAACTAGAAAAATTAAAGGGATAAACCGGTAAAAAAGGATATAAAATAGTAAAAGTATTAAGGTAATCCTTTATTATCGTGGTAAACGGGATATACTTAATAAGGTTTATAAGGAAGGAAAAGGAAGTTACTTTAAAGTAAATAAAAAAGGAAAATATGGTTTTTTACTTTAAGTTAAAAATCATTAATTATAATCTCCCCTTTATAATAAAGAGGTTAAATGTTTTTAATTATATAAAGAAATACTTTATGGTTATTTTAAACGTAACGTTAATAAGGATATATAATAATATCCTTAATAAAAGGGTAATAAAGGGTAAGTTCCTTAAATTAATAAAACCTTAAAATTAAATAGCGGATATTTATTAATACTTTAAATATTAAAGGTACGGGTATATTATTATAAGGTACCTTAATAATACGAAGTACGTAATATATACCAAAAAATATAATACGTATAAATATATTAACTTAATAATAAAAAGCCTAATAAAAAACGCGTTGAAATACGTAATATATAATAATAATAATTATTTAATATAAAACTTATAATATATAATAAAAATAAAAAAGACTTAACGTAAAAAGATTAAGATAATAATTAAAATTTAATATTATAACTTATATAAATTTAAACCGGTAAAGTAATTAAAGATAATCTTAAGATATAAACGGAGCTTATTAAACGGGGAAAAGTAAAGCGTAATAATTAATAACGTAAAAAAAAAGAAACTTATAATAATATTAACCTTTAAAGCTAACCGCTTAACCGGGATTATTATTATAATAAAAAGATTAAAATAAATAATATTTAATTTTAAAAAGAAACCGTTTATATAAATAAAAGTTAATAAAAAAAGCTTAATAGATATTAATATTTAATATATTTATACTTTTAAAGGTAATATAATATAATATATATAAGGAAGTAATTAAAGTTATAATATTAATATTTAGATTTAAAAAAGTAAAGGATATTAATATTATAATAATATAAAAGCCGCTATATAGTTTATATATTTATTTTTTAATTAATCCGGAAGATAATTTTTATTTAATTTTTTAAGAATAATAAAACGACATAAATATACTTCTTTATTAATAAAAGGCTAAATATAGATAGTTAAAACGTTATTTATTACGGAAAGAACTTATGTATATTCCGGATCGTATAAAAAGAAAATATTAAGGGTATCCTGAATATTTATAATATATATAATCCGTTATTAATTAATAGGAAAAAACCCTTTATAATCTTATTACTTAAGGATATTATAGCCATATTTAATAAGTATTTCTTAATAAGGGACTTTAATTTTTATTACGTTTAATAAAATAAGGACGGTTATATAATTAATTATATTGAATTTAAGAAGTTATTAATAATTATTATATAATTTAACCTTATATTATTAATATTAAAAAAAGTTATTATATAAAAAAGCTATAAACTTAAGATTATAATTAACTTAATATTTAACTTAGAAAATATTATTAACTTAATTATAATATATAGACCTTAAGAAAATTTAAAATACGGTTTAAATTACGTCCCAATATAAATAACTTTAAATTAATCTCTTAATATAATTCCGTCCTTATTATTTAAATAAACGTAAAAAACGGTTAAAGAAGTTAAAATATTAATAAAAGTAATAAAAATAATATCTTAATTAATAAAGCTTTCCCGGCTTAATAATAAAAAATAAATTAACCGTTTTATAAAACGGGTAATAAAGGCTTTAAATAAAGTAATTAACGTTATAATTTTAATAATAAAATTATCTTAAAGAGTTAAAATTTATTAGAATTAAGGGATATATAAAAATAATTATGAAGATAAAAATACTTATAAAATAAGTTATTAAATATAAAAACCGGGAAACGCTTTAATAATTAAAAGAAACTTAAAAAGAAAAAAAAAGAATTATCCGGAAGGTTAAATAAATATACTTCCGGGTTATAATATATAACTCGGCGGTTTCTTTTTATAATATTTAAAAGCTAATAAAATACGGTAAAAAATAAAGTAAAAAACTTAAATTTATCTTTAAGTTTTTACCCTTAAAAAGATTAAACGGTATAATAATAAATACCTTTAATAACAAAGTTAAGGCTCTTAAAGGGGCGTTCTTTCCCCCGTTATTAAAAGTTAACTATTCATATTAACGGTATAATATATTTTAAGTTAATAATAATAAATAAAATAATAATTTAAAAAATAATAATTAAAACGATTAATAAATTAAAGAAGGATAAGGCCCCCGGACTTAACGGTATATTAAATAGGTTTTTATTTATAATAATATTATTATTTAGAAAAATTTTTATTTATTTATTTTAAGCTTATTTTAATATAGGATATTACTTTTATAAGTTTAAGGAAATTAAAACGATTATTTTTAAAAAGCCGGTTAAGTTAAATTACTTAAAGGTAAAATTATATAAACCTATAATACTCCTTTATACGTTAAGGAAGGCTTTAAAGATAATAATTATAAAAATCTTAAATAATTATATAGAAAAGTATAAATTATTCTTTAATTAATAAATAAAAATAAGAAGAAAATAATTAACGGAAACGGTTCTTAAAGGCTTAATTAATAACGTATATACGGTATAAAATTATAGGAAAAAGTACGTTATAAGTCTTTTTTCTTTAGATATTATAAAGGCGTTTAATAAAATAAATTATTAAAAATTATTATATAATTTACGGAAAAAAAAGGTTTTATTTTTCTTTATAAATTAAATAGAAAGTTTCCTAAATAATTAAGTAACGTTAATTAACCTAAAATAAAAAATAAATATAATAAAGCTTATAATAATAAGGATTCCCCAGGGGTTATTTATTTTTTTAATTTTATTCTTATTCTTTAATAGCCCGTTTATTAAAAACTTAATAAAATTAAAATAGAAAGTTTAAATAAAAGGCTTTATTAACGATATTTACCTTTTAACCTATAATACGTTTACTTATATAAATTATTTAAAATTAAAATAAACTTATAAAATTTATTTATAATAAATAAAAATATATAAGGCTTAATTTACCTTATATAAGTATAAGTTCGTCTATATAATAAGGAGTTTAAAATTATATAATATAATAATTATAATAAACTTAAGTAATATAATAATAAAACCGGAAGCTAATATTAAAATACTTAATTTATAAATTAATAAAAAACTGGATTAAAAAAATTATATAAAAAAGGTTTAAAAGAAAATAATTTCATAAGAAAGAAGCTTTATTTACCTTATAATATTAATATAAAAAGTTATTTTATAGAAAATTGAAATTATTTATAAAACGGTTATAAAACTTATAATAATATACGTAATAGCCATTTAATACGTATTTAAAAGTATATTTAAATATAAGAAAAAGCCCGTCCGGTAATTATAAAAGGTTTAAAACCGATATTTAAAAGTAATAAATAAAGTATATAAAGCGATTCCAGTCCCGGTATTAAAATCCGAAATCTTTATATTATTAATAAAGCTGATTTTAAATTAAATAATCGCTTAAATAAAATTTAAAAAGGGTATAAACTTAATTATATTAATAAGAAATAAACGTATTTATTAAAATTATAAAAAACCTTAAATAAGAAAGCGTAGAAAAACGGTATTTATCCCTTTTATGGAAGTTAAATTAAAATAAGTTAGAAAAAAGGTTAACTTAATTTATATTTAAGAAGTTAACGTGAAAATATATAAACTTTTATTTAAAACGAAAACGGTAAAAAAGAAGAAAATTATAAAAATAAAATTAATAATAATTACCTTATAAATTATAAAGAAATAAATAAAGTATTAACGTAAATATAAAGAATTAATCTTTTAAGGGCGATAATATCCGGCATTAAATAACGATAAGGTTATTAATAAATATCTCCGGTATTATAAGATTATAAGGAAAAGCAATAATATATTAATAATCCAACTCCGGATAAATAAAAACGGCTTAATTTACTTCTTTTTTATTATATACGTTAATAATTAGATTAACGTTAATTACGAATATAAATAATAAAAGTAAAACGTTATATACGTATTAATTTCCTATTTATTATTTAAAGAGCTTAAATCGGGATTAATTAAAAAAGCAGGGATTAACAATTATTATTAAATATTTATTAATAAAAAAAGTATTAAAACGGCCGTTAAATTTATAATAACTACGGGCTTATTATTATAATTTAACTTAATTAAAGAAATAAAGGAAATAATTAAAAACTTAATTAAGAAACCTTATTATTAACTTAAAGGTAAAAAATAATAACGGGAAAATTATACTTAATAAAGGGCTAAAGGGGCTATAAATACCGGGGCGGTATAAAAAACGATATTATATTGGTTAATAAAGTTATATAAATAAAATAATAATAATATACGTATTAATAAGGATATTTAATAATATAATCGGAATTCTAAAATTTTAATATTAAATAAACCCGTAAAGTAATAGAAAAGCAATAAATTTAAAAATAACCTTTAAATAAATTTAATTATAATATTATAGATTTTCTTAAAAAAAACGTATAAATAAATTCTTATTCTTTAAATAACTATAAATATTCTTAACCCTTAAGACGTAAGTAAAGGTTAAATAGATACCGGTTTTTATTCTTAACGTTATAGATATCGGGTTTTTTACGGCTATTAATAAAGTTAAATAGCTGAATATTAAGGAACGCCGGAATTAACTTAACTAGATCCGTAATATAAATCAATCAATCAATCAATTAATATTATTAAGAACTTAAAAAAAGGATTTATTAAGCTTAATAAAGCTTTTTATAAAACCCTTATCCTTTTTACCCTTAAGTTTAACGGTAATTTACGATTATACGTAGATTACCGTAATATTAATGCTATTATTAAGAGGAACCGATACCTTATTTCTTTAATCGAAAAAATATTATTTTAAGTTATTAATTATAAATAAATTACCCGCTTGAATATTATCGTAATTTTTAATAAGCTTTATATATACCCGGAAAATAAGGACTTTACGATATTTATTACTTTATTAAGTATTTTTAAGTATAAAGTTATACCTTTTAATTTAATTAATAACCTTATTTTATATTAATAATATGAATTGGATGAAAATCAATATCTGAGAAATGGCGATGAACCCAGAGGTCAGAAACGATGTACGCGTACATAGCTTAAGTAATAATAAGGACAGTACTTTAAATACGATAAGCGGAAGCGGAATAATAGTAAAGGTAAAAAGGGAAGAAAAGTAAACGGCCCAGGTTAATAAGAACAATAATAAGTTATATAAATAACGCGATAAATACGAAATAAAAAAACCTTAAATTAAATAAAAAGTTTATAATTAATATGATATACGTAAAAAAACGCATATAACGCGTAAAAATATTATTATAAAAAGTAATAAATAAAGGGCGGAAGGAACGAAGACGATACGCGGGGACGGATAAGGGGTAAGCGGAGGTATAAAAAACCTTATTAAATATATATAAATTAAGAAAGAATTAAATAAAAATAAAAAGATACCGGGTAAATAAGAATAAATTATAAAAAGAAATAATTATTAAATATATAGGGGAAAAGTAAAAAAGGAGAAAATAATAAGGGTATTAAAAGGTTTCTTTATAATTATATAAAAAAATATTACGTTAAAGACTTAACCGATACTATAAATCGGGTTACGGGGAATAAAAGACTTTTACGTAAATATAAGGAAAGGTTTAAGGGAGTTAAAAAGGTTATACGGAGCTTAAAAGGCGGTAATAAAAATATTAATAAACGGAAATGAAAAAAGATAAAAAAAATATATATATATAAAGTAAAAGAACGATAAAAGAAACTTTAAAGAAAAGAATAAAGATAAGCTAAATAATAAAAGTTATAAAAGTAATATTAACGTTAATAATAAAAGAAATAAAAACGGAAAAAAAGGCGGCGGCGTAAAAAAAAATAAAAATAATAACCATACGATTATTAAGTAAAAAAAAAAAGAAAAGTATAGCGGTAAAAATGAACCCATTATAATTAATAAAGGTATTTAAAGTAACAAAAAAGTTATTAATAGAACAGATTATTACGGTACGTAAATTATAAAACGGGGATATTTTCCTTAATATAGCCTTATTAAAAACGAAAGAAAAGTTAAAGAAATTAAAAAGATAAACCGGTAAAAAAGAATATAAAATAATAAAAATATTAAGGTAATCCTTTATTATCGCGGTAAACGGAATATATTTAATAAAATTTATATAAAAAAAAGGGGAAATTACCTTAAGGCGGATAAAAAAGGAGAATATAATCCTTTACTTTAAGTTAAAGATTATTAATTATAATCTTCTTTTTATAATAAAAAGTTTAAACGCCTTTAATTATATAAAAAAATATTCTATAATTATCTTAAGCGTAATATTAATAAAAATATATAACGATATTTTCAATAAAAAGATAATAAAAAGTAAATCCCTTAAATTAATAAAACCGGGTAACGGATATTTATTAATATTTTAAATATTAAGGGTACGGGTATGATATTATAAAATATTTTAATAATATAAAATACGTAATATATATTAAAAGGTATAATACGTATAAATACGTTAACTTAATGGTAAAAAGCTTAACGAAGAACGTACCAAAATACGTAATATATAGTAATAATAATTACTTAATATAAGACTTACGGTATATAATAAGAACGAAAAAGACTTAACGTAAGGAGATTAGGATAATAATTAAGGTTTAACGTTATAACTTATATGAATTTAAATTAATAAAGTAATTAAAAACGGTCTTAAGATATAAATAAAGCTTATTAAACGGGAAAAGGTAAAATATAATAATTAATAATATAAAAAAAAGCTTATAGTAATATTAATTTTTAAGGCTAACTATTTAACCGGGATTATTATCATAATAAAAAAATTAAAATAAATAACGTTTAACCTTAAAAAAAACCGTTTATATAAATAAAAGTTAACGAAAAAAGCCTGACGGATATTAATATTTAATATATTTACGTTTTTAAAAATAATATAATATAATATACGTAAAAAAACAATTAAAACTATAATATTAATATTTAAATTTAAAAAAAATAAAGGATATCGATATTATAATAATATAAAAGCCGTTATATAATCCGTATATTTACTTTTCGATTAATACGGAAAATGGTTTTTACCTAGCCTTTAAAAGTAATAAAATGATATAAATATATTTCTTTATTAATAAGAAATTAAATATAAATAATTAAGACGTTATTTATTACGGAGGGAACTTATATATACTCCGGATTATATGAAAAAAGGATATTAAGGGTAATTTAAATATTTATAATACGTATAATCCGTTACCGGTTAATAAAAAAAACCTTTTATAATGCCGTTACTTAAGGATATTATAATTGTATTTAATAAGTACTTTTTAATAAAAGACTTTAATTTTTATTATATTTAATAGAATAAGGACGGTTATATAATTAATTATATTAAATTTAAGGAGCTATTAATAATTATTATATAATTTAATTTTATATTATTAACGTTAAAAAAAACTATTATATAGGAAAATTATAAATTTAGGATTATAATTAACTTAATATTTAGCTTAAAAGGTATTATTAACTTAATTATAATATATAGACCTTAAAAGGACTTAAAATATAATTTAAATTACGTTTTAATATAAATAACCTTAAATTAATCCGTTAATATAACTCCGTCTTTACCGTTTAAATAAGCGTAAAAAATAATTAAAGAAATTAAAATATTTATAAAAATAATAAGAATAATATCTTAATTAACAAAGCTCTTTTAACTTAATAATAAAGAATAAATTAACCGTTTTATAAAACGGATAATAAAAACTTTAAATAAAATAATTAATATTATAATTTTAATAATAAAGCTATTTTAAAAAGTTAAAACTTATTAAAATAAAAAATATATAAAAACGATTATAAAAGTAAAAACGCTTATAAAATAAATTATTAAATATAAAAACCGGGAAACGTTTTAACGGTTAAAAGAAGTTTAAAAAGAAAAAAAGAGAATTATTTAAAAGGTTAAGTTAAATATATTTCCGGATTATAATATATAACTTAACGGTTTCCTTTTATAATATTTAAAAACTAATAAAATATAATAAAGAATAAAGTAAAAACCTTAAATTTATCCTTAAGTTTTTACTTTTAAAAAAATTAAACGGTATAATAATAAATACTTTTAATAATAAAATTAAGGCTTTTAAAAAGACATTTTTTCTTCCGTTATTAAAAGTTAATTTAATAAATATTAATAATATAATATATCCTAAATTAATAATAGTAAATAAAATAATAACTTAAGAAATAATAATTAAGGTAATTAATAAATTAAAGAAAAATAAAGCCCCCGGATTTAACGGTATATTAAATAGGTTTCTATTTATAATAATGTCGTTATTTAAAAAAGTCTTTATTTATTTATTTTAAGCTTATTTTAATATAAGATATTACCCCCGTAAATTTAAAAAGATTAAAACGATTATCTTTAAGAAGCCGGTTAAGTTAAATTACTTAGAAGTAAAATTATATAAACCTATAATATTCTTTTATACGTTAAAGAAAACTTTAAAAACGGTAATTATAAAGATTTTAAATAATTATATAAAAGAATATAAGTTACTTTTTAATTAATAAATAAAAATAAAAAAAGGACGGTTAACGGAAACGGCTTTTAAAAGCTTAATTAATAACGTATATACGGTATAAAGTTATAAGAAAAAGTACGTTATAAGTCTTTTTTCTTTAAATATTATAAAAATATTTAATAAAATAAATTATTAAAGGTTATTATATAATTTATAGAAAAAAAGGGTTTTATTTTTTTTTATAAATTAAATAGAAAGTTTCTTAAGTAATTAAATAACGTTAATTAACCTAAAATAAAAAATTAATATAATAAAGCTTACGATAATAAAGATTCCTTAAAAGTTATTTATTTCTTTAATCTTATTTTTATTCTTTAATAACTTATTTATTGAAAACTTAATAAAGTTAAAATAAAAGATTTAAATAAAAAACTTTATTAATAATATTTACCTTTTAATTTATAATACGTTTACTTATATAAACTATTTAAAGTTAAAATAAACTTATAAAATCTATTTATAATAAGTAAAGATATATAAGGTTTAATTCGTTTTATATAAGTATAAATTTATTTATATAATAAAAAGCTTAAAGCTATATAATATAATAACTATAATAAACTTAAGTAATATAACGGTAAAACCGGAAGCTAATATTAAAGTACTTAGCTTATAAATTAATAAGAAATTAAATTAAAAGGATTATATAAGAAAAATTTTTAAAAAAATAGTTTTATAGGAGAAAAACCTTATTTATTTTACGGTATTAACGTAAAAAGCTACCTTATAAAAGGTTAAAACCGTTTATTAAGTAATTATAAAGCTTACGATAATATACATGGTAATTATTTAATATATATTTAAGGGTACGTTTAAATATAGGAAAAAGCCCGTCCGGTAACTATAAAAGGTTTAAAATTAATATTTAAAAGTAATAAATAAAGTATAAAAAATAACTCCTATTCCGATATTAGAATCCGAAGTTTTTATATTATTAATAAAATTAACCTTAAATTAAATAGTCGCTTAAATAAAACTTAAAAAAAATATAAACTTAATTACGTTAATAAGAAATAAACGTATTTATTAAAATTATAAAAAGCCTTAAATAAAAAGGCATAAAAAAGCGATACTTATTTTCTTTACAGAAGTTAAATTGAAATAAATTAAAAAAAAGGTCGACCTAATTTACGTTTAAAAAGTTAACGTAAAAATATATAAATTCTTATTTAAAGTAAAAACGGCGGAGGAAAAGAAAATTATAAAAACGAAATTAATAATAATTACCTTATAAACTATAAGGAAATAAATAAAGCGTTAACGTAAATATAAAGAATTAATCCCTTAAGGGCGATAATATCCGGCGTTAAATAATAATAAGGTTATTAATAAATATTTCCGGTATTATAAGATTATAAGGAAAAATAATAATACGTTAATAATTTAACTCCGGATAAATAAAAATAATTTAATTTACTTTCTTTTTATCGTATATACCGGTAATTGGATTAACGTTAATTATAAGTATAAATAATAAAAGTAAAATATTATATATATATTAATTTTTTATTTATTATTTAAGGAGCTTAAATTAAGATTAATTAAAAGGGTAAGGATTAACGATTATTGTTAAATACTTATTAATAAAAAGGATATTAAAACGGCTATTAAATTTATAATAATTATAGATTTATTATTATAATTTAATTTAATTAAAGAAATAAATAAAGTAATTAAAAATTTAATTAAGAAATTTTACCGTTAATTTAAGGATAAAAAGTAATAACGGAAAAACTATACTTAATAGGGGGTTAACTAGGCTATAAATACCGGAACGGTATAAAAAATAATATTATATTAATTAATAAAGTTATATAAATAAAATAATAATAATATACGTATTAATAAGGATATTTAATAATATAATCGGAATTTAAAAATTTTAATATTAAATAAACCCATAAAATAACGGAAAAGTAATAAATTTAAAAATAACCCTTAAGTAAATTTAATTATAATATTATAGGTTTTCTTGGAAAAAACGTATAAATAAATTCTTATTCTTTAAATAATTATAAATATTCTTAGCCCTTAAAACGTAAATAAAGGTTAAGTAGATACCGGTTTTTATTCTTAACGTTATAAATATCGGGTTTTTTATAGTTATTAATAAGGCTAAATAGCCGAGTATTAAGGAACGCCGGAATTAGCTTAGCTAGATCCGTAGTATAAATCAATCAATCAATCAATATTAATAATATATAAATAAGGTTTTATTTAATTATTTAAACGTCTTTATTTAAGCTTACTTAAATAATAGTATTATTTATAATACCATTAAAAAAGAGTATATCCGTTATATATACTTAATACTAAAACGCTTACGTAACGCCGGCTTATAAATAAATATCCGGAAATATAAATTCAGAGTATAATAAATTAAATTTTTAAGTTTTATTCTTATTATTAACGGGTTAAAAATAAACCCCGATAAAATAAATAAAATTAAGGATTAACCGGTCCTTATTAACCTTAAGGCTTTTTAAGGATTTATCGATTTTTATAATTTCTATTAAAGATTTATTCCTTAATTCTTTGGAATAATAAAGCCTTTTTTAAAATTTATTAAAAAAATAATTTATTTTTATAATCCCCGGAATACTAAAAGGCTTATATTATACTTAAGGAAGCCCTTATTACGGCCCCCGTATTAACCTATTATAATCCCGATAGAAAAATAATCCTTAAAATAGACTTTTCAGATTAGGTTTCCGGCGGTATTTTCTTTTAATACGATAAAGCCGGAAAGTTATACCCGATAACTTATTACTTTAAATGTATATTACCGGCTAAATATAATTATAATATTTATAATAAGGGGTTCCTCGTTATTATTCGGTACTTAAAGAATTAACGGCCTGAATTAAAAATAATAAAGAAGCCTTTCCGGATTTTTAATAATAACCAGGCCTTAAAGTACTTTATTAAAAGTTAAAAGCTTATTAAATATTAAATTAAGTATTTAAATATCCTTTTTAAGTTTAATTTTAAGGTTATTTACCGCCTAAATAAATAAAATAATAAAATTAATACCCTTATTTAAATACCCGGTTATTAATTATAAGGTAATAACGATAATAAGGTTAAGGATTAATTTTAAACCGTTTTACCTCCTGAACGCCTTAAGGTCTTAACCTTAAACGAGAGGGAAGAAGCACCGGTATTAACTTATTTAATGTTTAAAGAACTTAGGTTTTATAAGTAAGTCTATAAAGTTAACCGTATTAATAAAAGCTTAATGGAGTTTAAGAAAGTAATTATAGAGGATAAATTGTTTAATCTCTAAGGCGTATCTTTAATCCGTATTAAGGTTTAATTTAATATTTTTATTAATAAAGGTAAATTATTAGTATTAATATTATTTATTACGGAAGTCTTAAAGTATACTTATAATAAATTAACCAGTAATTGTCCCGGCCGGGATTATATTATTAAACTTATTTCCCAGTACTTTTTTTAACTTACTTTATAAAACGATATTAATTGTTATATCTTAAGTTATATTATTTACTTTTAGTTTAAAGTTCCGTAATAAAAACCCGTAAGATTATTTTATTAATTAGAAATCCCGGAATAAAAATAAGTTAATTTTTTGGTTAACTTTATTACCGGATTATTTAAGTATAAGGGTATAAACGTTATCCTTACCGTAATTTATATATTATTTAAAGGCCAATATTATATCCTTTATTACGTTAAAGAAAAAAAGATTTTTATTAAGGAAATAACCTGGCTTTTTATTAAAAAAAGTATTTAAGTATTATAGCCTTCCGGATAATATTATTTCTAATTATAGCCCTTAATTTATTAATAAAATATAATGCTTTTTATTATATTAACTTAAAATTAACCTTCAGACTTTAATTCCTTATTATATTAAAAGTAATAATTAAATTAAAAGAATAAATTAAGAGGTAAAATAAGGTTTCCGGACTTACGTAAATTACTTATAAAACGATTAAATACAATAATTATTAATAGTGGAATTTACGGATAATAATAACTTAAATCGATTAATTAAAATAATACTTTTTTACCTTAATAAGGACTTTTACCTAAGGATATTATTCAGGCTTAATAATATTAAATACGTTACCGCCCGTAAATAACTTTAAGTTAAAGAAATTATTAATATTAATAAAATTATATAGGAAATTATTAATATAATTTACTTTAATTTTAATAAAACTTATAATAAAACGTTTAAGTAAGTTAACTGTTTTAACGTAAAAATATAGAATTTAAAATTAATAATAAAATTTATATAAACGTTAAGTATTTAATAATTAATTAGCTTAATAAAAAGCTTAACTATAAACGCTTAAGTCTTTATATTATCCTTAAATAATATTATTCCTCTTATAAATTAAACGTTTTAAATATTTTCCGGGCTTATTTTATTTTCTATATAAATAATTTAACCTATATTTTAATTAAAGAGAAATTATTTTTACCGGGATAAATTAATTTAACCCTTAAACCCGTTATTATAAATAAAAAAGGTATTAAGGAATAAAAGCTTAAAGAAATTATTATTCTTAGTATATTAATTAAAGATAAAAATTATAATATAAAATTAAATGAAAAATTTACCCCCGGATAATATTTAATATTATACCGACGTAAAAGAATTCCTTTATACTTAAAAATTAATTAAAGTTTTTTATAAAAAGTACCCGGATAAGCCCGGATTATAACCTGGAAATCTAATTAATATCGCTATACTTTAAATAATCTTTAAAGGTTATCCTAAATATTTAAATTAAATAACGATCTTTACGGGTATAAAATTTAATATTATAGGTTATATATTACGTTTTTATTAAGTTTAAGGGCCTTTTAAAACGGCCTTATAGCTCCTTAAAGTTATTAAAACGACTATTATTAATATTACTTACTTATATAGATTATACGCCTTTTTATTAATATAAATTTAATATATAAGGTAAGAAAGTTAAAAAAATATTTTAAAAAAGGGGTAAATTATAAAAAACGATATTTACCCCGGAACCCCCCGGATGAAATCGCGTTTTAAGGTTTATTATAAGGGCTACCGCTACGATCCTACCTTTAAATACTTATATTAATTACCTGGTTACCGCTACGATCCTACCCTTATAGTTCTTATATTACTTACCCGGTTAATTAATAACGGGTAAATAAGGTAATCTATAACTTTTATATTACATACCCGGCCAGCCAGTAATAGTTAAGCTGGGTGGTAACCGGACCTTACTTTAATTACCCGGCTAATTAATAACGGGTAAAAAGGGTAATTTTAAGTTTAAAATTTTTTTCCTTTTTAACGTGTTTATAGGCTCGAGGGCGAGCCTTTCTTAGGGGGGGGGGTAATATTAGGGTTCAAGGTTGTTAACAGCTTAGGAAAAGGCTTTACCGGGCCTACCCCGGGCCAAGCCCGGGGTTAATCCGGTACCCAGGAGTGTTACCGACTGGGTATATCAGGGCCTTCGGCCCCTTCACTCCTACACCTCTATACTTTAGTGTCTTTAGTTATACGCAATATACCCTTTGCCTATTAACCACCTTAGAGGGGCTTGCACTCTAACATTTATAAGGTTATTAAGATTTAATTTTAAGAATTTTTAACTTAATAATTTTTAAAAGTTCTTTATATCTTTTTTTATAACCTTATTTATTATTTTATTTATAAATAATACTTTAATTTTGAATTACTTTACTTAATATATTGTTTTTTTTAAACTTTTATATTTATTACGTTTATTTATTAATTAAAAGAAATATCTTTTCCGATTTCTTTTTATACGTTATAAATTCATTTTTATATATTATTTAATTTATTTTCCTACTTATTTAATTCTTTTAATTTATAAAATAAAATTTTCATCCCAGGTTATATTATAATTCTTTATTATAAAGTTTCCGATGATTTTAAGGTAAAAGCTAGAATTATTAATAGTATTATAAAGTCTTTTTCTATATTTAACTTTATTATTATTATTAAGGAGGATACCTAGAATTATTTAAGTACTTCCTTTATTTTTGTCAGGGACTCAGTAGGGGTAAGGGTGAATATGACTGAATTTCAACTATGAAGAGAAATCTATGGTACAGTATGTATGCATACAAGTTCACGGAGGGCATACGCTAGGCTTGATTGGGCCTAGCGCACTGAGTGGCTCTTGGCTATCAGCATCGCAGCCCTTACACCGTAACAATTCTATATATATTAATTGGTTTTTTTTTAAATTTAAAGGATTAAGGGATTCTTAATAATATTTCTAATTATTAATAAATACGGGATAACCCCGTAATTTATATAAATTTATTTTAATTTTCTTTATCCTTTATTTAATATAATGTAAAAGAATATATACTCTTTTTAATAAAAAAATTTAAGTAATAATAAAGGGATTAATAATACCGTAATTAATTTTTTAATTTTATATAATAATATTTAACTTTACCATTTTTACTTTAAAAGTATTAAGATATGTATAAAATAAAATAAATTATCGTTAATATATTATTAATATTGATAAAAATATTTTAAAGAAAGGGGTTTACGGTTATTCTGAGCAACTATATTTTATTTTTATCTTTTTTTTACTTTTTTTTAAAGGAAAAGGTTAAGTTAATGCATAATCGTATAACGTTAATAAGGGTCCTTCTGGTCTCTTGGATTATTATATAAGTATATATGAATTATATTTTATTATAAGTCTATATTTCTTTTTAAATTAAAGTAAGTTTTAATTATTTATTCTAATCTTTTTTACCTTCTATATAAAGGAGCCTTAAAAAGGCTACCGTTAGATTAAATAAGTTTTATATCGGTGACCGTTATAGGTTACTAGTGGTGTTCTTAATATATGTATAATATAATTATTATTATAAATATATTTATCTTAATTCTTTATTTATTTATTAATTTTTTTAATTGGTTTTATTATTTACTTTTTCTTGCTGTTTATTTTCTTAATTTATTCTTTAATTTTTTTATTAATTTTTAATTGCTTAATTTATAGCTTAAAGTAAAAAATTTATTACGTCCGGTTAACGTATTATATAGCCTATAATTATTTCTTAAGAATTTTAAAGACCGGTTTAAATTTCCGTAGGTAATTTAAAACCTAATTGCCATTTAAATAACTTTTAACTTAATAATTTACGTTTTAATAAGAAATATCTCTTTAAGAGATATATACGATTATTTAAGTTTTATTAAGGAATCTTATTTTCGTTATCCTTATTATTAAAATATACGGTTTAATTCGGTTATTCCGATAACCGTTAAAGAGTTTTATATATTTATTAATATTAAGGTACTTAATATTATTTACGGGTTTTAAAAGATTATTTACCCGGTATAAAATAGTCTTTAAGACTAACTTTATATTTCCAGAGAATATATATAATATTCCGGACTAAACTAAGGAATTTTATTTATAATATATAAATCAGTCGCTTAAAATTATTATATAAGATTTACGGTTTAATTACTTAAGATAATTCAATAAAACTTATAATTCGGTTGTGTTTAATTACTTATATTAATTTAATAAGTTTTATATTTCGGTTATTATGGTTATTAATTATTAATTAATAATTTTATATTATTTAAGGTAATTAATTTTTTTTTCTATTTTTTTTTAATTACTTTAATTTCTTTTATTTTAAGAAAGCGTTTTATATTAATATATAAATTAGAATTTTTTTAATAATAATTTAAAATATCCAGTAATAGATACGATTATTTTCTAATTAAGGTTTAAGCTTATCATTAATATAAGGGGTATTATTATTTTTTTATAATTAAAACGTTTTAAAAAAAGCAATCATTTTTCTTTATTTTTTTATTTTTAATATCTGATAATTTATTAATACATATAAACGAGGTCCCCGTATTAATTAAGGGTAGTAATAAAAATATCTAAATAAGGGTACTTAAAGGGGGATTACTTAAATACCCTTATTTTTCTCGATTTTGATATTTATTTAATAGGTAAGTAATAATTGGAAATATTCTATGAATATATATGGATTTATAGCCTATTATTCTTATTATATATATATAATATAATGATAATAAAGGTCGGTTCTTTATAATATTTTTATAGTTTTTATTATTATTAATTAAGAAAAAAACATAATAAATTATTTACGCTTAAATCGTATAATTAAACTAAATTCCTTAATATATATAAGCAGAGAAAAACCTTCTTAAAACCTTAAAAAAAATGAGAAGGGATAAAAAAGCAAAAATAATAAAATAATAAATAACAATAAAGTATAATTAAAGATAAGCCGCAGTTTTTATGTAAGTTAACAAAACATAGGTTTTTTACTATAATAATTCGTTATACCCTCCCTTTTTAAAGTATATATATCGATTCCACCTTTAGTTAGCCCTTTTGGTATTTCCACTCCTCCATGCACCCATCCGCAAGTTTAATGTCTTCCATGCTCTCCCCCTTTCCAACCTCTTAATTTAACAGGTTAACGGATATAATTTATAAATATATAAACGTTATTAAATATAAGGTTATAGGTCTTAAGCTTTTTACTTCGTTAATGTATGTTAAGCATAGTTATTACTTGATTTACTAGTAAATTTAATATAAAAAAGATATTGCCTATATTAAAGGCTAAAGGATTCGGTGGAGATACAGTTGGATTTAATGGATTGGGTGGATTTAATGGATTCAGTGTATTAATCCATGGATTTATAGGTAATGATAAGATTCTTCGACGTTTAAGTAACGCTGTTAACGGTTAAGAACTCTTATAAGTTAATTAAATTTTATATTAATAGATCCTTTAATAATTATTAATAAGTTCGCGGCTTATTTATAAGTAAAGCCTAAAAGTAGGCCTATATAGGCCTAAGCTAAGCTTTTGGCTTAAGCTTAAACTTAAGCTATTTATAAAGGTATTCGGGTAAGTATATTGCTTGTCAGGGAAAAAGACGAAGTGCAGGTATTGAGGGTGGAGTGGTAACTGCCTCCATTGCAACTATGAACGGTGTTGCTAGATATATATACGTATGTTAAGACGTTAGGCTACTTAGGCTATTATAATCGTTAATACTATAAACTATAATAAGATATTCGCAATACCTGTTACTTATACGTAATAAGTACCTATAAAAAATAAAAAGCCGACGTCCACGTCGGACTATCTATTATAAAATATTATAAATTTTAATAACCTCAGTAATAAAGGTAATTAAGAGTAAGCCCCGAATATATAAATAATATTATTTAAGTATATAGTTATTAATAAGTAAGGTAAAATAAACGGTAATATTAACGAGAATTAAACGGGACCGTAACCCGGGAAATAATCGTAAATTTTAAGCGATTGGATTTAAATTAAATTATTTAAAAACGAAATCTCCGTGGTTTTACCGGGTAAGTATATATCCTTATTACCCTTACTTATATCCTTTACTTTTGCTTTTAATAATTGGCTAGTTAAGCCGTAAGTATTATATATTATAAACTAAATAATAACTTATTTTTACCGTTACGGTAATATATGCTCCTTATATGGTCTTTGTATTAACCGTAAAACGTATAGGTATTATAAAAGGTCCTTATGCCGACTTTATAGCGTATAGTGGTAAGGTCTTTATACCGACCCTGTAACGTATATTTAAAGTATCCTTCTCTGCCCGTTATGCCTGACTTACGTTTTTATCGACCTTTAAATATGAAGTCTTTATTGCTCGTTATAAGCACTAAGTCCGGAGGTGGGTTAATGGCTGACTGCCGTGTCTATAAGTCTTCGAAAGTGAGGAGTTACTGCAGGAAAGCGTATTATCCACTAGTTTATTACTCTAGGTATAGGTATACTACGTACAGCATATAGTCCGTCACTAAAGGGTACCTGGAAGTCGGTAGTTCATTAAGCTAGGTGCTTTGTGTGCACCACAGTCTGCCGGTGGTTCGGTAAGGGTATATCCATGGTCCCTCTTATGTATAACGATATAAGTAGAATCGAAAAACAGCTATTGCTACTATTTATCAGGGAAAAAGACGAAGTGCAGGTATTGAGGGTGGAGTGGTAACTGCCTCCATTGCAACTATGAACGGTGTTACTAGATATATATACGCATACCAAGACGTTAGGCCACTTAGGCCACCATGATCGTTAGTACCGCAAACCATGATGAGATATTCGCAGTGCCTGCTGCTTGCACGTAATATTGCTATTATTATTACCGTTAGCGAGCTCATTTTCTATATTATATTCTAATAATATAAATTCATTATTAATAGTTTTTTACTTCTTCTTCCTATTCCTCGGCGGGTTTATTATTTTAAAGTTTAAGAGGGCTTTATATTAGGGAGCTGAATGTACTCCCTCAACCGGTACGGTATGGGACGGGATTTAATTATAGTCTTCCTATACCGGCCGGTACGGTATAGAGGTCTCTCCCGTTCCCGTACCGTACCTATCCCGGCGGTATAAGAACGGGAAATATTAAGAAACCGGTATTTTTTATTAATATATTAATAAGTAAGATTTAATGAATTATTTAGTATTTATAAGTTGAATATTATTATTTAATAATTTAAGGTTATACCGTATTTATTATTATGCTTTTTCATGTACTTATTAATATTTATACTATTATACTTATTATTATACTTATTTTAATTATAATTTAATATTATATAAAAAGCCGCCCTTTTAATAACTTAACTACTTATACTTAAGTTAATAATAATTAATTTTTTAACCAAGATAACTATTAAATATATAGGATATTAAATACTTTTAATAGTAACTTAATATATCCTTTAATCAAAGTATTAAATTTATTAACTATTAAACTTAAATATATTCTTATTAACTACGAATCCTTCTATATAATAATAACGCGCTTTATATAAATATAAGTTAAATTAATTACTTTTATAATAATATTAGCTTTATATTAGTTAAGTTTAAATCTATTATTATATATTCAAAATATAAAAGAAGGTAAACCTCGTTAACCTCTTAAAGAATAATTAAAATAACGGATTAAAAGCGTATATCTTAACTCAAAGGGCTAATATATATAATTTCTTTAATTAAATGAAAAGAAAGTATTTTCTTAATTAAGAAATCTATATTCTTTTAATATCTTTTAATCTTAAATAATACTTTAATTAAAAGAATTATATTAATATTAACGCTTATATAGATATTCTTAATTATAATTTATTATTTTATTTAAAATATAGCTTATACCTAATCTAAAATATCCTTATATTATAACCTATATTTATTATCGTTTTAATATTAAAGATTATCTTTTTATTTATCAATTTATAATTCGCTTTTTAAATAAGGTTTTTTTTAAAAAGTTTATTATTAATTAACTTTTTCGTTATTTAATTAATACGTGTTATCTTATAAATTAGAATATAATCTAAATTAAGAATAATAAAATATAATATAATAAGTAATGGATTTGTTATGTGCACTGTGCGCATGCCAAGACCTCTACGGACACTAAGGCCCAAAGGGGTATAGCGGACGCCCGGTGCTTGGTGCATATACTTATATTACGTATTTTCATAGCTAGATAACTACTTATTATATATATTACATCTATATTTTACCTTAATACTCTTAGTACTTAATAAATAATAGTAATAGCTTACGGTCATCTACGTTTATTTATAGTTTAAGTATAGCCTTTAATATATTTATTATTAAGAATAACTACGTTATAGCTTTTATAATAACCGCGTTAAACAGACCTTTTTAATATTTAACTTATTAATCCCTTTAAAAGGTATTTTAACGATATTATCTTATTATTTTATTCATTATCTTATATTAAATAACGGGTATAATATTTATTTAAGAAAGATATTATAACTTTAATTATTAAAGTAAAAACCTTTATTAAAAATAGTTAACGAATCCAACCTTATTAAGATACTTATTAAATCGATCGTTAAGTTAAATAAGACTATTATAATTATAAATACGTCTTTTAATATGAAATTTAATAATTTTTAAGAAAAAATTACCACTTTTAAAGCTTATTTATTTTATAATAAGTAATACCGCCGTAAGGATTCTATCTCGGAATTTCTTAATAATATATTTTAATTATTAAAAAATAAGCAAAAAAAGAAAGATGATAATAAACGATATTATATTAAAGAAGTCGGCTATTTTAACGGTATTAATAACGTTTATACCTTTATTAATCGGCTTTAAATTATGGGTAATATTAAAGGCGATAAAATCATTCAAAAGTATATTGCTTTAAGCTTTATAAAGCTTAATAACACAAATAAAGCCTATAATTAATAAATATTTAAAATTATAAATAAAACTTATAATTATCTTATAAATATAAAATCAATAAATCCCTTAGTTTTTATACTTATAATTCAGTTCGGAACCCCGGAATATTAGCTCCTTAAGCAATTTAATTATTTAAAATATATACGTAAAGACGCCGTAAACAAAAAGTCCGTAACTGCGTTCGTAAGCCGGGTAATAATTATAATTAAACGATTTAGTAATATCTAGCAATAAGCTTTTAAGCTTATATTTATTTACTTTAAAGCGGCCCTATAAAATACCCTTTAATTCCCTTATAATTAAGAAACCTTTATAATTTATATATAGCTTTAATAATCAGTATAGTATAACTAATATCGCTATATAAATAAGGTAATATTACCGGCTTTATTATTAAATGCCTTATTATAAGTAATATCTATATATAATAGGTTTCGCTTTAAGAATAATAATAAATACCGTTTAATAAGCGGCTTTACTTATAAAGTACTCCCCGTACCGGACCCCTTAAAGGTTTACTACCTCCGCTATAATAATAATAACAGTAACCTTACCCTTGAATCTGATAATAAGATTAAATTCTTACTATAAGATAAGTACGTTAATATATATTAGGTAGATAACCAGGCTTACCTTTATAATAAAAAGGGTAATATATAATCCTTTTATAACCTATATTGGAACAATATTGTTACCACGGCCACTAAGAGCTTAAAGGGATATTTACTTGGTTAATTTACGGATATCACGGATTTAAGCGATTTAACTCTTAAAAAATACTCGTATCTACGATTATTTCCCGGGTATATTATTATTATTTCCCGGCTTATAGTTTTTTTAGGTTTTTAATATTCCTTTAACAATTAGCCTTAATATTTAATAATTATTATTTCCTTTTACTTCTTTAATATATTCAGCGTTAAATACATTTATTCTTTAGCTTTAAAGCCGCTCTTAACAATAAAGACTTTAACCTTACCGTTATAACGAAGGCGTTATGGTTTTTCTTTTTATAATATCTTTATTATATATATTATACGTATGTTAAGACCTTTACGGATACTAAGGCCCAAAGGGGTATAGCGGCCGCCCGGTACTTAGCGTACATACTTATATTACGCACCTTCATAGCTAAATAGCTACTTATCATATATATTACACCCATATTTTACCTTAGTACTCTTAGTACCTGACAGGATTTTAAATAAAAAGTAAAGTAAGCACTAAAAGGAGAAATTGTTAACTTATGTAATATTTTAATAAATTTTAGCCCCGTATAAATTTATGCTTTTTCTTAATTTAATATAAAAAAATATTATTTATTTTAATCCTTTTAAAAAAAGATAGAATAACATAGAATAATAAGTATAATTATTTACCTTAATTTTAATAAATATACGGCCTTTTATATTTATTATTATACTTATCCTTACTATAAAAATAATATTATTAATTACCCGTAAATTCTATATTAAATTAAGTTTAATTTAACTTAACGTAAAAAATATTTTTAACTTAAAATTATATAAAGATAATATTAAATTATTAAAATATTAAGAAAGGATAATATATTAAATTCAATTATTAGTTAAATTATTTATATGAACGGATAATTTGAAGAGATGGCGACGAACAAAGGGACCCCAGAGGTCCAAAACGATACGTATACGTATAACTTTTATAATAATAAAGGAAGTATATTAAGTATGATAAGTAAAAGTAACGTAATAGTTAAAAATAAGGTAATAAACGGGTAAATAGCTTATATTAATAGAAACGGCGACGATACGTATAAGTAATATAATAATAATAAGCCGGATAATACTTAAAGTAAATAAAGAAATTAAAGTTAATAAAATACGTATATTAAAGCGTATAAAACGCGTAATAATAATATAGAAATAATAAATAAATAAAAGGGTAAAAAGGCCAGTATAATATTAATAATGAAAAGTATAAATAAAAGGAAAAGGTAGAAAAACGGTAATAAAAGTATTATTAAGGATATATAAAAAGGAAATAAAACTAATAAAAAAAATAAAACCTTAAAAGACCAAAAGTAAAAAACGGAAATAATATATCGCCCGATAAATAAAGGTAAAAGGGCGGTAAAAAAGGCAATAAAGGCTTTAAAAGGACTTTTTATAGTAAAATAAAAGGATATTATATTAGAAACTTAATTAATATTATAAGTTAAATTAAAAAGCGTAAAAAACTTCTATATAAAGATAAGAATAAAGTTAAAGGAAACGGAGCGCTTACGGGGCTTTTAAGGGGCGGGAATAAAAATATTAATAAAAAATAAAAATAACGGTTTAAAGTTAAAAATATAAAGTAAGGATATAAAGGCGGTAACCTTTTAAATAAAAAAAAATTAAGCGATAAAAGTAATAAAAAAGGTACCTATGGTAAAGAATAAAAGGATAACGGAAAAAAAAAAAATTATATTAAAGAAAATAAAAATAATAATAATCCGTTTATTTAATAATAAAGAAAAAAACGCAATTATGGAAGTAAACCCGTTATAATTAATAAAGGCTTTTAAGGTAATAACGGAATTATTAATAAAATAAATTATTATAATATATAAATTATAAAGCAAAAATATCCTTTTTAATATAATATTTTTAAAGGTAAAAAAAAGCTTAAAAAAGTTTAAAACTTAAATTAATAAAGGAAAATATAAGTTAATTAAGGTTTTAAGGTAATTATTTATTATTATAATAAATAAGATATATTTATTATATTTTATAAAAGCCGAAAAAGAAATTATATTAAAGAATATAAAGAGGGAGAATACGGTTATTTACTTAAGGCTTAAAATTATTAATTATAAACTTTTTCCGGTAATAAAAAGAGTTAATTCCTTAAGATATATAAAGAAATACTTTACCGTTATATTAAATATAACGTTAATAAAAATATATAATAATGTCTTAAATAAAGGGATTATTAAAAAAGGTTTTCTTAAAATAATTAAGTTATAAAATAAAACGGCGGATATTTATTAATATTTTAAATATTAAAACTATAAATATATTATTATAAAATATTTTAATATTATAAAGTATATAGTTTACGTTAAAAGTTATAATATTTATAAGTATATAAAGTTAATAATTAAAAGATTTATAAAAAATACGTTTAAATACGTTACGTATAATAAGGAAGGATATTTAATATAGGATTTTAAATATATAATAAAAACCAGGAAAATTAAACGTAAGGAGACCCGGATAGCCGTAAAAATCTAATAATATAATATATATAGAATTAATTTAACGGGTTAATTAAAGATAACCTTAAAACGTAAACTTAATTAATTAAATGATAAAAGGTAAATAATAATAACGGATAAAGTAAAAAAAGGAAATTCTTTATAATCTTAATTTTAAGGGTTAACCGTTTTACGTTTTTAATAATAATTAAGAAAATATTAAGTTAAAAAATACTTAACTTTAATAAGAAATCCGTAACTTAAATAAATATAAATAAAAAGTTTTTATAAAGGTTAATATATAATATATTAACGCTTTTAAGAATAATATAATATAACGTCTATAATAAAGGAATTAAATAATAATATTAATATTTAAATTTAAAAAAGTTAAAAATATTAATATTATAATAATATAAAAATTATCGTATAATTTATATATATATTTATTTATTAACTTAAGAAAAGGATTTTATTTAACCTTTAAAAAGGATAAAATAATCAGAATATATTTCTTTATAAATAAATAGTTTAACATAAATAGTTAAGATATTATTTATTACGGTAAAAACCTTTATATATTCTATATTATAAAAGAAAAGGACTTAAAAAGCGATCTTAATATTTATAACGTATATAACCCGCCGTTAATTAATAAAGAAACATTATTTATAATATTATTATTTAAAGAGATTTTAATTACTTTAAATAAATATATATTACTTAAAGACTTTAATCTATATTATTATATATAGAATAAAGAAAAATATACGATAAATTATATTAAATTAAATAATTTATTAATAATTATTATTTAAGTTAACTTTTTATTATTAATATTATAAAAATTTATTACGTAAAAGATTATAAGTTTAAAACGACGATTAATTTAACCTTTAATACGGAAGGGGTTATTAACGCGGTTATGATATATAGGTTATAAAAGGACTTAAAATATAATTCGGATTATATACCGATATAAATAACTTTAAATTAAACCGTTAATATAACCCTATTATTACCGGTAAAAAGGACGTAAAAAACGGTTAAGGAAATAAAGGTTTATATAAAAACGGAAAAAACGGTAATATAATTTACGGATTTCCATTAATTAAATAATAAAAATTAAATTAACCTTTTTATAAAGTAAATAATAAAAATGTTAAACGAAATAATTAATAAGATAATCTTAATAATAAAGTCTTCTTAAAGAATTAAAACTTATTAAAATAAAAAATATATAACTGCGATTATAAAGGTAAAAAGGTTAATAAAATAAACTTTTAAATATAAAAATCAGGAAATACTTAATTAATTAAGGGTTATTTAAAAGGAAAAGGAAAAAATTATTAAAAAGGTTAAATAAATATACTTTCGGTTTACGGTATATAATTTAACGGTTTTACCT
This sequence comes from Niebla homalea, assembly GCA_019925105.1. Classification (NCBI taxonomy): domain Eukaryota; kingdom Fungi; phylum Ascomycota; class Lecanoromycetes; order Lecanorales; family Ramalinaceae; genus Niebla; species Niebla homalea. The sequence goes on from JAHGAU010000024.1 coordinate 161,578, forward strand.
TATAATATTTAAAAGTTAATAAAATATAATAAAGAAGAAAATAAGAAATTAAAGTTTATCTTTAAATTCCCGTTTTTTAAAAGATCTGATAATATATTAATTAATATCTTTAATAATAAAATCAAGGCCCTTAAAAAAGCATTTTTCCCCCCTTTATTAAAGGTTAACTTAGATAATATTGACGGCATTATATATCTTAATTTTATATTAATAAATAAAATAATAATGTAAGATATAATAATTAAAGCGATTAATAAATTAAAGAAAAATAAAGCCCCGGGATTAAATAAGATCCTTAATTAACAAGATCTTTAGGATTAATAATTAATATATTAAATAAAATAAAACCTTTTAAGTTAATATTTATTAAAACGCGTTTTAAGAAACTTTTGATATGTATTAAATAATCCTTAATTTCAATTTATTAATTAATCAAAACTTAAATAACCGGCTTTACGTAATAAAAGACTTAAACTCATTCTTAAATAAAAATAATACGTTTAATAACCCTATTAATAATAGATTAGAATAATATATAATATATAGTAAATTTGTATTAATCTTTATACCTATTTAAGTTATTAATTTATAATAACGTCGTTTTATGATTATAAAGATAAAATCTTAATTTAATAAAAGTAATTATTTTATAAGTTATTAATTTTATTATAAATAACCCGGGAAGGGGCGAGCGCGGCGAAATGGCATTTTTGCGTGCAGAAGATAAATTATAGAATAATTAAATATTTTAAGGGTAAAGGACGATTTCATTAAGAGCCCTTAAACCTTATCCGGTAAATTACGTAGTTAATATAGATAAAATAATAATAAATATCCGACGATTTACTTTTACTGATACCTATAGTTAACCTTAAATAAGCTTAATTACCATATAAAACCAATAAAAAAAAGTTATAAGGATTTAACGTTAAAAAATTAAAGTTAAGATTAAATAAGGTTAATTTAAAAAGCTATATAATAAAATATTTAAAATAAAATTCCGGTATTAAAAAAAATAAAGTTATATAATCGGGGCCGCCTTCCTTTAATTTAGCTTAATATTATTATTAAATCGTTACCGCGGACTATAATATTAAAAAATAAAGGATTCTTAATAAAAACAATAAATTAAAAATTTAAAATAATTATTAATCTTAATTGGGTTAACGTAAAAACTCGGTTATAATATTAAGGTAAATAACTATTAAAAAAAAGGTTTTTATTTAAATCGGATTAATATTTTTAAAGTAAATTAAGGCTAAATTAGCCAATTACGGTTTTCTTTTCTTTTTTAAATTAAAGCGATAAGTTTAAAATAAATGTAAATATTAAAATAACCGTAACCTAGTTACCAGTATTATAGAACGCCGAAATTAACTTAAAGTAGCTAGACTCCTGTATAAACAAATCAATCAATCAAATAACCCGGGATATTCTTTATAATATTTTTACCGGGGTTAATTATAAGTATTACTTTTTTATTATTAAATAATATTATAATTATTAAAAATACTTTTACTTTATAACTTTTTTAATAAAGATATTAATTTATTATTATAAATAAAAAGAAAATTAATTAAGTTAAATATATAAGGATTTAAAAGTTAATAATGAAGACTTTAAGGATTAAAAAAATGTTATGTGGAAAGGCTATTGCCAAGACCTTTACGGGCACTAAGGCCTAAAGGGGTAGAGCGGACGCCCGGTACTTAATGTACCTATTTATATTGCGTACTTTCATAGTTAAATACTCAATTATCATATATATTATACCTATATTTTACTTTAATACTCTTAGTATTTAATAAATAGTAATAATAGCGACAGTCCTTTTATTATGCTCTTAATATAGAGTTACTTTTACCTTTACTCTCTTATTATTTTATAGATAAGAAACGTATGATACTCTTAATACTTACGTTAAACGAGAATCTCTAATACTAAATTATTAATCCCTTTAAACGGCTTTTAATTAACTTATTATATTAATAGCGTTATTTACGGGTAAGCGAATTATACTTTAATTAAAGGAAAATAACCTTTATTTTTAAATAATAATATAAAGAAACCTTTATTCCCAATAAATAATATAGAAAGAATAGAAAAAATGTTTTTATAGCTTATTAAAAACGTTAAAAATCTTAGATTTAATACTTAAAAGTTAAAATATAAAAATATAAAACTTAAAAAGAAACGCTTATTATTTAAAGACCTTAAAGAATAACTTTATTACGATCCTTTATACTTAATAAAGCTTTTTTTTAATACTAATATTAACGTTAATCTTATTAAAGAGAAAGAAAAATATATAAAGAGCGGAAGCCGAAGTAATACGTTCTTTTATTAAAATAAGCGAGTTAAACCACTAACGTATCAATAAAGTAAATTATTTTAATAGTATTATAAACGTTTATAAATTTATCGATCGACTTTAAAATATTAATATAATTAAATTATTAAAATTTATCTCTTATAGTATTATTATTTACTTTATTAATAATAAAGATAATTTCTTAAAAAAAGTATATAATTAATAAATTTTTAAATTAAATAATATAACTTATAAGACGCTTATAGTTTAAAATACTTTAAATCCTTTTTACTTAATACTTAAAAAGCGGTTTAAAATTCCGTAGAATTAATTATTAAAATAACTTATAATAATAAAATATACTTATAAGGACGTATTAAATAAAAAGAATATTATAGCCTTTATAAATAAAATAATAATATTATATTACCGGAATAATAATAATACTTAATAGTTTACTGAATTATAATCTTTATAAATAACTTTCAATCACTTTAAAGGCTTTTAATAAAATATATTTACTTATTTTATTAATAGCTTTAATAACTTTATTATAGACGTACGTATTAAACAACCTGGTTAATACGAGTCCTCCTATAATTACGGTAAATCGAAGCTTTAATAAAGTGAATATTACGGTTTTAATAAGAATAAATTTAATCCTTTAAAATTACGTTATATTAAGCCTTATTAAAATATTAATAAGGGCGAGCGTGGCGGAATGGCATTTTTGAGTGCAGAAGACAAACTACAGAATAGTTGAACATTTCAAAAGTAAGGGACGATTTCATTAAGAGCCCTTAAACCTTATCCGGTAAATCACGTAATTAATATAGATAAAATAATAATAAATATCTAACGATTTATTGGTACCTATAGTTAACCTTAAATAAGCTTAATTACCATATAGGGCCAATAAAAAAAATTACGGGGATTTAACGTTAAAAAATTAAAGTTAAAATTAAATAAGGTTAATTTAAAAAATTACGTAACGAAATACTTAAGGCGAAGTTTAAGTATTAAAAGAAATAAAGTTATATAATCGGGGTTACCTTCTTCCGATTAGGCTTAATATTATTATTAAATCCTTATTATAGATTATAACGTTAAAAAATAAAGGATTTTTAACGGAAATAATAAATTAAAGATTTAAGGTAATTATTAATCTTAATCGGATTAACGTAAAAACTCGGTTATAATATTAAGGTAAGTAATTACGGGGGAGAGGTTTTTATTTAAATTAAGTTAATATCTAGGGTAAACTAAGGCTAAGTTAGCCTATTACGGTTTCCTCTTCCCTTTTAAAATTAAAGCGATAAGTTCAAAATAAATATAAATATTAAAATAACCATAACTTAGTCACCAGCATTATAAAACGCTGAAATTAACTTAAAATAATTAGACTCGTGTATAAATCAATCAATCAATCAAAATATTAATAAATTTAAGGTTCAGTTTAGAAATAACGATAAATATCGCCCTATTAATAATGCCGGCCGTAAAGCATTCCCCGTACCGGACCCTTTAAAGGTTTACCACTTCCGTTACGATAATAATAATAATAACTTTACCTTAAAATTAAATACTAAAATTAAGCTTTTATTCTAAAACGAATACGTTAATATATATTAGGTAGATAATTAGGCCCATTTTTATAATAAAAAGGGTAACGTATAATCCTCTTGAAACCTATATTGGAATAATATTATTACTATAATAATAAAGAATTCAACCGGTTAAATTACGGAGATTACGGATTTAAGCAATTTAACTCTTATAAAATACTTAAATCCACGATTATTTCCCGGGTAAGATCGTGATAATTACCCGGCTTATGGTTTTTCGATTTTTTAACTTTCTTTTAATAATTAGTTTTAATATTTAACCATTATTATTTCCTTTTACTTCCTTAGTATACTCGGCGTTAAATATATTTAATCCTTAACCTCGGAACCGCTTTTATCTATAAGGTTATTAACCTCGCCGTCGTTACGTAAACGTAGTATTTTTCTTTTTTTTAATGTATTTATTATATATAAAGGCTATTACCAAGACCTTTACGGGTATTAAGGCCTAAAAGGTATAGCGGACGCCCGGTGCTTGGCGCATACACTTATATTGCGCACCTTCATAGCTAAATACTCAATTACTATACATATTACACCCACATTTTACTTCAGTACTCTTAGTATCTGACAAAAAATAAGGATTAAAAGAAATAAAAGTATAATATTAATATAATAATAACGTATATTAATAACGAAGATAATAATAATAATATTAATAATAATAATAACGATTTAAAAGACTTAAAAAGACTTTTATAAATATATAAAGAAAACCTTTAACGTAAATTAAAGTTAATTACTAATTAAATTAATTTATAACCTTATATCAGCAAATCTGCGACCTGCTCGGAGCGAGTGAATAAAAAAAAATAGATTTATTCACTCAGACCGCTCGTAAGTTACTTACGAGCATCCAGGGAAACTTATAAGCGCTCCGAGCGGTCCTAAGCGGGTAAAAAAAAATTAAAAATAAAAACGTTTAAAACGGTAAAATAATAATTTTTATTTTTTATAAATTTTTTTATTTAAGCTTTCTTGGCAGCGGGTATTACCGTTACCCCCCCTATAAGCCGTAATATTCAACGTTTTTTAAAATTAATTACAGATTTAGGTTTTTTAGCTAAAAGTTACCCTGGTAGCTAGTAATTTATCCTTAAGGGGGGGGTAATTAAAGGGGGTAATTTAATTAAAAAAAATGTTAAGTTAAAAAAAAAAGTAAAACTTACAAGAATCCAAGAAACTTACAAGCAAGCCGGATACTCGCGAGTACTTAGAGGCCTAGCGAGGGGGGACATAAGCTCAACCTACTCAATCTACTCGCTTACACTCGGAGTGCTTATATGCTGGTTCACAAATTTGCAGATATATAGATTAATAAGCGGATAGTTATTTAAATAAATTTTAAAAATTTAATTCTTTTTTAATAATTAAAACGTCGTATATTTTTAAGCTTAAAAATAAAATAAAGGAAATTATTATTATTATTATTATTAAACCTCCTTAATTATAATTAAAATTAATGAAAACGAATAAAATATTTAAATTAATTTAAAACTTAATAATAATAACTATAATAAAATACGTAAATACTATTTAAATATAGAAAGTTAAATTAATTATAATTTTAATAATATAATTATATTTCCTTAAGACTTTTATAATTATCTTTATATTAATCGTTATAATTATATCCTTTAATAAGAAGAATATTCATCTTATCCGTTACCGGTATTTTAATATTTCCCAGTACCGTACCGTCCAATACCGTTTACTACCGGTACGGGATAAGGATACCCTTTCCCTTTCCCGTACCGGTCCCGTACCTATACCGTACCTTTCCCGCGGTATTAATCCCGTACCGGTTGGGGGAGTAGCTGAATATTAAGCTATACGGTAAAGTATTACCGGAGTGAAAATTTTTAAGGTCTAGATATTTATAGATATTAGGTATATATCGAGAGCTTAAATAAGCGTTACTATATGTATAATGATATATAGAGAACCGACTTAACTATTATTATTATTTATTAGGAAAGTAATAAGTATAATATATGATTAATAGTGAGCTATTTAAGGTGGCTATGGATTTGAATATACGTACGCCAAGACCCCCGCGGAAGCTACGCGCTATGCTCATGCATACCGTAAACCGTGATGCTATGTATATGCAAGTGCCGTTTCATAATATTAACCGTTAACGTAAAAACGTAGAATTTAAGATTAATAATAAACTTTACGTAAACGTTAAGTATTTCATAATTAATTAGTTTAATAAATAGCTTATTTATAAATATTTAAATCCTTATATTATTTTTAAATAATATGGATTTTTTTATAAATTAAACGTTTTAAATATTTTCCGGGCTTACTTTACCTTTTATATAAGCGATTTAATTTATATTTTAATTAAAAAAAATTGTTTTTACCGGGATATTGAGATTAATTTACTTTTTAAACTTATAATTAATAGTTAAAAGGGTATTAAAGAATGAAAGCTTAAAAATATTATTAATTTTTAACGTATTAATTAAAGATAAAAATTACAATATAAAGTTAAATAAATAAATCCCCCCCCGGATAATATTTAATATTACGTTAATACCGGAGAATTCCTTTATACTTAAGGATTAATTAAAGTGTTTTATAAAAAGTACCTAGATAAGCCCGGATTACGATTTAAAGATTTAATTAAGATTATTATACTTTAAATAGCCTTTAAAGGTAATTTTAAATATTTAAATTAAATAACGATTTCTTTAAACTTAAAACTTAATATTATAAGCTATATATTATGTTTTTATTAAACTTAAAAGCCTTTTAAGATAACCTTATAATTCCTTAAAGTTATTAAAGCGACTATTATTAATATTATTTATTTATATAGATTATACGCCTTTTTATTAATATAAATTTAATATATAAAATAAGAAAATTGAAAAAATATTTTAAAAAAGGGGTAAATTATAAAAAACAATACCTACCCCGGAACCCCCCGAACGCAATCGCGTTTTAGGGCCTATTATAGGGGCCACGGTTACGATCCTACCCCTGTATGCTTATATCAATTACCCGGCTACCGCTACGATGTTACCCCTGCAATTCTCACATTACTTACCCGGCCAACTAGTGACGGGTAATAAGGGTAATTTTAAATTTTAAATTTTTTCCTTTTCAGCGTACTTACAGGCTTAGAGGCGAGCCTTTCCTAGGGGGGAGGTAATGTTAGGGTTCAGGGGTATTAATAGTTCAGGAGTAGGCCCGGTAGGGCCTACCCCGGGCCAAGCCCGGGGTTAATCCGGCACCTAGGAGTGTTACCGACTGGGTATATTAGGGCCTTCAGCCCCTTCACTCCTATACCTCTATACTTTATTGTCTTTAGTTATACATAATATACCTTTTGCCTCCCAACCACCCCAGAGGGGCTTACGCTCTAACATTAAATAAAATTATAAAACGCATAATTAGGAACTATTTGTTATCGTTACGGCGTTTAAGCAGTAACGTTATTACTTAGAAAGAAGCGCTAAAATCATTTAAATAGAACTGGACTATAATAACCTCCGAAGATTTATAAAGTAACCGGCTTTAAGCTTACGTTAAGTTAAATAAGCTTTAAAACTTATTAATTTATTCTTGGAACGTCTAACTGAAATTATAAAAGAGTTTTATCTTTTAATATTACCCTTTTATTTACGTTATGGAATAAGTTTATTTTTTAATTAGAAGAGTCGCCGGAACGCCGGCGGGCCGTAATTATAAATTATACGCCTTTACTTAAAATTAAGGGGTGTTTAAGTTATTATTTTACGGAAGAAAATATATTGATTACTTAAAAACGTTTATAAAAATTTAATGTTAATATAACGGCTAATTAAAGATTTATAAGTTAATAATAAGTTTATTTATGAAATTAAGGAAACCGTTATTAAGCCGTTTAAAGATCGTTTACGACTTAATAAAGTTTAAAGTATTAACTTAATCGGCCTTATTAAATATAATAACCGGCTATACGTCCTTAAAAATAAAATAATTTAAAAGGCATTAATTAATAAATATTATAACGATAAGTTAACGGATTATTTTAACGTTAATAAAACTTATAAATTATTAGCCCGGAAGTATTATTAAAACGGTTTCAAAGTCCAAATAACGGAGTACGTTAAGATATATATAATATATATTAAAGGGTTAAGGTATACCGTTATCGTTTTTACGGTAAATTAATTTAACTCCTTTTTTAATATAGCTTTAAAAGGAGCTAATTATAAACTTCATTATTAATTTATCCTTTAATAAACGTAAGGAATAAGTTTATAACTTAATCTTAATAGTTATAAACTATTATATAAAGAGGTTTTTTTTTTAGGTATAATACGTTAAACGGAATCGTTACCGATAAAGGCTTTATCTTTACGAGTAATAATTAAGGTTTAATATATTATTATATAAAGATAATGCGTAAATTTAATACCGCGTTTTACCCTTAAACCGATAAGTAAATTGAACGTTAAAATTAAAGAATAAAGTAATATTTAAAAACATTTACCGGCTCGGAGTAAATAAATTAAATAAATTTATTACTTATAATTAAGTATTTATATATAAATATATATTATTTAAGTTTAAAACATAGCCCTTTTTACGTTAATTATAAATATAATCCTAAAATCTATTTTAAGTTTAAGAAGAAAGTTATTAAGAAGGAGGTACCTACAATAAAAGAAAAAATTAAAATTCTAAATAATATTTATAAGAAGTTGGAAAGGGGGAGAGCATGGAAGACACTGAACTCCCGGATGGGTATATGAGGAAGTGAGAACATTAAGAGGGCTAATTAAGGGTAGAATCGTTTTATATATACTTTAAAAAGGAAGGGTATAACGGATTACCATAGTAAATAACTTATACCTTATTAACTTATATGGGGGCTACGGCCCATCTTCAATTGCACTCTATTGCTACCTGCTATTTCATCATTTTTGCTCTTTCATCCCTTCCCATCTTTTCTGAAGTTAGCGGAACGGTAACGCCGTATATTAAAATCGACTAAATAAATCTATAATAAAAAACATTAATTAAAGCTATATAACGTTAATAATTCAATAATATTAAATATTAAGTACCTCAAACTTAAGTTATTAAATATGAAACTTACATTTTAATTTATTAAACCCTTTAAAATTAATAATAAGATTAAATAGTAAATATACTATTTTTTCTTTTTTATAAATTATCGTATTTATTTTACGATTTATATTTCCCTTCTTCAATTATATTATACCTAAATTAACGATAAAACGGCGGAAATAATAATTTATCCTTTAAAACTTATTAAGAATAAAAAAGAATAGGAGATTAAAGAAATTATGGATCGTATTAAGAACTCCCGGAATATTTAATATAAAGTTAAGTAATTTAATCAAAGTTCTAAATATAATTAATAAGTTTTAACGGGTAACTCAAATAACATATAAGAGCTATAGAAGTAATATAACGGAATAATATAAAAGAAAAGGAGATAAGTATAAAGTTAACGTTGTAATAGTTAAAAGTTTTATATTATAATTAATAACTATATATAAAAATTAATATTATAAGTTATTTAATTAATACGTTTTCCTTTATATAAGTTATTAAGGATTTATTATAATTTTATTAATAAAACGCGATACGTATAATATAGTTAACGTTACGGTAACGTTTACTTATTTATTATAATTATAATAGTTAATTTATGTATATAATAATACTATAAATATAAAAGCGTTTTGTTATGTGCAATGTGCGCATGCCAAGAGCTTGTCGGGCACTAGCATTAAAAGGGTATAGTGGCTTGGCGCGTACACTTATATTGCGCACCTTTATAGCTAGATAGCTACTTATCATATATATTATACCCACCTTTTTACCTTAATACTCTTAGTACCTAATAAATGGTAGTAATAGCTTTAGTTATCTAAGTTTTTAATATAGATATTATATAACCTTTAATACCCTGTTATTAACGGTAACTACGTTGTAGCTTATCCACCTAATACCTTATTACCGGAGTCTTTAATTAAACATCTTACCGTTATGTTTTTAACTATTATATTACTAGCCTTAGTTGGCTCGATTATATTATTTTCGATATTATTATACTCAGTAACTCTTAAATCGCGATTTAGATTATTTATACTTTAAACCTTACCTATAAGATCCAGGGCTTTATTTACTTTATTAATAAGCTTATTACTTAGCTACTTTTCACCCAAATTTTACCTTATTCTCTATAACCTTTATATAAGATTTATACTTCTTAAATCTTTTACTTTATTAAAATCAATACCCTTAGTTAAAGTATCATTACCACGGGTCCTTCTTACTATAATACTCAAAGACCTTTACAGTAAATTTACTCTATTACCCTTATCGTAAAAGCTATTATATAAAAAAGAATTATTAGTTAAATATAAGTAAAAGCCTTTAACCAAGCTATTTATAATTATTATAAATAAGTTTTAAAGTATTATTGAAAAAAATAATAAAGAGATTTATAAACTTATAATAAGGATTAAACAAAAGGCTTAAGAGTAGGGAATATAAATAAGTATTCCTTTAAGAAAAATATATATAAATTAACTAGGTAATAGCTAAAGTTTTACCATACTTATAAAGATTACCTACTTTATATAACTTAAGGTTAAATAAAACCCGACTCGGTAAAACTACGGATATTACGGTTTTAAGCGATTCAGCTTAATTATAATATCCTTAAATCCACGACTATATCCTGGGTAGCTTACGATAATTCCTCGGCTTACGGTTTTTTAATTTTTTAACTTTCCCTTAATAATAGGTTTTAATATTTAACTATTATTACTTCTCTTTACTTCTTTAATATATTTAACGCGAGATATATTTAATCCCCGGCCCCGGAGCCGCTTTTTATAATAAAGAATTTTACCTTACCGTTATAATAAAGGCGTTACGGTCTTTCTTTTTATAATATATTTATTATGTATAATATACGTATACCAAGAGCTTATCGGGTATTAACATTAAAAGGGTAAAGTGGCTTGGCGCGTACACTTATATTGCGCACCTTCATAGCTAAATAGCTACTTATCATACATATTACACCCACCTTTTTACCTCAGTACTCTTAGTACCTGACACGTAAAAATAAATTATGAACGCTTAAAAACGTTTATTAATGAATTAGTATTAAGTTAAAATAAAATAAAATTAAAGTATTAATAATGAAATATTATTATAATTTAATTAACGTTTTGAAGGCTATAATATTGTACTTATATTAATGTTTAATAATATATAAATTATAAGTATTTAAACGTTAAACGTTTATAATATATACGAAGAAAATAAAAACAATTTATAATATTATTACGTTAACGTAATAAGTTTTCTTTTCTTTCTTTTTTTTTCTTTTTCTTATATTTTTAAAGCCGGATAAGCGTTAATTAATTAAATAGAATATAATAATCTTACCTTTTTATTCCTTTTCTATTTTAAGGTTAATCCAACCTTAATATTAACGGGCTAAAAAGCTTTCTAATACGCTCCGGAATTATTACTTTCGGGAATTAAGGTTAACCTTTTAACCGCCGCCGTTAAAATAGGTTATATTTCTTTTATTTTTATATTTTCTTTGTCCTTATTTTTATCCTCGTCTATTTTAAAATCCTTAAATTGAAAATAATTAATAGGATATTTAATAAAGGAAGCCTGGTCTTTTTCCGTATTATTTTCTATCTGGAATATATTAGCGTTAATATTAAGTTATCGTTATATCGGTATATACTTTTGCTTTAAATTTAACGATTTCCGCCTTTATAATATAAACTTAAAATAATTATTTCTTTACTTCCCTTTTAAAGGCCGTTATCGACTTATAAGCCTTTAATCGGGTATAATAATACGCCGGTTTAATTATATAATATATCGCTTTTATATACCTATATAACTTACGTTAAACTTTAAACTTATGAAGAAATTTATTACGTTAATATAATAAATAGGATCTCTTTTAAGGCTATAACGCCTAATTAAGTTTACGTATTACTTTACGTATTTTTTTTAATAAACTTATTTAAGAATTATATTTAATCAAAACGTTAACGTTTTAATAATAATATAATCTTATAATATAATAATGGTTATTATAACCTTTAAACTTATATCGGTTATAAGGACCGATATTATAAATATAAAGTTTATTTTATAAAAAATATATAAAGTACGGGGTACTTATATATACTCCCCCAACCGGGACGGTATGGGACGGGATTTAATTATGGTCTTCCCATACGGCCATACCGGCCGGTACGGTATAAGGGTATATCCCGTTCCAGTACCCTCCCTATCCCGGCGGTATGGGACCGGGAAATGCCAAGATCCCGGTGGCAAAAATATTAATAAAATATTTTATTATTTTAAGTAAAAAATATACTATTTTTGGAATTAAGCGAGCCGCTAAGCCTATTTAGGAGAAACATTTACTTCCATTATTGAATTTTCAGATTTTTTTCTGTTAATTTTAATATATATTATACTATAAATAGTAAAACGGTATCTTGGCATTTCCCGGTCCCGTACCGTCCCATACGGTTTGGGGGAGTACTTATATATTATTAACTCTTATTTAAATTATAAATATATTCTTATCGTAATATATTAACGTAATATTATCGTATTACGTAAATATTATACGTTAAAATATTGAGATAATACTTATTTTGCTTTTTTATTTACGTTATATTAATATATACTTATTTACTATTACTATAGATTATTATTATATTAAGTATATAAATATTTACGCATAATTAATAAAACTTATTATAATAATAATAAGGATACGGATAAAAGTTATTTTTATATATTAATTAAATATTATAACTACTTACGTTTATATATAATATATTTATAAAAGCTATTAAGATTATTAAGGAAAGAAAAAGAAAAAGTTTAAAATAATAATAAACCTTTTATTACTTAGCCCTTATTACGCCGTAATAAATTAATAAATAAACTCTTAAATAACGACTCAATTATTAATCAGTATTATTAAGACTTTTTTATTGTTTTGTTATTAATTAGTTTTATAAAGGGGTTTTTAATAAGCTTTATTATATTATATTTATTATATATTAATATAAACTATTCTATTACGTCCTTTATCTTAATAACGTTCTTAAGATATATTCTAAAATATACGTATAAACTTTTTTTTAACTTTTTTCTTATTGGGTTTTAATAATAGGTTTTTAATGAACTTTTATATATACGCCGGCTTTACGTTAACGTTTCCTTTATAATATTATTATTTATTTATATAACCTGTATCTTTGAGGATTAAAATATAAAGAAGGAAATACTATTAATATTTAATACTTAATAAATATTTAACTTATATTAAGTATATTAAGTACCGGCTTACTTAAAGGCTATAATTAAATAACATAGCCGTTTAAGCGGTAACTTTTAAAATTAAAGGCTTTAAAAGTTTAAGCCTTTTATATATAGGTATATATAATTATAACCGGGGTTAAAGTCATTATTATCTTACCTTAAACTACTTTTAAGACTGGTTATTTAAGATAGGCCTACGTCCAGCCAGTTTATAATTCCTTAAGAATTAATTTACCTTTTAAATTTAAATATTAAATCTATAGTTATACTTTACGTTTTTTATAAAACCCTTTTAATTAGCCCCGTCAGCTGTGAGCCGGCGGACCTGTCTAACAATATTATTAAGTGGATATCGACGAGGACGTCCATTGTATTTTCAGTATTAATAAGATGATTATTACGGCAGTAAGATATTAACTTCTAATAAAGGTAGGAAGGTATCCTTTATATAAGAGAATATCCCTTAGGTGGTATAGCCATTTATCCTTCAAAATAATAAGCAATATCATCTGCAAAACTTTTTTTCAGCATATAAGGACTTTAAGTATACGCGAGCAGATTAAGCAGGTTAAGCTTATGTCTGCCCTTGTTAAGCCTTTAAATACTCGCGAGTATACGGCTTACTTATAAGTTTCTTACTTATTCGCGAATTTTCTTTTTTTTTTAACGTTACGTGTTTTTAATTAAATTACCCCTTTTAATTACCCCCCCTTTAAGGGTAAATTATTAGCTCTAAGGGTAACTTTTAGTTAAAATAATTAAATCTATAATGAATTTTTAAAAACGTTGAATATTACGGCTTATAGGGGGGGTAACGGTAATACCCGCCATTAAGAAAGCTTAAATAAATAAACTTATAATAAATGAAAACCGTTATTTTATTATTTTAAACGGTTTTATTTTTTACTTATTCAGGACCGTTTAAAGCATTTATAAGTTTTCCTGGATACTTATAAATAATTTACGAGCGGTTTAAGTGAATAAAGTCCTTTTATTTTATTCACTCGATCTAAATAGGTCGCAGATTTGCAGATAATACATTTTACCATACTATATATTATCCATGCCTTACAGATTTTTTCCCTTTTATATTTTTTGACTTTTTACGGTAATTACTTAATAACGACTACCTTATAATTTTATATATATATATATATACCCAGAGCTTAATGGCGTATATTTAAAGCCAAGAGTTAATCGGTATATAAAGGTTTTATTACTATACTTTTATTATTACCGGAGTTTTTTCATTGTTTTCATTTTTTTTATTAAACATACCTTATTATTAAAAATCCCCGATCTATAAGCTATATAGCTATATCAGATAAGTAGGATCGGTACTTATTATTATAATAACAATATAATCTTGAAAGGGTATATTAAGTAATATAAGTTTAATAATATAAGCTTAATAATACGGAATACAAGTAAAAAGGATTATTTAAGCCGTTATATAAAAAATATTAAGATACCTTTTAACGTACTATAGAAACTATATTACTTAACCGTATATCTTATATTACTTAAATATACCCTATATATACTTTTTATTTTCTTAAATAAATAATATATAATATTCACTTTAAACCCATAATTAATACCTATGTATATAATACTTATAGCTTGTGGGACAATATATAATATATATATCTATTTGTCAGACGTGAGGACGTATGAGAATAGATGATATATATATGTATTGCCTATTATCTATCTAGGAAGCATAGTGTTATCTGTATGAAATACCTAGGTGGTATAAGATATACGGTTAAGTAATAATATTTATACGCGTTATAATAATATTTTAACACCGCCGTATAACGGCTTAATAATACTTTATATAATATTATTATTATACCTATACCCAGGCTAATATACCCCCTTAGGATCGTAATATTATTATAATAATAATATAGATCCTAAATATTCTTATTATAATTACCTTTTAATTATTAATATACCGTAATTATTATAAGTAAAAAATACGGCTTAAATTTAACGTTTAAGAAATTAAAAAATTAAGAAAAATTAATAACCTTAAAAGCAATAATAATAATAAAACTTTTATATTTTAAATTATTCCGGAGCTTTATATATACTTAATTAAGCTCTAAGTATTAATTTAAATAATTTTCTTAAGTAATTATTATTGGGTATACGTTAAGAAAAGTTGAAATTAATAAAATCATAAAAATAAATGAATTTAGAAAGATTATTATATATCCGGTTTATAATTATAATTTTTTAAAAGCTAAATTTCTTAAAAACGACGTTTCTGGGGTTTTATTAAATCGTATTATAATATAAGGTTTTAAGGTTTATTATCTTTAAGACTTAAGAATTTTATGAATTCTTTATATTTTTATAATAATAAAACCTTTATAAAACTATCCGTTAATATTTTTATTATAAATATATATTTAATATTAATCGTTTTCTTCTAATATTCTTATTGTAATTAATAATAATATATATTTATATAACGGAGTTTTATAATAAACTAAGAATTGATCCTTTAAATTATACGGATTATTTAAGTATTATTATATTCGATTTTTAGTAAGTAAAATAGGTTTAATATAATTAACTTAAAGAAATAATTTTATTATATTAGCTTTTTTATTATAAAGGTAAAACTAAAAAGTTCGGCTTTAATAGAGCTTATTATTACCGTTTTTTACTTTATTATTTTCTAATTAATTAAGCTTTTAAAAAGCTTAAAAATATAACCTTATAAGCTATATCGTATTTTAAGATCGTTAATAAATAACGTATTTAAGGATATTATAAAAACAATATACGGATTAATGATTTTCCCGTTATATATAATAATATAATACTTAATATATATAAGGTATTATAATATTTTTATAATTATTTTTAAGTATTATTTTAACGGATTTATAAGGAACTCAAATAACTTAAACGTTAAATACGTAATATCCGTCCTTGTGATAACGGCCGCGAAGTTGATAGAACCGATAAATTATTAATATATATAAATCTCTTAAGGTAAGGCTTACCCGGTATTTTTGGTAAAAGATTCGGTATTCCGTAAAGGTATTTTAGGAATACGACTTATTATAATATTGAATTTTATTATAAGTTTATCGATATAGCTATTTTAATATAAACGGATTTCTTAATTTAATCGATCTTATATTATCCTTATACTTAAGAATTATTTTATTTTATTTAAGTTTCTTATTTTATAAACCTTAAAGAATTTACTTTAAAAATTATTTACTTTTTAATTATATTTATAATTATAAATAACGATAATATTATTTATAAAGAAGAAAACTATTATATAATTATTAATAAAGAAATATTCGATTTCCGGGACTTATTTTAGGCTTAAATTTATTAAGGTTTTTAAGAGATTTTTAAATTATAAAGCCAGTAATTATTTAAGCCTATATAAAGCTTAAAGTAAAAGGAATAAGCCTTTATTCTTATACCCTTTTAATGATTTAATATATATAGGTTTATTTATCTCGTTATTTATAAACGTATTAATGGCGTCCTATTATTTTATATTTAAATCGAATACGGCTATTATAACCATAAATACCCTAAAAACCTTAATTATTAAGGTAGCGGTAAATATATCTTAATCGGTCTTTTGTAAATTACCCCTTATATAAAGTCTAGCTTTATATTTAATAAGATACCCTTTATTGTTAAATTTATATTTAAATACCTAGGTGGTAAATATTGGTGTTTTATCTGCTTTTTCAGTATATTTAAGTAAGACCTCTTCCTATATATTTTTCTCTTTAAGAGCTTTAAGTTTTACTTTAATTACTAACTTAAAACCCGTAGTGTATAAGTATTTAAGCATATAATAATAGTATTTTAACTTAATAAATAGGGTATTATAATAAAGCATATTTACTTTTAATAGAAAAGGAAATAATTTCTCGTCCTTCTTATATAACTTATAGGATAATAAAAACGTAATAAAGGCTATATAATATAATAACTTTAATCTATTTATAATTAAAGTAAAGGTTATAATATAATTTGCTTTCTTTATACCTTTTATAGCTCTTTTTCCTTTAATAATATTATTTATATTGAAGTCGGATTTATTATTATTTTTCTTTTTCTACTTTAAAGCTAATAAAGCTAATAAAGCTAATAATAAATCTAATAATAAAGTTAATAGTCTATTATCGTTACCGTTACTGTTACCGTCTCTTTTATTTCTTTTATTATTATCCTTAAATACTATATTATAGTTTATTAATATTAAAGTTAATAAAAATAAATAATCCTTTTATTATTCTTTTTCTTTTCCTTTTTATATAGGATTAATAATATTATTTATAAATTCCTTTTTTTTTTATTATTTAATAATAGCTTAATAATAATATAAGATATATTTATTTTTAAGATATTAATTAAATAAAGGAATAATTTTTTTTTAAGTTAAATTAAATCGATTTTATTGGCTTTATAAAATTTATTCTTTTTGAAGAAAACGTCCCTTATATAAATTATTTTCTTTTAATTAAATATCCATATATTATAAATATTAATATTATTATAATTAATAAGGAAACCAATATATATTCTTATTACCAATTTCTCTTTCTTAAGGATTAATTTATTAAATAAATAGGCTTTATAACTATATTATTTAAAATATTAAAAATTTAATTTTAAACCGGTGGCCTTTTTGAATAATATAGCCTATAAATACTTTCTTATTAATATCCGATTCATAAGGAAACCGGCCGTTTGTACGATTTATAGCTATAGGAATTAAAGAAGTTTTACTTATAACCTTATAGCTTTTATTTTTATAATTAATAAACCACCTTTTTATTCTAAATAACCGTTTTATACGGCGGTATATAATATTAACAACTTAAAAATAATATTAAGCTCGTTAATAAGGTTATTAAATTTAGATCCCAAGGATCTTTTTCCGTCTGATTAAATAAAGGTTATATTATAATAATATTATATTTTAATTATTTTAATAATTTTCCGTAGGATATTTATTACTTTAAACTTATATTTATAAATATATATTATTTAAAAATCATATTTAAAATAAGCGATATATAATATTTATTAATCCCGGTTTATTATTATATTTATTTATATAAGATTATAAGTAATTTAAAAGAAAAACTTTATTAATATTTTTATTTTATATAAGGATCTCGATATAATCCGGTAAGCTTTTAATAAAATATAATTCTTATAATTATTTATATTTAAAACTTTAATATCGTTAATAATCTTTATCCCCTTAATTACTTATTAAAAATATTATATTACTTTATTAATAATATATATAAGGAATTAATATTATTAATTTATAGTTACTGATTTAACGATGGATTTACCGGTTATAAATATTACGTTAAATTATTTAATATTATCTTTAAATATATAGTATTTATTAATCCTTTTAATTAATATTCTTATTTACTTATTATTATAAAAATAATAATATTTAATATTAAAGTAAATACCTTTATTTATAAGGATAATATTAAATATAACGTTAATTATGAAGTCAAATATATACGTAACGTTATAAAATATAATAAAATTATTACCTTTAAAAATATTAATATTTATTTCGATTTTTCTATAAGTAATAATTTTAAGATTATTATTATTAATGATAATAATATTATTCTTTCTATTTATTTCTTTAATAAATCGGTTTTTTATTATTTTATTATAAATATAAAAACTTAAGTTATAATTTAAAATCTATAATAATTATAATATATAAAACTTTTATCCTATATTAAATATATTAAAATTATTATTATTATTTTAACCCAGTATAAATAAATTATTTTATTTAAATTCGAAATTTCTAGATTTCTTAAGAACTTAATTAATTCTCTTTTTTATCTTGATATCTTTAAGTTTATTATTTACTTATCTTTTAAATATAAAATCGGATTTAAAGTTAATAGGTTAATTAAGTCGGTTTATACGTAAATAATTATATTTATTAAATTAATATTTAATATTATAAAAGTATTCTTTTAATTTAATGTTTTTACTTTTAAATATAAACTTATTATTTTTCTTAATATTATTTTAATTTTTATTAATAATAAAGGTTAAATAAAATAGAGTCGATTTCTTTATATGATTATATTATATATAATTTTGAAATTGCTTTTTAAGATTAATAAAAGTTATTAAAAAGTTAATTAAATTATTTATATTAAACTTATAAAGTTATATTAATATAGGAGCTTATTTCTTAATTACGTTAATAAAATTACAATATATTTATTTCTTATTTAATATTTTAAAAATATTATTATTTTTAATTTTTATAAGTATTTAAATATACTTATTAAGTTATAATTTAGTATTTTAATGAAAGTTAGGTCCTATTATAATTTTATAATATTCTTTTTTTATTATTAAAGAATAAGCGGAATCTAAAAATATATACTTTAATAAAAATATATAAATAATTCTATAAGTAATAATTTACGTCCTTAAAATAAATGAAGTTCATTTTATTAATTATTAAGTATATATAGTTATTAATTTTAATAAAAAACGTATATTATTTTTTTTATTCTTATAATTCTGGTTTTTATACTTATAAATTATTTTTATAAGCTATTAATACTTTTAAGTTAACGGCTTTATCCGCTGTAAGAACGGGTTATATTGGTTTTAATAACTTATTTAAGCTTATTAATTTTATTATAAAAGTAAAATTAATAAGCTCTTAAATATAATATTTAATAATTTTATTTTTAACGATAATAAGTTATAAGTTTTAGTCTTTTAAAATAATAAGTTTAACTTTATATAAGTTTATTTTAAGGCTATAAAGGAATAATAAGTAATAAACTTATTATATTCTTTAATTTTTTTCTGTTTTTAATTTATATATAATATATTAACCTTAAGGATTTAATTTAAGCTTTTTTAAATAATTAATTACGCTTTTAAATTAATTAATAAATAAATAACTATAATAATATACGATACCGGGCTTATAACTATTAAACGTAAGGACGTATAAAAGTAAATAATATATATATATATTACTTATTATTTATTTAAAAAGCATAATATTATTTATATAAAATACCTGGGTAATATAAGATGTACGGTTAAGTAATAATATTTATACGCGTTATAATAGTATTTTGGCACCGCCGCATGACGGCTCAGTGACACTCCATGCAATACCACCACCATGCCTGCACCCAGGCTGACATTATTCTATATAATCTATATAATAATCTATTTATAAAGATAGAAAATATTTACAGGTAATTAACTAAGCGTTTTAAAATATACGGCCAGGTAATGGTATCTATACTTATAATAAGGGTATCTTGGCATTGCCTGTATGACTGCTCGCACTCCATGCCCGCAACACACCGGCTGACAGATACGTTATTAAAGAGATGACTTATGCCAATGTACGGAGGTGATTGATTCAAAGACAGTACCCTAAGCTAGAATTATAGATGTACCTATTCTATACATGCTTGTAAAAAGAGAACCGGCCTAGTCAGCTTCACTCTCATTGCCATTGCCATCGGATCGAAGGGAATCTCCTCGCTCAAGAGCCTCGAATATCTGTGCCTTAGACTCTTCCTCTATTGCCAATAGTCGATATTGGACTCGCCAAGAGCGCCTCAGATCGCCTTGTATGCCAGTTTCGCCCAAAACTTGTTCTCCTAGTCCTTGAATGCGGATACTCTCCCACTGATAGAGTGCAACTTCATCATGATATATCTCCCTCTTCCGCTGAAGCTGCTTATAGGCTTCGAACTCGTATTGGCCACCAAAGCAAACCCCAAACCCGTCACAATGACAGACACGTTCGTTGGGGCAGAAGGTACTCCGACTGACAAATAGCGACTGCCAACAATACTCCCATATCCTACCAGAGACATAATCACTGAGTGGGGTCCTCAAGATCCAGTCACGGAGGTAAATATAACGGCTCTTTGGCATTAATCTGATAGCCTCCCTCGAGACTGCAAACTGAGCACAACACGCCTGGGCTAGTGTGCGTGGAAGCGATCGTTCAGGAAAAAGCTCGTGCCACACTTCAGAGAGTACCACCTCTTCCTGTTTCTCGAGGACCTCTTGCCTAGCCCCAGGGTGGAGCCATTCCGGACATCCAGGAGACCAATCGCATCGCATATTAACATAACCGTGGCGAACGACGTGTCTGCTGCTCAGACGCTCAATCATTCGTACTGCGTCAAAGTCGAGTAATTGGCTGTTGTGGTGCGAGTAGCGATGTGCGTGCATGAAGATGACGACGTCAGGTAACCTCTCATAATGCTCGAGAATGAAGGTGAGGTAGATCATGACCTCATGGCCTTTGTTCCTTGGAGGATGATGGGGAGCTAGTACGTCATTGGCAGTGTAGCGAACTGTGCGTAAGTCGGGCAGGTGTTCATCGATCCAGGATATGTTCTCAGTGCTCATGTGTGGCACAACCATGGTTCTGCTGTACGACTTTTTGAGGTTCAGAGGAGATGCCGTGCTGGAGTATCCAGCATTCCGACGCTCTGACCTGCGATGGTCTAACAGGGTTGTACTCTGCGAAACCCCCGTGAGAGCTGGCGGTGGCCTAGCGTCTTTGGAAAGCAGCTGTACGGCCTTATCGTTGCTCCAATGAAGATTGCAGCTGGGGGCAAGCATTTTCCATGCGTAGAATCCCGACAAAACGGACATTGAGCCAGCAATAAAAGCAAGCACGAACAGCCTCATGTATTGGCGCATCATGAACTTGGCCCGGAACCTTTCCAGAAAGTAATTAAGAAGACGATCGAGACGGGGAGCCAAGAGGTCAGGGACAACGTTTGAGATGAAATGTAGCCTTGTTCGGCAGTGCGATTGATTCTTGGTCTCCTCTAACGACAGGACGTCATGTCACCAGTGGATAAGGATAGTAGCGTAGGGCTACCTCAGTTGAAGTGACACAACTACCAACAATAGCCTCCGCACCCTCACCCTCAATTGGCTTGGGGATTGATTGACACGTTGGACTTCAGAGAGAGTTTTCATGAGTGCTAATGGAGAAACGCTGCAGCGAACTTGGTTCATATGAAGATAAGAGTGCGGCACCCGGGACGGCTAGAGAAGATGAACTAAGGTATACATTCCCTTTGGGTTAGGTTGTCTCATGACCTGGAATCGTCCCACAACCAGGATTTTTGTTTTTCTGGTGAACTTGAGTAAAACCACGGCCACTCATTTGATTCCTGCTTCGTGTAGACCAGCAGGGTGGGACTTGACTAGCATAGTTTGCATTGGACTTTTGGGAGTTGACATGCCCAGGACACCACACACCCGCTGCTTTTGTTGACTTGGCCCTTTTCAGCGTCTGGCTCAAAGTAGGGTGCACCTAGATAATGACGGAATTAGCTGAGGATGAACGGACGGAATGTCCTCCGGCGCCCTGCCGATCTTGGTAGAAAACACGGTTCGATGGTCTGTCAGGTCCATTCTGCTCCGCTCGAATGGATTCCGTACTCCCTGACCCGTCCAATTGGGAACTGCCATTCAACCTACCGCGATGTGGCCCAGTTGAAGTAACTGGGGGAGCCTGACGCCATCGTCTTTGGATTTCTTGATCGTCATCTACCAGAACAATCATCCAGACCCCGATCTGGCCATTGCTGCCGATGAGAGGAGTACAGTGGATCCATCGATTCCGGCCGCCTTCATCTGCTCGCGAGAGCCAGCGAATCTTGGCCGTCACTCCTCGACCTTCTGCCAATGCGGTTGAGAGTTCATCCCGTACGCGCGAAGAGCCCCCTATCCTATCCAGGAAAGGAGATTGAAGCATGCCAGGTATTCGCAGTGTCGGCGATGCGAACAAGATCCGGAAAGATGGATAGGGCCGTATTAGTAGATACTGTAGTGGGATTAGGTCACCCTCAACCAATTCAACAAAGATTTGACATACATTCTGGTAGATGCCGCTTAGCTTTCCACTCTGCTGCTGACCCTCTTCAGATAGATTCGCATCGGGAACAGGCTCCTGGAGGAGGAGTCTTGGCATGTGGGGAGCTTTGCTGTGAGTATGGTCCAGGTCATCCTCCTGGTATTCGCGGTGCATCCTTCCGCCATGTTTCCTGACCGTCTCCAACTCTGCAATGTTGAGCATTGCACTCAATTCAAGAAAGTCATCTTTATCCTTGTCTCCTCCGTCCCCACCTTTACTGCCCGACTGCTCTTGCTGCACGAGCTGTTGCAGGGATTCAAGATCGGTGCAGTCCTTTGCCAATCCACTGACATCAACCTGCGCGCCTATGAAATAGCGTATTTTGCCTCTGCTATCGCACAGCGGCGCGATCATTAACATGTTCATGAATGGGGATCCGTCCCGTCGACTGCCCGCGTTAACGACAGTCTCGATGCCACCTGGATGGCTGCTTACTAATTCAAGAACACTTCGCAGTGCTCCTTGCCCGAACGGACCGCATCACCTAAGCGCTTGGGGCTGAGAGGATTGGTCTTGGGACCTTGCAAGAATCGACAGTTTCGACCTATCACGTAGCTGAGACCGTACTGTGTGGTCCGGTTGAACTCTAAGTTCTGATCAGCAGAAGGCCTTCCCGCTCACGAATCCACAAGCACGAACCTTCCGAGGCGAAGACGATGGGATTATCCGGCCTCGATGGGTCTGTCAAACAAAACACCTCGGCTAGGCCTTCAGAAGCATCGCGGAGGTGGGGGGCGAGAGTGCCAGTAATCCGGCGTGCGATGCTTAGGCTGACGACCCGGATGTATACCTGGGTTATGAAGGCAGGTAAAGCCTGTTGGGTCAGAATGGAGAATGCTTCGTCAGCCTTCCGTTCCAGGTCACGGTTTGCGGTGAGACTGCTGGACTGTGTTGTGAATGAGAACCCAGGGATGGGCGTGAGAGCCTCGGCAATGGCGTTGGCGTATTGGATGGCTTTCAGTGCTTTCAGCGCATCGAGATAGTATATGAGCATTGGCACTGATTGCGGCCGATGAGTGCTGAGAAAGGCGGTAAAGCGTAAGAGCGAGGATGGATTGGAGAAGATGACCTCGAGGTGAGCGCGGGAAAACAGCAGCACTGAGCGGTCTTCAAGAGAAAAGCTTTGATGGCCCTCCTCCGGCGGAGCGATGAGGTCGAAGGAACCTTGAATGTCACCTGCCAGTGGCTCCATCTGGTCGGTATCTTCAAGAGCAGATCTTGTCTGAAGGGCAGGCAAGTCGGCCGAAGTTGCTTGTGTTTCGTACGTCTCTTCGGAAGAGCCTTGTGAACCAAAGGAGGGGCTGCGGGAGAGGTTACGCTGCTTCGATCTAGCATGATCCTGAACGCTACAATACCGAGTCAGAACGAGGAGCAGATGCATGAAGGGTACTGCGGACCTTGATGCCCCTGATGCCTCCAAACGGGCAGGACCATCATGAGAGGATGTTGGGGGGGCGTCTAAAGTGGGAGAGATGGGCGCGTCCGATGTGGAGCGCTGACGGGCGGTGCCATTGACGGCACTGGACTGGCGCGAGGGCCACGCTCCGTGATCGTGGAAATCATGTCTGCTTGATGGAGGAAGTACTTTATCGTAGAAGGATTTGCTGTACTGTGGATTAGGATTCACGTTGGGGGGGTTCAGCCGGTGCTGTCGAAGGCCGTCTGTCTGACGCATGTCATGAGCTGAAGGGTACTGACGTAAAGGCATTGGACGTGGAATTGCAACAAGGAATGGCGGAGCGTCAAGCAGTGTCGCAAATCAGTAAGCACACCATCAAGCAAATGAGTACTAAATGGAGGCGTCAGGGGCTGGAAGGGGTGAAATGATAAGGGATGAGCTAAAGACAGGGAGGAAGCAAACGGTGGTACGGTGCCGTTATAATAGAGTATCCACAGACATCGACTATCAAAACCCTGTCGGTAACGATCACCAAAGTCCAAAAGAAGAGGCTAAAAGTTCTGGTCAAGTCCCACCCAAATTGGTTAGTCGTAGGCTCTTTCCAAATGAACACTCTGAATTGTATGAAGCCAGCACGCACACGTCAAGACATACATGACGCGTACATGGACCGAAACTCTTGTGAGAAAAATAAGTCTGGCGAGGTCTCGACGGAGAATATACGGAGAATAATAACTGGAAGGTCGACCCCGGCAACGAAGTGCATGTAAAGTTGTCAATTGATCTGACGCCAAAAAGAGATTTCACGATCGAAAGCGGAAAGGTGCGGTCGACGACGGTTCAACCCACACACGATAATTGGCTCATCGTCCATCTTGAATTCTTGATGAGTTGATGCAGAAGGGAAGCTAAGCTACGGATTAAGTAAGCCCCGGGTCATTTCTCACTTGCTGGCAATATTGATGTATTCCTCTTTGGGTGAAACTTAGCACGAACGATTCAACGAATAAGAAGGAGCAATACTTGTACTTGGCAGGTCCTTGATTTTAGGACAAATTTGCTTTGAGTCCCAGTATGTGTAGGTACCTATGATTCAAACCCTGTGCTTTTTTTTCTACAGCAGATCGTGTCAACCCCGTTGGACCTTGGGGACAATGTTTTATTGTCTCTTGCTTGACCTTCAGGTAGGGCCACGTACTATGGAGTATGAAGACCGCTCTAGAAGTTGCTACCGGTACTTATATGCTATCGTAGGCGAGCAATGATGGGAACGCCAATCGCTATGCGTCATCAATGATGATCAAATACATCTCCAAAGAGCATTTCAGCATCACGTAGCACTTCCCTCGTCGTCACATTCCTCCACTGTTGCAGCTTGACCTGTCCCTCTGCAACTTGTGATTGATTGCTCCTTTCCGTCTTGTAAGAAAGGCCCATTCTGACAAGCTACATTTTCTGTCGCGGTCGCGGTCGAGGTCGCTGCCCCTGGCGGGGCTGCATTGCGGGCCTCTGGTGACGTGCTCGGCTTGTTCGCAGGCTTTCTCAACATGTGATGGTCCGGATCAGCGCCACGCTGCCCCTTCGAGCCGTCGCCGGCTGCAGACAAATCTGCTGATGTGCCTGTCTCCGACATCTCGAGGTTGGCTGGGCTGGATGCGGGGCTAGAATGGAGGGTGGATAGCGCAGATGAAACTCGATGCAACGGCAAGACTGACCAGCCCTCTGGAATCGATAAACCTGGAGGGAGCTCTTGGTGGCTAGTCGTGCTCACAGCCTGACCCGAAGAAAACACTGGATGGGCAAGATCCGAGGAGTTTGTGCGATTTGCATCATCAGCAAGATTCCTGTGGCTGCTCGGAGATAGTGCGTGGTCGACTACATGTGCGGCAGGTTGCAGGGCACGTAGCCGGAAGAGTTCTAGTTGCAAGGCTTGCACCAAGAATAGCTCATGTGTTCGTCGCTGCAGCTGGCCAATCTCTTGCACTAGTTGTTGCTCAACACGGTGAAGTGTAACCGAAGAGCTCGACGGACCAGAACCTGCCCATTCTTGCGCGTTATTTGCATTGTGCAGAGGAAGAGAGTTCGAGGGACCAGGCATCTGCGTAGTGCTAGTGCCACCATTGACGCTGTGAGTCGGCACATGCTCATTAATTTCAGGTCTGAGACCATGGGGCCCCTGTCCGACGCCAACCGCGATGCGAAAAGGACCAAGGTGAAATAGGTTCCCAGCTCGTATCAATGCTTGACCATTTGCGTGTGGGGGTGGTTGCTGGCGCTGCACATCTGGCTGCGGTAAGGCTCTCTGCCCTTGCTCTGGAGCTTGCTGCCTTTGGGGGGGGACCGCATTTACAGCAAGGACTGATGCTCGGCAAGTCGGACAATTTTGCTGTCGTTCCAACCAGCTTCTGAGGCATGCAAAGTGCAGAACGTGCCCACATGGCAATTTCTTCGGTCTCAAGCGTTCGTCCACCAAGGGTGCTGGACCTCTTTGGTGGGCAGTGTCTTGTGGCTGGACACCGCTGCCCATTTGGGGATCCCATGCCCTCATATCCTCGCGGCAGATTATACAACAGTCTTCCCTATTCACTTCTTCTTGCGTTGCATCAGGGTATCTTGCGTTCATATCCCGAGTGGCTTGACGGTAGCGGACGAAGTCTGTGATCCGCTTGTGAAAAGAACGGATGGTGAGGGCAACGTCACGTATTATATGGATAGGCATGCCATAGAACATGCAGAGGACACAGAAGAAAGTTAGGTAGAGTACCAATTTGCAAAAATCTGAAACTCGTTAGTAGGAAATGGCTGAAGCTTTAAACTCAGTGCGACGTACCAGTAGTAAGATCAAGATAGAAAAGCCAGCGACCCTTTCCCTCCCAGCCAGAAACATCAATATCCATCGTTTCGATATTGCCCTCTGACACCGGTCCCTCAGCATGGTCTGCTACAGGTGCAGTGCTGTCGTTGGTGGATTGGCCTGCCGCCAAGAGCTGCTCTCTCTCAAGTATCAGCTGTGCTCTGCGACTTTGAATCTGGTGTTTGATGATCGAAGCTTCCCGGAGATTTATGAGGTAACGTGCCAACGTCGAGACTGAGCTTGTAGAGAGGACAGCAAACTCAAAAGCGAACATCACCATCATGTTGGGTCTAGCATGCTGTAAAACGGTGGTTACGGAGTAGGATAGCATGGAGACATCAAACAGTGTCGAGACAGTGAGGGAGGTAGCAAGCCTCAGATGAAACATGCGCGGATTGGCTGGAGGCTGTTGTTCGAATACTTCTACCCGGCCCTCGCCTATCCAGCTCCAGACTCGGCCGATGAGAAGGCCAACAAACATGATGAGGAACCAGCCGCCAACCTCTTCTCGGAATATAGTCATTGCCAGGCAAGTCTCAGTGATGGCAAACCAAGCTTTCTCATACAGCTGCTCAACTTCGATTGGTCGTAGAGGTCCGTAGAATAGCTTCTGCAAACCTAGCATAGCTATCGCAACTCCAAGTAGGGTGAAATTGGTCAGTATCTTAAGATTGTCAGTGTCATGGGATCAGAGGGAGGAGGTCACAAGAGAAGACGAAGCGCAACACTGACCATGAGGCAAGCATTGCTCTGAGCTAGATATACACAAGCAGAGTAAAAGTTGGGGCGTTGGTGCAGAGCTCGGATGATGACGCCCGTAGCCAAGGTCACAGACGTAGTCGCATACGCTGCGAGTCTCATGATTGACGACGGGGAGCAGTGAAATAGAGAGCTCCACATGAAACATTCAATCGCTTGCGGCAAGCCTGTTTGAAGTCCTTGACTCCGCTTCTCGGTGTCGCACCAAAAGCAAAAAAGGTGAACGGAACATGGCTTGCGTTTGTGTGAATAAGGAGTCTCAAAGCATCACTTGCTGCGGTGGAGCTTTGTGGTATACCTGTCTAAAGCTTACCTAAGCATTTTCTTACCAACCTCACACACTATAGTCAGCGCTAGCCGTAATCAATCATTGTTCGAATGTTTCTTAACATCATCTCGAATACGGGCTCAGACCCTCAACTTTCGTATAAAGGGATTTGGCTGTGCTCGTCACTCCTCATGGAAACGAGTATCAAGGTCTGCAGCCGGCAGTGCAGCAGTCGCATGCTGTGACAAAACCGTCTCCATCTGGTCTATGATTACCTCCAGCTAATGCTGTTAACTTGTCTCCTCGCGAGAATGCACCAAGCAGAGACGTACCTGATGGTGATACTTACCACGAAAGCAGCAATATCAAAACTTAGCAATCTCTTGTAGAAGATATACAGGCTGGGCGTTCCTTTCATCAGGCATGTACTCTGGTAAGTGATAAAAAGATCGCCTCTTGCCGATCCATGCTGCCCAATGTCACCGATTGCCAAGCATTCAGACTGAGGAACTGCATCTGGTAAATACGTTGCATCACTCGATACGGCAGACGCTGTCAGAGCTCCCTCAATAGGTTCGCGAATGGCACCTGGCCGATGACGGAAGCCCAGGGGAAATTCAAGCTGAGCAAGCATCCTTCACCAACTTCAGCATTAGAGCCAGACAGTGTCACGCATCTACGAGAACAAATGTCCCATCATTGCTGCACATCGCTGTACAGAACTGTCAAACAGTTCAAATCGATTGCGAATTGCCTGCCCAATAATCGATTGGAGAGAGTGCACTGCTTGTTCCACAATGGTTGATATTGAGTGGTTGTCAGACGCTCCTCACCCTCAGATGGACGTCCCTATTCTCGGTCCTCACCTATTGTATGTCCTTCCTCGGCACCCACCTTCCAGAATGTACAGTAAACGCAAGATAAAAGCAGCAGTGCATTGAAAACTGCCATGATGTAAAAAGGTGCTGTAGGGGAGAGTTCATCAAACAGAAGACCCCCTATCTTTGTCAAGAAGAGGATGCCCAGCCCCCCCCAGAAACTGTAGATACCCGCCATGCTTCCCTTTAGATACCGTTTGCTTTCACATTTCGTAGGCTTCGAAACCAACAGCGTTCGCTCCGTATCTTGAGGTGGGCAGTCCTCAATATCGGTCTCATGGATCGCTAAGACATGATTCCCAAGCAGACTGAGACTGCAAATTATGGAACCAATTTGGTTGAAGCCCAACATGATCATGATTAGGTATATTAAAGGCGTCCCGGTTTCCCCCTGAGCCATGGGGCTGCCTAGAACACCCAAAGCAATGTAGCCTGCAAGTCCAATGAGAGCTGCAAAACCCAGGACGGAAGTCAATCGACGAGGCTTTGTACCTGCAAGCCCGAGACATAGCGCAAAAGCAAGAGCAGCGGTCTGCGAAGTACCAGTGAGCTGTGCGGCCAACACGTATGCTTGACGACAATCACTCTTAACCCTCTGGGGGTCACGAAGATCAATATCGCACAAGCCTGAATTCAGGTAGTAAGCGTTGACGAACAAGGGTATGAACGTCGAAATCAAGACGGAAGATGTACGTGCGACAATTGAACCTATGTAAGCAAGTCCGATAGAGCTCTCTGTGAAACCGAGTTTGACAGCCTGGAGGAGTGTATTTTGATGAGAGCTTCCATGAGCAACTGATCTTTGCTGTTGCTGGGTTGAAGGGGTCCAGTTTTCACTTCTGTCTATATTGCGCAGACCAATAGCGCAAAGTATGGAGAGAAGTATGGAGATACAGGCAACAAGATAGTAGGTATCTGTAAGAGCTCGTGCGGGACTGAAGCCTTTGTGCTGCAATAGAGGCGGTAGGCGCAAGAGGCCAAACAGTGACAGAAGGGCTCCAACCCCTGTTGCCAACCCTACAAAGCCAGCCATGCGGGACATTGACGTAGCAGCGTGCGCCCCTTGAAGTGATACTGGACGGAGTCCTTCACGAATTGTGGGCGTTTCCACCGGAGTCTGTGATGACTGACGTGTGGATCGGGCGCCACCAGCTGGCGTCATTTGTTGAGAGGACACGACCATCAACGGCAGTATAGCTGTCACCATGCAGCTAGCAGCGGCGCCCCCCATGCTGAACAAAATTCTAGCCAGCAGAAGATCGGGATAGACGTGCCTCGCCTGGACAAGAACGAACAGCGAGAGCCCAATGGTCAAGAAGCCCAGGGTTGATACCTAAGTACTCTTAGCATAGCACTGACAAACCTTCCGCAGTGTGTGTACATGATTGACACCAACACGATCTGATATGAAGCCCCACAAAGGACATGCAACGATAGCGACTAATTCGTCTGCAAAGCCAAGTGTCCCAGTCGCATCCCCCACCCGTACCATCTGATGAATGATATCAGTGATTACGAACGAGATGGTGGCATTCAAGAAAACAAGCAAAGCGATAGACCCCATCGCCACTACACCAAAATACGTGATCCTTTGTATCCAGGTCGGAGCATGCATTGCGCCATTGGAAGCCATCACAGGAGCTCGGAGCAGGTTTTTTGGATCCGTAACACCACTTGTCGTGGACCAGGGTTTTCTAAGATGCTCCAGAATATCCGGTAAAGGCCGCAATTGAGCTGTAACGATGTGATAATCAAAACGAGCAAGGCTTCATGTCTACTGGTGCTACCTGAACCAAGAGCCTGGACGCTAGCCGCGTACCGTAAGTAATTTTAGAATATGCCATGGTGATCTTTTCGTAGAACCAAACGTCGCCAAAGTCGCCGGGAGCCTCGGCCTTCTTCAGTTTAACGTGTCTATGACTTCTGTCACCTTCGCGCCCCTCATCAAGTTCTCCGATTTGCTGTTGGTGAGCAACAATAGAGCTAACGAAGACATGACAACGTAATCGAATATTCCTTACGCCGTTCATATGCACCTTATGTCGATCTTGCTAGCGGAGAATCCCTATGCCTCCCGTGCCAGTCATAACGCCAAATCTTCTTGCCGCGATACGTGCTCACCCGTTCCTCCCAAGAAATACGTGGCATTTCATCAGCGGAGTGGCATTAAGCACCATCAACAGACCGGACGAGATCCCTAAGGTCTTCCAGTATGCGATCGGGAAGGGGCCTAGTGACTGTAGCGAGCATGAGCTGGACACTGCGGAGCAGCTGGTCATCATTCGTCAGATGAGAGAAGCATTGGTGAAAAGTGCTGCAATTTGCGGCTTGCCACGCTCTATAAACTCGCTGCTGGAACTCCGTAAAGTCACACCCCCGGAGTTGCTCGATGAGCCCCTGGCCTACTCACCGACTGGCAGATCAAGCGAATTGTATAATGTGTCCTCATCCGCCATTCTGGCTCGGGGAAAGAGATTCTTCGATTTGCTCTACGGCAAGATTGCGGCGCGTGTCATGGGCCAAATGGACAGCAGCGGCACCGAAGATCTAGGCTTGACCGCGCGGTTGATGTATAGCTTTCTATTGAGTAATGAGAAGATACTGGACGCTTCGCAGACGAGTTATGTCCTTCTGGCGGGTCTGATACCCCAAGACGTATTGCTCTCAACTCTCGGCGGTAGGCAGAGAAGCTGATTATTATTGTTCAGGTGAACGCTCAGTTGAAGGGACATCTTGTCGGAGCTACGCATCATAAGGGTGCTTCGGTTGAAGAGATCAAAGCGGTACGAGAAGTGGTGATCCAGATTTGCCAGGCAAGCGGGATGACCAGGCTTGACGACGCGACGCCTGGGGGCTGGGGTTGGAGGCAGCCGATATCAGACCTTTAAGATCCCTCGGCTAGCTCGCCAGCATCAAGTGCTCTGCCCGCTGATCGGGAGCATATCTTTCACTCTGGCTTCGAATACGTGAATGATGGAGCCGCTTCACAGCATCATCGAACCTTGTCCTGCTAACTTATCTTCATACGAGAGTAGATCCCCCTTCGTGTCGGCAGACTTAATAAGGCGGGACTCGATTTATGCTGCTGATGCTGGTAGCACCGCTTGACGTCTCATGGACGTAGCAAGCCTGGAAGGGTAACCGCGAGCAAAGCGGAGCTTTTTAAATTGGAGTTGATCCTGGCCGGGAAGACATGCAGCACGAAAATGGAGCATAGTCTGACAGAAGAAGCGTGAAGAGCTACGCGAAACCTTACCAGCATTGGTGAATGCCTGTGCTGTATCTATGATTCTTTTGCTGGTAGAGCTACACTCAAGGAGAAGAGGCTCCTTAGGGAATGTTCGAGCCAAGCGAGAAGCGAGAAGCCACGGGATATACCCCTTGCCAATCCGCTTTGATCTGCCTTTTCATCCACATATTGAGCTTGCGCATAGATTGCCGATTGTGTGGGTACTGTCCTGGCACGTAGTGGAACTTGTGATTATGGCGCTTCTGCAGGAAGTTGACCAATATAGCCAAGAGGGGTGCTTTGAAGGATTCATGTCACTACAGACTTGGAGATAAGATCAAATGGCATCGCGTTGGTGGGTGGAAACACTGGGAAGAGACTTTTTCAACCTCACATTTATAATTTTGGCGAGGCAGAATGGCAATTTGTCCAACTACGATTTGCTCCGACTCCGAGCAAAGGGCGCACAGCCTCACTAGAAAAAACTGTAATCTATTACTAGCCCCTTGTTCCTCGCTTATCTACTGTAGCGCTAATGTTCTGACAGCGCAACAAAAGCAAGAATGAGAGCGTGAGGGTGCCACGAGGATAGTAAGGGTACCCCGACGGGATCGGCGGCAGAGCATCACTGGTGAACACCATGTCAGCATCACTACGCTCGGCGCGGTCATGAATTTGCATGGTGAGCAACAGTCCACACAGACCAGTCCCCTATCTTCAAACCATCAGCCCTAGACCATTTACCGCCAACGGGCCAGCACAGCGACAGTTGTGTCATGTCCGCCCTACCCGAGAAGATCTCAAGATGAAGTAGTCGTCATGGTAGAGCTACCGTAGTATCGTTTCACTCGAGAAGCCCAGCAATGAGCAATCATACCGGTTGAGTTCATTGAGCCAATCAAGTACCTTTCCCCGTACTGTCAAAGACTGTAGACTGTGAGCTAGGTAGGAGGGTAGTATTGATAGTGGATCCACCAAAGACAATCAGCCCAATGACATCTGATCGAGCGAGCGCTGCCAATTGGCTTTCGACACACACGAATCCTGCGTGTTGGCCGTTGGCACAGTCTGTGAACATTTGCTATGATAAGAGATAATGATTGCCGGTAGTCCACCGCTTCAAACCCGACTTTCTCACGAGCGAAGTGTCAGGCTGATGGCACTGAACTCCAGGGGAAGCAAAGAGCGCCTTACCAGTCGCCCTTGTTCCCAAGCTTGTGAGGGACTGCAGGAGTACTAGAACTAGCGTAATAACTATTGTTATTATCGGATCTGTCAGGACTACCATTAGCCTTCATCAGGTACAAAGAACCGGGGATACTGGATAGGGATCAGGATACGACTCTGGGTATGGATCGTAACGAAGTAGGGAGCTAGCGGCTATTTAGGGCCAGATTCTACTTCACTAAATTGCTTCGCCTACCAAAAGCTAGTCTTGGAAAACATTTCGGCTTCGGGGAACTTCGACGCAAGAATGCAGTAGCTTTGCATTTTCTGCACCAATCAATGCTCTCCATCTTGGCCCAAGTCCTTCCAGGTCCGCACCCTAGCCCTGTAGGCTCGGAAATTGTCAGAAAGCATGCTGTTGATCGCAATCCTCCGCCAACTCCCCTCCATCGACATGGATGGGCCCGGTGGGTTTACCGATGCAGGGCTGGTATGGTTAATATATTACCTGATACCTACTTTACTTTTCCCCCGAATCTCTTTCTAGACCAATGGGCGATCGGCACAGCCCCTGCTTCGGCCCACCTCTCGAATATCGTTAGTCTCTCATGCAAGCCCTATGCAGCAAAGATGAAGAAACAACTCCTTCCATGGACCATGATGCATAGTATGACAATGACAGCCCTAAGCCATGGCTCCCCTGCCCCCATGCCATGCGGCTTGCGCTCTGTCAACCGTTCTTCCTTTCATTATTACTTCTCCTCATTTGGCCTGAGTATAATTCCTATAATTAAACTCTGCTCTCTCTCTCTCTCTCCCTCTCCCTCTCCCTCTCTGTCCAGCACGTATTTCATACCTTCCTCTTCAGTCTTTTTAAACAGACAAATACCGTCGCGTCTACCGCTTTCAATTGCCAACATTGCCGCCACCACTGCTCCGACCAGTATCCGCCCTACTCCACTCGATCGCAACAAGCAGTACCTTGATCCGCGTCTGGAGTGAACTCTCATTTGGACCAATACCAACCAATTCGCTCCCAGGCGACGTCACAATACGTTACACATCTTTATCGCTTTCAGTGTCTGTGGTAATTTATTGGTATCCGTGGGATCGCGTGTCCCCTGTCCTTGGGCTGTCTTGATGCACTTTTACCATTGTTCGCCCAATTGGGAGAGCCACCTTCGACAAATCAAGTGACGGACGACGCAAGAAGACGCAAGAAGTCGCATGGCAGCGGTATCTGACCATATTCGCGACCCCTTGATCTTTTCTCAACACCCGCTCCTAGTGCCCAACACGTTATACTCAAGCTTGTCAGTGTTGGATAGCAGCCTTGCCAGTTTCTTGGGAACAACCATGGCTGGCGCCAACAGCCACGATACAAGCCTCGATCCACAGGTCACGGCAGCATACGAGCCAAGCGACCCAACAGCCCCATTCCTTTCGGAAATTTCATCATTTTACCCAACTCCCCAGTTCACCCTAGATCCAGCCAAAGATCTATCAATGGCCTCTCGTGGAAGGGGAACCCCATCCGCGTCACCTTCATCCTTTTCACAGCCCTATGACCATACATCCTCCATGGTTTCGTCGCTTTCTGGAGCATCCGGTCAGAGCACAAGCTCTTCAGTTGACGGATCACCTCAAGTGATTGCAAAGCATCACTTGCCACCCCACAACAAGTGGTCCGACTCAGTCCAGAGTCTGGGTGTGGGCCCTGACATCATCAGCCACGACCCTCATACGCAGCAATCTTATCCTTGCCTTGACTTCGACAATGACCTGCCTCTGGGCCATCACAAGTTCCAGCATTTTGTTGGTGAGTATCCAGTCGCTCCTTTAGCGCTCTCTTCCACAAGTTCTCGTTCAGTCCCACATGCGAAACCTGTGACTATCGATTCAATCCTTGAAGAAGTCCAAAGGAGCGTCGACAAGCCTTCTCCCCCTACATCTCTTTGTGGAAAAGATGAGCCCTTCACGGCCACAGCGCGTCCTAGGACCCAGCCTGCCTCAACACACATGAGCCTTCCACCTGGGCCATTGACCTTGTTTCCTTCCTCAACCACTGCAGATCCTCTTGAAGCAAGTCCACCCGGTAAACTGTCCGAGCACGGGTTTTCCACCCAAAACCTCAAACTCCGATTACGGACTCCGCTTTCTTATTATGAAAATAAGTCTCATACGTCTCAAGACCATTTCTTTGGCCACAGTAATGGGCGGTTGGTCGCGCCTCTAGAGTCATCTTGTTGGTTTTCCTTTGCATCCGACTTCCCTCGATGTTGCAGGTAGTCGTAGCAATCACCGCGTTCAGCCTGTCACAGCCCAACTGTACTTTGCACTTCCAGCGTGATCGCTAACGGCTTTTCTACGTTAGACCCGTCCCTCATCCAACACTTGGACATGCCTGTATCTCACAGTACAACAACGATGCCTTACCCAGGGACTGTTCACGCATATGCTCATGTACCGTCTCAAAGGTTTCGACCAAGCTCACCAGCTGCATCCGAAACTTCCAGCCATGAATCATACCGACCTGGCCAACGATTACGGAGTGGCACCGACTCGCCATATCTACGCGGCGCAACCTTCCAGCCATATCCACAGACTCAAGAGGCTCGTCGGTTTTCCATCGCGTCAAGCCATTCCAGAAACTCGGTCGAAAGCCCAAGCTCCATCAGCCTAGATGAGGATGGACGCGAGAAGAGCCGATGCCCGCATCCGGACTGTGGCCGACCTTTCAAAGATTTGAAAGCGCATATGCTTACCCATCAATTAGAGAGGCCGGAGAAATGTCCCATCGCCAGTTGTGTCTATCATGTGAAAGGATTCGCCCGGAAATACGACAAAAATCGCCATACCTTGACACATTACAAGGGTACCATGGTCTGTGGTTTCTGTCCAGGTTCTGGATCTTCCTCTGAGAAAAGCTTCAACAGAGCCGACGTCTTCAAGCGCCACCTCACCTCGGTGCACGGGGTAGAGCAGACCCCGCCAAATAGCCGGAGGAAGAGCCCCGGGGGATCGACGAGCAGGAAAGCATCAATACCAAGTCACGACGTCTCCGGAAAATGCTCAACCTGCTCAGCTACGTTTGGAAACGCACAAGATTTCTACGAACATCTTGATGATTGTGTACTGCGTGTGGTCCAGCAGGAGGAACCAAGTGAGGCGATCAATGAACATATTCTGCGTACCGTTAATGAGGACGAGAGCGTTCGCGAAACCTTGGACCGCCATATGCTACCGGCCGACATAGATCTGAATATACAAAATCCGAGCGCCTCAGAGGGCGAGGAGGGAGAGGACAACGAAGACACTCTCAAAGAAGAAGGCGCCGAAGACGAGTATACGAGATCAAGTGCCAAGAATCCGCGGGCCGGGAGAGGAAATATCGCGTTAAAGGGAGGAGGTCCAAGTTGACAATTAACACATCCCCAGGGTGCAAGTGGGCACGCTGGGGGTGGCAATTGCGTCACTAAAGCAAGCCGGACACCTGGTGGGAGAGGTCGTGGCATGACAAGATCGAAGGGAGGCGTTCCTCTCCCTGGTCGAGGACGGCGAAGACGAAAGCACTACCCTGTTGCTTGGGGCTGTCCCGCCGAGCAAATGAAGATGAAAAAAAGGGTTCTTTGCGTATACGATGGCCCGCGTAGATTGTGGAAGGACGACATGATGCTTGACAACCAACATGAGGTTCGGATGCGTACCGGCGATGGCGAGTCGTATGTGACCGACCTGGATGTGGAAACGGTCAAGCGCGCTGAAGCGTTCCACAATGCCACGGAGGAGGAAAAAGGGTCTTGGACAGAAGCGGAGACGGATGTGGACATTGAATCGTTGATGTCTTGAAGTGAAAACGCTTTGGCTTCTTGAACTCCAATGGCAGGGTATGATTGGTCACGACGGCATAAGATTGGATGACTGGGAAGAGATATTTGGATACTCCCTAGATAATGATGTAGGTGCTGGCCATTTGCAATCTTTGGGACATACCAGCTTTGTGGCAGTTCACCTCACTTGTTTTCTGGTACTACGAGAGAGAAATTCATCAAGGGGTCCGGCTTGGGCCATGCCAGATTAGTCATGCTATGCTCTTTCAAGCATAGCTGTACTGAAATAATCATATACAATAGTACAATTGCTTGTTTGGATGCCCCGAACACGGAACACCGCGTTTTTTTCGCGCCTTTTCTTAACGCGTTCAAGCTAGAGCCTGGAACCCCTCCGCCTCATCGTTCATCTATCGACTCTACCTGCATTATAGTCTGCCGATGTATGCTCTTCGAAGCTCGACTTCATTTCGCTTTAATCTCCGGAGAGATCGAGCTTGCTATTTCTTTTAACCGTCAGCCCACTATGATTCGACAGGACTACGACCGGATCGATCCGAAAAGACGAAGCACACTTGACTACAAGAAAAAGCAGTTTGCAAGCGCTACCTTCAAGGTGCAGGAATACCCTCATCGTCTGACTCTCTACCGACTCCCTCCGACAGCCGAGATCACCCTCGAGCAATTCGAACAATGGGCTATCGATAGGCTGAGGAGTATGTTTTCCCCACAACCTACCTCTCCTTTTGACCTCCGTGTCCGCATCCTTACCAAAGACCAGTCCTCGCCGAATTAGAAGCCTGCTCCTTCCGCAACAAGACCCATGCTGAGACTGCAGCTCATATCAATCCTCTCCTACAGAAATGGCTGCCCCTCCACTCAAATACCTCGTCTTCCTCTGGCGCACAGGATGAGAGCCTCATTCTCGAACGCCAAAAGGATCACTATTCCCACTTCATTCTCCGGCTGGCCTTTGCTTCTACCGAGGATCTCCGTCGAAGGTTCTCTCGTGTCGAGGCGGCCTTGTTTAAGCTGAGGTTTCAAAATGACGATGGTCGGGAAAGACAGGCTTTTGTCGAGTCTTTGGATCTGCACTGGGAAATGGTGCCGGAGGAAGAAAGACGAGGATTGGCACTCGATCTGCTGAACGCCACACCAGCCTTGCGGAGGCAACAAGTCGATGATGGAGGTTGGTTCAAGGTTGACTTTGAGACTGTGCCGGAACTGGTCGAGAGCAGGCGAGTCTTCTTGAAAGCCGGGAAAGCCTATGTGCCCGCCAGGGAACAGATGAGCATGGTTCTGGAAGGTTTCAGCGCCAACCTTGAAGATGGCTTGGAGGTGAGGACACGAATGCTGCCGAGGGTTGCAGCCCACACTGCGCTCGGCGTCCGTCAGAGTCTGGCTGATAACATCCCATCAGGCAGCGGCACGAGCCCTTCCGAGACTCGACGAGGACGATCGCCTGACCCCAATCTTGG
This sequence comes from Niebla homalea, assembly GCA_019925105.1. Classification (NCBI taxonomy): domain Eukaryota; kingdom Fungi; phylum Ascomycota; class Lecanoromycetes; order Lecanorales; family Ramalinaceae; genus Niebla; species Niebla homalea. The sequence goes on from JAHGAU010000024.1 coordinate 200,718, forward strand.
ACCACCTGTCCAAGAACTTCGCTACACCCGACTCCACGCTTGCAGACTCCGACAGCGCCCTCACTGGAGCGGAGTTTAACGCGGGCTCCGTTGATGTTCTGTCGCAACACTTCCCGTTGTGCATGCGCAACCTGCACCTCAATTTGCGCAAGAACAGTCATCTGAAGCACTTTGGTAGATTGCAATACACGCTCTTCCTCAAAGGCGTCGGCCTTTCGTTAGAGGAGTGCCTCATCTTTTGGCGACACTCCTTCAAACTCATCACGGACGACACCTTCAACAAGGAATATCGGTATAACGTCCGCCATGCATATGGGGATGTTGGAGGAGATGCCATCCGTCGGGGCCGGGGGTACGCTCCATTCTCTTGTCAAAAAATCCTCACAGAACATCCCCCTGGCACCGGCGAAAGCCATGGCTGTCCTTACCGGCATTTCAGCCTTGATAATCTCCTGTCTCTGCTGCAGGCAACAGGCGTCAATGATAGGGAAGTTTTGCGGGGGGTGAAGGAGGACGTAGAGAGGAAGCGGTACCACATCGGCTGTAATCGTGTGTTTGATTGGGCTCACAAAGCCCAACTGAAGCGAGTCAAAGAGGACGGTAGCTGGCCAGCTGCGGAGCTGGATACCATCGTACATCCCAACACTTACTTCAAGCGGAGCTACCTTCTGAGCTTTGGCAAATCGGCTCATATGCCAGGAAAGGATGCGGACATGACAGAGGCATAGAGGCGACGACAGGCTAGCCATTTGCCAAGTCACCAAGGACTACAGCGAACATTGTCTTGATCTGCGTGTCATCATGGAGGGCGTCATTGCAACCATTGGATTTGCTCATTCATTCTGCTCAGTGACCGTCCTTGGAAGGTCGGTCGGATTCCTCATATTCACTTTCACCAGTCTCGTCACCCTCCAGAGTCAGATCATCGAAGAAGACACCGCTTTGCCTTTTGAATTCTTCAATGACGCTAGTCCGTCTGGCTGGTTTCCCTGCTCGGAGAATGTCCAAAGCATCTTCTGTCACGCCTGCCCGGACTCCCATAGCGAAAGTTATATCGGTTCCGGAACTGTGGGGTGAGCGGTCCTCAGCTTTGAAATGCGAAGACTCTCCGAGTACGAGGCCTTCCTCAATCAAGCTCTCGATTTTCAGGCGATTGGCCATGAAAAGTAATTTGGGCCACGTTGACTGCTGGCCAGCGAGGAGCATGCGAGCAAGTCGAAGGGGTGAAGGGTCGGATAATATGTACCCTGGGTGATCTCAGAGTCAGTATTGTCTCGTAGTACGGGCGTACCGTCTGTATTGTGGCCCGGACACGGTCTCGGAGCCCCAAATCCAGCCTGAGAATTGGTCTCAAAAATTCTCATTCTTGAAGGTTGATCAATTGGAGGGCACTGTTCACTTACAGAAGTCGCCGAGGCAGCTTTTGGGCCATATAGCTACGCGTCGAGTCAGCATAGCTTCAATTGGGGTCGGACACGACGCAATGACGTACTTATCGTCCCACTGAATTGTTGAAGCCATATTGCTGACTGAGAACCATTCAAGTCAGCACAGCTGTTACCAGGTCGTAATCGCATGTCGAGCCATCGACAGGCATGCAAGCTGCCGAACAGAACGGACTAGGAAGCACATACCCAGTCCTGGCCCAGGGGCCGAGGGAGAAGTTCGAGATGACGGAGCATCTTTAAGAACTTCTGCATTTCAAGCTTCAGATAAGTCTCTACTGCGCTGCCAAGATAACCGCCACGCCAACCTCTTCCCCTACGGTGGGTGACGGGTCTGCCTACGCTGCCTTTCGACGAATAGAAGAAAGCGTTTATATGGGGATTCACCTGGGAGACGACGGAAAAGGTCACACCGAAATGGAGATTCAAGGCCTTCAATGGGATGTCGGTTCGCAGACTGTGCCTGTGAGCATGGGTGGATGCGTTTCAACGGACGGAGAGTCCTAACCTGCCCTGCACCAAGCCAAATCAGCAGCGGCCCGTTTCAGACCAATATTTGCTTGAACCCCGGCGCAACAAGACCGGAGTCAGCTGGAGAATGTCATGGCGAAAACGGCACTTACATCTTTCCACTTGTGTCCGAATGCGTAAGGAACCTATGAAATGGAAGCAGTCAGTACTAGCTGATCCTCGCTCCGTGGCCTTCCAACCTGATTGAGTGCTGAAACATGTGTGGAGATGCTTGATCCCCGGGGCCAAGGTGCACTCGAAGGGTGTGATATACATACCAGACGACCATGACGGTTCTTCATCATCATTGGGATGGGGTTAAGTATTCCCGGCACCGCGGCAGAAGCGAGGCATGCGCTCCATATCACACAATCGGGAGCTGTGAGGTAATTCGTCAACATGGTCGGTGAGTGCGGATCAGAAGGCACGCAGGACACATTGAGTATCTTCCCAGTGAGCTCGTAAGCTTCTCGGAAGGTGAGGCTTCCCCCCGTGAACCACGAGCATTGCTGCGCCCAGCGTAAAGAATCGAAGCGAGCTCCGGTCTTCCAAAATCGAGGGAACCCTAGCCAGCGACACAAGAGTCAACATCTCTCAATTCAAGTTGGATGCAGGATTGCGGGACGCGTCTTGAGAAGGGTCCTTTCACGACGATAGCGCCTAAGTCGTGCCCTCATTCGACACCTGTCGGAAGTACACCTACAGGTTGAAAAGGGCTCGGCGCACGCTTTGATTCGGTAAGCCAGGGATGGCACGAGAAGTGCTCGAAGCTGCTCATTGGTCCGCGTGCACACGAGAGCCGCGACCAAAGCACCGCCACTGGTGCCCGTGACGATGTCAGGAAGGAGGGATCTATCCAAAAGCGCCTTGACCACCCCAAGATGGTACCAGGCAAAGTTAGCCCCTCCAGAAAGACAGAGAGCAGTTCTCCCAAAGTTTGCATGCAAGTGCTTGGCCAGCTGGTACTTTGCTTCCTTCTCTAGCCTCGAGGAGCGTAAAAGGTAGGCCAGTGAAGCGTGCAGCTCGTCCACAAAATCTTGAGCGAGATGCTTTGTCCCATAATAGGTTTCCGAATAGAGCCGTGGATTTTCCAAACCTACGAAATTGGTTTTGACGCAACTTTCTACCATGGCCCTCAAAGATGCGGTTGCTTCTCTAGGATTAGAACCCCCGCCGTGGTCTTGAGCCCGGCCGAGACCAGCTTTGAGTTGCTCTGTAGCGCGGGCTATTGTGGCATGATCGTAATATGCGTACGCTGCACTCTCTTTCCATCCCTCGTTGCCTAAATGGCCATCGAGCTCCTGAGCCGCACGTCTCCAATCTTCATAAGACGTTGCGGATCGAACCCGCCTCCTCAAACGTTGACGCGATCCGCGCCAAGTCACCAGTCCTTCATAAGCCCAGACGTACAGTCTGGTAAGCCAGTATAGAGCCCCCAGGCCCAGAATCCAGCCCAAGATGAGGAGCAGCAAAGGCCATTTGAATATCGTGTACATCAAACCCTCCCGTGTCTCATCCCTACTCCGTCGCGGCTTTCTCCTGCGGCGGCTCGCTGGCGCGTGAGGCAGCCTTCGACGGACCCGTTGGTGGATAGGCTTCCAGTCATTGAGAGAGACAAAAGAGTTCAAATCTGGAGCAATCAAAGCCTTGGCGAACTCATCAAGGTGGTCTGATTGGAGAAATTCGTGGTCATAGTCCGGGAGATTGAGGGGATCAAATGCATCAGGCGGAAAGCCGTAGCGAGTCTCGTGCATTTGGTGACGGGAAAGACTGCTGCAGATGTTCAAGCATTCGCACCATACTAGGCTCACCGCAGCTCCGTAATGTACCTTCGAGACACCGTCGTCTGATTGATGGCCCTTCTTGCGGGACAAATGCGGAGGCACGATGTAATGGCACATCATTGATAAATTAACTGCGGGATGGTGTTGCATGTATCTAAGATGTTTGGAATGATTTCAATACATTAATTATGATTGATACACCGTAGCTCACATCCACGTATTGTATGTGTATAGCGTATCATTTGACCTCTTTGGCCATCACTTAGTTTCTCATCATAACGCAATCGCAAATCAACCTTTCATGTGACAATTGGAGGGTCGAACACCATGGCGGCTCGGACTTGTCGTCTGCCGCAAAGAAAATGAAGAGGTTGCCAGCACAATCGGCAGCAAGCGCCTAGCTTGGTGTTTCCCTGCTGATCATGGGCTTGCATGCTTATTGCTGGCGAAGGCTAAGAAAGAGTAAAGCATCGGTTCGCAGTGTGCTTCCTTGATCAGTCTCATCATTACACAGTTTGCACGCTGGAGCGAAAGAGTCTCTCCGTATCTGTCACGGAGATGCCGAGGACCTTCATCAATGATGCTGTGATACAATCAATTCTCATCATACATCGTCTGCTCAATGTTGACAGCGATATGCCCGCGCGCGACTCCTAGGTCGCGACCCCTGCTAGATGTGCGAAAACGGACCTTCCTTGAGACCGAGATAGGATTGTCTGTTTGTGAGGGCTGTACTTATCGTAGCGACACAAGTGATGGAGCAAGTAAGACGGTATTTGGATAGAGCTGTCGTGGTTGGGAAAGCGTTCGAGTCGCCTCGTTCATTTCGAAGTATGAGGGTGCGCGGCTGCTGCTGCGAATCTATCTTCGACCGAACCTGCTGCACAAGGCAATTTCGCGTTGGCAATTACTTCTTCTTTTGTTTCCTTGGAGGAGTGATGGGACGGCCAGTAGTCATGCCACCGTAAACGTACTTTTGTTTCTTCTCTGCAGGCTTCAAAATCTGGGCAAAGCAACAAATCAGCAACTTCGCCATTTTGCCGTGTCAGGGATGCCTTATGCTTCATACCTGGAATGAGCAAAGCAAGCTCTCATCGACACTCATCATCGCCCCGGCATTATCAAACTCGCCGCAGTAATTCGGAGCGCTGAAAAGGGTGACCAATTGCCTCTTGGAGAAGAATTCGTAGCCATCTTCGACCACTTGGTGCGCACGGCAAATCAGATCCATGTCATGTTTTTGCAGGAATCTCGACACGACGTCTGGTCCAAAGGTGAAAGAGACGCCCCGGTCGTTCTCGCTCCAGCCAGTGATGTCCTTGTCCGGATCTGACCACAACAGGTCGCAGAGGAGACCGCAATCAGGGATCTTTAAATGTCAGTAACGACCATCAAGGCCCATCAATTGATTGCAGCTATAGCTACAAGATCTGCAGAAATCCACTCACATCTGTTGGGCGCATAACCCGACGAATTTGCTCCATGGAGTTCAGATCGGGGCTGAGCCCTCCGTGCATAGTAAAAATCTTCTCGTCAATGATGGCTGCGATCGGCAGACAGTTGAAGCAATCGGTGAAGGTCTTCCACAGCTTGATGTTATATCGCCTCTTACATTCATCGTAGAAGCCGTAAATTCGGTTGATGGAGGCACATTCGTGGTTTCCTCGCAGAATGAAGAAGTTTTCAGGATACTTGATCTTGTAGGCCAAGAGCAAGCATATAGTCTCGAGGGATTGCTTTCCTCTATCAACATAGTCGCCGAGGAATAAGTAGTTGGCCTCCGGCGGAAAGCCTCCGTATTCGAAGAGACGTAAGAGATCGTAGTACTGCCCATGAATATCTCCACAGATCTGGACACAGATGTGAGTCATACCTTGACGGATGTGACCAGAGCAAGCTTCTGCAGGAATTGAATGGCTTACCTTTATTGGAGCCTCAAGTTCCAGAAGAATCGGTTGAGAGATAAAGATCTCCCGTGCCTTTTGGCAAAGGTGACGGATCTCCACTTCTAGAAGTTGGACCTGCTTGCCTGGTCTGCTACCTCTTACCTCAAGCAGTCGGTCAATAATGGAATCCAGGTCCACTTCGCCTTGGTCCGCCATAATCTTGTGCCAAGTGGCGAAGCTTTAAAACTTGAAGATGATGGATGACGATTTTCGGACTGGAGGGCTCGGATCCTGAAGAGTTCAATATAGAGGGGTCTAAAGCGACACGACGAATTAGTTGAGCCATGCCAATATCAGATCGTTGTACATCCAGTTCACAAATGCAACCATATTGTCATTGCAGGGCCAGGAAAGACTCACAATTTGCCTCTCAGAGTCAGAAACCCGCAGCGCGATCTCTCGTGCGCTCGGCGTCGCTCACACTTATCTTCTTTCAACAACGTGTTCAAAGTTGAGGATGGTTGAGAGGTGGACCGGCGACAGAGGGAAGAAAGGGGTGGGGAGGGGAGGGGGAAGGGGGGGAGGTGTCGAGAAGGAGAAACGGTAGGCTTGTGGCTGTACGTAGTGTTGTTGATAGCGGCCGAATGTCGCCTCAGAGTGCCCTTGAGCCAACGAGCTGCGGAATAGTGTGTGCAATGGCGCGAGAAGAGTCCGCACAGTCTCTGCTTCTTTTTTTTTCACCGCACACGGTGTCGGGTTGGGTTGCGTAATTGGGCTGCGCGAGCACTATCGGGAGAACAGCAATCGAGTATTCCAGAGGAGCGGTAGATGTACAGATTGGGGTGCCGCAGACGGAGCGATGGCCTAGGAGTGATGAGGAGATGTTGCGTCCTTGGAGCCTGCGACCCGACGATTTTGTGTGTTGGTTGGCGGAAGGCACGTTGTGAGAAGCGCCATTTCTAGAAGAGTTGATCTTGTGGTAATTCTACTACGGAGGCGACAGTTTCCGTAGTAGAGCTTTTTCACTAGTGCAATCATTGCACTGCAATGATAGGGAATATATCTGCCAAATCGCTCCCCGGTACGTATTACAGGTATTAGATACTGAAACGGATCGTCAGGGTAAGACGCGCAAAAGCAGGTAGCAAGTGCTTGAATCCTTTGATAGCGGTAAGTTATATTGAATCAACAGATGAGCCCTAGACTGAGAGTACAAGATGGGGTCTATTGTGACCGTAGCCCTTGAATCGATCTTGCATTTCTTTTCCCACTTCGCGCATCCTTTCGGCGCCCTTCCCTGGCTGACACCTTCGCTCTCGATCCTTTCCTGCATGGGCCTTTTGACAGTGAATCCGCCAGAACTTCTCTCTCCTCCTTTGCCTCTTGTTCTCAAGACCCTGAACGATGTCTATAGGGCCTCGACTGTGGGAGTGGTCAGGTATCTGTCGAACCATTGGGGAGGTCCCTTCTGGTGGCGTCGTCCCGGGGCAGACCTCCCTCCTCCCATTTTGCTCCCAAAAGGGATTTGGAAATCGAGGCAGAGAAGCAGTGTGGGTCAGGTTGGGGCGCTGACCAAGACACGGCACTCCTGTCAAACCTGCATTACTGGTAGGTGGAGTGCCATGTGGCGTGATACGGCGGGACGAAGGGGGAGAGCTAATTTTCTTGTGAGACGGAGGCATGCACTTGAGCCGATGGCTTGAATGGCCAAACAGGCGTCTTGGCGGAGGCGAGAATAGGCGCCTTGGTGGTGACATCGAGCGCCTTTTGCGCCCTTCTATTGACCCTGTCAAATCTCGAGCCTCCTTTTCAGCAGAGGGGTCAAACTCCGAGCGCGTCCTATACTGGTTTCTGGGTGGCGCCGCACTATCGTCGGAATCCTCTGTGTCGGATGCATTGCCTTCGTCCTCAGCCTCGGGATCCGAAGTTGGAAAGCTCGGATCAATGTCCTGAGGAATGAGCTTCTGTTTTGAAAGTCTGCGCTGCTCGCGCGAAGAAAGCAAAGCCTCTTGTATGGCACGGTCTTCATCAAGAGTACCGATTATGAACGGTTCCAGCTTTGACTTGGAGCATTTTTGCTGCAAAGGCAACTCCTTTAAGCTGCATTGTCGCCTTCCTCCATGTTCATTTGGGCTCTTCGGATCATGAGCAGTTACTGATACTGCATCAGTGTCGATAGAGGACTCTGAAGCTAGCATGATTCCTTCGGTGGGTCGAACATGCTCCACACGAGCTACTGAAGTAGTTGTTGTTGTCAGGCTAGGAGTCCAAAAATGATACTCAGATCCTGCATCGCTGTCGTTGTCGGATGCACCAAAGCCCTCTTCATCGTCAGTCTCATTGCCATCGTTTGTAGATCCGTCCGTGTTGCAGTCGTCGCTTTCTTCAGCAATCTCTTCGTTATTATGACTCATGTGCAGCTCCTCATCGAAAGCCTCCTCTTCTGCCTCTTCAGCTAGCCTCCGTATCGCATACTCCTTCTGAAGTGTGTCATCTATTGTCATCCTATGCTTGTATGCAGTCTGTTCATTCGTCCATTCGTCTTCGGGGTAGAACGTCGTAGCAAATTCATGGAAACTGGTCGCCTGAGTCTTCTGAAAGTCGACGCGATTGAATGAATTCGACTCATTTGACAAACTAGAGGTATTGATGGATTGATCGCCATTTGCGTCCAGTGAGATTTCGATTGCAGCCTTGGAATGCGTCTGAGATGGTGAGGAAGACCCTGGAAGCGCTGGACCAGCGATCGCAGACAAAGAAGGCTCAACACTCTCTTCGTGATCCTGAGGATACCGCGGCTGCTCATTTCCTCTGTCATTTGATGAGGATACGCTGAGGGCCGCTGGGGTGGTGGGCCTTGCGTGTGAGGGTTTCATAGGACACGCAAACCTTAGCATACACGGACGCCTTGAGGGGGGCGCAATAGGACTGTATTCTTGCTGTGAAGATTGACGAGGTTCCGACATCCGGACTTGATTGCTAACATTCTTGATCTTGTTTCCGCATGCAAAACTGATGCATCGTCTCCTCCCGAGGGTTTCTTCGATCCTGGTTTCCTCAACTGTGCCAGTGGGGGAAGCCTGTTGACGTGATCCAGATTTGGTCTCTTGAGCTGCACTGACAGAAGCCATTGCTTTGGGTTCGAAGGAAGATAACTGAGTGTAGTTGGCTGAAGGCAAAGGCGGACTTGGGGTCGTGGTCCTAGCTGGACTAGTCATACCACCATCACTAACAAGATTAGGGGTATCGGCATCGGATACGGCATTTAGTTCAGGAGAACTGAGGAGCGCCTGCGTTAGTAGCGATGGTTTCCGAAAACTGGGGGAGGCGATATTCCCTGTCTCGCGCACAGAGCCCTCATCCCCAGAATCCTTTCTCTTAGAAAAGCCGATCCTCTGATCCGGTGGTTCATCGAGCTCAGCGGTAGCCTCATCCTCATCAAGTAGATTGAGACTAGTAGGCATGGTGCGACGCAATTTCGGTGACTGCATTATAGGCATTCTGCCTTGGTGGATCTGTGAGATATTTGACGTGTCGAGGAATCACTCTTCGAAGTTGAGAGCTAAGCACTGGTCGAGGCCACGTACAGTTCGAAGGGAATGGGAGGATTGATTTCGCAATCACTTTGCGGAAGGTCTCGGTGTGAAGTCCCTCAGGACAACGTCGCTATAAATGTAGAGGCGGCATGGTGGCGAATGGGCGAGTGAGATACTCGCAATTCTCAATTCCAGGTGTATCAAACAAAAGAAGACGCCCTAAGGCTTCATTGAGTGAACACTTGTGGCATGTGATTGTGGTGGCAACGCCTGAACCTGATGACTTTGAAGGTCAGAAAAGATAGGTATGGACAACCGTGGAAGGATGAATGCTACGAAGGCCAGAATGGCGCAGAGAGAAACCAGAATCAAGTGAGGAGATATAAGTATCAAGATAGAGAGAGAGATTAGCGTATCTGGATGCACATCGCGCGGGGGTCACAAAATTTCAGGATCATGAGAAGAGACGGACACTGATCGTGATATGGATCATGGATGAGCTATATTGTGGTTGATGGTTAGCGTTTGGATCCAGCGGCACATTCGGAGGGATCCTCGCATCTGGATTGATTACGCCATTCTGTATCTTAACCCTGCCGGGAAATGAAAATCTATTATTAAGCAACATGTACGGAGGTAGCTTCTTGCGAGTCTAAAAAATGGTCTCTCAAGTATGGTCTCTCACTGCTCGCTTGTTCCAATACAGCATCACAACCATCATACATGATAGGTAGCATCGACATTTGTTCTCTCTCGCATACCATCTTCAACTGATCTTGCACTAGATCTAGTCGACCAGTATTTAGGCCGCAAGATCAATGCTCTGACTATCGAGCCGGCGTTTTCTGTGCAAAAGCCGTGAGACAAGTTCATAGAATGGTGCCGTGCCAGGATAGAACCAACTTCGTCTCGAATGTGATGGCTACGGTATCAGAGGGACGATTAGTACTCTGGAACTACAATCCTTGCGCCTGGCAGCGATTGCGGGGGGACAATGCTCCAGGTGAAATTTACATGTAATGCTGCCCCTGAGCCTTTTACAACGATGTTCAAAACGCTAGCAATGTAATCATTTCGTACAGTACGTCCGTAGGCAAATATACATTACCACGGCCATAGAAGCGCGCTTTTACTACATTGTGTCCATTGCTTTCACCACGCAACAATCTGATCACATCTATAGAGGCTCGTCATGAACGCTCCCACATTCATTCGGGCTGCTGCCCGCGTCCGACCCCGTGTAGCTCGCAAACCATTATTGCGAAGGACTTACGCAGATCCCGTGTCTGACAAGATCAAATTGACCCTCGCGCTGCCACACCAGGTATAGACCTCTCCCCTCTCGACATTATTCCGAACGCTTGAGTAACCTCCTATCTGCTGACGTGTGAAGGCTAATATGTGGGATGAGTGCAGTCAATTTACAAGTCAACAGATGTGTACGTTGTGTCGCGGCGGCGTTTCTAAATCGAAATACCAATGACTTGGCTGGCGGCAATGTATGCTGATTCTATCCCGGCCTCAGCGTTCAAGTAAATATACCTGCCGAGTCTGGCGAGATGGGTGTTCTGGCCAATCACGTCCCTTCAATTGAGCAGTTGAAGCCTGGCTTGGTCGAAATCATTGAAGAGAGTGGTGGAAGCAAGCAGTTCTTCTGTACGTTGTGCACTCACAAGTGCGAAAATCCCTGAAGCACCACCTCAGCCCATTTGCAAGCCTACCGCTAAGTCCCTGGTAGTATCAGGAGGCTTTGCAATTGTGCAACCAGGATCTCAGCTTAGCATCAACGCGGTCGAAGGCTTTCCCCTCGAAGAATTCTCTGCCGAGGTTCATATACCCTGAACGATGATCATTCCAAAACACTGACCCGAGCCAATCTATAGTCGGTTCGGTCCCAGATCACTGAAGCCCAGAAGATTGCAGCTGGCGCAGGAGGCGAGCAGGACGTGGCAGAGGCCAAGATTGAATTAGAGGTTTGTGGGACGGCACTGAAGCACGTGTCTCTACTGACTCGATCACAGGTCTTGGAAAGTCTTCAGTCTTCACTCAAATAGAAGGAGGGGTTTGTCCAAGTCTCGTGACAGTACTGCAGCATGATACGGGTTTATCATCGCGTTCACTATCAATACGGAGCAAGAGCGAAGTCTCGAGGGGCTTTGCCTTTGCGGCCTCGCGCCTTCCAAAATTCATACCATTCGCAGGTCCTGAGAGCCTGCTTGTCCTTTGGCTCTTCGTGCTTGATATTTCTCTCTCTATCGGAAGCCTTGGTTTTTCGTCTCTTTCTCTAAGCCGTCTCTTTCGATTACATCCTTTCCTTTTAACAAATTTTTACTCCCAGTTTACTTTTTTCCCCCTGATCATGCCTTCTCCAGCCATGTCCAGACTGCGCCCCTCGGGAAGTTCACAGGATACTAAACGAAGGCCCCTGTCCTCATCTGGCAGCTCAGCCGGCATGAGTATCGAGCAAGGGTTCGTAGCATCCAGAGTGCGCGCTTTGCAACAGCAGCAGGAGGGAGAATCAGGATGCAAAACTCGACCACAATCAGAACGAAGGCTTGCGTGCTCTCTTACCAGGTCAAAAAGAGGCCCCTTCAATGCTTCCCTCGAGGATCTTCCTGGAGACCCTCGTTCCAGCATTGCGATCACGAATATGGACAATCGATCAAATCGACCGTCCGAGATTTCGGGTTGTAATCAGAGGGGAGCCTGCCGGGTCACATCAATCCCGGAGGAACCGGCTTCACGGACAACATCATCAGCGGACGTTGACACAAGAGGTGACCATTCTAACCACGAACACAGGCATACTCACATCAGAACAAAAACTCTATCCTGTGTCAAAGAGAGCATGTTCCCTCCCTCTGTACCTAAATTGGACAATTTTCATGGTACGGGACAGTCCTCACCTGCGAATCCCGTTCAGCACCAGCCAGCACCTTGCCCAGGAAAAGAACTTTCAAATCAAGATCAACTGGGGGCCAGGAATGACCGTGGGGGCAAACGTTGCTCAAGTAACATGATCTTATCCAGCAAAGCGTGTGATACGGGGATACTTGATAAGTCCAATGGTGAGGGCGCAAAAGCTTTCGAGTGTCCATATTCAATGGGTGATGCTGAGCACCAGACTTCGGATTCAACATCCACGGGAACAGGGTCCTACAATTGCAGTGACCGCGTGGTCTTGGATCAGCCGGGCCCTCATTCTCGAGATGGTTTCGACTTGAGAACACAGAATCGTGATTGCAACATCAAACCCACGAAAGCCTGCAGCAGCTCGAGCCCGTCAACTCCGGATGCGAGCATTGGCGATTCTCGAAAGCCTGTTGTCACTGAAGACAATCAAATTTCCATGAATCCTGAACTATGGGCGACTGAAGCTGGTGACCATCTGTCCAAAGACCCATTGGCAACCAAGTCCTGTTCGCGTCTCGAGACACACTCCAGCACCGAAAACTTGGTCTCCAACAATCTTAAGACCCCAGAACGGAGGCAAAGCTCCTTAACAACGGGCAATGTCTCAGAAGCATCCTCAATGGATCAGATAGAGCCAAAGTTGGACAAGCAATTTGAGAAAGATCTATCCCGTCGCAACGGATCTGTCCTTGGTGACTTATTGACAGGAAAGTGGCTTAGAACGGTAGTTGAGAGCAAGACACCGCAAGTAGATCGTCAGGCTTCGAGAAGACGGGGGCCAACATCTCCGTCCACTTACGGATTAGGCAAGGAAATTGATGGAGATGAGACAACAGATTATAATTCCAACAGGAGTCAGAAGGCAGAGGCCGGTGATGCTGCGTCAACAAGTTCATCGCGTCAAAGAATTATAGATAAAAACGCGAAACACGACGCTTCTGCGATACCTGACAGATCTACAATACCAAGGACGGCTACACCGCCCGCAAGCCCTGGCCCGCCGGCAGAGCAGCCAGAGACTTTCATGGAAGTGGTTTCCTCCAAACCGACCAAAAACGGCGCTACCCAAGAAGGCAGAAGCCCGTTCCAGCCGATCATGTCGGTGCCTGCTGAATCGTCGCGTGGTTCTCCTTTTGAATACCCCGCCTGCCCAAGCAAGTCTCATGCCGTCAATAGCGCAACGGCTGAGAGACCCGCCGCGGTACAATTGGGGAATCTCCGCCTGACAATTACACTGAAAGATGGTACTGTTGATGGCACGAACATACGTAAGGTCAAGGTCAAAATTCTTCTAGAAACCGAGGAGGATCTCATGGTCGAAGCCCATGTGAAGAGGGTGGAGCAGGAAGGCTGGCGTGACAATGCAAGTAGTCAAGGGTAGTGGAGTCCGATGTTAGGACCACTAATTCCAGATCCTTGGTGAATGATGATGATCCCAGAAACGGCTCGCGGGCTGTCGTTGTTCCTAATTGGCGGCACACTCGATCCTAGATATTTGGTTATTAGTGTCCAAGTATCCCTAGCTATTCCTCGAGCGAACTGGCGGCCTAATGAGGCAGTCCAATATCACGCGAGGTTACATTGCGCGATCTGCAGGCCTCAGGGGTGGTATATATCCTCAGGCATGACCCGGAAAGTCTCCCCATTCTTTCTTACATGTTGCCTCGTCTTGTCCCTGGTCAAGGGTTTTCGCATGTCGAATGCATCCTCAGCGGCCATTCTGCCGGTCAGGTCGTCACTGTAATAATCCATCACGCGCCGGAATATGCTATAGCCCATGCCCTTGTACAGTCCAATAGCAGTGTCGTTGCTCTGCCTCACAAAGAGGTCCACGAACCAAGCCTTTTGATCCTCACAGCCGCGTTCAAGAGCTAGCGTGAGAAGCTGAGCTAGACCAAGACGGCGGAATTGTGGTGCAACGGTAAGGGCAGTGACATGGCCATGCCACGGCAAGTAATGGGGCGTAAACTTCACCCACAGTGGATCTTCCTCGAGCTTGCCCATCACTGATCGAGGTCAGCAATGAAAGGGGCTCATGATGCTACTAGACAGCGCCAGGGCATACTGTAGCCGATGATATGACCCTGCTGGTTTTCGGCAATGGTGAAGAGGGAGGGCCATTTGGTCAGATAGTGGAGGTAAAAGTCGATATTGAAATTCTCGGTGAGGGGATCCAGATTGGTCAGGTTCATGCGCAGAAGGTCTTGTGGTTCGAATTGTCGTAGCGAAGTCATGGTGATGATACCTAGTTCTCCGAGCTGAATATTGAATTGAATATTTGTACCAATCTACCGGCCGTGAGACGGTACCAATCTACCGGCCTACTGTAAAAATACCGAGCGCGGGGTACCAGGCAAGCCAGGCTATAAGGGGTTTATCCCTCTTGCCCCAAAGTGGTAAGTAGCTCTTGATTCCGCGAAGAACGAATGCGTTGTCGTCGTGATTTCTTGGAGCTCTATTCACAATCGATCCCCCTGGGTCTGTGCCTGTCAGGGATTCCACAGGAGTGGCGGTCGTTTATACTACATGTTCCCGCTGCGCAATGCCCTCTTCACCTCAGAAAACCCGGCCACGACGGACATCTTCTACAAGTAGCGCAAGCTCAGCACTGCGTCGTGGAGCTTCTTGGAGTTCCACACCGGCTCATCGGAAGGCTTCCACAACCAGATCATCTCCCAACTCCGAGGCTCTCCTCTTGTCCACTCGAGAGGACGACTTGTTTGGCCCCGACAGCTGCCATGCTGCGGATGAGTTTGAACGGTTCCAGGACGAGACGAATGGGCTCGGTAACCTAGCTGAAGAATTGGCAGACGCATGGGATGACGATGGTGAGCACGCGCCGCGACCGACTCATTGCGGTGGCCGAGTGGACAGTGCTGCGACTCCACAAGCGTCAACGTCGGGCCGGCCGGGTCATGAGGGTGATAGCTCTGACTCCCAAGATGTCAATCTGTTCTCGGCGACGCTCGAAACCGAAATAGCTGCAGTCAACAACCTCGTCAGGCAAGAGTCCGCGACGGACGGCACCGAATACAAGGATATTATCTGCAGAGTAGCAGACGCACTCAGGGAAATGCCGTCACAGTCTAAGATGGAGAACGGTACATCACGGTTCGACTTCCATGTCCCTTTGCCTGCTGTTTCTCTATATTCAGCTTGTTTGCCGTTGCGATGGCTTCATGCTGATATATCACTCAAGCCTGATCGCAACCCACGCAGCCTTGACAGCCCACCTATCAAATCAAGCTCGCGCACTGCAAGCTCTCAGTCATCCCTTGATCTCTCCCCTAGCCGTGTCGCCAGAGCCTGAAGTCGTTGACGACATTCTGCCGCTCCTGGCAGCACTCATACTGGCCGTGCCAATTCAGCGCGCCCCTTGTCTTCTCTCCCTTCACAGTCTACGCGCCTCGACCACAGATCTACAGGCCTTTCTGAACTACCTCACCGACACAATCTACATGACAAGACAGACCATCACGAGCGCCACCCGGCGGTTACGCCTTGCCACAGACATTGTCAGCGACCTGCGCAGAGAAGCGGAAGCCCGAGAAGAAGCAGTCGATTGGATTGAGAAAGGTGCCTGGGACACGCGCTTGAGCGCTCGCGAATGTCAGAAAGTTTGCGGTGACGTTATTGGAGGCTTCGAGGAGGTCTGCCAGAATTGGAGAACTAGATTGATGGATGGCTTGGTAACCGCCTAAGAAGCCTGGTCGATTTGGTATCGTGTTCAGTATCTATGTCTGCAACGCTCGCGTTGCCCAAATATGCGAGGATAGCATGGAGCTGGGGTGTTGGTGAATCATGTTATCTCTACTGGACTCCATGCCAGCGCCCTGGTCGCATACGTCGCTAGTGTCTTAGTCATTGGAATCGCAACGTTCAGCTAAGATAGTTACATGTTTGGTATCGAAGTAGGGGGACGATGCACGCGAGGCTGTGAGGTTACGGCAGTGGCCATTGAAACAAATTCCTTCTATGTCGTTGCCCCCGCCCGCGCGGAACTTCAAGGCTTTACATTTCGAAGCTCAGGCCTGATCGATCGGCCCACACATTCTCGACTTTCCCTTCCCCAGGCCCACAAGAACCACCCCAATCTTACTGCTTGTTTCGCAAATGGGGGGGCACGAATTTGCCTGGGGTTGGTCTTCTCATAGGTTCCGCCGGGCTTTCTGTTCTTGCTGTTCCGTTAGAGCTCCCTGGCCTGGCGCTGTCGGATGAAGCATCCCTGCCAGCGATTGAACCCTTTAGAGCCCCAAGATATCGAGACGAGCCACCGTCGACAGGAGAGCCATCTACTCTATCATGACGAGCACCAGAACGCCATTTGGGTTGGGGTTCCACGGATGCTCCCTCACGAGACGGCATACTCCCTTCGTTCTCCTGCCGCCCTCGAGATGGAGCCGATGTATCTGCAGAGCCACGAAGGGCCGGGGGGATGTACCCTGTCGGCTTCTTCAGCGGTTGTGCTTCTTCGGTCGGATTGTCAGACGGCGCAGCTGAGATGCTGGCAGAGCTTCCCTGTTGCGTTCGCCTTGCTTCCTCTCGTTCACGCCAGGTTGGCTTGTTGCCTGCTAGATTGAGACGTGGGGGACCCGCGCTTGACGTTTGACGTTCAGAAGATGTTGTTGATTCCGATGCAGCTGGGCGGACTGGTCCATTACGGTCCGGGACGCGTGATCCGGATGTGAGCGCCGCTTTTTTGGCTTGCAATTTTGCCTCGGCTTCAGCCTCGCGTTGACGTTGGAGCGCAGCCTTCTCGTCCAGGGCTCTGCTCGGACAGCATTAGCATTCAAACGAGGGAGTCGACATGAAGGATCAACCGTACTTTCGCTCTTCCTCACGTTTTGCACGTGCCTCTATTTGCAGACGTTTCTTTTCGGCCTCCGCAGCTGCCTTCTCAGCTTCCTCGCGAGCAATTCTCTCCTCTTCCTGTTGGGCCCTCCTCTCAGCTTCCTCGCGCTCTCTCTGCTCGCGGGCTCTTCGTTCTCGGTAATCACGCTTCCTCTTGTTGACAGCGTTTTCATACTCTCGGTCTGCAGCACGCCGCCTCTTCTCGAATTCGTCATGACGGCGCTCAAGCAAGTCCTTGTGGAAGCTCTCGTATGCTGGGAGCAGACGACCGAGGCGGTGCTTCAGGATTACGTCTTCCTTGTGCCTTTTTTCTGCCTCTTGTAGTGTTTCCGCTTGCCACTTTTCATAAGCTGCTAGGTCCCGTTGACGCTGATATTCGTAATTTTGAGGCAAAAGCTTCATCTCCTCCTTTCTGAAAGCACGCTCTAGATGATCGATTCGCTTCCCTGTGACGCGCAGATTTTTGGACAGATCATTTTTCTCCTTCTCTAATTGCGAAATCTTGATGAGTCGGAGCTGATTGCTGTCGAGCTCTTTGACATCGACATCGCCAATGTTGATGCCCTTTTTGAGGATCTCTTTGATCTCATTCTCGTTGTTCTCTCGTCGAATCCGATCTTGCTCGTCCTTCATCCTCTTCCGCTCCCTCTCTCTATGCTCCTCGGCGAGGCGATGCGCTTCGGCCTCTTGTCGCTGCTGGGCGACGATGCGTTTCCTTGTTTCTTCCTCTTTCTGCTTCTTTTGCAGAGCATCTGACGCCAATTCCTTCTTTTTCTCAATTATCGCACGTCTCGCGAGTGTTTCCTGATGCTCTTGCTCTGCACCTGCCGCCGCCCGTGCGAGGGCTGCTGCCTTTGCCTGCTGTCTCGCTTGATTGTACTCCGGATCGACGTATTGGCAGGTGACGTACAAGGTCTTAGCCAGTCGAGTAAGTTGCGAGCGGACAATCTCGGCTGGCGTCCGCTGCAAACGCTGTATGGAACTTGTATCTCCATCAGCTGAACCCGAAATACTACCAGGATGTAGCGCTTTGGCGGAAGAAAAGATATCAGAATCAAAGGTCAGTACGCCGCTTGCATGATCTATACGCATTGCCAGGTCGCCTTTTTTGCAGCCGTTCATGATGAATTTTTCAATAGAGTAAGCCGTGACCTGATAGGGCTCCGGGAATTGGGCAAGCTGGTATACATATTTGAGCTCGACGGACTCATAGACCTGTGATAATTGCTGAAAGAGCCTTGTGAGGATCACCTGTTGGAGTGGAGCAATATATTTCACCATCTCCGGGTCTGACCCGATTTGGCTCAATATAGGAGAGATCTTCTTGCAGATGGAAAGCGGATGAAAATCGACCTCAAGGATCTGGTAAAGCTCTCGAATCTCCGGCTTGACTTTATTCAAAAGACCTTTGCTAAGTGCGTCCTTGAAAAGTACACCTCTTGTGGGAGCCGAGGACATGCCAAGAAGGTTGGTAAGCCGATTGTTTTTGTTCTTGCGAGCTTCATCAACGTCGACTAGAGCTCCTTTAGACCGTGAAGTGCTGATGACTGGAATTGACAGAGCGGAAAGTAGGACAAATGACGCAGATCTCACCATCTCTGCGTCCGTTATGGTTGGATTATCCTTCTTAAAGCTTTGACCTGCAGCCATGACAGTAGAAGCTTGTCTCTGTAGATTGTAATATCTGCTCCAGGCTGCGGCGTGGAACAGATAATTCTCGCTCACAAGAAATATGCGCGTGAGTTTCTCATAATAGTTCGCCATCATGACATTCTTCGCCGGTCTCTTGCTCAAGCTGAGCAATGTGTGGATGTCCTCTATACTTCGAAAGGCCTCTTGCCACAATTCAAGCTCTACCGCCACGTTTAATTGCTCGAAGCGAGTATCTAAATGACGCTGTAGAGTGTCGGCGTCGCTTAAATTAATGGCGTGCATTTGTGACTGGTACTTGGCGGCGTTCTGGACGTGGTTTCGCAGCATTTCGCAAAGTCTTCGAAATTCTGTCTTGCGTGCAAACTTTTGACAGAACGAAAAGGCCAGCAAAGCAGTTGACTGGTACATTATTTCCAAGCGTGCATTGTTCTTGAGGATTTCCAATACAGTGCGGTAAGTTTCCCACAGAAACTTCAGCCAAGGAGTGACAATGGCTCTGTCAGTACGATCTTTGGACTGCTCACCGGACACGGTAGAGAGGAGGATTGACTCGGGTGTCTCAATGGCCTCCAGATCTTCTACTGTCGCGCCTGTTGAGCCAGGCTCTATAGATGACTGAATTTGCTCGGCTTTCTCTTGAGCCTCGGCGACTTTTGCCTCGGCAAGCTGAATGAAGCTTTTCAAGACAAGCTGGAAAGACTAGAGTCAGCATGAAGGCGGTAGCGTCAGTCGCATGTCCAAATACCTCGATAGTGCCGACATTCGTATTTTGCGCCACATTTTTATACTGGTAAAGTCCATCCTTGGCAAGTTTGCCCTTCTTCAGGTCAACACATAACTCGACGAATTGAAGCATGACTGGTTCGAGAGAGGTTATGGGGCTATTCCTTGATCGCTTTGAAGTGACATGTTCATGTAGAATGTTGAGGGCAGCAGGCGATTGGTCAACAGCAATGAGCTCTTGAGCGCGCTACAGAGACACTTTAGTATCAGTACTTATACAGGATGACTGAGCGATCCCAAGCGCCGAGACAAAGGCAGCCCATAAGACTCACCTTGAGAACATTTTCGGGTTTTGTATGAGGTGGTGGAGGCATCTTGGCGGATGTTCCTGGGCATCCAGGCTGTCCGAATGTGGAGGAAAGGACGTCAGAAGCTTTCGCTACTGGAATAGGCGTGATAAGACTCCTAGCAAGGCAGTAATACAAGTTTGGAGTCTAGAAGGCAATCCTGAATTCTCAAACTTGACAGAGTAAGAAGTTTCGGTTGAAGTGCGCGTTAAGGCCATGCCAAGCTCTCGTCGCCGCGGCTGCTGCGCTAATCCTCAGCGGATCGCTTACGAGATGCGGGCATTAGTGCGGCTCGTTCAGCCTAAGGCCATCTCTTGACTACCCAACCCCTCCAGATCACAATACCCAAATCTTTCTGCGCGAGCTCACAGGCTATCACTAACGCCTCATCTGTTCACTGTACCTATTTCAATCGCAAAATTCTTAGGGCGACATCCTGGTCTACCTCTCCTGAGGTTCCACTCCTCTCCTGAACGGATCTTTGTCTCTCCGTTTGTTCCGTCCGCGTAATAACCTCAGTTAGAGCTGCCTTGTTGTCCGGGAACCATTCTCGAGCCCGTGGACAAGGTGTGGGTTTCTTCTTCCGAATTCCGCAGAGCTTGACCAGCTTCCCTGTTTCGCTAAAAGCGACATCATGCCCGCCGCCTACGAGGTCAGATCCCAAGGAGATGTGAAGAACAAGAAGCAATCCATGGCGGATCTTAAGTTGCGCCGTCTCAACGAGCTCAATTCAAGATTACGGGAAGATCTTGACCGACCTCGCATCAAGGTCTCCGAAGCATCAATGTCGTATGTGGGGCCGCAGGCTATGGAAAGTCAAGAACACGTGCTAATCCATGCCTCCTTTGCAGACTGATACAATATTGCACAAACACAAAAGACTTCATGGTGCCGTCGATGTGGGGTTCGGTAAGCTCGCAATACCATACGTTCCGGATGAATAGCTGGGAGCACTGTCACTGACAAACGGCTGCACCAGGTCGATAGGAGAGAAGATCCCTACGCACCTCAGCAGTCTAGTGGGTGCTGCGCAGTCATGTGATGAGTATGTTTGTCCCTCCTGGACGGCGATATTTGGCAAGTCGACGCTTGACTGACTTGAGAATCCAGGCTACCCTACCTTGTTCCATGTCGGGGTTTCCTTTGGGGCTTCACTTACTTGAAGTAAGAGCGTGTGCTTTCGGATAAGGGCGACTCGATTGTGATAATGATGAGCCTTCTTCTAGGACTCTAGTCAGCCAGCTTGAATGAGAGTGGCGATCATCCGCCCACTGTATAATCTCTGTCTATGTTTATAGAGGGCCCGAAAAGGTGTTCGTTCAGCAGAACTATTGAGCAATGTCTTCGAACTTGCGGCGGAGAGGTCCTGATAATTGCATGCTAGTCAGAATCACGTCTCAATGACATCCTGCACTTTCGTAATATTGCATGCAATGAAACTTTGCCTGTAGATCTTTAGCGTCCTTTTGAACCCTAATAGCGCTGCCATATTCTCAGTCATTTTGTACGATACTTTGATTTGATCCTAGACTTTTGCCGAAACTGTCTTCGACCTCGAGCCTCTAGAATGTCTTTACCTGCTGCTGCAGCCTCACCCCTGTTATCTGCACCTGTTAAGATACCCCGCGTGAGAATAAGTATGTTTTTTCACTTCGAGCCCTTTGAGTCCATCGAAATATCCTAATTGCAGGAAATGCAGTAGGATGATTGCTGCGGACGAGCACTAATGAAAGTGATGTCATTTAGCATTCTGCACCCAATGCAAGTGGATGCTTCGTGCTGCATACGTGGGTGTACTTCTTCTGTCGTGATATGTGATTCGTGTCTAAATTGGCTGCACATTGAGCGAACGTGCTCTACGTCTGGTTCACGGAGGAGCCAGCCTCAAGGCGGCTCGCTAGCAATCATTGAGCGCTTGAAAGATTTACATCTGGTCAAATTCCACAGGAGCAGAATGGGTCCTAATGATGATTTCAGTTTGCGCAGGAACTCCTATCAACGTTCGGGGACTCTTTGGGAGAGGTCGCTCTGATTCCATCTACCGGCGGTGTCTTTACAGTGGAAACGGTTCATGCCCCTTTCAGCTCAAATGACAACGAATTGCACACTACACAAATATGGGACAGGAAGGCTCAAGGTGGATTTCCTGGTGGGACGAGCCGCGCCCATGATATAAACATGTTGCATTAATATATGTTCGCTCCGGTGATCTAGAGGTAAAGCAGTTGAAACAGCTTGTACGAGATATTATATGTACGTGCTCCTGAAGCAAAACTTACCCACAGCATTCAGTCTCCAAGTCCATCTGAGAGCAGGCTTAACTTTGTAAATCTGGTATTTCCAGTACCTTGGTTCGAAACTGAAGAGTCTTCCATGTTCCCGAAAATAGAGCTGGCTGACTTTGCCACCGTATTAGCCCCTGGGAGAGACCTTGGTCATGTGGATCGGAAGCATAGACAGCCGTCACCCAAGCCAGTCCCGCTAGAGAAGTAGGTTACATGACACTGTGAACATGGACTTGACTGACGGTCGGCTTGAAAGCGAACACCATGGCAACCTTGAACGTACGGACAGTCCATCGCAAGAAAAATGTGTCGAATGCGCTTAGCCTAGCTGGCCCTCCTCTGCTTTGTTCCATCGGATGAACATAGTTCGTGGTCTGACGTACCTGTCAATGTGGTTTGTTTGGAGGCCGAGCAGCTTTTCGTAAGGGGAGAGGCTAGAGTGATTTCTCTTTAATTTGTGTACACTTCCCCCTTAGAGCACAAGCCTCTTTACAAGTCTCAAACATACTTCGGTCTCTTCCCGTTGATACTTGACATGCACGCAACTTCAAAGACGGCTCTCGCAACGACGTGTGAGAAATCCTCTGCACAATTGAACGTCATGTAAGCTCAGAAAGAATCATTTCGGCGTCCACTTCTTTGGCGGGAATTTGATCCGACAATTTATCATCCAGGGCAAGCTTAGTCTCCCCCAATTTGTAGATTTTCTCTTCAATCGTCCCCTTTGTGATAAGGCGTATGACCTCGACATCCTGTATTTGTCCAACACGATGCGCCCGGTTTTCCGCCTGAATGTCGTCTTGAGGATTGAAAGAGGAATCGAAGATGATAACTTTATTTGCACAGGCGAGATTGATTCCGGCGCCTCCGGCCTTAGTGCTCAGCAGAAAAACGTCAATCTTTGGATCCTTGTGGAATTCATCAATCATCAATTGGCGCTCTTCCATTTTTGTTTGGCCATCTAATCGGAAGAAGCTGACATTCAAAGTCTCCATGACAAGCTCCAAAATGTTCATCACAAGTACAAATTGAGAGAAGATCAGAGTTCTATCTCCATTTATTTTGAATTTGCCGAGTAGGCTCCCGAGGGCTTTGACTTTGCCCGAATCCATCCATGGATCGTCTCTCAGAGCGAATTTGGCGAGGGTAAAGGGATACTGGTTACAAAAAGAATGCAGCTCGACATCGTCCATGACAGTCATATCTTCAAATATGAGATTGATATCCCGGTCACGGAACTCTTTTTCTTTTAAACAAGCTTTTGCCATTTTGTTCAGGATTTGATCATCGTACAACCGACGAAACAGCATCGGGTGTATGGCGGCTTTCCGTAGTTGCATCAGAATGTTGAAATTCTCCTTCGAGTTTGGGTTGCCCGCACCTTGCGCTGTATTTTGAGCTGCGAACATGCTGCGGACCATGGTTTTCTCGCTTTCGTAAAGTTCAAGCTGAGATTGTGACATCTCACAGTACTCAACTCGGCGAAGTTTAGCTGGAAGGTCTTTGAGAACTTGATGCTTTTTGCGTCGTAAAACAAACGGGGCCATCATTGATTTTGCGCGTTTGATACGTTGAGTAGACAAAAGGGCAGCATGAGACTCGTCGTTGTCGTCTGTGGTCTTAGCTTTATGACTGAATATCGCTTCGAGGTATTCTCTCTGTTCCCTGAAAAGAGATGGCAGAATGAAACCGAGCAGTGACACAAGCTCTCGTAGATTGTTTTGTAGTGGCGTCCCTGTGAGTAAAAGCCGAAATTTGGTGTCGATCTTCATATAGGCCTCGTATCCCGCTGCTTTGCTGTTCCTAAGCATATGACCTTCATCGTAAATACAACAGGTGGGCCTAAGTTTTCTCAGGAAGCGATTGTCGTCTTTCGCCTTGGCCAGGGTATAGGTGGTGATCACAACATTTATTCCTCTGTCGTCCTCTATCTGGCTTCGGATCCCCAAGCGTTCCTTCTGGCCCGCATAATACGGCACTACGTTCAATTCAGGGCAGAAGACCGAAAACTCACGAAGCCAATTCTCGAGCGTAGAACCTGGCACTAGACCTCCTCTGTTAGCGTCTATTCAGTACCTCGCGTGTACCGGGAGCCTCCTATTTCAGCTACCACTTGAGCGGTCTCAAATTGGGGACATTAGAGGTGTCTTGACTTACCAATGATTAGATGAGGCCCCTTGATCCCTTTTTGCAGTAGATGAGCAAGGAATGCAATGACTTGACATGTCTTTCCCAATCCCATGTCGTCTGCCAAGATGCAAGAGACACCATGATGATACAACAAGGAAAGCCAATTCATGCCCACGACCTGGTAGTCCTTCAGGAGGATGCCTGTTGCCATGTTGGATGGTTGATCTAGGAATACCTCCTTGCAAGCTGCGCTTAATCCAATCTTCTGCGAGCCATCATTGTCTTCTTCAGCTGAGACGCCACGACTTGCTGGGGTTCCAATGCCAGAATCTTTCGTGCGAAGGACGTCTACAATCTCTAACTCACCGTTCTCGTTCATAGAGCCGTGGATGTCTATGCCCCACTTACACATTGTGTCCTTTAAAGGCTGCGAGAGCTCCTGACATTTTCGCACCAGCCCATCAATGGCTTCATACGCCTCCCACATTTCCAAACATTTGTCGACAATCTTATCGCCCATAGCTTTGCTCCTTCGTGCTTTGTTGCTCTGACCTACGGCCTCCGGAATTGAAATTTGACGCACAGTATCTAGAGAGGAGAAAGGTCTCTGCGATAACAGAAGCTTAGCTATTTGTTCGGGTATGGCAGCAATGTCCATGACATCGGAGACTGAGCATGTATTGAAAAAGCCCAGTAGATTGGCCTCCAGATTCGGATCATCTCCACTGGAATCCTCCCCCAAACCAGAATCAGTCTCCTCTGATTCAGAAGGTGCAGGATGAGCCTGATGAGACGTAGTCGAGGGTGGCTTGGGCACATGTCTTTTTTGGCCTTGAACCAGGCGTCGACGAGACCCTTGTCGATGTGTGCCTTTCTCGCTCAGCATTTCGTCGATCTGCAATGACATTTTGGGATACTGTGTAGCTGTCCATTTTTCATGGATTTTCTGAACAGGAGCTTTGATTTGCTGCTTTGCAGCCGGCCTTTCCCGTCCTGAGTATGGCAGATTCTCGTAAGGAGACTGGCGCACATCGGTCAGCTTAGCAGCTGCATCCTGTCCATCCGACTCGATGAGGTGTTCTAGAGCATCGTCAAAATTATCTTGCCGATCTAAAAGAGCCATCCTGCATTCTAAAATCGATCGGGTGGGCAAAATCCTACGAATGCTTTTGATTTTGTCCCTCAACTCGTGATCCTGAATGTCAGTCAAGGTGATATCTCGTCTTGGTTCGATGACTTCCGTCGCCGATGTTATTGCTGGATCAGCCCTGTTGTTGGGGCTTGCTAACTTGCTTCGACCGCCATTGTATGCATTTGCGAGATTACCTGATGAGTGTAGAGGCGCAAGTCTTCCAGGATTATGGTTGGGGTGGCGTTGGTTGTAGACTGAGCTGGAAATCATATCTTTGAAGCGTTTGACGTCTCTGGCTTGACTGGCGTGATGAGGATGAGCAACAAAAGAGGATGGCTTGATGTCCGCCCTCTTCGGTTGGGTGTCCTCGTCGGAACTATCGCCACAATAGATTGGTCCACCATCGTTAGCATCATCATCATTGTCATCGTCGCTTATGCAAATTACGGCAGCCAGAGGGTCTGATGGTTCCCTAGCAGCAACATTGGGAGGCCGGAAACTGGTCCCGGCAGGCGCCAAAAGACTCCCGATAGAGGAACCTGTCGACTTTATCGGTGCTGCAGGAGAAGAAGCTGTAGACGGTTTGTTTAATGGCGAAGATGCTGTTACTTGCACAACTGATGCTGGCCGACAATTACTGTCACCGGTAATTGTTGAGACCCCGTCATCAACCTGCATTGATTGTGTCAAGATTTGCGACTGTACAGTCACTGATTGAGTGCTCGGTCGTTGGGGCAACGGTACGGTCGCAACAGTTTCGTATGTGTTGAAGATGTCGTCGCCACTGTCATCCTGAGAATCGTACGCTTCGGGATCAAGCCTTCGTTTCTTGGACGGTGTCTCATTGGTTGACTCCATTGGACACAAAGAGATGATACTACTGAGGTTAAGACGATATAGCAGGACGGAGCAGCTTTGAAAAGCAACCTCCACAGGGTCGACAAGCGATTAGACGTTAGGCTCTCAACGCGATATGTAGGTTAAGCGACCAGATCGAACCTCGTGCATACCAAAAAAGCCCATACCAAAGCCAAACAGGCCAAAGCGAAGAGCGCTGAACGAGGATTCAATTGCAATCGAAATTGAAGGTATATCTCAAATTCTCACAGGCTGCGAAGTTGAGAGAGGAGGACGCGTCTAGCACGCGCTAAGGGGGGTGATGTCATGGCTTACTATTATCACTTTTCACTACATGTACCTATCATGGATCCACGGTCCACCCTTTGCAAGCTTACTGTTGGTGCACTACCGGCAATTCGCTTCAGAAAGGCCACATAGTCGGTAGCATTCTGACGTCACTTCAATGGACTTGACTGCCAGCTTGATTGCGCAAAGGCGTTGTCAAATATTGATGTGAGAAGTGAAGCCTACAAGTCACATAGTGAACGAACCTCCGCATAATATTCTACAAACAAAGGTTCTTGCATTGTATGAAAAATATAAGCTATCCTTGGAGGCCCGTGAAGCAGTCTTGGGTCTTTCCTCTTCGCTGGTATCAATCGAGCCATCCTGGATTTCTTCCACTGTTATCTCAGGAAGAGCTAGTCATGACTGCACGACGAAACATTTTGAACGGGAATTCGACACTTGAAACGGATGACGGCACTAAAGTCATCCCTGCTGTTTCAAAGACATCAGGCACTTCACCAGCCGTGCCAACGTGAGTTTTCAGCATCTGCATCGGCCTTGATCTCAGTAATTCATGCTAAGCAAAATACCACTTGTAGAATCGTCATAGCGAAGCTTCTCGGCTTCACTGCAGCTATGGTCATCGGTCCTATCGGAAGCTATTTTCTCACTTTAAATACTATTTTCAAAGGTACGAAGCCATTAGTGCTCCAGGTATAACATCTCTGACCAAGACAAGGGAATTCTACCTGGGCTGGAGCTACGGCGGCAGTCATGGCCAATGTTGTGCTCATTGCATACGTAATTGTTGCTTTCTGGGATGACGAGAGTGACCAGTTGGACGAGAAGATAAAGCTCCGAAAAGGGCAATAAGTGCCATCGGCGCCAAATACCATACAGGCCACATAGCCTGCGGAGATTGTTCCTCAAGTCCTGACTGGTAAAGACTTGCTCGCTACACATGAATAGCGCCTGATATGCAGACTTTAGGTACACTCGTCATATCTGCAATGACCTGTGATACCGAAGGTGAAGAAAAATGAGCATGATATAGACCTTCTCAATGCTTATTGGAGAAGGGATGAGTCCCTTTGTTATTGCAAAATATTGTCCGTCATGAAGCCCATACCATGGGAGCACTCTAACCATACGAACCGTGAGCAATGTGCGCCTGCGATGTCCTTATCAAACTCTACAATCTCGAACGTCCATGTTAATCCACGATCTTGTACTCCTATTTGCGCATTCATCATCTCTCGTAACGCTTCCCTGCTAAATCTTCAACCTCTGCTAAATCTCTTCTTCAACCAACCTTTACGTTTCTCGGTCTCAACAGCCGGCGAGGGCGCCTTCTCAACCCCGGTCTTGATCGCAGGATTGTTGGGCCCAAGCTTGATAGGCACGCGCGGCGTGACATTTTCTTTGGGAGGAAGCTGAGGCCCTGCATTTTGCGGTGGCTTATGAGGAACCCCATTTCCTTGATAGGGATGGTTGCTGCCGACCGCTGCCCATGACTGACCGTAGCCTGGGTGACCATAGAGTGGGGAATTCTGGCCATGCTCCTCGGAAATGGGGCCATGAAGATTAGGACCTCCGCCGAAGCCACCGAAGCCATAGGTGTCCCCAACATCCGCCTTTGGTCCGGGCTGCACCCTGTCGATCGAGCTGTTTTCACTACTGGGATCAGTTGAGTTTCCCCAAGCGTCGGTCACGTGGCTTCCATTGGAGGCGGTGCCAACTGTGTCGTAAGAGGGTTGATGTCCATGTGTCGGATGAAAGGACTGCTGGGTTGCAGTGGGTTGATTGTTTCCATAGAGCGCAGGATCCGAGTTATTGCGCGGTCCGAAACGGCGGTTATGGACCCCGTTATACGGTGTCGACGGGGACCCTGTATTGTCATAGAAGCTTTCGGGTCTGTTGTGGGCCATGCGATCACCCTGGTGATTTGTCGTATCATTTGGACCTTTCCTCAGAGAAGTTTGGCCTTCTAGAACATTAGTGTTCGATCAACATAACGACATGTGCGTGATCGGTAAACAACATCAAGCCAGCAGCGTGCGGTCCTTCTTTGAACTGCGCACGCATTTAAGGTACGGGAATTTGGGAGGGGGAAGAAGTTGCTCCGTACCACTGAAGTAACTGCTCCGACGAGTCTGCGCGTTTGATGGATTTGGTGTTTCTACAGCAAGTCAGCTCAATCGCCTGGAGCCGGGCAATGCTCATTATGGACTTACCAGCTCTGAAGGACTGCCTCCGATTGTACGATCCATCTATAGCAGCCTCGAATGAACGTATGGTATCTAACGGCCGTTCCAATCGAGGTCGTGTTGGATTGGACCTGTCGGGGTCCACTAAATTCGAGACGCTATTTCAGCCCAGCTCTTCAATCACGACCCGATCAGGGCGTAGCATACCAATGATATTTCCATCTGCATCGCGGTGCTCGAGATCTCGCAGCGAGGTTACTGAAATCCCCTGCGTAACAGCGATATCGGCTATTCGTTGTCAGCTCGTTCTACATAAGTGATCGAACCGGTGAGGACGAACATGGCTGAGCTTCGTTGATGGCCTTGGAGGGGTCTGCTTTCCCCTTGATATGTAATTTATGCTTGGCTTCCGGAGATTCAAACAGATCTTGTTTGGTGACGGAGGATGAGGATGATTTGCGAAAGCTTAGACGTGAGCCTGTCCTGCTCCTTGCCATCTCTCTTCGAAGCAATATTTGACAAGTTCCGACGTGAAGTCAGTGGACTGCAGGATCAATCTAGTCTTTCCCAGGTGGATGGGTGGATAAGCACTGTTGAGCGAATGAAGAAGTGGGATTGACAGCTCCGCCACACTGCAAGATGGCGTCTGCGACGAGGGGGAGAGGCCGTGTGAAGAGCGAAAGGACATCTAATGGTGGATCATATATCGATACGTGTCGAACCGACCAAACGAGTGAAAGTTTGAAAAAGGAAATGAGTATTTGTTGCTGGAGTGCAGCAAAGTCTGGACAGAGGTACGAGTGGAAATTTGAGTTATCAGTTGGTGTCGGATAAAAGTTAGGTGGGTCCCGTCCTGAGTGATTCGTGGCCTCGGGCATTAGGAGTTTAGGACCTTCAGCCTACAGTACTATTAGCGTAGACAAGTAATCCTTGGCATCATTTTTTGCGCGTACCCACTCTGGTGGCTTATATGAACTCCATAAATAAAACGTTAAACATAGAGCTATTAGCTAGAGTAAGTATATATATATTAAGGAATCGAACGATACGTGACGTTTCTTATATTCAGTGACAATTACGTATAAAAAAGGTTTTATTTACGGATAAAATTGATTAACGGAGAAGTTGGGCCGATAATAAAAGAACAGGATCCGCCTTCAGTTATATTTAATGTTTTTATATTAAGGCATTCTACATATAACGCTTAAACATATTTCTTCTTTATAAGGGAGTAAGCTAGCTGGACTTTCCTCCGCTGCGATTTAAGGGTTCTAGATTCATCGCGGAAATACCCCGCACAGCAACTTTTTTGGTCCCAAGTATAATGGCGTAAGCCGCAGCCACGTCAGGAGCGTCCACGCCCCCACTCCCTACTCGTAATCGAGCTGTTCCAAGGAGGGGGCAGTTTATCCAGTAGGCATGGAAGGGTTCAACTCAATTGGCCGAGAATCAATAGTGGAATTTCCCTGACACGGCGTTGGAGTATGGTAGGCCAATCGGGCAGTCCCAGTTCATAATGATCCTAGGTGCAGCGATGCATGTATGGTGGAGGTTGGAAAGTTCAAGGAGCAAATCAGGAGACATTGTCTCCTGATGGAGTATTTGTTCGATCTAATTCATCTTCATATCGCGTGCATCCACCGTTCACGAGCTCGCCAGCTGTATTGCAACCTCCAAGCCTCCACTCTAGGGCATCTCAAAGGGGATATCAGGCGTCTTCATGACCCGGTGATCCTTCCACTTCTAAGACTCAGTGACTTGGCCTAGATCGATGAAGGATATAACATAATTCGCACTGACGCGCCAAACGACTTGGGTGGTAAATTGTGGGCGAACTTGGCGCGTACAATGCCCGAGTTTCCTGCACCACCACACATCGCTCGTTAGAAGTGGCCATCTCATCGTTGCTCTCGGAATCCTGGCTACATACCATGAGGGCGCGTGATCTTTCCCCAAATGACCCTGAATTTGGTGCCCCGCGATTCCCGGGAAGCGCGATAGACGAAGGCGACTCTTTTGCCCAAGTAGAAGCTGGAAGGGGTCATCAGCAACTAGGCAGATGAAAAGTGTTTAGCTGGAAAGTCTTGACCTTGCTGCGCTCGGACTATCGACGCCCTCAATCTGGACCAGGCTAGCAAAGATACTGTAAGTACGAGACCATCGCTTCCTTCTCCAGCATTGCGTACCTAACACCTGGGTTGGTATTTCGCTTTCCCCGCTGATAACTCAAATGTCGGCCCCTAAGGAAGACGTCCGTCAACAGAAGCTTCAGGGAATTGGAGCCCAGGACGTCGAGACAGCTCGGTGGTTGCGGATACGATCATGCAGGGATGGAACGGATGATGCGAGCGTACTTGACATATACTGTAGCCTGAGGTCAGCAGGATTCTTGAACGTTGGGCAAATGCTTCCGACTGAAATCCCAATGATCAGTAAGTTGGGGAGAACTGACATCTGTGGCCTGCCTCGGACGGCATGATGCACAATTTGGACACACTGATGGTCTTGTGATCCTGCTTTACGGAAACGATGCTGCCTCGTTGGATTGTTTCGAGAAAGACTGTTGGCCGTCCGGCATCAGTGCGATCAACCGACAAGCTAAAAGTTATCGTCCGAGATTTTGCCGAAGCGCAGCGAGCCGCTCGAGCCCCTCGAGCTCCATTCCCACCAGCTCCCCATCAAAAGATTTGCTCCTATCAACGAACTGTATGTGTATCTTGGCCATGGCATGATGGGGTTGATGCTTCTGGTGACTATCACTAGGTCTAATTAAGCTACGTGCTCTAGATAGAAGGTAGATTAGAAGATGTTCCCAATTTTCTTTCATTTTGGATGGGGACGACGTGGACAATGTCCATTTTTTGAGTCTTCATGTATCAATTCCATCAATGATGCGAGAGAATCGCTCCGTATTGAACGTGGAATTGCGAAGGATTTCATCAGCTATGGTCTCGTAGCCTTGAGCTGATATGGAAGCTATGTATGCCTTAATAAAGGTACTGGTAAGTGGTAGTAGAACTATGCGCATCAGGGTGGGCTGGTGGTAGATAGGCAAAGTACCTGTCATACCTCCGAACGCTCCGGAAGTGGGGCTTGATCTTGGTAACAGCCGCAACAACATTTGGCCCTTTTTTTGACGTGATCCAGCCTGCGACATTGCCTCAAGTCTTTGACAGCTTTGAGAGCACCCAGACTCATTCGTTATCCTCATCCGATCTCGTTCCTATTCTTCCCATTACCTACTTGTATCTCACGGCATCTGTCCCCCGCCCCCCATCCACCCAACATCATGGCACACACCATGGTGCACCCATCACAGTCTGATAATGCTGGGTGAGTCGGCCAATGTGTTTTCCATCTCCAGCGAGGTACTGGTTGACTGCGCTCTATTCCGTGAAGACTGCAAAAGCCGCTTTCAAGCTCTTGTTGGTCCAAACATCAATCAAATGAGTCATCACCTGAGCACCAAGGCTGATTATTGTGATCCTATGTCCAGTACCATTGAGCTCAAAGACAATACTATCATCATTGTCCTTGGCGCGTCGGGTGATCTCGCTAAAAAGAAGACTGTGAGCTATTTCTACGCAGAGCTGCCATCGGCCCCAAACCGGCTAACTAACGACAATAGTTTCCAGCCTTGTACGGTCTAGTACGTTACCTTCAGATGCATGCTTGCATTCTGTCTCTTCCCCATGCTTATGCACTCTAGCATCGCAATCGTTTCCTTCCCAAGGACATTCGCATCGTCGGCTATGCACGAACGAAGATGGACCATGAGGAATTCCTCAAGCGGGTTAAATCGCACATCAAGGTCCCGACGAGAGAGATGGAGGAACAGCTGGATGAATTTTGCAAGCTTTGTTCATACGTCGCTGGGCAATACGACCAAGATGATTCCTTCAGGGCCCTGAACAAGCACCTGGAGGAGATTGAGGATGGTCGGCAACAGCAGAATCGAGTCTTCTACATGGCCCTCCCCCCCAGCGTCTTCATAACCGTTTCCCAGCATCTGAAGCGAAATTGCTATCCGAAGAACGGCATCTCGAGAATTGTAGTGGAAAAGCCATTTGGCAAAGATCTTGAGAGTTCTCGCGAGCTTCAAAAGGCCCTCGAGCCGGACTGGAAGGAGGAGGAGATCTTCCGAATCGATCATTATCTAGGCAAGGAGATGGTGAAGAATATCCTGATCCTCCGGTTCGGCAACGAATTTTTTGGTGCTACCTGGAACCGCAATCATATAGACAACGTCCAAATCTCTTTCAAGGAGCCTTTCGGCACCGAGGGTCGGGGCGGTTATTTTGATGAGTTCGGTATCGTCCGGGACGTGATGCAGAATCATTTACTACAGGTCCTCACCCTGCTGGCTATGGAGCGGCCAATTTCCTTCTCTTCAGAAGACATCCGCGACGAGAAGGTCCGCGTCCTCCGAGGGATCCCCAACATCGAGCCCAAGAACGTCATCATTGGGCAGTACGGCAAGTCTCTAGATGGCAGTAAACCCGGCTACAAGGAGGACGAAACTGTCCCCAAGGAGTCCAGATGTCCCACGTTCTGCGCAATGGTAGCCTACATCAAGAACGAGAGGTGGGACGGCGTGCCATTTATACTCAAGGCTGGTAAAGCTCTCAATGAGCAGAAGACCGAGATTCGGATCCAATTCAAGGATGTTACGTCCGGTATATTCAAGGACATCCCTCGCAATGAGCTTGTCATACGCGTGCAGCCTAATGAGTCCGTTTACATCAAGATGAACTCCAAACTCCCCGGCCTCAGCATGCAGACCGTATCCACCGAGTTAGACCTCACTTACCGCCGACGCTTCTCTGATCTCAAGATTCCGGAGGCCTATGAATCTCTCATTCTTGATGCTCTCAAAGGTGATCACTCGAATTTTGTACGAGACGACGAGCTTGATGCCAGCTGGAGAATCTTCACCCCTCTCCTTCATTACCTTGATAGCAGCAGCGACATCGTGCCCATGGAGTATCCATACGGTATGTACGAATCTTTCTCGAACCAATCGTGTCACTGTTCATTGTCGCTTTGGCGACTGCTGACCATTGATGCTTACCCCTGATATCCGCGTACAAATGCTGAGTGTCTGAAGGCTCCCGTGGCCCCGCAGTGCTTGACGACTTCACGTCGTCCTATGGATACAAGTTTAGTGATCCAGCTGGTTATCAATGGGGTGGCGCGCAAGCGGATCCGACAGGCAACAAGCTGTGAAGGGCAGCGGCGCTGCACCAAGCGCTCGTGCATGAACCATTCTGAGTGCGGATGGCCAAGGTGGGGAGAGGAGGATACAGTCGCGTGTGCAAAGTCGCTCCCATGACTTGTTACACATGACGAATGTGCGTCATCATAGATTTTACTATGTGTATGAGGCTCCTAGAATACATGATCAAAGCGGACGTGATGTCCTTCGATTTACCCTCCAGCTTGAACGTTTTCGTGAATGAGCTATCGTCAGGCCATGTCCGCGCCAATGCCCCTGCAAAACGCCAAATTTGAACAATCCGCCGCTATGCTTCAAACGCTGTTGCACCCCGGAGTGATTGGACGAGATTGTGATATTGGGCTTACTCCTTATGAGAACTGGCCGCCGCCGACACCACCCAGATCCCCTGAGTTATGCCCATTGAACATAGGTTCGACTGGCATGCTCCCTGCTGCCGGCCGATCTCGCGTCGGCTTTATGTCCAACCCCGCATTCAGCATGGCCATTCTCAGAATTCTCAGGTGCGCGATGCGTTCGTAGATTTTGGCGGTTTCCGTTGCCTGCCCTTGAACCTGGCCCCTTGTTTCTGCATGTGGGGCGAGCAGGAGACGATCGACAGGATCAAGTCGGGCATCAAGTTCACCTCGTTTAATCATTTGAGTAAGTTCGAGCTCGATGGTGGAGATGTCCGTAGTGAAAGCATGGGCTAAGGTCTCGAGCGTGACACATGAGAAAGGCACAAAGTATTGCTGGATTGCCTTCCTTCTGACCTTGTCTAAGATCTCCGAGAAACAAGGCTGAAGGTAAATGTCAAGCAAGTAGTCCGCTCGCCATCCCTGAAGAATCGACAGACAAGAGGAATACTTGGAAGAGATGAAGAATGAGATAGCCCGTCGAACGTGAGGCTCTAACTCAAGATAATTCCGGAAGGTCTTGTGCTCCAGGACCTTGGACTGCAACTCCGCACGGCTGAAAGAAGCAAGAGCGCACAAGCCACCGTAGACTGCGATATCGTTGGGTGTAAGGACCTCATTGAAGGCCTCCTCATCCAAAGGGTCATCAAGCTTGGCTTGAGTCATACTGGGATCCGTGTTGATGAAGCCCTCGGCAGCTTTTTTGTACTCACGGGAGGCTAGATCGGCAAGCGCAAGTGATGAAGAGAGCTTCGCGGATTGCTTTTTGGCCTCTTCCCACTTCGTGGTGCCGCTTGCCCCAATCCGTTGGGCGTTCATCGTGACAGTGTACCAATTGCGCTGATCAATTGAGACGTGGATCAAGTGCATACACATGGTGACCATGTGGCTGCTGGCAGTCATGTGATCATACATCTTGCTGAATGACTTCGACGAATTGGCCAGGTCTCCTGTACGTTGATACTGCTTGCCGAGGTCCTGGTATCCCATCTGATGGAGATATTCAGTCATGCAGAGAGAGCTGAACGATGGGGAATGGGAGCATTTACCCTAATACTTTCTTTGATCAGGTTGTTCTTGTAGCCCTTCAGTTCCGTTTCCATCTTATCCGTTTCCGTTTTGACTCTTTTTCGTGTCCTCTCGACCCATTCAATGTCTGATATTGCGTCTCCATCATTGGGAGCAGCTTCTGCTAACGCGCTCACTGCTTGCTCGTATCGGCCCACATCATCGCCTCGTTTTGCCTCTGCGACAGCAGCTTTGAGAGCTTCTATGCTAAGGTAGGTGGACGAAGTTCCAATGAGATATAACCTTTCGTATCGCGTACGTCCTGTAGGCCACATAAGTACGGAGAGAAGACGACAGAGCTCTTAGTCAGGGGCACCACCCCTGTAATTCGATATGTAGGCCTCCAGATCCAGCTTTGGGGTCTCTGTATTTGGTGAACAAGGCGCTGATAGTGAGACACCACGACATTCACCTACCATCCACTATTACGTGACCATTGCACCGTAGTCGAGCCAGGAGCGCATTCTCGTGCGAAGAGTCCATCCCACAAATGTTGGACGCAAAGACCGCAAAATGCACTGTTGATCGAAGTACCCTCGCTTGCCTCGGAAGTGGACGAGGGGAGGCGGAGAGCGCCGGAGTAAGTAGTGAGCTAGGCTTGCTAGGCTGCACAAGCCCTAGCGCTAGGTTGTCATCGTACGATTACCCAGACTCCCTTAAATCAGTACAGGCTTACACTATATCGATTCCAAGTCCAAGCTCATCTAGGCTTCTCACTTGTCCTTGTCACGTCAATGCGGCAACAGTGGAGGGGGCGAAATATCTCCTTGTTTCCTTTCTAGTCGTTTCTAAGGCCGAAATGATTTCATAGGCACTCCTGATCTGTGCTCGTCCTGATCTCAGCTGCCCGAGAGAGGGTTTGGCTGAACGACTGTATCTGGCCAGATGGGCCTCTGGATCTTGCAGAAGTTCAATATAACATCCTAGATATCATAGACACAAAGCTCCTTGTGGGCAAGCATGACCCCATGCTGGTTCATAGATGTTTGATCGCAAGGCTTGTATTAAGTGTGCTGCCAAACATGACCTAAGCAGCATACCCGAGCAAAGCCTAGAGGAACCCAGCCCACAATGAATCTTTGATGATCCCTTTCCTCTCATCGACTTTCACTCCCTCTTCGCCAAGAATTTTGACCTTCTCTGAGTAATGCTTCCCTCCCAAGCCCCATTCTCCTCCGAAGCCACCAATGCCACCGTTCGCAGCGACTATGCGATGGCAAGGCGCTCGGGGTGCAAAAGGATTATTCCTCAAGGCCTGGTAACAAAGTAAGATTAGTAAATTTGACGGTTGTCAAGGTTATGAGGAGCCAAGGATGAAAAGAAGTTAGAAACTAGAGAACAGATCGGAACCTTGCATATGCATCTGGCGCAGGCTTATGTTGCAGCGCAGAGGAGAGTGAAGGTATTGACGTACGTTACCGACAGCTCTCGGCGAAGCATGAAGGTGATTAGAGAGGGCAAGATAAGTAGAAACATGGCCTTTGGGGACTTGGCAGAGAGCTATTAGAACCTTTTTACGGAAAGCAGTAATGTGAGATGCTTCGATCAGCTCACGCAGGCCTTCATCAATTGTTGCGGCAGGTGGATGTGAGCTTTTTGAAACCACGGACGACCTGAACGCCTTTCGAATGTCCTGCTGGGTTAAAGCTTTCCGACTTAGAGCCAGCGAATTCGAGAGGGATGGAGGCGGATTAGATTTGACGCGCTTCACATCCTGTACGCGATCGTCCTGCTGCGTTGGTCGCCTCCTCTTCGAAGATTTACCTCTGAACCACAAACTTTTCTCATCCATCTCACCAAGGTCAACTCTACCATCTGCCAAAGCTTCTGCCAGTGAAATACACTGTCTCAACTGGGATTCGTCCATATGTTTAATTGCGGGGCTTTTCAATTTCGCTGGCCAGGGGCTTGGTGTGTCTCCCACAGGTGACATCATGGTTGAGGTGCTTAGGCAGAAGTATTCGCCTCGTCCAACCACAGAGTCAAGGATGATTCTGGCAAAGCAATGATCTAGTTGTACTGGCCATGCAGCTTGGGTGGGGGCCTGAGCTTGGGCAAGAGAGGGGAGAGTCTCCAAGGTAAGACTTTTATATTTGTCTTGTAGCGCCATTGCACACTGCAGAATGGAATGCTTCGAAAATCACAATATGCAGTCTGCGAATAGCATCGCATCTGTAGCGCACTCTTTAGCGTTCTCAAAACCCTGCTGGTCAACGAAGGGCGAAAATTGAGTCATTATTGTACAATCTTGGCCCCAAAATGCTGGCACAAAGGGGCCCCTACCCGGTAGGCTTACATAATCGGACGCAAGCCTAGCACTGACGCTGGTGCTGGGCTTCGACCTGAAGTGGCTTAGCGCTACTCGCACCCCCACGTGATCTCGTGTACCGAGCGCTGAACGTCCAACGTTTTTGGACCTGTGAGTTGTGGCTTTCATGAAGGTTCACAAGCTCTGCTAGCATTTCCCTCTTGGCTATCCGAATCGCCCTCGAGTATGGCAAGTTTCTTCGACAACAAAGCGCGAGCGGCTCAAGCAGCCAAGAATGGCGCAACATCAAAGGTTGAGCCTTCGGGTGCTCAGACCCAGCAGCCTTGGGTTGAGAAGTAGTAAGTTCATCCCGCGAACATTCACCTATAGGTTTTTGAATTGATCAAACCCCCGTGTAGCCGGCCGAAAAGTCTTAGTGATGTTACTGCACAAGATCATACAGTCACTGTGCTGCAGAGAACCCTTCAAGCAACCAATGTACGCCAAATCCGTGTAGAGGATCTCTTCGATTGACCCACGGATCATAGTTACCCCACATGCTCTTTTATGGCCCACCAGGTACCGGCAAAACGTCAACGATTCTCGCCCTTGCCAAAGAACTCTACGGCCCAGAGATGTTCAAATCAAGAGTCCTCGAACTCAATGCCTCCGATGAGCGTGGTATCTCTATCGTTCGCGAAAAGGTCAAAGATTTCGCCCGCATGCAACTTTCAAATCCTCCACCACAATACAAGGATCGCTACCCGTGCCCGCCATATAAAATCATCGTTCTGGACGAGGCAGATAGTATGACCCAAGATGCGCAGAGTGCATTGAGACGGACAATGGAAACGTACAGCAAGATCACGAGGTTTTGCTTGATATGCAACTACGTGACGAGAATCATAGACCCCTTGGCCAGTCGTTGCAGTAAATTTAGGTTCAAGACACTTGATCAAGGGAACGCAAAGGCTCGGATCGAAGAAATTGCCATGACGGAAAACGTCAGGCTAGACTTCGGCGTGGCGGACGCTTTGATCAAGTGCAGCGAGGGTGACCTGCGAAAAGCAATAACATTCCTCCAAAGCGCTGCAAAGCTTGCTGGAGGAGCAAGAATGTCTCACAGCAAGACTAACGGGCATGCGCCCAAGCGTAGGCTCCTCAAAGGACAACTCGACGAGGATCTCATGGATTTAGATGAGGCGTCTGAAGCCGCTGTGACTGTCAAGGATGTCGAGGATATTGCCGGGATAATCCCAGAGACCATTGTTGACAATCTAGCAGACGCAATGCAGCCAAAAGGTAGAAGCCTTGTTTATGAGGCACTGGCAAAGGAGATAAATGACATGGTTGCTGATGGCTGGAGCGCTACGCAAGTGATATCTCAGGTAAGTGTAGAAAGCTGCGTGACAGCTGGCGTACTGATCATGGCCACCATAGCTTTACCAAAAGATTATATTTGATGACGCTGTCTCGAATCAGCACAAGATCAAGATAGTTATGTTATTTTCCGACGTCGACAAGCGCCTCGTGGATGGAGGAGACGAACACTTGAGCATTTTGGATCTTGCCTTGCAAGTATCTGGAACCCTTGCAACCAGATGATGGTCACCTCAGTACATGCCCGTGAACTGATCACCTCCGAACTGCTCAACATAACAAGTTTAAGTCAAAGCTCAACGGAGGAAGTAGATACAAGGGGATTCAGACACCTCTGCAAACGTACGACAGTGCCCGTACGAGATGGCGGAGAGTTGATCCAAGTCCGACTGGTGATCTTGGGGCTATTTAACAAAGCCTCCACACACCAAAGATCATATACATTGTCGGTGACTCTCAAACAGCGAACCATGTAGCGCGAAGGCCGATCAAATGGC
This sequence comes from Niebla homalea, assembly GCA_019925105.1. Taxonomy (NCBI): domain Eukaryota; kingdom Fungi; phylum Ascomycota; class Lecanoromycetes; order Lecanorales; family Ramalinaceae; genus Niebla; species Niebla homalea. The sequence goes on from JAHGAU010000024.1 coordinate 240,072, forward strand.
GTCACCAATGTTGATAGTAAACCACGATTACCACTTTACCATTACCATTGGAACCTTGACTCGTTTCGCTGTGGGTTGGGCGGTGCTAGTGGCTTTAGAAGGCCAAAAAGAGGTCTCTCGATTGACCGGATGCCCAGCTCAGCCTCAGCTGTAAATCAGGTTACAGGATGGGACAGAAACTGCTGCCGATTCTACTTGTCTTATGAAAGCACTGACTATGTCCTACCGAGACACAAACTTGCCTAGACATGGCCCAGAAGACGTGAGCCCAGAAGTCGTGGGCCCCATCATGGAAGATTATGAAGGGATTAGATGATTCCGACTCACATGCGTGCGAACGACATGCAGTTGAAACGTTGCGAGTGCTTCAACTTTCGGAGTCGGAATGCCAAAGCAGTGCCGCCGCTCAATGCATGAGCAGAAAAGCTGATGTCTCGAATATGTATCGTCTGCAAGGGGCTTCATCCATACTCTGATTCTACCCGCAGATGCGATGCAGACTTCACACAACTAGTAGTTGTTTGACATCAGTGACAAAGTCCGCATTAATTGGACTGTGGTCCTTTGTTGCCGCGATCTTGATCACTTCATTTCCCACATCCCTTTGTAGCATCGCCTTCTTCATTGCCTTGGTGATTCTGTTCCTATTGCCGAGTTTTTCGTCAACCGTCCTGGCTAGAGCATCTAGGTGTGGCAGTTCTAAAGCCCGACAGACTTCTTGATAGCTGCTGCAGCTGACAACCCGTTGGAAGGCTTCTGATTTGCCAGGCATCAATTGGCTGAGCAAGAATTTGGTGTTGCCCCACCTGTTCGCGACCTCAAGAGCGATGGTCACATACGCTGTCACGACCTCCTTCCAGGGAAGCAAGCCCCCTTCGTCGCTTTTCCTGAAGCAGCTAGAATTTGCTTCAGCCGCTGTTGCGATCATGGCGCCATCGACCTGGTATTGTGTCATGAGCTGAAGAGCTTCATCTTTGCTCCTGACATCCCCATTCATCAAGCAAGCAACGCCAGCCTCGCGGCAGGTTTTGGCAATCATCTGCAGCTGCTGTCGGATCGCTCGCTCCCGTGGTCTCATTGGCGTCGTTCGGCAGTGAACCGTCAGCCCCGTGATGCCTGTGGTGCAGAGCTTTCTGACCAAGCCGACCGTCTTCTCAAGTGTGTCTAGAAGGCGGATCTTGACGCTAATGCCGATTTCGTAAAGCTGCCCAACTTCTCGAACAAGCGCGGAAAGAATGGAATGCAGCCGTTCAGGATCCTGAAGCAGGGCAGCTCCCATACCACCTGAGGTAGAGAAGGATTTTGGGCACCCGGCATTGACATCAATACCAGCGACATCCCCAGCAACCAGCTTTGCCGCTTGCACTGCAGTGCTAGGTGAAGCGGTGCCCAGCTGGAATATAAGCCTTCGACGCTCAAGTGTTGGATGTGTACTGAAGATCAGGCTTTCCTTTTGGACTTCTGGTCGAGGGCGAGAGGAGTTGGACGGCAGGCGAGTGAAATCGATTGTTGATGTGTCGTGATTGATCTTCCTGGTGGTACCAATCATCGACTTGTCAATGGTTTCGGGTCCCCATACCAGGTCCGCCCCATATTTCAAAGCTAGGAGGCGAGACGGCAACTCGCCTGACCGAACCATAGGTGCGAGAACAATCTTCCCCCGATAATCCACGCCATTTCTAGGGATAGGAATTCGCTCGAAGGGAGTCTCCATGGCCTTGATAAAATGGCGAAGCATCAAATACCAGAAAGAGAGAGACCAAGACACGCTCGAGAGGCTTCATAGCTATGTAGCTATGATAGGTGCTGGAAGTAAAACTTTGCTCTTTGGGGACTAGGAACAATCCGATCTCGAGCAGCGCTAGCATTACAATAGTGTATTTAAAAGAAAGCCTAACGAAAATGCTCTTCCTCTCACCCGTATCAAAAATGTGTAAATTTCCCCTGCAATATCTTATCATAGTACTCGTCAACCACCTTTGCATCTTTTCTCGTTACGTTCTACCTTCTCAATCAAAAAGCCCATCTAGAGTTCGTTGACTCTTGGGAGCCCGACAGTCGTATTCTTACCCTCGACTATCTTTCTCTCATTCTGGCTCCATATTTCACAATCGCCCCCACTGCGAGTTCCACTTCTCGCGTTTTCGCCCTGAGGACGCAGCAACTGTCGCGCCATTTGACAGCGCCTCCATTGAGCTTCTGCGCGATGACCTCTCTCCCGATCAGTGAAAGAGGCTATCATGCCAATGCCCCAGGTGGATACGCCGCGCGGAAAGTTGGCCCTGCCAACACGCTGGAGCACCGTATTTTCATCGAAAAAGATGGGGTGCCCGTCTCGCCTTTCCACGACGTGCCGTTATACGCCAACGAACAACAAACGATCCTGAATATGATCGTGGAAATTCCTCGGTGGACTAATGCAAAGATGGAGGTCTGTTTGATCGCTCCTGACATACGTTGGCCCTGGTAATGTGGGAAAGTGCAACGCTAATGTGGATATGACAGATCTCCAAAGAAGATCCCCTGAACCCAATAAAGCAGGATACCAAAAAGGGCAAGCTGCGATATGTGCGCAACTGTTTCCCTCACAAAGGGTACTTGTGGAATTACGGTGCTTTCCCCCAGGTAAAGCCCCTCCGCTCCTAGCGTCTAGCAGAGGAGGTTGACCGACGATCCAGACGTGGGAGGACCCAAACGTTGAGCATGCTGAAACCAAGGCGAAAGGTGACAATGACCCTTTGGACGTCTGCGAAATTGGGGAACTCGTGGCTTTCCCTGGCCAGATCAAACAGGTCAAGATTCTTGGCGTTATGGCTTTGCTAGACGAAGGGGAGACAGATTGGAAGATCATCGTCATTGACGTTAATGACCCATTGGCTCCACGCTTGAATGACATTGAAGACGTTGAACGTCATTTACCCGGCCTACTTCGGGCGACAAACGAATGGTTCCGGATCTATAAGATCCCTGACGGAAAGCCGGAGAATCAATTTGCTTTCTCGGGTGAATGCAAGAACAAGAAGTATGATACTCGTTAGCTAGCTCTCAGAAAATGATGCTAAACAAGACCACGACAGATACGCGACTGAGGTAGTCCGTGAGTGCGCCGACTCGTGGGAGAGATTGATCACGGGCAAGACCCAACCTGGCGGTATTTCACTGTCAGTCTCTACCACCTTTTCCCCTTCACTCAAAGACGGTGAGTGAAAGCTAACGGCTCTATAGAGCGAATGTGACCGTCCCACACTCGGTGCATCGCGAGCAGCCAGGAGAGCGTCACATTCCTCGGGGCCAGGATCTCCCACCTGCTCCTATTGATGGCATGTATGACAAATGGTTCTTCATCTCTGGTGCTGCTGTTTAGGTGGGCCAACCGTAGAAGGCGTTGTGACAAACCATCATCAGATGAGGAGATCGGAGCATCGCAAGCCTGGCCAACATCCTCGGATTCATCTTGAACGCGGACGTGATCTGGCCCGCCCCACCCTTCTCCAGCACAAAGTTTGACGCAACAAGAAGAATGTTTGCCTGAGGTATATAGTCATGTGTGCCCCCACAGCCAGTCAGCTCGACGTAAGCTCGGCCTGTCTATTGAGAACTCTTGAGTGTCGATCCACCTCGTCGGCTACATCCTTAATGCTGTGCTTGTCAGGGTCAAAATGCATCTCCCTCCCATCCTCTAAAAGTTCTTTCAATCAGTAGCCACTTCAATCGACCACCCAGAGGCTGTACGGTAGGTAGGTGCACGTACTGAACTTGATCTTGAGCTCGCTCTTTTCCTCGGCATTACGAGGCAAGACCTTGCTGTTAATCTTCATGGTCTGCCGGGCATTCGCGGGCAGAGTAGCTAGAAAGATGCGACATGTCTTCGATAGCTTGTTGAAAGGATTGAATCTTGTCGTCACCTCGGTCAAGTGTTTCGTTATCATCGTGTGCTTTCACGTGCGTCAAGTATGGGTAAATGAAGGACGATCGTTCGGCTTTGGTGATGAGGTGACCGGGCAAGAACGATTGCCTTGATAGTAAGTAAGGTACTCACTCCTAGATATTCAGTTGCCTGTTCTGGAGAAATCTGATCTGCAACAGACTAACCACATTGGAATAGCTCCACCAAGAGCACGCATTTGACTGTCGTAAAGTATATAAATTACAGATCTTTTGGTGCAGGCAGACAATTTCGGGCGTACCAATTGTACCTACCCAAGGTAATTTACCAAAGCTTGCCAACCAACAGCCGACTCCTAGACATCTTATGAGTAATGACTGGGATGACTTTTGTTTGTCGGCATGTGCATTGAAGGCCTTCGTACTCGGCTGATCTCTCTCTCAAAATCGCTGAGACAAGATCAGCAGCTCATTGCCCGCCTTTCCAAGCTCCCCCATCAGGTTGGGTCAGTAGCCTCAGACGAGCAAGACGCGCGAGCTGAATTGAGCTCTGGAATACACCAAAGCTTAAAAGACCACGAAGAGGAGCTAGATCTCTTACGTCAGGAGGTGGATGACCAGTTTCAAACACCCATCCGGTCTGCTCTCGCCCAAAGGCACGCAAGTGGGGCTCACAACGAGAAAACGGATGTTGCAGCGCAGCTTGCTGGACTTGCACAAGATCTAAAGATGTATCCTTCTCACCTCCCTTGGCACCTTAGACAAGGCTTCTGATGCTTACAACAGTACCCATATTCAATTTCGCAAGGCTCAGCTGACTGCCAAACGGAACGCTGAAGCTGCTAAGCGCAGGGAGCGCGAGATACTATTTGCTGATCTACGAGGAGGCACTGATGCACCTCTAGGGTCTCATGGTCGTCGCAAGGGCCAGGAGAAGCTTACAAAAGACGAGATTCTTCTAAGTGCATCAAGTGACGTGACTGCTGCCCTCAGACGCGCTCATCGGTTGATGGGTCAAGAGTTGGAGAGGAGTCAGTTTGCAAGTCAAACCCTGGGTAAGAGCCCACGTTGCGTTTTGCAACAGGTTAATCAAGATGTGGCAGACTAACACGTAGCGAAGAATCCTCGACCAGGGACCTCAACACACTTTCGGAATCCTACAGCAACCTCAATACCCTTCTCTCCTCCTCACGCTCCCTTGTCTCTACCCTCATCCACTCTCAAAAATCTGATACTTGGTATTTGGAATCCTCCTTCTTTGTTCTTTGCTTCAGCATTGCTTGGCTCGTCTTCCGAAGATTAATCTACGGGCCTGGCTGGTGGCTTTTGTATTTACCCTTGGATTTATTCTGGAAATTGTCAATTGCCGCTTTGAAATTCGTTTTGGCCTTCCTGCCTTCCTTTGCGGCGAGCACTGGATCTCAACAACAGAGCAAGGCCCTCACGCCAGTCAACAGCAGCATCCAATCAGAATACGTACAATCTTCTGCCCTCAGGAGCACAACACTCAGCCACGATTTTCAGACAAAGATGCCTGAGCCATCAGGAGGCGCAGACGCCACGAGTCGCAACGACGCAGGGCGCGAAAGTGACGCAATCCCTGAGATGATTGAGAAGGTGTTGGAAGACACCGGAACACTGTCCAAGACTGCTGCAGAAGATGGGGGCACAGAGACAAAGTTAAGGGCAAGGCAAGCGGACGAAGCTCCCAATCCAAAGAAACGAATGTGGGAGGTACGTTGGCGCTTGATACAACAAGCAGCTCCCCGAGAGCAATGTACATCCTGACAAGAATTGGTTGGACCCTTGCTAATGGCCGAGCAATCTGTAGGAGCCAGCTCAAGACGTCAAAGATCCAGAAAAGGATGAATTGTAAGATCGACGACTTCTTTTAGTAAATATCAAGGCATATGTATTCCCTTCATGGTTGTCTCGGAAGTCTTGCATCGCACACAGCACTGCTGAATCCACGTCTCCCCCAAGTGATCAGATCTCAGGCTTTCCTCCTGATTTCATGTACGTCTCGAGGATCCTTCATCTTCAAAAGCAATCCGAACTCCGCGTTGTCAGCTTCGCCAACAGCAGCCTTCTCAGGGCCCGCAGGAACAATTGGAGCCAAACATTTTTGCCTTCAATCTAGCAGGGCACGAGACGACGGCAAACACAATAGCGTCTTCTCTTGTGCTTCTGGCAGCAAACCCCTCTTATCAATCTTGGCTTGCGGAGGAAATTGATCAGGCCTGGAATAGCTCAGCACATTATGAGGACGTTTTCCCTAAGTTGAAGCGTTGTCTGGCGGTTATGGTAATTGAAGAGGTTTCAGGGGCTGATTTCTGAGTGCTGATCTCCTTCATAGTACGAAATGCTTCGCTTATATGGCTCCATTGTCTTTATTCCCAAATCCACAGGGGTCCATCCTCAATCTGTGACGCTTCACGACAAGTCTCACCTGCTCCCCGCTGGGACCGCCGTCAACATCAATGTACAAGCGTTACACACTGATCGAGAGATTTGGGGAGCGGATGCCTTACAGTGGCGACCAAGCAGATGGATTGAACACCTCAAATCACCTCAAAGCGTCATCACCGCTGATCCAGCCCAAGGAATCGAGCAGCTCGTCAACCCGGAGAGTGGTATCTATGTACCTTGGGCTGATGGGCCGCGAGTCTGTATTGGCCGCAAGTTTTTTCAAGTCGAGTTCGTTGCTGTCATTGCATCTTTATTTGGCAAGGCAAGAGTGCGACCTGTGCTTAAAACCAAGGACAATGAAGAAGACGGGCGCAGGGCTCTGATGGAAATGGTGGAAGAAAGTTCCATTTTTGCCATCACCTTACAAATGAAGAATCCGAAAAAGGTTGCACTCATGTGGGAGCATCGCTGAATGGTACAGACCTCAACCTGCGAGCCAACTTTGACACGGTGTCAAGGAGAAGCGGACAGCAATTGGCAAGCTGCGTAAAGCCGCTATTTGACATGTCCGCGGTCTCTGCTCATTCGCGACCATGAGTGGAAGGCGATGTCGATATTGATCCATGGTACAAAAATCTCTCGAGACACTGATAGACCCATTCCATTCCACATTCGGCATTTGCAGACTTTATTGTCGATCCTGTGTGGTCCTTACGGCCGTATTGCATTGAGATAATGCGACCGTAAGCGGTGGAAAGGTGGCTGCTGTAGGCGAAGGAGAGACAAACATGACAAGGAACATCCTATTGGAATTGTCCGCTCACGCCGCCTTATTCTCTTCTTTTTGCTCAGGATTTCTCGGTCCAGCCCTTGCGAGGTAGTGCCTACCAGGGCACCAAGGGTTGAACGTAGTCCCGGTCCAGCCAAAGTTGTATGGTGCGACGAAGGATCCAGCATCTGGGTTTGCTGCTGTTTTGATAGATGTTGCTCTACCGAGTCATGCCCGATGAAGGCACCGACCCAACGTCGCCTTTTGATCCGACAAAAGTGAAAGCGCTTTGCGCTCCTTCCAATGGGATCCATTACAGCTTACTCTGGTCCTTTCGATCCGCGCCCGGCAGTATTTGCCTGGCCAAGATCCACTCCGCGACATCGTTGGCAAATCGAATCTTATCTTCTCCTGGCTCTCCATGTACTGTAGAATTGTCAGCCCGAGCATGAGCAGCCGATCACAGTGTCGACTCACAGACATGATACCACCCTTCGTATGATTGGTAGGTCTTGTCTGCGAGGCTCAGACCTTCAAACAACTTTTTGCTTGCATCAGGACTGGTGATGGAATCTTTAGAGCCATGTGCTATGTACACACTTCCCTCCTTGATAACCACGGTCCCTCTGTCCAATTCCACCCCTCTATCAATCATCCCACCGAGTCCTTCAAGCGTCCCGGTATTATGGCAGAGTCCATCTTGCTCCCATGAGGCCGCTACCTCAGGGTCCCGGCAAAGAATCTCGGGCCTCAGTTTTTGTACCATTTGCATTCTGGGGACGAGCTTCATAGCCAGGCGTCCTGCCACCTCTAGGGCACGGCTTGGTTGAGATGTAGGATGAAGAAGAATGTAAGGTGCCAATCCAACATAACCCCGAATCTCCTTGCGAATTTCCGCTGGTCCTGAGGCGGCGTAGTACAATACCTCGCCGCCACCCATGGAATGGCCAACCAGAAAGACAGGTATGGCTGACTCATGCGATAGAGGAAGCATCGATCGTAGCATTGATGTGATATCGTTCATGACTGTGGCAGTGGGGCCAGTAAGACCTCGCTCGGATTTTCTCGAGACAGAGCGCCCCCATCCCCGCTGATCAAAGGCATGGACTTGGATGCCTCTGCCCACCAATATCTCAAACAAGGTATCGAAACGATTGACGTGATCTGAGAAACCATGGATGAAAAGTACCAGAGCCTGGGGAGGGGCTAGTGGCTGGCGAACACTTGATTAGCCCATAGATTCGGTATGCACAGCGATGTACATCTGTAGAAGGTCCCTGACCAAATGCCACGTACCTTCCATGTTTTCGTGTAGACTCTGTGATCGTCTGATAGGTGGTGGAAACCCTCCTCGGCCACGAATGTTGCCATCGATAGTTGAAAACGGTTGGCTGGAGCAGAACCAAAAGGCTGCTGAGGTAGCCTCCGCTGGGTTCAATGGTGCAGCCCAAAGCTTCGTTGTGCTAAAATTGTAATGATGTTCGAAGCTCACCCAGCGGTTCAGAATCTATCAAGTGGACCAGTAAGACACGAGATAGAACTTGGGCAGCAATTGGTAAACCTGTGGAGCCCCTGTGGAGCCCCTTGAGCCCCAAGCTTGACGGCATCGTCCAGTAAAGGAACGGTCCCCCGGCGCGCTCTCGGCCCCTCGGCCCAGGGCGAGCAAAGTACCTTACACAACACACATGTCCGAGAGCATCAACTTTGTTCAGCGTGCACGTACCATTCAACAATTCGATGCTGCTTATCAAGAAGCTTTGATGAATGACGAGCCACTTTAGGACGTATATGCATAAAGTTCCCTTCAACTCGACCGATGTGGTGATAATTGCCAGTCTTGACTGGGTGAAAAGTCTGTAATCTCTCATCAGCTTCGGGCGAGCAAAATGGCCAACGCCACCCTCCGGCGGCAAGTCATCAACCTCTACAAAGGTATCATCCTGCACCGAGAATCCAGAATTCTTCACATGCAAGAACAATTTGGCTGAATGGCGTTTGTGAAGAGTTGCTGAATTTGGGTCGCGAGTACCCATTGGGTTACCCCTATTTTCAGAAGCGTTTGCACCAAGCCTTCTCCAAGAACATCCAATTACGGGACGAAGTCCAAATAAAGAAGGCTATAGAGAGGGCCGAGTACGTGAAACATGAGGTTGAGGCGCTGTCAGTGGAACCCCCCAAGTTCTGAAGCGCAAAGTGCCTGATTTTGCCTTCTACGTAGATATTACCTTAAACGCTACAGGATTCTACGCCGACGCTATTCCACCTGAGTGGAGGCTTTTCTGGCCCACCAAACGCCGATCTCTAATGCTTCGCCATTGAAGGTTCCATCCCCGTCCACCAAATCGGCCATCATAGCTGCCCACCACCGATCCCACTCGTCTTGCTTCTTACCGCTCTCTTCCATCAAGACCGGCTCCAGGCTCTCTAGGAGCCCGACGACGACATTCAACGCTGTTCGACGCAACACTGCTTGCCGATCTGTCAAAGGCTTATATTCCCTGAGCGGTTCTCCTGACTTTGTGAGACCCTTCCCTCTACCAGACAGGACACTCATCTTGGATTTGTCCGGCACGGCGGATGACACCAGCGATCCCATGTCGACATCATTCTCCCACCGGATAGTGGAGAGGGGAATTGCGATCCTACGACTTCCAACTTCCTCGTACCCGAAAGCCTCGGCTGACAGTCCATAACCCATGGTGGCACAGGGCGTGACGGAGATAGCTTTCCCTTGAAGAGCTTTCTCTATCCATCGGTTGTAGTCTGCGAGATATTGATTCTGCGTTTTCGAGAAGGGCGTCGCGGGCCCAATGACATAAGTTCCCGTTGCTTCCGCTTGCTGTACGTTTCCCAAGTCTGACCCTGGAGGCGCCGCTGGCTGCGCTTGGAGGCTTCGGAATACATAATCAGACTCAAGCACCTCCACACAGCCACCCGGCCGAAGGTATTTCTTCAAGGCTGTAATGGGATTGGTTCGAACGTCTTTCCCCGATGGCATGACCGTGGTCCCGTCGTTGACCACGATCAGATCGAATTCTCCTTCTCCAAACGGCATGGGGGGCTTCCGTAGGTCGTGCTGGATGAATTGCCAATTCACCCCAAATCTGCCGAGATCTGGAGCGAGCGGCGCTACATCAAGACCGGTGAAGCGGGTATTGTGGCAACCCATCTGTTTGAGATAGCGATCACATTTGAAGGACCAGACTGCGGGCCCACATATCATTTCTAGTATCTTTTCCGGCGGTTTAAGGAATCTGCTGCTAAAGGGCCTTCCAAGCACCTCGACAAGTAGAGAGGTTCGAAGCGACTGTCGGTGCAGTTCCGCGAGGTCCACTGGCAAAGGATAGTGGGGAACCTCACGCAGGAAGCGACGCCCATCTTTTTGAATGAAATCGGTCGACATATCGATCACGGCGGGTAGCTTGAAGCACAGCTTGTTTCCACCACCCTAGCTTTGGCGACGGCATTGCCAACCTTGGTCCAGAACAACAGAGTAACATTCATGGCCGTCCTGGTCGGCGTGTTTTGGAACCATGGCTTCAACCGACCGTCAAGCTTGCAACATGAGTGGCTCGAGCTTCCGCGCGCGACACACAGGTTGACTCTGCGTAAATGCCTTGACGTACCTGACTATAGGGGCGCGAGACGTGCCGAAGTGCATGCAGTATGACAAGAAACTCTCTTAGGTTACTCAATTGGAAAAGTTCCCTGAAGCGGAGAGTCCTGACATGGCCTCTATCCTTCATGAATGAAATTCTAATGGAGAGGTAATGGGATTGCCGTCATTTGCTTTCTGACCGTTGAACAGCGGTGGCAAAAAGTGTCTTTGGAATCTGGAAAAGGAGAACGTGCTTGCAGGCAGTGGTAGGACAATGAATGGAGGCGAGGCAAATGGGGGGTCTTCTAACCAATTGCAGGCTTGACTTTGTGTTGGAACGGTTGGCGGGAGATTAACGATTTCAGGCGTTTGCACCTTTCAAATTGATGACCCAAGTCTGTGCCTGTTGGGATGATGAGTCGTTTGTGATGATATAAAAGGACGCTGACGAAGAAGGTAGTGGGATGTGTAGCGATTTGGTGGAACAGACGCAGGCGAGCGGCCAGTTCCAGAGAATTTGCAATGCGTCAACGAATACAGTAAAGCCGAATTGTTGACATGTGAACTCGTAGTTGTAGTAGATTGAGTGGGCTTTGAGGCTGAGGGTGTTGGATCAGCACCATACTCATGCTCTCCAAACCAGTCTTATCAACGGGCAGGGAAACGGGTTGGACTTTCGTACCCAGCATTCATTCTTACCATCTAATACTGGCTGCATCGGAACCTCTCGCCTTGCCTGCTTTCCACCAGCATCTTGTACTAGTAATATACTGCACGTGCTTTGTATGTGACCTTGTGCGGAGTAAAGTATGTTGTATTTTATAAAGTATTCCCCTAGTTTTGTTCTATTCCGAACGGAGGCAAATGTGTATCGAACTTAGGGACTTGAGATTTGAGAACACGGCCGGACATGCGTCTTCACTTCTAGACTCCATTGATCAAATCGACTCCAAAGCGCAGCGCTTATCACCAAAGGAAACATCTCAATTCAAGCCTCACTTCATCAATCTAGCCCCAAATATCTCTTAAGAGCCAGTATCTTTTGCCCATAATCTACTGGAGCTGTACGCTTTCATCCCACCCCCGTTGTGTGCCGCAACACTCATCTGCGAGTTCGCGACCACTCCGCGTTCAACACTACACATCGAGCTACTCATTGATATTCTTAGCAAAGAGCCCGAGCCTGAGAGAGTGAGTCGGACCGGATTCCATCCTTGTGCAAGAATGCAATGACCGACGACGAAGAATCCATCCATGCATTATCAGCATTGGCGATCTTCCTACAGCGGATTCAACCTAAGCGCCAGGAAGCCGGTCTGTGTCTGATGCCTCAAATTGACGCTTTCAGAGTCTTTTGAGAAGAAGTGCCTTGCTCTGACTTCGGCACCTCCTTTCTTACTACATCATCCACACTCAGGGCTTCAGCGTGGCACAAACATCAAAGCTTCCCTTCTCCAGGTAGATGGCCGACGCTGCCTTTCGGTTCCAGCAGCCTCCTGCTCCAACGGGCCAGTATTACTCATCGCACTCTCAGCAGAACCATCAGCAAAGACTTCCAGCCCGTAACGGCTCCCCTATAAACAGCGGTCGTGGCCCATACGCCAATGAAACCCCCTCCCCATCTCGGTCTCCGGCCTCTCAAGCAGCCTCATATCTTCCTCCTCACAATATGTATAGTCAGAATCACCTATCAGGGCACAATGTAATGATAGGGGGAGGTAGTCATTCGCGCTATCCAAATACCAACCTGGGGCACAAATTCCAACACCAAAATCATCAGCAGCAGCATCACGGACCCTCGGGTCACCAACCAGGTGGTAATGTCGGCGCTGTTGGTCACCAGCATAATTTTTCTTCGGGCAATCTGGCCAATTCCACCCCTCAATACAATCCGAGTAGTCTACACAACAGTGGCCACAACAATGACCCGATCGACATGAATGGAAACTTTACCCCCTATGCGCAAGAGCAGATGCAATACGCAGCTGAATCAAGGCAAGGTGCACAACACCCACATCGTCATTGCAAGAAGCCAGAAGCTGCGAAGCTGCTGAGCAAGGCTATCGACGAGAACAATGATGAACAGAGTTCGGAAGATAACAAAGAGGAGCGTAACAGAGCATCTATAACAGACATTGTCAGAAGGCAAGACTGGGATGCGCTGGACGTCAGTGGTCAAGGGTTGAAGGCGATCGCCCAGCCCATCTTTGCGCAGTTCAGATTTCTGAGGAGGCTCTTTCTAGATCATAATCAACTACGTCGACTTGATCCTGCCATAGGTCGCCTGCGCCTGCTGACCCACTTAGACCTCTCTGGCAATGTCATGACAGAGATCCCCCCTGAACTTGGCATGTTGGTGAATCTGAAGACACTGCTTCTGTTCGATAACCGGCTTACCCACCTTCCCGATGAGATCGGTCATTTATTTAAACTGGACATGCTTGGTATTGCAGGGAATCCATGGGACCAGGACTACAGAGGTATCCTGAATGCTAAGGGTACCAAGGAATTGATCACGAGGCTACGGGAAGAGCAGCTAGGTGGGATTTCCCAGTTCCCTTGCGGCCAAGTCCGAAAATGGCAGGGATACTGACTCAAGGTAATAAATCTAGCACCTGAGGAGCCGCCACCGCGAGAATGGCTACAGTTCGAAAGTCTCAACACGTCGGAAACACTGTCGATCCTCTCTTACAATATTCTTTGTGATAAATATGCTACCGCAAGTCAGTACGGTTATACTCCGACGGAATCTTTGATGTGGGAGAAACGTAGAAATCTCATATTGTCCGAAATCGTGGTACAAGACGTGGATGTGGTCTGCTTGCAAGAAGTCGATCGGGAGAGCTTTCAAGACTTCTTTCAGTATGAGCTAGCTGCCAGCGATTACAAAGGCATCTTTTACCCCAAGTCTCGGGCGAAGACTATGGCTGAGAAGGAGGCCAAATTGGTCGACGGCTGTGCCATCTTCTACAAAGCCAATAGCTTCATCTGCCTCGACAAAATGGTCGTTGATTTTGGGAGCACTGCCATCAACAGGCTGGACATGAAAGGCGAGCATGACATCTTCAATCGGGTGATGCCTCGGGACAACATCTCAGTGGTCGCGTTTCTTGAGAACCGCCTGACTGGGTCAAGGTTTATGGTTGCAAATGCACACATCTACTGGGATCCGACCTATGCGGATGTGAAAATCGTTCAGGTTGCCATTCTGATGGAGCAGATTGCCAAAAGGGCGGAAGAATGGTCAGTGAGACCTCCCTGCACAGACAAAGTAGCATTCCGCCATTCAGATGCCGACCGGGGGCATGACGGGATCCAAGTGGCAGCAGCAGAGCCTGCGCCTTCCATGACTTACGCTAGCGGATCTCAGATACCTTTGATCGTTTGTGGAGATTTCAACTCGGTCATTGGGACTGGAGTGTGTGATCTCATCACAAAGGGAGAGTTGCCGGGACACCACGAAGATCTGGCATCACGGAGCTACGGTAACTTCACGCGGGATGGCATGCATCACCCTTTCAAGCTCAAGTCGGCATATGGGGTCATGGGGGAGCTTGACTTCACGAACTACACGCCGGATTATACTGGGGTCATCGACTATATCTGGTACTCGTCCAACGCCATGGAAGTCAAGGGGTTACTGGGAAACGTAGATGAACAGTATCTTCGGCGCGTGCCTGGCTTCCCCAATGCGCATTTCCCAAGCGATCATCTGGCGCTTAAGGCTGAATTCGCCATTAAACCGCAAATTTCGGCATAGGACATTGATGGGGTGGTGATGGTGCGGTGATCATGATGTCGAAGAGCGTTGCCACGAGTGCAGACGCCCGCGAGACAGTGTCAACAAGGCTTGGTGATGTTGTGAAGGAAAGCGTGAGGTGTTAGTTGCGGAGTTGTTACGAGTTGAAGTGTGATATCCAAAGGTTGAATTTCGTATGTTGTATTTGGGGCTGAACATGGTCGGATTTCTGCATGAACGCGGCGCTGTCAATGGAGGATAAAGTCTTGGGTTGGGACCGGGTCTGTATGCGAATATGTTTGTTGAAGGCTCTCGTACGGAATAAAGACGATAGGTATATGGCAATTATTTTCGATATGCTTGGCCTTGCGGAATTGTCCCTGCACGTCCCGTTGTTTTTGGTGGTTGTCATGTCCAACGTCTGGGTCAGACTGTGCTTATGGAGTAGGGATTCGGCTTTGGATCCTTCACAACAAGATATCCGGGCAAATCAAGGAGCGTACTCAACCATGCTTTTCAATAATAATAATATTATGTGCCATTGTCAAAGCCAATCAACATCAGACGTACTGGTTAAAGATTTGATCTGGTTCCGGATCCATGAGGGCCGAAAAGAGAGGATGGTAAAGAAGCACGGAGAGCAGATCGTCCTCGGAATGACGAGATGGAGACTTCTAAGGTGACAAAAGCGAGCCATTGGAATCGGTGGCGGCTGTAAACGGTAGATTCGCATGCAAGCGCAAAAGCGCGGGATGTCAGCTGTGGGGTTGGCTTTGCGCATCAAGTAGCCTCTCCAAACTCCCGACTCCAGACTCCCGACTCCCGACTCCCAAGCTCTGAGAATTCTCATGCACGTTACAAGAGCCATGTCAAAAGGAAGCCGTACCGTACCGGGATCGGCGACCTCGAGAGTTTTTCCATCACTAGAGATTCCAGATTTGGTCGATGAGCATTTGCGGTACTCGGTAGCGCTCTTTGTAGCACGCCTAGCACTAGGCGAGTAAGCGTTCGGGGAATTTCCATCTGTGTAGGTATCTTTTAACCTTTTTTCCAGGCATGAGGGGTGCATAATTGGTGCGGCTAAAGCTTGCTCCAGTAAAAATCCCCATTCCCCATTCCCCATTTCGTCCGTATATCATGCCCAACCTCTACTACTAGGTCTCCTCAAGCGCTCGTCTACTTTGCAGTCTGACAGTCAACCATTTAGCAGAGAACAGCCATGTCGCCTTATCTTCACGCAGATGACTGTCATGGAAGGATTGCACCCTCGATCCCGGATGCTGGTGATGGAGAGAAGGCGGCCCATGTGCTGTAAAATGCCAATGCTCGATCCAGCTTTAATGAAACTGAATGTATTTGTCTAACGTTGGAGTGGACTCTCAGAGGCCAGAGATGTTGGTAACCGTGTAGAGGATGACTGAGGGTCGGCCTTATTATCAGGGCCAGAAATAAGAAAGCACATTGGTACTTTAGCGTACCTTGGTTGTCTGATTTATGTGCCATTTGAATGATGATGATTTAACCCGCCTAAGTAGAAGAAGGTATGACGCTTGAGCCGCTCCGCTCCTGCCTCTCCCTTCACACTTCTCAGGCCAACGACCTTGACCACTCCAACTGATCACGCCGCTTCGATTGTTGTCGCTCATAGTCGCTTCCGGTGTCATCGCTTTCACATCATGTCATGGTCGACCTAAATCTCCAGTCCCTGCCTACTTCTCCAATTCTGGTTTTCTCTACTTTTCTAAATCATTTCCCCGCAGGACTGCACCGCATGTTGCGCGTAGATCACACCTCGCAGAAGAGGTGCCGCTCTCATCAAGTCGTCTCAGAAGTGAGGAAAGCCTGTCAGTGAGGCCGCATTGAACGCACTCCGTGGCAACATTCCACCTCGACCGAAGTCATCCAGTCAATAGACCAACTACCTCGCTGCTGGTCTACATTACTACCTCCCTCGCGCTTCCAGATACCATCAGGCTCTGACATTTACCTCCTTCACCACTCATCATACTTAAGATCGTCGGAGAGCATCTGTGACGCGGAGCCCGGCGCAAAGCCCCCCTTATGGTGAAAACGGAGATCCCATCTGATACCCTACGAGACACCCTTCATTGATCCACAACATCATCTACTTTAGCAGCTAAGAAGACGAAGGAGGAGAGTTTGGAGCCAGGCTTTCAGGGAGACAATACTGTTGAGATTGAGGAAGGCTTCCGTCGCTGCGAACACTGTAGCCATCGCGGCTTCCTTAAAAAGAAAATTCCACAAAAAAAACATCGTGGTCTAAGCCTTGCAATTGGCGCGGGATTCTTTGCGCGAGACCCCAAAGCGTTCTGAGATAGATACAGACCCCGGAGGTTTTTCGAAGAAATCACCTTGCTCTCGAAGTGGGCAATTCTCGACTCATCTGGGAGGAGACATTAGATCTAACGCTATTTGTGGCCAGCGGCAGCAGGTCGCAATGGATCATGCAGCCTACCATGTCATATATGTCGATACCCGAGCAAGCCGAGACTTGGACGGAACGCATATACAAAACGTCAATAACGGGCCTGCAACGGCCATTGACGCGCGGCAAGCTCAGCCGTTGGAAGATTGTGACGAAGCATGCTTGAAAATCCTCCTTGGGGAGATTGAAGCTGTGCGGACAAACCTCAAGCGACTTCTTGCCCATTTCCATCGAGGTAAGGGCGAGCCTACCTTGGCTCTTATCTCGCTCTCCTCTTGCACTATCCATACGAGACTGACACACCGTAGTACATGTATGCAAGTCCAGAAAGACTTGTATGGCCAATCTGCGACGACTCGATAGTTCAGGCTCGGAAGAAAGGCCTACCCTCGTCTTTGCAGCTGTTGCTCACAAAGCTGCCTCTGAGCTCCCCACGAGCGATCATCTACACATATCGGGAATACTACCTTCACCCGTGGACCCCACGGGCCTGCCCCTACTACAACATATCTCGAACGAGACGACAAAGTCAAATCTTTCCAAGCTAGTCATACCCATTGCCGTCCTATTCCACGAGCTTTCCCCTTTGAGCCACACCCAACCACCAGCAAGACCCAGTCCGTCAGTACGCTTCTCGGGAGAACAACCAACTCCAGCAGCGAAAGAATCCAACCTTGAGAAAAGATTAGGTATTCGGGAAGGCTTGCATCCTCAGATCTCACTCAAATGCATCGACGTCGGCGCACACGATGTTCTTGAGAGCCCCTTGCAAGATGAGCGATTGCAGAGCATAATCATCCGAGCATATCGTTCACACAAGGAAGCTATCAAAGATCGTGAGGACTCATTGGCAAGAAAGAGGTCCCGTAAACTGTCGTGGCTTGGTAACACCGAGGACAAGCCTTACGCTTATCTCCGAGAAAAGATGGTTTCGGAGCTGATGACGGGCATCTGCAATCCTGACGAGCATCTTCACCTAGGCGACAAGATGATGCTCCCCGATCTCACTGTCGAGCGTGAAGCCGCCCTGAGGCATGCCCTCGGCAGCTGGGCCTATTCTGGGCATGCTTTCACCGAGGATGAATTGGTACATGCCGCCATCTTCATGCTCCAACATGCTCTTGCCTTGCCTGAGCTTGAGAGATGGTGGCAAACTCCAGCAAAGCTACGGACGTTCCTGATGGCAAGCAGAGCTGCCTATAACGAATTCGTGGATTATCACAACTTTCGGCACGTGATTGATGTGATGCAGGCAGTGTTCTACTTTCTCATTCAGCTCCGAGTGCTACCCCCATACCCAGATAATCCTTCTCGGGACGGTGGAAGAGATGAGAGGGCTCCTCTCGCCACGCTCCTGCAACCATTGGATGCTCTGACGCTGCTGATAACTGCAATAGGCCATGATGTCGGCCATCCGGGGGTCAACAATGCGTTTCTGGTCGCACTCAACGCGCCCCTGGCTCAACTCTACAATGATAGGTCTGTCCTGGAAGCCTTCCACTGCGCAGCTTATTCGCAGATTTTACGAAGGTATTGGAGGACGGCATTCGAGGACAATGAGATGCGAACTCTGATGATCAATTCAATCCTCGCTACGGATATGGGAATTCATCAGAAATACATGTCCGACCTCGGCAATCTTCAGGAGAAGTTGCATCATCAACAAGGCATCGACGGCTTCAACGCACAGCAATTGGATGAATACAGGGTCTTGACGTGTGCCCTGCTCATCAAATGTGCCGACATTAGCAACGTGGTATGTAAGAACGTGCATACCTCTGGGTAGCTGCTAAGGTCTCTCTAGGCGCGCCCCTACGAGACAGCGGTGAAGTGGGCAAACATTCTCCAACTGGAGTTCGCCAACCAGGGCACCATGGAGCAGGAGGTTGGCATCCCAACGACCCTCTTCGGAGGTCCACCTGAACTCGGTAATATCACCAAACTCGGTCAGTCTCAAAACAGCTTCATGAACTTCTTCGCCCGACCACTTTTCGAGGCCGTGACAGACGTGCTCCCGGCGATGGGCTTCGCAGTGGATGAGATGAAGTCTAATCAGGCGTTGTGGACTGAACGCATGAAGGCAGAGAGCAGCAAGCAACCACAGGGCTTATCGACGAAGGAGCCATCCCCTGGTGCTGGTGACCTATCCCCACGCTCGCGAAGTCCGGGGGATCGGCCAAGCAGTCAGCCTGAGTTGTCTCATCCGGAGGGTCTACCTGCGTCGAAACACTCAGCAGAGCACCTGCTGAACATGCCGCAATCTCAACCAACTTTACCGTCACAAGTAGGGAGGCTATCGGAGCCTGCCATCACAGTGCATCCACATGTGCTGAGTGACAGAAGTCTTCAGTCAAATGGCTCCTCTCCCCGCTCATCTCATAACACCCCACTCCCCCAGCAATCGGCAGGGTCCGCACCCTCCACGGACTTCTCACGGCGCTCTTCAGGTGCGTTCTCTTCCGCAAGTAATCCTCATGTGGTTATTACACCAAGACGCACCAGTAACACCTCGCCCAGTCAGTTGCATATAGCGCCTGACTCAACGTCTTCAACCCATGTTGCTCCCGCTTCCGAGAATAAGCTTCCAAATGGCAGGGCATCCGAGGACACGTTGTCTCAGATACATGCCGTCAACGGTCGAGGACCTTTGATTGCAGACGTCGACCATAGCCTCACCTACGGCGCTGGCGCTGGAGATGGAGGTCGTCGCGGTAGTAAAGTCCGTGATCAGGTCCGTGCTAACGCTCCAACTCCATACCAAAACTTCAACAGGCCCTATGCGCAGGGAGGCCATCATCGATCGTCTTCCGGTGCTCATACGACCAATACCAGCGCATCTCATGCCACACCTTACTCGCCGACAGGGACTCAGGCCACGAGCGTAATGACCGTAGACAGCGATGAGAAAAACTCTCAAGACAGAGCGGACAGTTGGCCTGAACGAAACGGGGCGCCTGGGACTTTGGATGTCGAGCAAGCAGGGAGTCAGAGCTCGTTCGGCGCCCCGACTGATACTAGAGGAGGTGCCAAGGATCTTGAGGTGAAGACATCGATCCTCAGCAATGGCGGCTCGAAAATCTCCGACCTGGAACAACGATCGATTGGGAAGAAGAGCTCTAAATTCAGCATTTTCCACTCCTGGAAGCGAAGGGGTAATCGAGGGGATTTGCATTCGTGATATGCCATCGAGAGGATTTACGAATTTTGACGACTCCAGTATATAAGCACACGCCGCATGACCGTTGGGGCCCAGAGGGACATGTTCGTTCATATGGTTTACGGCGTTTCTAGAGGAAAGCTGCAGAAATTTGGCCATGTGCAATCCTATCCACATTTCGATACCCCATAACTTTATCATTCACTTCTTCTAATTATTATACAGTGGAACGGCTGCGCACTGATGATGGCAACTGCGAGATCATGAAGTCCTGTTAGCCGAGCTAGATAAATATCGAAGACATCACATGAGATCAGCTCGATAGCCCGAAAATACTCTAGAGTGTCTCAACACCAACGTGCAACGTGACTCTGTACTTTGTTCCTTCCAGGTGCTTACTGCAATGAACGACTGAACGAGACTGTATCTTGCCTTATCCTCTAACTCACATTGCTTGGTGAGCTTATCATCTCTGGATCAACATCGAAGGGAGGGCAATGGGCAAGATTCTTGGACGTGACCAGGAAGGCTAACAAGCTTTTAATGCTCAGGCAGGGGAAAACGATATTACTCTGCGTTTTCGGAGCTTGAAATACAAAGGGATCAGTCAATTCAGTCTCCAAGACCTTGAGTTCTCAATACTAGGGCTTGAAGCGGACGCCGGCCTTTTGGGTAAATGGATGCCCTGATCAACTGAGCCCGGACAAGTGAAACTTACAATGGCACTTTTGACCTCAATCATAAGGATTGGACCATCCGCTGTTCATATGGTGCTTGCGCCGTCGAGTTCACGAGATAGATACTTCAGGAAATGTCTTGATGGGAGCACCAAGGGTCAACGCAATGGGTAGGAAAGTCCAGCATGGAGAGCAGCCAATGGATAATTTTCCGTGTACTGATGAACGTGTCGCTGAGAAAGTATTTAGCATCAAAGACACCATACACAACAGTGATTGGGTAGATGCTCAGTTTTTAGGATCAAAAGACGAGACTACTGTGTACAGGTAAGCCACCAAAAACATCATCTCACGCCCCCAAAAGGGGCCAACGTTATCCGTCTCCAGCGCTCATCTGTCCGGCGCGTGGACCGCATCATCGTCAAAACCTCCGCCAAGACCTATTTCCTTATACCAAATCCGATACGAGACCTTTCGAGGCCGCGATTTCCGCTCACGCTGAAAAGCTTTCTTCACCAACGGATTATGAATAGTCTTCTCGGGCAAGCCATCAAGTCCAAAACAGGCGCCAAAGAAACTTGGATACATCTCGATAGTGGATCCCGGCAACGAATATAGTACAATCGGATCCTGTCTGGTGGAAAGTCGAAAGAGGAATCGGGGATCTGGTCCTCATACCTCAGGCTTTACCAAGGCACCCAGCCTATCTTCCAAAACCTCGCGTCCTTTCAGGGTCTTCCAAACGTCGTGAGGTGCCGCGTTGACCACATCCCAGCTTATCAGACGGCTCGTGAGGGTGCACAAATCCTTCTGCTTACGCTCCCACTCGCCGTCCCTTCGGACGTCAATGCCACTACTTACAACGACAAGTGGAGTCTGGTCGTCCTGAATGTTCCTAGCTTGACTGACCTCGTTCTTGGTCAGGGAATTTGCAACCAAGTTCTCTTGCAGCTTCGCTTTGATGAATTTTCCACCTTGATAGGCTGAACGGCCGTAGACCCTATCTGCAGGTTTGCGACCCTTGGCAATGGCACCAAACAAACGATCATAGCCCAAGGGAGAGATGATCCCACGAGCCCAGAGGAGGAAGCCACGAGATGGACTCCCAATGAGGTGAAGCAGGTCCTCATGCAGTGCATCGATGAGTAAGATGCCGGCAATCTCTCCCTTCTGGCGACTAGAGAAGATCCTGCTATATATACCACCCACGCCTGCGGCAACAAGCACCCAGGGACCTTCTTCACCGGCGATTGCCAAAGTCTCGGAGAGGGCGTCCGACGTCATGCCGGCAGAGTGGGGAGAAGGTGCATTGTCAGACCAGCCCAGACCTGGTCGATCGTAGTAGCAATAGCGATCTATCGTTCCATTTTGGTAAGCGTTGTAAACCCATCTTTCCATGGTGTCTTCTACTGGGTTCTCGCCTCCCTCAAGCAGAACGGTGGGTGATTTCCGGCCGGTGGAGTCATATGTGGTGTTGCCGACACAAGCCAGGTGGATCTGGTATTTATCCCCATCCACATAGAATCGTTGTCCCGGTGCTGCGAGACCAGCATCGCGAGAGCGAAGAATGAGGGTTGCTGTTAGGAAGATTGACACAATGATAAGGACGACCATGATGACAAGGGCGGTCAGGACGGCGCACCATTCTCGAAGGCTCCGACGGGTCTCCTTGCGGCCAGTGAGGCGCTCCTCTTCCTCCGTTTTGCCCCAAGCGACGACCCGATCGGTCAGAACGTTGTAGAGGGCAATCAAGGTGGCCCAAACAACGGAGGCGATGCCGACCCAACCCTCTTCTATCCGGAGTCTTGGAACCGCAAGTATGATAATCATATCGACCAAGAGGAAGAAGGCAACGATAAGGCTTCCCCATTCCATAGGTTTTGAGGGTATAGCAAAGAATAAGATGGCAACAAGCAGATTGCCCAGGGTCAATGTTGTGTATGAGAAATCAAAGAAGCCAGAACCTCGAGAGTGCATCATTGGTGGACTGACGAAGATTGACACCAGAAGTAGGACCCACCAGAGGAAAGTAATGAAGAGGAAGAGGACACAGAGGTAGCGCAGAGCTCTGACACTCCATAGATTATAGGGAGAAACCTATTGAGATGGGTTTATTAGCAGATATCCGAGGTCAATGTGTCTTGATTCTTGGGCGAGAACATACAGCTGGATCATCTGGATCGAGGTAGCCATCGTTCCTGGGAGGAAGAAGACGTGAACGTTCGTCTGGCGGCTCAGGTCCTCCAGAATGACGGGACGGCTCTCGAGACTGTCCTGACTCTTCTCTTTCTTCTGCCTCCCCGTTCTTTGAACCCCACAAGGAAACCATGAGTGCGATGCCTTCTTTTCCCTGACGGAGAGCTACTGCCCAGGGTAATCGACGGGAGTGCAACAGCTCAAAGCGTCACGCTGACGACTGGGCATGCCTATAGCACAAAAAATAGGCAGTAAGTGGTGTGCGAAGGGAAGCTGAGGAGGAGAAGAATGGAAAAGATAAGACCAAGTCGAGAAAGCCATAGCTAATTTAAATCCCAAGGTTTGTTGGATTTTGACGAGGGCACCTCGGGCACCTGAGACAATCGGGAGGGATAGAAGGAGGGGTACCCACACATAGGCTGTCACTATTCACTACTAGGTGCATATCGCCCCTTTGATGCCGTCATTCAAGGGCTGAACAGAGGCCTAGAACGAATCCCAAAATTAGGCTAGTTGATAGGTTTCGGTGGTTTCCCGCGTGCAGCTGCAGAGCAAACTTTTAGCTCCATCAGTTTTAGGACAACGAGTAGAGCATGTCCCTGACAATACCTATCATGTACGATGTAGAGCCATCAATGATGTTGACCATTGGCACCCATTCACCATCAGGCTGGGCCTTCTCGTCTCGACTTTGATTGATTTCACTTGACTACAGAAGCCATCTCAGCCTACTCTCTCGCCTCCACAAATCCACACTCAACGCGAGTAATCACTATTGGTGCTGATGTTTCCTCGACCCTTGATTCCCATCTCATTTTCGCCATGAGTGACCTTCAACGCTCCTTTTCCAAGGCCAAGCTTGCCGGTCTCCCAGTCGATCCTCCATTGCCCAGCACCGATCTACCTGACCAAGACGCTGAAGAGGCTGACTACCTAAAGCCGCTTCCTGACCCGGCCCAAGATGACGATTCCTCCTCTGCCTCTTCAGCGTCGTCTGCTTCCTCCACAGAGACCATCAGACCTTCGCCCAGTAAGCATCTCTTTGCCAGACCCAAGGGGTTCGTCCACGTCCCTTTCCCAAACATCGATTTCATTCCACCTCTTGCAAAACGATGACGAGATGAAAGCCACTTGCTTCTTTACCGACCTGTTCTAAGTCAGCATATTCACGTAGGTATCCTTCCTCTAGGAAATTGTTGGATCCTCTGTCATGGACCGACTACTTCAGTCAGGAGTGCTACTTGACAAATCACCGTCCCCATGAGACTATTACGCACCATGTCTATTTGGTGCCTCCCACTGGAAAGGCTCCACTTCTGGTGATGCATCATGGTGCAGGTTCGTCAGGCCTATCCTTTGCGCTTTTCTGTTCGGAGATTCGGAAGGCCCTCCCGAACTGCGGTGTACTCTCGATTGATGCTCGGGGCCATGGCGAGACAACGGTGTCTTCTCTCGAGCCGTCATCTGATGATGGCGACCCGCCTCTCAGCTTGGAGGCCTTGAGTCAGGATCTTGCCGACGTCATCGGCCTAATGAAGACAAAGATTGGCTGGGTGGAAATGCCAGACTTGGTGCTCATCGGCCACAGCCTCGGTGGAGCTGTTGTAGTAGATCTGGCCATGAGTGCAAGACTTGGCAAGTCAGTCCTCGGTTATGTGGTCCTCGATATAGTCGAAGGTTCTGCCATGGACGCTCTCCAGAGTATGCAACAACTTCTTGCGACCCGTCCGAGAAGCTTTCCATCACTATGTTCAGCGATCGAGTGGCAGTAGGTCCAAATTCCTCTGGGTTTCCTATCATTGATTGACCAAGGGGAACAGCACACGTACCCGTACAATACGCTCCGCCATCTCTGCGCGCATCTCCGTCCCTTCGCTGATGAGACGTGTTCCTGCATCATCCAATAGGAACGGTGACCAAGACGAGATCTGGACATGGCGTACTCAGCTGTCGAAGACGGAGCCCTACTGGTCAACCTGGTTCAACGGCCTCTCCTCCAAGTTTCTCTCCGCGAAAGGCGGCAAGCTCCTAATACTTGCAGGAACGGATCGCCTTGACAAGGAACTCATGATTGGCCAGATGCAGGGAAAGTATCAATTGCAGGTCTTCCCGGAGGCTGGACACTTTGTGCAGGAAGACTGTGCCGCAAAGACGGCTGCTGCGGTGGCTGACTTTGTGAAACGCAACGACAGAGCAGCACTGGTTCTGCCCCCCAAAGTTGGCCAGATGCCGGACAAAGCAAATGGGTCGAAGTGAGTTATGCTCTGATGCCAGAGGTGACTGCAAACCTATTGACAAGTATTGGATCATGTAGAGGCGAAAATAAATGGCTACAAGATGGTAGAGGTCTTGGCAGTGATGATATCTCACTCGAACAAGCTATAGATTCTTGGTGCTTTTGGAGTAGCATTCATCATATCATTCTTCCCTCCTGATGGCATTTGGATTACCTCTTCTGGCACTGCAGATGACGCCAATCATCTGCCTTACTTGATGGCTAATAGTCTTGCACTTCCTTGTTTTCCTTAGTGCTGTGTCACTTTGAACTAGGCTTGGCGTAGTTCTAGCATTGACTAGGCCGGCGACTGCTCGGTACTGCTTCTGATGTACTGGTCGCAGGGCATCTACTCCGTACAGTCGCCAAAGCAAAGGGACACAGGCGAGACAGGGCGTCGCTCGGAAGTGAAGTGGCTTGAGTGGATTCTTCGGCTCTTGGGGCCTGTCCGTTCATCCCGCTTTAAATATTATCATAATCGCCTATAGAATAGCCTGAGTCACTTTGCGCTTCTGGAACATGCGAGCCCAAAATTCAAATACACGGATCAGTGCCCTCATTCAGAGCCAAGCCGTATGATGGCGCACACCTGACTACATGATTTCTACCGAGCAATGAACGATGATATCTATCAATATGAGAACAGCCCGACCTTTACACAGCGTGACGGCGAGGGAGCGTCGTCATCGCGCGCGTCAGCTGTTCAACCTTTTGGTCATGCTCCGATGACAGCGAAGCAACAGCTACAACGAGATCGAGTGCTTCGCTTCCTCGATCATCTGATCCGTAATCTTGATATCTTGGTGTATTGCCAACTTTCGATCCTCTATTACATGGAGTGCGTAAGAAGTGGCTTGATGTCATCGATCCATGCTAAGGCTCAGCAGCTGTTCCACGTACAGATTTGGCTTGCGGGCACTTCCTCATTGGTTCTACTTCACCCCGAAACCTGCCTTTGTCCCTCCCGTTCCCTTGAGCCAGCGACCATACACAGGGACCATCTTCGCCACCAATGCAATCTGCCTTCTCTGGCACCTCATCGCCAGTCCCTACGCCGCAGGAGAGGCTACGAGGGGCTATATGCACGGTGGATTGATGATAGATTTTGTGGGCCAGCTTAGCCCAGTGGGGAAATGGCGGCTCTGCATCTCGGACATTCTGTGCTTGGCCTTGCAAATCATGCTCATGGGGGTGAGCTTGGAAAAGCAAGAGCTACTCGGCGACCCAACTCGGGCTCTGAAAGAGATGCAGCATCAGCGGACACATGATGCCGAAGAGGCTGGGGTTCTAAGCACCAATCCTGACTCAACCACGGACATGGAGATGGGCCTGCTCCCCCGCAACGCAGCCGTGTCTGGCGGGGTCGTTGCAACAGATAAAATGGATGAAAGGCCCGACGCTGGATCGCCCGACGAGGACCTGTCTCAATACGCGGGCGAGCAAAACATCGCAACATTCAATCTGCTCGACATTGCTCGAAGTCAATGGCAACCTCGAAATATCGATCAGAGCGCTGTGTGATTGCCTCGGGTTGCTGGGCTATCGGCCTCCGAGATATGCAACGAAAAATCTTCAGGAATGAAGCGGCTAGGAGTGGTTATATTGTCTATAAAGACTTGGACCAGTCTTGTCAATTGGCTATGAAAGGCGACGCAAGCTGCAACCTTACGCGGTCGGCTGATCGCATGCTGCCTTCCTTCCGCCCTGTGTAACGTGTATGATGCCGATGAGATCTTCATCATCCGCTGCTGGAAGTCCTCCAAGAACGTCTCACCAGGTGCACAGTCCGTGTCGGGTGCCATGATTATCATGATGCTGCTGGAACTCAAGCCCAGCTAGAGCAAGCTACAGCACCAAGGTTTAGCCTCTTGCGGCTTCTAAGCAGGACAAAAGGGTTCATTGGTGAACGGGGCTGAAGCTTGAAACACTTGTGACATGCGCCAAGGTTTTGATACGCCTGTTCCACCATACGTCATCTATATGGCCTGGCAAGCGCGTCCGTTCCGTCGAGCCTTGCGACTCGCGACGGAAAGGCCAACTTCAATAATCTAAAATGAACCCTCAGGGACTCGACATAAAGAACCCGGCCTGAACGGGAATTCTGCGGGGGGAATGTCATTGCGTCGTGCTGACTACTGCTGTTCTGGAAATATCATTATTGTCCGTCTGATCCAAAAGAGCTTGATTCTGGTAATATGAGATGCCTCAGTCATAAGTTGCAAGTGACTGGTGTGAAACTTGACCCTGTATGCTCTTACCATAGCGGCTATTGATTTTCAGCTCCTTTGGGGCAGAAACTACGATCAGCAAGTATTCTGACGATCGCATGGCAGCCTCTTCCTCTTGATCTCGGAATCAAAGGTCAAAGGTGTCAGCAGAAGATTCGCCCTTATGTACGGATCATTGGACGTCACTCTGGACCTTTCGGTTCCAGCTCATTAGATCAACAGCCACTGGGAGCAGTCTTTGAGGTGGGACGCCTGGTTTCAGCCAGCAACTCTGCTTATACTGCCTTATACTCATCATGGGCGATTCCTCTAGTCTAGGCTGACCCAGAAGGTTGCACCAACTCGCTGCGAACATACTCTGTGCGCTTTTGCCAACCTCGGATCAAGCAGTATGAAGCTCTGAAGTTTTTTTCCGGCCCATCCAGCAAGTAAATGCGCCTAAATACATTATATGGTGCGTGATCATTCGGTATATCAATCATTCTTGCTGCTCCATCCCACGTACCCTCAAGATTTTTTTCGCAACAGCTTCACCACTCCAGTACGCTCCTGTTGTCGTTCCCAATGCCAGGGTAGGGGCTGTATGTTCGCCGGCAAACCAGAGGTTCCGCTCTGGGCAGCCAATCCGCAACACTTCCAGATCCTTGTCCAATTCGACGAGACCTTCCTTGTCATAGTCACTGACCTGAAATGTGCTGTACGATCCATTGCCTGCCAACTCGTCGTGCTGCCAATCTGTTGAGCAGAAACTGGCCGGCTTGCAAGTTTCCGAGTCGAAGTTTGCCAGCAAGCTATAATACGGTGAGAAGAAAGAATCAAGCTTTTCGTAGTAGTCTGTGGAGCCCGCTTCGGTGCCTCGCACGAGTGAGGTGACATACTCGCTGCACGGGCCATTGAGATAG
The DNA here is from genome assembly GCA_019925105.1 of Niebla homalea. Taxonomy (NCBI): domain Eukaryota; kingdom Fungi; phylum Ascomycota; class Lecanoromycetes; order Lecanorales; family Ramalinaceae; genus Niebla; species Niebla homalea. The sequence goes on from JAHGAU010000024.1 coordinate 268,353, forward strand.
AATAGAAGTGAGGCGTGGTGGCATGGCGGCGGCAACGCGGCCAGAGAGACACATTCGATCGTCCATTGCTCGGGGTTGTGGTCAGAGGCATACGTTGGAGCCAGGAACTGGAATATGAAAGGCTTCCCCGTATTTGAAGGCGGGCCCTGCCAGAAGGCATGAGAAAAAGTTATGTACACCTTTTCAAGGCGGCCGTAGCCGACATGGCTGATGGCATCTGTCACAGTCAATGGAAGCCCTGGCCTGAACGCCGACAGATGCCGCTTCAGCCAACCCAGCGGAGTGGTCAGAACGACTTCGTCAAAATACTCCTCGGATCCATCTTCGGTCCTGAGAAGGATTGGTTTTTTTTGCTCATCCGCTGATGGCGCTAAGGACTCGATGGCGATGACCTTGGTATTGAGACGGATTTCTGCTCTTGACAGGCATTCTGAGTGGATCCTGTTCAGTACGGATTTGTACGAGCTTGCCAAGAACCAATTCTCTGCAACCTGTTAGTATGCATATCCCTCAAGCATTATTCGAGATGCGTCAATCTCACCGCCCTCGATGCATTCCTCCAGCCACATATATCGTAAGCTTTGCTTGTGGATCGGCTCACCAACAATGTTGCTCCACATATCCGCCATCTCTAGTATCAAGTTTCTCATTGAGGCGTCATACTCCCTCACGGAGAGAGCCACTTCGAAATAGTCCCTCAGTGACTTTCCAGGGGGGATGGATGCTCCACGATCGCTACTGCTATACCGAATAGCCTCTTCTACAATCTCCCATGATATCGCTGAATGGCTCAGTGCGACTTTGCTGTCGATTTGGTTCCCGGCTTTGTCGTATACGGGCGACTGTACATCACCGCCTTCCGGAGGCTCGAAACATACATTCTTCAGTTCCTTGGCGATTCGCAGAATGGGATTGTCTTTCGATCCATGTATCCAATTCGGTCCCCTACGCCAATCAGCTTGATGCCGCTCTAGAGTCTGGTTCAAGTTAGAGCAACGTACATATCAAGAGTTTGTCCCGCCTGGTCGATCTGTTGGACCTTTAAGAGTGTTAGTGCAGTTCCTTGTTCGCTATGCTCATAGACATACGCGGCCACCGACACGATGGCGAGCCTCGAGAATGGTGACTTTGACACCATGGTCTCCAAGTACTTTGGCGGACCTAAGACCAGCCACTCCAGCACCGACCACGCAAACGTGCGGCACCCGCCCATCAGGGGGGTTTCGTCTAAGCGTTGCTGCAACATCGATTGGACGAGGCGAGGAAGTCTTGTATTGTTCTGGGTCGACAGAAATGCATGCCCGTGCGCCCTCAATGCTGGAGAGGTTACTGCTCGACCTACATTTGCGAGCGTGATGAGCCAAGCATTCCATGAGCAATCAGCGCGAGTGAAGCTGCTTGACTTCATAGACAGCATGAGGCGGGCGAGGGAATAGCAATAAAGGATACAGCATTGGAGGAGGTCATCAGAGGCGGATGGCAGCATTTGGATCCGAGATCGAATCAGTCATATTGAGATGGTAGTGATCTGTGATCCTTTTCTAGAGCAGCTGCAGCCGTCCTATTTTCCCAATTGAGTTTGCAATTTTAGATGTAGATGGGAACTCGGTCCTTTGAGGCCTTGGATTTGGAGATCCGGGACCAAGCATGCAGGGACAGGCGAAATGACAACTGATGGCACGAAAATACAGGATGTGGCAAGGATGCACAATATTGCATGCATGTACAGCGGAAGCTCACCTGGAAGCCGAATGATAAGGCACCGCTCTGGTGTCTTGTTGTTTCATTGCGTCCGTCAAGCATCTTCGTGACCAACGCAGGATGGACACAGGCAAAAGTCGGTGAAGTGTGAAGGCAATCCTGGGCAAGGGGCCAATATCATGCAAGGTATGGACAACGCGAGTAGTGGAGCTGAATTCAGGGGCAGCAGTAGAGGAGAAGGAATTGATGTATGACGAAAGTCAAGATTGGAAGACGTATATCATATATACAAAGAGAAGCGGCTGAACGGCAGGGGATCGTGGAGGACGTTGCTTTCATTAGTCCAGATTTGTCATCCGGGATCAGAAAGATCAGATTCGCCGAGTTCACTAGTGCTGCTGCTGCCGTGGGAGAGAGCCTCGATAGTCGATATCCCTTACGTCGGCAAATGATGAGATGCATTGGACGAAGGGGCCAAGGGGCATGCTCGGATGAGAATCACTAGCGCACCAAGTGGAGTCCCGGTTAGCCGCCTAGCAGTCAAATCAATGCATGCATATCAGCATATCAACACAGTGCCGCAAAAGTAGGCTAATGTCCATGACATCGGCAAAATGTGAAATCACCAGGAAGTAGCAAAGAGAGTCCTACGCGGGCTTCTCAACGAGCCTTTACCTTCGAAATCTCTGCCCTCATAGCGTCCGCTCTTGTCACTGGCGCCACAAAGTTGCTCTCCTCTACTGTCCATCCTTCTGCCTTCATCTTCCTCCACGTCTCCGCAACCCTAAGTTTTACGAGCTCTCCTGCCGCTCTGGCGTCCTCTCCTGAATCATGGCCTGCTGACCCACCCATCTGTATATCGCGATCAAGATGCTTCTTCATCAAGGCCTTGAGTCCAAACCTCATCGGTAGACCGCGTGGGTGAGGATACAGTAAGACCGTATCAATGATCGAAGGATGGATCAAGCGTGTAGCGTTGAGGTCATTATCGATCGCATGACCGATGAGAGGTGTTGAAGAATCGAGATAGGACAGCAATAGAGCGCGGGCCGCGGGAATCGAATCGACGACTGAAAGCCTTGACGAAGATGGTGTCTCATCATGATCTGAGATCAGTCTTTGAGCAGCATCTTCGCCTTGTGGGCCAGCCGTTGCGTAGTCTTCTGGTCGCACGCCCGAGAATCGAGTATTCAGATCGAGGATCTCGCCTTTTGGTCTAACGAGGACGTCGGCCAACCTTTCGCCGTTGGGCCATGAAGTAGCAGTCATGCGAATGAGCTCCTGGCCCAGCGTCGTATAGCCCATCTCACAGTCGAAACAAACAGCAGTCCTCTTCTCACTAACATCTGGATTCCTCGGCGTTTCCTCAAAAGGTTCAATGAGCGCCAGGCGCTTTGAGTCGGAGATTCTGTATACGTGTGAGGGAGCTGTTGTGCAGCCTATGGATACACCGATGCTTTGGCTACAGCAAGCAAAGGTCGATTCTCTGGTAGCTGTGTCGGACTTATCTCTCGGCATTGCTCTTCGTGGCTTTCCTGGGTGGAATTTGCAAGGTCCACCAGACGTCAATGCACCATCCTCTTTTCTCCTGCCCGGGAAGACTTGGAAACGCGTTTTGCACCTGTCACATTGCTCCCACCCATTCGATGCTTCTACTCCTCTTTCGGCTTGGAGAACTTCATCTTCACTAGGCTTATCTACGACATAATTGAACCTTTCCAATCCACGTTGTTTCGCCATTAATCTTTGCAAAAAAGTAATTTCTTGATCTGGCAGTAGCCCGCTGTCTACAGGCTTTGATGCCAAGCCCTCCTGCTTCGACTTGCCAGCAATCCTAGGCTGTTGCTTGACTCTTTCTTCCTTCCAGCCCAACAATTGCATTTTCTTCAATTTTGCAATACGCAATTTGAGAACGTTGGCGTAGACTGCAGGAGAATCTTTTGCTGCCGTCTCCTCTTCGTCATGGACTGCTTCTATCAGCTGCCTCTCAGAGAGCCTAAGAGCTTGCTCAGAGGGATCGCTGCTTCGTTCTATCTCGCTATTGAGCCGAGACATTTCCACATACATGAGCTTGATTAGCTGCAGCCTCATTGTATGGGCCGCAGGAGGCTGCGTCAGCATCCGCGGATTCAACGTTGCTTTGGCGGCCGCCAGTGGTTTAGTGGCCTTGTAAGGCTTTGATGCGATGTCGACTTTCAGGTGAGCATCAGATGATTGATTGCTTGATTGAGAATGCGTGGCAGACGGCGCTTCCCCCTTGGATCTTGACAAGGATCGCCCATTTGGCGTGTTCCTTGTTAGGATGCTCGCTGACGGCAGACCATGACGGATCTCGCCGTCCAATTTACGCTTCTTGCGTGGCACCTCCGGCGCACTCTCGCCATCGTAAATATTATCTGGAGACTTAAGACCTTGATGGCCAGCAAAGGTATCTGACGCATTGTATGGGATGATCTGGTGCGCAAAAATGCAACTATAGACTGAGCAGTTGGGATTCTCAGGACAAGAAATCTGCTTGAAGAGGCCAAGATTGGGAAACATGACGGACAGGGAAATTTGCAGGTAGCCCTAGTACCGTAATCTGATTGAAAGAAAGAGATTTTATAGAGATCGTTGATTCAACTGAAAAGCACCAATTCAGGAAGGTTGCTCCGTTGCACTTTGATTTTGTTGAAGAAGAGTTCACGTCCGAAAGCCTTGTGAATGTAATAGAGAGTCTGATTCCCCAATCTGACACGAACGAGGATGGCTCACTGTGTTCATTATATCGCTTGCAAGGGTTAGATTTGAGGCAGAAGCCCGAAGCCGATAAGCAGCGAGTATCATATCCGAATCGACACCAGCAGCAACGCCTTTAGTAAGAAGGTTTCCATTACCCAATTTGCTGCTCTGAAACTATAAGGCCTATTTCCCCCCAAGATATCACGTGCTTGATAAGATAAGACTTCAAGGATGCTCTCTCACTTTAGCTTCGTATCTGCCTCATGCTTCATACATCGCTCTGCTCTCTTCTCCTCCTCCGATGAATACCGAGAGCTTCAAGTCTGTATCGCGCGAAGTCTATGGGAAATTCGTCGAGAATGATGAGCGAGTCGCCAGCGATGGACGCCCCCAGGCAGATCACCTTTGTGTCTTGATCCATGGGTAGGTCTTAACCACAGGGGTCCGACAAGCTGCTTCATCCTAGAGATTCTAACGGATGTAGACTATGGGGCAACCCAAAGCACATGTCGTATGTTGCGTCGGCCCTCCGCGAGAAACACTCCAAGGAAAAGTTACATATCCTCGTTGCAAAGACGAACAGCGATAATTATACCTATGATGGAATAGATCTGGGAGCGGAACGGGTCGCAAACGAAATCGAGACATACATCGAAGACCTGCGAAAGGATGGGAAACATGTGAAGAAACTCAGTATAGTTGGATACTCACTTGGTGGCCTTGTTGCACGATACGTTATTGGCCTTCTTTGCTCCAAAAGCTTCTTCGAACGCATACAGCCCCTCAATTTCACGACATTTGCAGCGCCTCATTTGGGCGTGCGCACCCCGATCTTGGGGGTTCAATCTAAGCTATGGAACTTCTTGGGCTCTTCAACTTTATCAGTGTCAGGTCGTCAACTTTTTCTGATTGACCAATTCAAAGACACCGGGAGACCACTCATCGCCGTCCTCGCTGAGCCGAATTCTGTTTTTATCCGCGCTCTCGGCATGTTTAAGAATCGAGTGTTGTATGCCAATTGCATAAACGACCGTAGTGCGCCCTATTACACCACTAGCATCTCTATGACGGATCCCTTCAAAGACCTTGATTCTATCACTATGAATTATCTTCCGGGATACGCTCCGAACATTCTTGACCCCAAGAAGCCGGTATCTCTGAAACCTCTGAAAGACCAACCGCCTTTGATGTCCCGCATCGCGACCAGTACTCAATCGCTGCTACCTCAACTGCCGCTCTTTGCGCTTCTCACGGTCTTGATACCTGTCGGATCGCTTGTCTTTCTCATCAACTCCGGTATTCAATCGGTACGAAGCCAGAATCGTATACGATTGCATGAAGAAGGCAAATCTGGGAGCGGTTTTGGCAGCTACAGGATACCTTTGATGGTTGAGAATGCGAGGGCTACCATGGAAACTGCCATTGAGAACGTCAGCTCAAGGAGAGAGCTAACCCAGACTGACATGCCGAGCGCCCTGGGAGCAGAAACCGACGCAGGCGCCAAGGCCATGTCTTCGAAAGGGCAAGACTTTGATTACAAGAACGATCAAATGAATCAAATAGATGGCTTCCCTGTCATGGAGCTCTCTTCCGAGCAATTTTCTATGATCAAGGGCCTTGATGGGGTCGGCTTCAAGAAGTATCGAGTTCACATTCACAAAGTACGGCATTCCCACGCTGCAATTGTGGTAAGGACAACAAGGAGGGGATTTGATGAGGGTAAGATTGTAATGAGCCATTGGCTGGAAGAAGAATTTAAAATATGAGCGGGAGATACTGTATAAACATGGCGGCTTCTCCTTCCACACATTGCTGACAGCTGACAATGTCTTGGAATGGGAGGTGTGATGTTCAACGTGTCACGTGAATGCGTCCACATCACTGTGTTGGAGAGCTTCACTCCCCTACGGTACACTTCTGTATCTCTACCCCCCGCATTCCCTCCACCTTCTAGAAACAGGGATTGCCTCATTCTTACTACAGTCTCTTTCATCGACACGATCTGCATGATGGCATTAGACTCAAGGCTCAGTCTGCGGCAACATTTAAATGACGGTAATCAGCGGGTGTTTGGAATTGTTCTTAGCCATAGTCCTCACACTTTCATCTATGGCATCTACGCTGATGCCCGATGCTCCAATCAAGACGATGAGCTCGACGTTAGGCAATGGGGCGAAACCAGAAGCGATTGCGCCGCTCTTCTCTGTTAGTCGGCATCCCTTGAGATCAGGTCCTCCTACTGACGCTATCTAGCAACACAACAAGGATGCGTATTCATGGAATCCTTGTCCTTGCCTACTTTCGTCCAGAGTTTCAAGATTGGACCGGGAGGCGAGACGCAGGAATGGATGCTTCTGAAGTCTTCTGATACGTTGGGGGAACGAATCCAAATCCAGCTTCGGCCTTTCGAACTGCTTCGTCTCGGACCATTTCATCTAACATATGTGCCAGCAAAGGATGTCTTTGCGCCCCCAATATCCAATTTTTATAGGGTAGCATCCGCTATCGAAATTCCGGACCGTCGACAGGCAACGGAGCCTTCAAGATCAAAAGCGCAGCCTCAGGAGCCAGAGATGCCCTTAGGTCCGACGCCACGCTCTACCACGGCTTTTGAGTATCCGTTTGGAGACCTTCTCGATCAAGGTCAAGTTTATGCATGTCAGGATCCAGCGGGCTCTTCCTCTGTGAGTAACGAGCCCATGCAGGAGATCCTTGAGCGGAATCCCGTCACGGACGCCAGCATAAATGCACAATCAGACAAAGCCTTGATAACGCCCGTGGCTGCACCAGAAGTCTCACGCCATGACGAGGCAGTCGAGACTGCAGACCAAAGTGGCGGCAAACTTTGTCAGGAGATTGATACACAGGATAGTATGCTGCCCTCCATTCATATCAAGACGCCAGCACCCTCACTTGGCGATGCGAGAGACACTGCGCGCGGGGCTGGAGCGAGTTGCGGAAGAGAAGTGTCATATTCGCCACCAAAGTCTTCACCAACTTCCGAGCGAAAGAGGAAACGAAGCATATCCCCCTCCTCGACGCCTCAGAGTCCTGCTATACGCTTGCACTCAAGTAGCCATAAGGCTGCTCATGGACAAATGCATGAATGTCGAGTCAGTGAAATGGCTCAATTGCCACCAGAAGCGTCAGCTGTCTCTAAGCCAAAGAAGAAGCGAAGTGTGTCCCCTTCGTCAACACGTCAGAGCGCCATCGAACGTGTACGATCAGATAGCTATGAAGCGTCTGATGAAGGTGTGCCTAAACATAAGGAGACTAAATTAGTGCGTTCGCCACTCCAGACCTCACCACCCAAGGAACGAAGGAAGAAGCGAAGAGTGACCCGCTTTTCCGTACCCGAAACTCCTATCAAAAGCATGCGGCCGAGAGAACTGATGGCATATGACGATACAAGGGGTGAACCACCGTCCGAGCTGCAAACGAAGCGAAGCCCACCCTCCACCTCGGTGCCAAAGAGCCCAGTAACAAGCACACGGTCAAGTGACGTCAAGGTGTCTGATAAACCGACGGGTCGGCAAACTCTGCGTGTTCTGTTCGCTAGCTCCAGTACCATTGATGAATCATCAACGCATATCAAGTTTCTACGTGAACAGCACGTGCAAATAGTGAAAGACATACGCAAATGCACAATTTTGTGTATTGGCGCGGGGGGATTCAAGAAGACCAGTAAATTCATCAATGCTGTGCTTCTCGGCCTTCCTATTACTACAGACGAGTGGGTCTTGCAGAGTGTACAGGCTGGAGAATTGCTTGCGGTCGAGGACTTCCCCGCAAAAGATCCCGTGAGGGAAGCAGAATGGAAGTTCGATTTGGCAGAGTCGGTCTCTCGGGCTGAAGAGGGCCACAAGGTCTTCGAAAACTGGACCATCAACTTTTCTCCTGCAGCGAAGAAGTCGGCCGGAAAAACTGCCTTTGACGAGCTGAAGTCGCTAGCTCTTGCAGCGGGCGCCCAAAGTGTCTCCGCCACGGATCCGAAGAAACTAGCAGCTCATGGGAACATAGCTTCTCATCTACTTATTATAGCCGCAAACAGAGATCCCATTGTATCACAGCTCGGAAATATGAAGTGCTTCAGTCAAGAAATTGTTGGAATGAGTATACTACGAGGCGTGCTTGACACCAGCTCAGATGAATTCTTACAAAAGTAGCAGTTCTTGAGCACTGCAGGATCACGGCAGGTTTCCCATCTCAGACACGGTTACGCGATCAGGGCTTTGGGTTGCAGTACAATAGCTCCGGCATGGATCGACTCGAAAATGGCAATTAGCTAACCACATGCCAACATTGAAGGAGTAGGAGTCGGCGAAGCCGAGTTGGTGGTGTCCGAAAGGATGCGGGCAAGTCCCGATACTGTTGCGCTGCGCAGTCTCTCACCAGCAGATGGAACTTTTCCAGTGATTTCTTTAATTAGCTGTCACAGTCCTGATAACTGACGACCTCGGCATCATCATTTGCTGACCCTGTTCCCACCATGGCACCGGTGTGGTGGCGATTTAATCTCATGCAGTTGACCGCTTATGCAGGAACGCAGGAGCTTGTTTTTCAGACTGGAGCAGTTCAGTAAGGTATTGACTACAGCACGGCGGGCGCCTCGTCCGTCAATGGTTGGTAAGATCATGTCAGGTACCAGTTGCCACATTCATGGATATCCTCCGTGCAGGGGTTGAGCAACACCGTGATCTTGATCTTTATTTGGCAACTGCATATCTAGCCGGGCGCTGCTGGGGGGGAGATTTGTCGAATCGGGGCCTGCCGCCGGGCCACCAGCGCCGGGACGATGGTGACGGCTTCGGGACCAAGAAAAGGATGGGGTCATGGACTCATTGGTGATTTGGTGGTCAAAATGGCAAGACCAGTTACCTTATAGGGGAAAGGGGGCAAAAGCTTGTTGCGCCATGCTGATCCTGCAGCCACCTCAGCCTATCGTCTATCGCCCATCAGACGCCAGACTTTCATCCTCATCCTCATCCTCCAATCCTTTCTTCCATCCTCGAATCCTTCTCGTTCAAGCTCATCTCATCTATAGCTTAATTCATTCGCCCTCTTATTGACCACCGGTGCGATGATTTGATTCGTCAGACCACACAGCTCCGATCAGCACGAGCCTACCGCAGCTTGAATCTGTCCTGCCTTGTCTGCTGCAACCCCCTTTGCTACTTTAACTCTATTCCCCCATGGTGACCCCGCACTAACACGCTTGGGGAAGCTTGATACATGTTTTGCAGATGATCGTCTTATCCTTCTGCAGCTGACAATCTGCAAACAATGCCACCTGCCATCTGACTGGTCCGAACCGAGACTGCTACCTATCATGTTGAAATTAACTCGTCCACCAGGCCTCCATTCTTTTGGACTGTGTCCCTTCTTCTTTTCGTACATGTTGCATTGCTTTGACTGCGGTATCTCGATATGTCTCGGCGGTTTGGTTGGATGGTCCGAAGCTATCTGTTGGAATTGATCATTTCTCTTCCATGAAGCTGCCGACCACGAATGGCATGCTTGAAGAGGAAGTCATACTGTACCCAAGGATGGATATAAAATGAAGCTCATGCTCTTCTCAAAGTCTTTTCATCACCATCAACAACATTGTCCTCTGACTACCTAACTTTCCAACTCTTCTTTGCCCTTCATCTCAACAATCCCAAAGCCAAAAGTTGCTCTCCATCTTTGACACCTCCCGTCAAAGTCGTCATCATGCATGTCCAACACGTTCTGGCCGCCTTGGCCCTCACAAGCGTTGTCACTGCTGCTCCCTTAGCCGAGCAGAAGCGCGCTGCCACCTTTTCAGGCGCGAAGCAATTTTCCGCTGCTCAATCTCCCCCCAAGTCACCCGGCAAGAAGATCGCTGGTCCTATCGCCCTTGCCCAAGCTTTGGGCAAGTACAGCAAGCTCGGACTCAAGCCCTCTGACGCAGTGAAGGCCGCAGCAGCGAAAGCTGCCGCTACTGACGATGGCACTGTTACCGCCAACCCGGAGCAATACGATCAGGCATACCTCGAGGCTGTGAGCATTGGAGGACAGACAGTCAACCTTGACTTTGACACCGGGTCGTCTGATCTGTAGGAAGAAGACTTTAATTCCACATGTAGAATTTTCTGCTGACGCGAGCCTTTCAGATGGGTCTTTTCATCCGAGCTCCCGACGAGCGAGCAGTCAGGCCATGACATTTACACCCCGGGCTCCTCAGCGAAGAAGCTCAATGGGGAGACATGGTCCATCTCTTATGGGGATGGCAGCTCAGCGAGCGGAGATGTATACACTGACACGGTTGACGGTACGTGGAACGAATCTGACGCATTACTTTGACTGATACAGCTCAGTGGGTGGAACGACGGTCACAACCCAGGCGGTTGAGCTGGCTTCGACCATCAGCGCTGAGTTCCAGCAAGACCAGTCCGATGGACTTTTGGGCCTGGCTTTCTCGAGCATCAATACCGTATCTCCCGACCAGCAGAAGACCTTCTTCGCCAACGCCGAGGGCTCTCTCGACTCGGCCCTTTTCACTGCTGACCTCAAGAAAGGCGAGCCGGGAACGTATGACTTTGGCTTCATCGATGACAGCAAACACACTGGAGACATCACCTATACCGCCGTGGACAACTCCCAAGGCTTCTGGGGCTTCACAAGCTCGGGCTACAAGGTCGGCGATGGCGCCATGACATCAGCAGACATCAACTCCATCGCTGACACTGGCACTTCGCTTCTGCTTCTCCCTGATGACGTCGTTGGTGCCTACTATGGTGCCATCGATGGGGCTGAGAACAGCAATGCGGACGGTGGGTATGTCTTCCCTTGCACAGCGACTCTTCCGGATCTCGCGCTCCAAATCGAGGGATACTCGGCCGTGGTCCCTGGTAGTTTCTTCAACTACGCACCAGCATCTGAGAGCGGCAGCTGCTTCGGTGGACTTCAAAGCTCGGGCGGCGTTGGCACCAACATCTTCGGAGATGTCTTCTTGAAATCGCAGTTTGTCGTCTTCTCTGACGCCGGAAACGGACCTCAGCTCGGCTTTGCAGCGAAAGACCTATGAACAAGCCTGTGTGATGTGTACGTCGATGGGGGAAGGGAGCATGGCGCCAAAGGTAATGAGTACTCTCGAAAGACGACGAGGAGTTTTTCTGAATTTCGATCGCATATCGTCCCTTGCTTTGTGTCGTGGTGTTTTGTCATGTTCATAGGATTTCGTTATGAATGGCTCTTACATCATCTAGAATGATAGTATTATCCAATCTTTCCGCCCGCAGTAAAGCATGACAGACGTTCCTAATTGCCATCATTCGTTCAGTCCATTTTCCCGTTCTCCTTCGCCCAGGCGAACAGCCTTGGCAGAAAGTCTTTGGACGTGTGACTATCCACAAACTCCAAAAACCTATCCACCTTGCCCACCTTCTTCCCTTGCCCATCCTCGACCTCCACCACCTCCAGAGCGAGCATGTACTCGTTGCCATACTCCCCAATAGGCGTGTCCGCTCTGCTCATGGCATGGATGACCACTTTGCCCCCCTCTGCATCAGCATAGATGTCGTGCACCGTCACATCGAATTTGGAGAAGAGCGGCATCAACCTCCCGAAATAAGCAGCATATTCCTCATTGCTCATCTCCGGTCGGGCCAGGGAGGCCGGCAGGACCTGATGGCGGCAGGTGGGAGTGCGGCAGGCTTGGATGGCCGCGAGGTCCCAGGCATTGTAGGCGGCGATGACTTGGTCAGCTACGGCCACGAGGGTGTCGCGGGGCACGGCCACGGGCGCAGGCATGACGGATGTGGTCTTTTTTTCTTTTTTTTCTTCTCTTTTCATTTCGCAGTAGCAGTCAGGCTGCTAAAAGGAAGGATGGACGGTGGAAACGATGGAGACGTGTGTCAGCTGGGTCAAGAATTATTAATGGTGGGTGATGCGCGATTGATCCTAATAAGCAAGCATCTTTAGGAGCAAAGTCGATAGCGCGTATCACTCGTGCTATTATCTACCCCCGAGGGCGCCCCCCTTCTGAGCCATCCGCTAAATGCCCCCCCCCGGAACTCCCCGGAGACCAGTACCTTATACCTAGGTAGTGTGCAGTGCAATGCAGTGTTACCTACGGCGTTACAAAGTAAGTAACGTCGAGTATACGATAACGAGTATACGCATAATTCAGTGATATAGTCTGGGTAATACTTACACGGTAGACACGGCTTTATGCGCGCGCAGAAAATTAAAAAACGCCTGAACTTTAGAAACTGCCGCAAAGTCGTTGATCGATTTTCTTCAACGGCCATTCTCAACAACACTTAGTCAAAGCAATTATCCCCGAGCTTTCGTCTCCTTCGCCACCTAGTGCGTTCAGCAAGCTCTGTAGGAGCAATGAAATTATTGAAGCGCACGTCACAGGCTGGAGCCATGCAGCGGCATCTGCTTCTATAATTAACAGATGGGTCATGTGGGGCCGGGGAGCTGTGTTGTAGCATGGCATATTGACGTCCGAGTGGAATTGTAATCGCCTGGACTTATGGCGCACTGCTGCCCAAGCCGCCAACAACAGGGCCTCAGTGGCCAGCAATAGTTGAGCCTTTGACATTGATTGTCTACTCAAGCACATAGAAAAGTATGAAAATAATATCGAGAATGTGTACTCATGGAGAGTATGATATGCAGGATTGAATGATGTCTGTCAGTGGTCAAGCTGTCAAGTCCGTCAAAGAGTTTCATCCGTTAATTATATTCCGTACAAGACCCAGAACCTTTGCCCTTCTCCTTGGACCTGCAAAGCGCAAGCTCTATATAGCCCCGTCGTCGTCGTCTGGTAACGCGGCGACCACATCCTCGACCATGCGTATCACTTCATCCACATCCGGCCTCTCCGCCGGCTCCACCCTCAAGCATTTCCTCACAACCTCCTTTACGCTCTCGCTGATGGTGTCCTGATCATTGCCGCCCTCACCAATCCCATTGGCTTGTCCGTTGCTATGACTTTTTCCCTTGCCCTTACCCTTATCCTTGTTTCGCCTTTCGTCAGGAAACCTCCAGTCCCCGCCAAGCACACAGATACTCAAGCTCCCTCCCGTCTCCTCACTTCGCATCTCAAAGGGACTCTTGCCGACCAGACATGCAAACAAGGTGCACCCGAGCGACCAGATGTCCACCTTAGTGTCCACAATCGTGCCTGTTTTGACATCGAAGAGTTCAGGCGCCCGGTACGGCATGGTGGAATGCTCGGCAGCGGTGTCCTGCACCTGAAGGGCGAGCGATCTCGATGTGATGGGCGTGGGGCTGGGTGCCAGTGATCCGAGATCCATTAGTATGGGCGTCGTACCAGTGTCCGAGATCATGATATTGCCTGGTCCACCCGGTCAACTCATTAGCTCCGTCATCCTCCAGCCATCTGTTCAAGTATGATGAAAGAGAGGGAGGGTGGCGAGACTTACCTGGCTTGACATCCCGGTGGGCATACGACCTCATCTCCCCCGCGGCGACCCCTTCCTGACTTCTCGTGACCTCCCCCTCCATCAAGGGTTCTTGCTCTACATCCTCATCCTTGACAGCCTCTTCCCGCCGCCTCCGCTTCGCTCGCTGTGCCGCGTCGCGGTCTGCCGCCTCGCCTTCCTGCCTGACCCTTTGTGCCTTCCCTTGACTGGCCTCTCCACCAGGCGCGCCCTTCACCCGGTACTGGTGCATGGCCTTCAACGCCCTCGCGACTCCTAGAAACAGAACCATGAGCCTCCTCTCGGGGAAGCGGGTATGGTTGACCAGGTTGGCATTGATGGCATCCTGTAGATTCCCGCGCCGATAGTATGGAAGCAGGATGTAGACGGTTTTCGAGCCCGGATCAGAGCGGTCGCCGGAGCCGACGACGGCATGGTCGATGGCGTGGATGATGTTGGGGTGCGGGGAGAAGAGGGTGTAGGCTTCGACCTCCTTGAGGGCGAGGGAGACGGATTCCTGGCCGAAGGGGCAGCGGATCTTCTTCAGCGCGTAGAGGGTCGAGGTGGCATTGTCGGATACGAGATAGACATAGGAGAAGCCGCCCTGGATGTGCGTCAAGATATATCGGTAATCCATTGGGTAGCTTGGGTCAGGAAAGTGCTGTGTGAGTGAATGGACCACTGACCTCTCCGAGAAGATGCTGGAGCTTGAAGCTGCGATTATTGATTTTCAGTTGCGGCGAATTGGGAAAGCAGAAGAGGCAATTGGTGAGTGAGGAGAGTAGGTCGAAGAAGATCTGGGACATGCTGCCAATGGTGGTATGCTGGCGTTGCTGTAACGTTGCTGACATTGGGATTGAGGAGAGTCGCAACGGGTGTCACTGGCGACCTTTATAAGGAGGGCGGGCTACCGTAAATAAGACAGCATCTTCTTGATTGGGACGAAGACGCAGGAGGTCTCGATCAAGCACAATAAGAAGATATAAATAGGCAATATATGCGTGGGCTGGATATGTACGCGTGTTGTAAATTAAGAAAGGTATTCTGGCCTTTACGGTAGATGATCATCAGATTTTACTTTGCTTCCTCTATTTCTATGATAGGAGCAACCAACCCCCACGCAAATGCTATCACAAAGTGGCACCTTGACCACGGTGCCTGGTGCCTGGAATGAGTCGTGATGTATGGAGCGCCTGTTGATCATCCCTCTTTTTGTTTTGCAGGTGGGCTTTCACGTTCCTCTCCAGCTGCTTCACTTTCTTTCTCCGCCTCCCCTGCCTCGTTCTCCTGGCCATCCTCCTTGCTGGCTTTGGCACTAGCTTTGCGATCCTCCTCATCGATGTTCTCCGTATCCTTTGGCGTTGACCTGCCGGACTGAGTGTTGCCTTCGTTCTGCTCATTCTCCTCTTCGATGAGATCTTGTTGCTCCTTGAGAACCTCCAATCTCTGCTTGTTCGTGGCTGCACCTTCAGCATTGTGTACTTCCAGCTCGATCTCGTGGAAGAGCTCTTCCGGGATAGATGAAAGGACAGCTTGAAGCGCATCGATCTGGGATGAGACTTCGCTTTCCCTTCCTTGTGTGTACATGAAAGCGTTGCTGAGGACGAGTAGAGTTGATGGCACCCCATATTTGAGACGCAGATCCAGCCACATCTGTAAATCCTCCCTTAAGCGGGCAGGACTTAGACCATGCGTGCGAAGACCTCGTGAAGCCCCCGCCATTTGGAGTTCGGGCACCGAAAGACTGTCCACGCCCTCGTAATAGATGGCCCGATCGTCCCGCTTGATTTGGCGCATTCGGTGTCGGACTTGATACCGCAGCATCATGTCGGTACCGAAGGCGTTCAGATTCATGTATTTGGCCATCCCCACCAGTTGAGGTCGCGAGAGATTGTCGAGCGTCAGATCGTCTTTGAAGATCTTGCACACCTTGACCACATCCGCTTGCGTGGGCGATTCCCCGGTAGCACGCACTTTCCTGAAGAACTCCGTGAACTCTTCCTTTTGCGCATTCACCGCGCTGACCGGGAGCCCGGTCTCTTTCAGTGTCTCTCGGAGAAAGTTGCTGACTTGGCTCCGCGTCGACCTTAGACTGGTAGCCTTTGCGTCCTTGGACTTCTGGCCTTCGTAAGTACTTGGTAGCATGTTGGGGAAAATCTTGAGGGCCACGGGCAGAAGCAATTCTGCAAAGGGGACAATGACAAAAACGGAAAAAGGCACTAGGCGACCTAGATCCTGGGTCGTCCGTTGCAGTTGCCGGTGTTCCCTTCTACTGAGCTCGTACCCAGCGGCCATCTTCAATGCCAGCTTGAAGCTGATCCTGACTTCCGTACCCAGGAGCTTCGTACCATCCCAATAATGAGCCGCCTCCTTCTTGACCTTTTGCCATATTGTCAACTTTGTCTGAGCCTTGGTAGCCTCTACATTCTTTTCATGTTTTGCCTTGTCTGCAGCCAACTCGGCAAGACTATGATCTGCATTTGCCTCAGTCTTTGCCTCGCCGCTCACGCTACCCGTCTGCTTGGCATGGCTGGTCTGACTTTTGATAGATGAAGTGGCTTCAGAAGAGATCTGATTTAGGTCCGAGCTCTGGTTGGCTTGAGCTGGCAAGGGCTTCTTGGCTTGCTCTGTGCTGAACCCCGGGGGTGGAAAATTGGCATTACCGTCACCAGTGGGTGACGTCTCGGTAGCGTAATACCGGCAGGGCGCAAATGCTGATGGTGTCCTTAAGCGCGGCGGTAATGCTCTCGTGTGCTGACGAAGGTACGCGGCGCGAGCAATGGTCGAAAGTGCGGTTGACCTTGGTCTTAATACTGGGGCGTCACACATTAGCCTTATCCACGGAAGGGTCCTTTCACGACTCACGTTCACTGTTTCGAAGAGCTTGTCTGGTGGCGCCATGCCGGACCAGCCTCGCGGCTGCGCTCATTTCAAATGGAAAGTAAAAGGAGTGTCTATGTAAGCAAACAAGCAATGTGAAAGAAGCGGAGGTTGTGGCTCGATATTAAATTAAGCTCTTGAGCATGCCAGATGAATGTCAATCATAAATATTAAGAAATGTGCACTGGTAGAATTTAAATTGTTGGCATGAGGCAGTATCGAGTACGAAGAATGAAGCTTTCCTGAACGGTCTTACTCCATTGCGAACTCCGACCGCTGTTTATCCGCTTAGTAGCAAGGGGCCTGAAGTGGACCCCTGATTAGTACGGATTTATTACGGAGATATGGATATGGCTGCGCTTACTTCCCGCTGCCACCAATACCTACATCAGTACCACTGCCGCGGCTGTACCTTAGCTCTTGGCGCCTGGTACCTACCTTACGTTCAGCTTTCCACAATCTCAACAGTGTTTCTTGTTTATATAGAACTTGATTCGATTTCTCGCCATGTGTATATAAACAAAGAAGTCGGGCCCTAGTGCTCGCGCTGCTGCTAAGCGCAGCTAAGGGTATAACCTTGGGCACTCCAGTCCCAGTGCTGCTGACTGCTGCGGAGACTACTTAAGAAGAAGGGATGGTAGTAGTCACTGTAACCAAAAAATTCAAGCGAGCAGCCCGTATCATACTTGTGGGAGCGCCTGGCGTCGGTAAAGGGACGCAGGCAGAGCGTCTGATGAGAAGATTCCCTCAGCTTTCTGCAGTAAGCTCTGGCGACTTGCTGCGAAATGCGGTCAGGAACAGGACTGATTTAGGTGACACCAATATCTAGATGGACCCAGATGTGCGCTTTCACTGACCGCAATGTTAGGCTTGGAAGCTGAGTCGCACATGAGCGCTGGCTCCCTGGTACCTGATGATATGATCCTGAGACTCATCCTTTCCGAGTTGAAAGCCAAATCCTGGATCCCTCCTACTTCGTCCATGTCTGATCCGAGCCCTGCCCTGCCTTCCAACTCTCCGTCGGCATCTTTCATCCTCGACGGTTTCCCAAGAACGTCCCCCCAAGCTGCCCGCTTGGATTCGTTGATACCTGTCAATCTGGTTGTTTCTTTGGTGACACCTGTGAACATCATACTCGGTCGCATCGCAGACAGATGGGTGCATGCGCCAAGTGGGCGGGTGTACAACACTGGCTTCAACAGGCCCAAGGTCGAAGGGAAAGATGACCTGACTGGTGAGCCATTGACGAAACGCGAGGACGATAACGAGCAGACGTGGAGGGCGAGACTCAAGAAGTTCAATGATACTAGCGACCCTCTCTTGGAGCACTATAATCGAAGAGAAATCCTGTGGACCGTGGAGGGGAATAGTAGCGATGAGATCACTCCAAAGCTTTTTGCAGAATTCGAGAAGCGGTTTTGTTGAGGGAGCTGGGATCTGTATGCTCTGCTTGGTGTATCCAATGGCATTTCATGTCACCTGTTGAATATAGATCATGACTTTTTGGATGATTGCAATGTAAAGAATCACCCGGATATTTTGTTTACCAACGGTTTCTTTTCCATCTTACTATGGCTCGTACACGTACCCGTCCTGCCTGTCCTCGACCGAGACTTTCAGTCCCCCTTCCGGTATGGGTTGACCAGCCACCTGTAAGCCGGCACTCATGCTATCGCCAACAGTGACTTCGCCAACGCCCTTGGGGGTGCCCGTCAGAACTATGTCACCCGGATCAAGTCTCATCACCCCCGAAATCTCGCTCAAAATCCGTGGAATGGTGAATAGCATCAAGGCCGTGCTATCTCTCTGCCTGCTTTTGCCATTCACGTCCAACCACAGGTCCACGCGATGTGGGTCGGGTATCTTTGCCTTCGGTATGAAGTCCGAGATGGGGCAAAAGGTATCGAAGCCCTTGGGGATGGTCCACGGCAAGCCTTTCTTCTTGCATTCGTCCTGAACATTCCGCGCAGTCATGTCGATTGCCACTGCGTAGCCCTCTATAGCCTCCATTGCAATTGCATCATTGGATGAAGACAGATTACTCAGGGGTTTGCCCATGACGAGGGCGAGCTCGACTTCGTAATGCAATAGTGTTCCTTTAGGACGTAGCACAGGTCCCTGACCCGGTAGCAATAAGGAAGAAGGTGGCTTAAGAAAGTAGAACGGGCGCTTTGGTCGGGCATTGCTCAACTCCTTGATATGATCGCTTGCGGCGTATCAGCTGCTTGTGTTGGCATGTCGAGCGGGAGGGAAGCCAGAATGAGCGTACGCATAGTTGCGGCCGATGCAAACCACTTTGCGGCATTCGGACACGATATTGCGCATGGACATTGTTGGACGATCGGATGCAATTGTCTTTGCGACTCGATGCAATGTCGCAGATGTTTACTGTATAATAGAGTAAGACACGGATCCGTAGAGAGGTCTCCAGTCCACGCTAGGAGCGACGTACGCCGCAGCCAAACTCCTCGGCACCTGCATCGGCTGGAAGTGACGGCAAGAAATCGGCCACCAACATCAGATTTGTCGACAACTCGACAGTCATACCAGACGCGACCGCGTCGCAACCAAGCGCTATCATGCAAGTCGCGTCCATCTTGTCAGATCTGACATCATTACGTGTCTGCGTATGCTCCCTTTCCGTCAGCATCTTTTGTGCCATGACTGACGTGGACTGGTAGGATCACGAAGCAGCCTTGGCTCTTGTCTCAGTCGCCGAGGATGGTCCAAAGAACAAGACCAAGCAAAGAGAGATGAAGGATGACGAAGGCATGCAACGGGCAAAAGACTTGCTTGATTTACATTACAACCTCAAAATGAAGCATAAGCTTGGAGGTGACGATGAGCTGAAGCAGGCAAGGCAGAAAGTCGACAAGCTTTCACAAGAATCAGAGGCTAGGACAAGGCGTGTTCTGGATCGCTCCTAGGGGATGCTTATGCTCGGACAATCAATCTGGCCGGCTCTTTGGAAGATGTTCTTCTCAAGCTGCCACGAGACTCTTTTCGAGGTGCTCAACCGCATTATTTCTCCATTCTGACTTCAGCTTAGCTCAAATAAAGTCTGGTCGTCATCCTTGGGACTGACCTGATACATTTCCGCAACTCAGCATCGATGCGGACACTCACTTGCCACCGGACTCTCTCTGGTGGTCCATCGAGCGATTTGCTCTCGTTTGGAGCGACTGCCAATGCTCCACGTCGCTCGCTATCCCACCACCGTGATGTCTGTAATGGCAACATCTTCACCTTTCGCCAATCTTCTCAGGGCCTCTTTGGTCGGTACAGCAAGCTGCCTGCCCAGTGTCGCCTTCAGGATGATTTTTCGAGCGGCCAGATTTCTGGCTTTCCGTAGAGCTGTTTTACGCTTCTTCACCTTGACCGGTACGCATACTGGTGGCTGCGTAACATCCGTAGGATGGGGTACGACTGCAACCATATCCGTGCCACGTTCCCTTGCCTGTTGAGAAGCTTCCTCGAAGGACCCGACACGCTCATCAGGCACTGCGTGCTCGACGTTTGAATCCAAGCTGTCCTCATTTGGGCTAGCCTCAGAAACGCCCCGACTGGGACCCTGGATCTTGATGATCGGGATGGCTGAGGGGACCTGTGGGCCCATGGAATGATCTGTCCTCGTCGACGTGCCATTGGCTAGTTCGGCTTCGTTCTGTGGTGTAGTCATGGTGCCCTCTGCTGGAAGAGTTACTGCTGCAGATGCTGCGGGCTGTGCTGCTCCTATGGAGCTTCTGGCTGGCTGTGTAGGGAATTCGCCTTCGTAAGGCTTTACGAAGTTGGCGTCTCCAGCGGCAGCATAACCTGTGAGTGGACTTCGCTCAGCCCCTTGCTCATTGCACCACGCAAACTACGTACCCCTGTGGTTATCATCTGGATTAGTTGACATGCTGTACCTCTTCTCGGCAAGCGTAGCGTTTTCGGGGTTGGGGCTTTCTTGTAGGGTGTTCAAGGGTGGTCCTTCATCCATAGCACCAAGAGATTGTCCTGTAGTATGGGACAGACCGGCCCCAGAGCTAGTGGTCGGCTTGGCCTGAGCTTCGTGGACTGTAACAAGACGTGGCCAGCTCCAGCCGGTGGATTTGGCAGGTCTAAGGACAGGTCTTTGGGTTTCAGGGGACGAGGCAGCGTTGAACATTATGAGTGGATGTTCACGCCCAGAGGGAAAGAATACATGAGAAAAAGAATGATTGGGCATACGAATGCATCAGGAGCAGGAAGCTATTAATGTGGCAGATGAAGTACAGCAAAGCAGGAGACCTGCTACTTCGAAAGTGCAGGGAAGTTGCGAATGACTTTCATATTCAGCCAAGTCCATGGCCATATCAAAAGAGCTAGATGATGGAACGCGTAACAGCCTCAAATCAATAATCGACTACACTTCCCTCCATATTCTTGTCCATGGCCTACAACGATAGCATTTCAGGACTACAAATCAGGTAGCGTGAAAGATTCAATCCATCTACCAAGTCTCTGACCCTCGACCTCACATTTTCGTGCCCATGCCTAGCGTCGATTGCCCTTGGCAGAGAACGTCAGAACTACGTGAGCCGCATAAAGTTCGGCAATTTGTGTGAAGTTTAATGGTCTTTTGGCAAGACCCTCAGACCAAGGTCGACATTGCCTGCAATCTTGGTGCAACGATCGCTTCAACATCATGGCGTCCAGCGTGGATGCCAAGATGCTCAAATCAACTAGGTTCCCTCTTGAGTTCAACCAAAAAGTTGATATGACAAAGGTTAATGTGGAGGTAATGAAGAAGTATACCCTCCTATCAATTGGCTCTTAAGACTTGGACTGGTGCTGATAGATGGTGTAGGTGGATCGCAGGGAAGATCTCTGAAATCCTAGGCAATGAGGACGACGTCGTAATTGAATTATGCTTCAACCTACTTGAAGGAGCACGCTATGTAAGCCATACATGTATCTTTAAACCACCAGCTGCTGACGGCTTCACCGATAGCCCGATATCAAAGTGCTTCAAATCCAGCTTACAGGCTTCCTTGACAAGGACACTCCTAAGTTCTGTAAGGAGCTGTGGCTTCTATGCCTGAGCGCACAGAGCAACCCTCAAGGCGTGCCCAAGGAGCTTCTAGAAGCCAAGAAGCTCGAGCTCATACAAGAAAAGGTATGTGACTCAAATGCACCATGTTAACCTTCACAGCTGATCACTATGATGTCAGATTGAAGCAGACAAAGCTGCCGGTGAAAAACAGCGCCGCCAGGAGCAGGATCATCAGCGCGAAAGGAATATCGACAGCATCAGGCAGCGGGAGCGCGGCGAGCGGGGGGAGCGTGGAGGGCGTGGTCGCGCTAGGCCTGGCAGGGACTACTATGACTACGGCCGCAGAGGTCCTCGCCGGTCACGTACCCCACCACCGCGGTATCGAAGTCCACCAGTACGTGATGATTTTCGGCAAGGCCCACGTAGGGAGGTCGACACATACATCCCGAACGGAGGTCGAAAGCGTCGCTTATCCCGGACCCAAAGTGCGAATTCGACAGCCTCTCAGTCCTTGTCTCCTCCTCGACGCCGTCAAAGAAGTGGTGGTAGTACGGCCCGTTCAAAGCGACGTTACGATCCCAGTATATCGCCTGCACGCCCTCCTCATGGAAGACTTAGAGAAAGCCGTTTTGGCAGAGGCAGAGAACGCGGTGATCGTCGAGACAGATCCTACACATCCTCTGAAAGCTCTCGCTCACCATCGCCTAGACCACGCCGTCGGAGGCGCTCGCCTTCATTACCACCTCGCAGCGTATCGCCCGAGCCAGCAAGAGCCAGGCCTGGAGATCGCCGACGGGCACGGCATTCTTTCAGATCTCGTTCGCGCTCATTGAGCAGAGATGGCTGGCGAGATCACAGGAGAAGATCACCTTCCTATGATTCTAATGGCAGAGCTAGCATCAGACGTGCTGATTATCGAAAAGGACGACGACCGTCTCCACCACCATCGAACAGGAGACGAAGTCTTAGTATCGGGTCCCGCAACAGACGTGATCGATTGACCCCCCCACCCGTCTCGAGCAGTAGAAGTCGCAGTCCTTCAGACCGAGGGCAACGGAAAAGACTGCGATCCGCACAGCGCTACGCCGTTCCCAGCAGGCGAAGGCGAAACACGTCGTCCGTCTCTTCCCCTGAAGACAAGAGACGGAGGGTGGATAAGTCTCCTCCGAGAAGGGATAGCCGGCCTCAACAGCGCGACAAGAGCCCCAAGATTCCCGACGCGGACACCACCATGGCTACCAACGAGGTGGGTAGTAGTCCATGATAGACACATCAAATACATACTATCTTAATATCATTATGCATTCGCGATGAAGTTAGACTCGAAATCGAATCTCTGATCTTTTTGAACGTGCCAATGGCTTATTGATTTCTTAGCACAGACAGAGGTCCGCCCTATCGTCCAACGAGCTTCGTGAAAAAGTGCTTCGAGAAAAGTTAAGAGCAATGCGAAGATCAAGTGAGAGCAAGGGGCAAATTGGGGATGCCAGACAGTAGTGGGAAGGCCGTTGCGATTTCGATGAAGGCATTTTCCTTAGCCAAGCGAGAGCTCGTCTTACCCTGGTCCTCGAGGCGAAAGGCTGTGTCTGTGCACTTGCTGTCCGAGTAACGTGTATCGAGATTATGCGACCGTCCTCATCTGTCAATCTCCCTGCCAGGGATGCGGAAAAGGTAGAAGTCAAACATCACAAAGTGTAAACATAAAGCATGACTCTGCAACAACCGGTTTAGTACTTCGTAGCCTTTGTTAATAGTCCTCGGTCATGGCTTATGTACATTATTGATAGCTGATAGATTCGGTCTCACCCACTTCGCTGCCACCTCAAGGCAGTCTTGGGGGTTTCCTGAAGATTTGGTTGCAGAGACCCTCCAGATCGCATCCAGACCCACCAATCTCCCATTCTTGCTCCTTCAAATGCCTATAAAGCCCAGTGCTTTTTTTCGAGGCTCTGCAAGGGTACATTGTGACCCTACCGTAAACCATCGTAGAACTTGGGTTCCAAAATCATCCTTGGATGAACAATCCTTCAGGCTTCACCGGCCGCGCTATTCGTTGCTCCAGTTGCTGCATCCTTCATATCCGAACCTTCGGGGTCTTGTACAATATCAGCGGCGGGTTTCTCTGCGGTCTTCTTGCCACCCTGATTAGCCAGGTCGACTACCTCTAGCTCATCCTCCCCATCGGACGCGGGCCCCTTCTTCTCGTCCTGGACAACGTCCTTTGACCCTGTAACTTCGTTGCTCTTGGATTCCCCATTCACGACCGGCACCGCTTCCTTCATGGGCCCCGAGGCTAGCTCGGTCGTCTTGTCTTCCACTTTATTTTCCTCTTCGCCGCCCGCTTTGGGTTCCTCTTTGGTTTGTCCCTTTTCCTCCTCGTTGTCTTCCTCTTTGGCTTCGGGCTTGCCTTCCCCTTTCTCGTCGCCTTTCTCGTCGCCAGCCTCTTCACTCGATAGGGTTTCGTTCCACTTGGCGAGCAACTTCGAGGATCGATCCTTGAATTTGAAGTCCTCTTCGAGGGGAATGTTCTCCAGCTTGATCATCTGCTTTAGCACCTTGTGGATCTTCGTCACACGGATGATGCTGCCTTCGAGGTCGACAAAGGTCTCGAGCTCGCCCAAGAAGTCCGACATCGATTTCATCTCCTCAACTTTGGGGACAGTGTCACGGGAAAGGAAGCCCCTTTGCAGTTTATGACGGTAGTAGAGCACTGGGAGGGCCGTTAGTACTTCCCTGCTCATAAGATCGATTGACCTGGTCACCTTTCTTCTCTTTAATCTCTCTCGCAGCGCCCGGCGACGGAGGTCTCTCGTCCGCTTTGGGCGTCATGGCTTCTTCGTCACTACTAGGTTTGGCAGCCTTGGGCTTTGATTTGGAAGCTTTCTTCTTGGTGGCAGAATCTGTGGGTTGCTTTGGGGTGGTCAATTTGAGCTTGGTGCCTGTCTTAGGGGTCTTTGCGGGCTTAGCACGTCAGCTAATGACTCACAGCCTGTGTCAAGCAAGCCTACCTTCTCGTCTGCGTCAGAGTCATCTGCAGCCTTCTTTCGCTTCTTGGATTTGGGTTTTTCCAAGGCCTGGTCCTCATCGACGTCCATATCGTCATCATCGTCACCCGCTGCTTCCGAGCTCTTATTCTTCTTGGCCTTTTCTGCCTTCTTTGCGGCACGCTCTTCTTGGGCTGCCATATCCTCCTCAATGGCCTGCTGATGATCGGCAAGCATTTTCTTGAAAACGCCGAGATTGTTTGCTTCTGCTGCCTTCGCATATGCTGCTAGTAATGTCTTGCTCTTGCCTTTCTCGGGGGGGTTTTTGACAGCGTCCGAGGTAATATCGAGTGGGGTGAGTTCTGTATTTGGGATCCAAGCACTGTTTTGCCGCACGTATTAGCCCAAGATTTGCAGTCTCGGTCTGGGAAAGATCACTGCGACCTACAATTCATTAGTATGTCTGTACAAGGTTAGCAAAGCAGCTCCTGAGGCAGGGGAGATGGTCAGCCTACAGAAACATAACCGGGAAAGTACGCTCGTACGACCGCTTCCCTCCGTCTGCATATTCTGGCTTCTTGAAGGTCCCGTCTGACAGCGCAGCAGTGACGGGGCGCGTCGTGAGTAGACTGGCAGGCAGCATTTCCTCATCGCAGATGATGGAAGGCCACGGGGGATGACCCTTCATGCGCGCAAAGAAGTATTCGCCCGCCTTTGCCTGGAGATTCGTCATCGGCCTTGACTTCTTCTTATTCACCTTCTTGCTCTTGTGCTCCGGAATGCCGGACGACTTCTTCTTTGACGAGCCGCCGACGCTTGCCCTCTTGTTGCTTGCAGATGTCCCATTTGTCGCGGGGGTGGATGTTGCAGGCGCATCGTCTTTCGCTTGCGCGTCCTCTGAAGGATCCGAAGCTTTTGGAGCTGAAGCTGAGCCTTCGGCATTGCTCTGTTCCCCAGAGCCATTTGTTTGAGGTGCTGCGATTAGGATAGACACGTCAGTGAAGCACGGCACTTTTGCGATAGCAGAGACGTACCCTCGCTTGCGTCTTCCATGGTCACGTCCTTTTTAGCTTGATTTGACGCGCTTTTGGGCTTGTCATCATGAGCAGGCTCTTTGTGATCTAGAGCTTCATCTGGACCAGTGTGTGTATTGGCTGGGCTCTCTGAGGCGACCGGTGGGTTGCGTGGAACATCGACTTCCATCATTGTAGAGCGCCTGGTGGTGATGTGTGCGCTGTGAAGACGTCAGCTCCAAATCTGAAGCCAGTGTATAGATGACGTAGCGATGCAAAAAAGATGGGGATGGGTATGAATTATTTTGGGAGTAGAGCTGGCCTTAGTACAAGACCAGGCGAGATCACGTCACTGACAATGTAGAACGTGGGGGGCAGTTCTAATGGCTGTGTTGATGAGGTTGGTGGGAATGGTGGCTGTAGCATCCAATGCCGGAAGCAAAGACACTTGGAGACTGCGCGAGAGATCAAGCGTCCCAAGCAGCTGCCACCCTGCCACCCTCACTTGCTAGGAAGAAAGGCCAAGAGAGACGGCACTTACGTGTGTAGTCGATGAGAGGATCCCCTAGAAGTCAAATTCAATTAATCTCGATTTATCTAGAATGGCATATCAAGCGACGAGGACAGGTTTGATGATGAAAACAGACGTGGTGGTAGTGGAGTCGATGAGGTTGTAGTTCGTTGTTGAGAACGAGTTAAGAAGTTGAAGCGCAACTTGCAAAAACCCAGCCAAAACCAAAAATCAAAATCTCAGCCCAGCCATCATTCATCCACAATTCCACACGCAGCAGCGCTCAACGCTCACAATAAATAATTAAGGTCCGCCTCGCTTGATCCTTTCCGGTCTTAGCGTATCACCTCCCCTTGCAAACGTCCCAATATTAATTCCGCAACACGCATGCCCGCATCCAACAGCTCCCTGTCATAGGCCTCTCTCACCGCACTATCCGTCCTTCCGTCACCGTCCTGCCATCTCGGGCGCCTAGCCCTTCACTCTGTGCTCGACCGTACAGGGTCAACAGGCCGTGCCACCCTGTCCAAAACATCATACCAATCCGTTTGGCGCATCCCGCCCCAACTTCTGGCCACCGTTGGTGACTCCTTCACGGTTGTCTCATTCAAAGTCGCGGCCGTCCTGGGCTCTTGCATGTATATCACGCATTCCCAAAGCGAGCTTGATATGGCTTTCACGTATCGTCCTCAGCAGCCGGAGTAGTCTCTCGGCTTGACATACAACGAATCCTCAGTACTTCTTTCTGCATAGACATGGAATCACTGAAGACACTGACTTGAAAGAAAAATTGGTCCTGGGCCACTGTTGCATATACGCACAAGCTCACACGACAATGCACTGAGAGGGATTTTAAATAGCAGCTCAACAGGCAACCTGACCTTGGTGCCACTTGAGACGGTGGTGTCGCGACGAGCTTGAGTTCTATATCCTTTTTCCTTGTCAAAGCAAAGATCGAAAGATGCATGCAATTTCCATCCAGTATGTCTGACAGATGACTTGGGGAAGATGTACAAAGGTTCGATATTTGCCAGGTGGAGGCCGGAGCAGCGACTTCGTATCAACGCATACCAAAACCAGAGGACAAGACTTCTGGATGTCGACCGCCGCAACGGAACACTGGCTGCTAAGAAACTAGGAAATCCATACAGTCCTTGACAGTTCATGACGCTGACTGCAGGCACAAAGCATCTGATGAGCTTCATTGGCACAACAGTTCAATTCAACCATTGCTTACACATTAAAGAATTTTTATGAAGAACCAAAGGACAACCTTCATGGCAACAGATGTTGCCTGTTAGCTTTCACACGCGGCTCTCTTGCAAAGGTATTCTCTGTTCTTGAAGAAAGAAAAGGTTCAGCATGAAAAGGACAGCTTATGAGACCTAGCATCAGGTCGAATGTGTGGGGAAAACACAAATCTTCTCTTGATACCCAAAGCATGCTAGCTGGCCCCTACATACATGATAGGTAGTTGCAGAAAGCAAAAGGCAAGGCCAGTATCAGCCGACGTCGCGCATCTAACGAGTCTTTTGAGCATATGCTGCAGGATCAGGACTGAAGCATCAAGCAGTATTATATAAAAACTGCACAACCCTCCTTGATTTGAGTTCATTGGAAAGTCGCGTTCAAAATAGATTGAGCGGTGGGTGTAGGCGTGAGAAAGAGTGAAAGGGAATGGGGAGCAAAAATGAAAAGTGAAAGAAACTGTTGCGGGGTAATTTAGCTCCATAGCACATTGTACATTGTATCACGACTACGCATATAATTCTTTTTGGCGACGATGTCGTCTACAAGGTGTAGGACACGATTGGTGTACGTTGTCTACATAAAGTAGTAGTTCATCGGCCATTCGTTCTCATGGTTGCACTACGTTCCTTGGCACCAAGTCTGCCAGCTCGCCGCAACCCTCGCATTTTCGCTTCTCGTCTGAGGCCTTAAACTGGTTCACTGCCTCCTTGATCTGCGTGCCTAAGTCCGTACAGTGGAATGCCTCCTCATTCACAATCTTTCCACAATTCTGGCAGTACCATCTTAGCCTGTCTTTGCTCTCCGCAGGGCGAGGCTGCTCCAGCACAATACCCACAGTATCCTCAAAGCGGACAGGATTGTGAGGGGTGTTTGGTGGGAGTAGGAACATCTCGCCTTCACAAATGGGGACGTCTCTGAAGTTCCCTTCATCTACAATCTTCAGCAGCATTGACCCCCTGTACTGGTAGAACCATTCAGCCGTCTCGTTGATATGATAATCCGATCTGGCATTAGGTCCACCAACGATCTGCCAAGCTGTTAGGTTCAGCGAGCTGAAATCGAACTTTCGGCACCGTACCATCACTGTGACGTCGTCATTGTAGACGCAATAGTTGTTGATGGGTGGCTTTAGAAGGTGAGAATTCTGTTCCAGCCTAGTACTCATTTTCATCAGAGTTTGCATGTAAGACCTTGATACTTGTATGCTCACCACTTTGGCAGGTTCAATGGGCTAGAAAGCATTTTGATAGGGTGCTAATTGTTCCAAATTGTAGTTGAATATCAATACCATCATGATCGTCCATCAATAAGCGCTGGTGATTGATCGGATCTCCGGACCACGGATTAAGCTCAAGGCTTTAATCACAATAGCGGCAGCAAAGGGATGACGTCTAGGTATGATACATTATAATACTAGAGCTGGTAATCTATTGCCGCTTTCACGTATGGTATCGAGCCCACAGCGGAACTTCGCATCCAAAACATTCAGCGTCCATGGCTGAACCTGCGCCGAAGCTCCTTCGCTTCAAGTCGCACCGGAATCTGGCATATCGCCTTGTGCTTGCAACTCTGACAGGTCGAGCTATCCACATCTCCCAAATTCGCCCCTCGTCCCCAATAGAGCCTGGTCTTGCACCTCATGAGATATCCCTCTTGCGTCTCCTTGAAGCTGTCACCAATGGCTCTCAAATTGAGATCTCCTACACTGGCACCACACTCATCTACAAGCCGGGTCTCATAACTGGTAGCGTCTCTGGCATTGGTGCGAATCGCGGCGTGGTCAAACATGAGCTCCCTGCCACGTGTACCAGGGGCATTAGTTATTTCCTGCTCCCGCTATGTCTTCTGGCGCCGTTCTCGAAAGAGCCCGTCAATGTACTTTTCACGGGAACTGGGGTGATCACAGCTGCGACCCAGACCGGAGACATGTCAGCGGATAGCGTACGCACTGCTGTGCTGCCCTTGTACGCACGCTTCGGAATATCGAACAACATAGAGCTCCGCATTCTGAGAAGATCGAATGCGGGTGCAAACGGCAGGGGAGGTTTGGGCGAGGTACTGCTGCTGTTTCCCCACCAAGTCCGACTGCCCAAGACTGTACACATTCTCAATCCTGGCAAGGTGAGGAGGGTGAGGGGCATCGCGTACTGTACGGGTGTTTCGGCATCGAACAACGCCCGTATGATCGATACTGCTCGAGGAATCCTCAATGGTATGGCTGGAGATGTTTACATTTTCTCCGATGTGTCTTCAGCGCCTTTGTTGCCATCACAGGAGCAGCTGGATGCCAAGTCTCGGGGAAAGAGCGGTATAGGCTTTGGCCTTTCCTTAGTCGCTGAATCATCGACCGGCTCCCTCTATTCGTCGGATGTCGCGTCGCCCTCTTCTGGAGGCGTCACTCCCGAGGACATAGGTGGTCGATGCGCCTACCGATTGCTTGAAAGTATTTCCTTGGGAGGTTGTGCTTCTTTGGAAGCTGCAGCTACAATGCTCATTCTGATGGCCATGGGATCGGAAGATGTTGGAAGGCTGCAACTCTCAGGCGAAGTCATCGGGAGCAAGGCTGTCATTGAGCTTGCAAGAGACCTTCGAGTTCTTGGAGCAAGCGGTTGGGGCTTTCGACAGGCTCCCTCTGGTCCGGAAACCGATATTGTCGTCAGCGTCGTAGGGAGAGGTGTTGGCAACGTCGGAAGGAAGATCACTTGAAGATTGCACTCCAACCTATTCACCCATGTCGGGAGCAGGGTTCGGGACACAAAATCAGATTCATCTACGCAGAAACCGTGCATTCTGAGGAAAGCCACGATTCTTGCAGCTACCATATGAACATCTAGACGACTTGGGCCACCGTTGATCTGGCCTGATCACTCCTTACGACCAAAGTAGGATTTATATTGGCTGCCGTCACGGTATCGAAGCACGGGAAAGCCTTGCGTAAGGCCTGTTTATGATCTTCAAGGGTCGCGAGGTTACCGGATGCCTTTAGCAATCTCTATTGGGCGTGAGTAGTCGGCGTCTAATGGAGCGGGGCAGAAGCGATGGCTTCGGGAGAGTGGATATCTGCTGAGCTGCGACAGGACGTGGAGCCCTATTACACTCGACAAGAGGCTGAGGAGCCAAGCGGCTCGCGAGTTGGGTTTTGCATCATCAATGTGGGCATAAAGTGGGTCAGGTTCGGTGGCTGACTAACGTACGTCCTACCCAGGGAGGATTGGCATCGATTGGAGATACAGGAGGACGCAGAGGTGTCTGCGGGTTTGCAAACCCCCTAAGTTAGTCTGATGAACAGCGTTGGATTGGGCATCATCGCTCGCACATAGCAGTTGGAGCCCCTGCATGCATAATCAGGCTTATGCAGACGCTCCTAACTTGCTAGCTAGCAGATATCAGGAATGGGAATACGGACGAAGAGCCTGTTTCCCCCTCAAACCTCCAATCTCTCTCCCTCTCTCCCTCTCCCTCTCCCTCTCCCTCGAGATTGAATAATAAAGAGTTGCTGCTTCGACGAGCGACTGTAAAAGGTTATCGTAATGATGTGTCTTCAAAGTCCAAGGCGAATTCTACGCTAATTGGCCGGCCTACGTACAGCGGCAATCAACGACCAATCGCATCGCGTCGGAGAAACAAACACGACTCCCGGCTAAACATTGAAAATCATGTCGACAACTTCGCCTACTTACCAAGCCCGTTACCAAACCCCCAATCACACGTCCATCGGTCCTCTTTCTTCAAATTTCACGAAGCTCAAGACTCCGTCTACCCCGTTGTTGTTGTCATCCTACAAGAAGACCGCAGATGAGCCGCCGCCCCTACCCCTCTCCCCCACCGCTGCCAAACATGCCACTGCGGCCACATCCTTGAACAATCGTCATTCGCCCTTGCAGGTAGATGGCGGCAGTCCTCCGAGACTGAGTTCTTTTGGTGAAGGAAGCTCAGAGAGCGTCGCCATGCACTCGTTCAAATCCTCTACATTCAGGAGCGCAACCGAGGACAGGAATGGCAACCAAAATCTCGAGGTTGGGGACTCTGTCGACGTCCCGGGAGGCATGCACGGGACAATCAAGTTCATTGGGGAAGTACAAGGCAAGAAAGGTGTCTTTGCTGGTGTGGAATTGGCCAAGGAGTGGGCTGCCAGAGGCAAGAATGACGGCGACGTCGAAGGGTGAGCCCCTGTTATGAAAGCTCATGTCCACCATAGCTCATCCCTCGTGAAGTATTCGCTACTTCACCACCTCCATCAAAGGCGCTGGCATCTTCTTACCATCCACCAAAGCATACAAGCGCTTATCCCCCGCACTTTCCTCCGCCGACTCATTGTCTCTCACTCCTACGACTTCTATAGGCACACAGAATTCCCTTAGTCGGGCGGGAAAGACAGCATATACGCCTTCTACTCCTTCAATGACCCCCAAATTCAGCCAGTCAGTGGGTCCTGGCCGTGTGCCGAGTCCCACCATGAAGGCTAAGAGACCATCCCTGCCACGTCCAGAATCCCCTGTAAGGAAAGCACAAAATGCAACCTCAACGCCGCAATCACGGCCCTCCTTGGGAAAGCCTAATTTGTCTAAGAGCGTGATTGGAGGGTCACGCTATGCGCCCAGTCCGACCCCCGCAAGGTTTGGCGCAAGCGTCAGCGGAATAAGAGACGTTGCTGGGGACCCAGGGAAGAGAGCGCCAGCTACCCCAAAGCCTGCTTTCAGGAAGCCCACAGGCTCAAGGCCACTATCGCCTTCAAGAAGCGAGTCGCGCAGCGAATCCAGGTTGGGGCCAGAGCCAATGTTCGATGAAGAATCGGATAACATCCCGGTGGGTATTTCTAAGAAAGCCACCCAAACCAAACCATCCATGCAGAGGTCGGGACCTAGCTTTAGTCAGGACAGCGAATTGAGAGGCCTCAGATCTCAGCTTGAAGAGCGTGACAGACAGCTTGAAAAGTATGCAAGGGATCTGGAAGACATGCAGAACAGCATTACAGAACTTCAAAACTTGGCTCCGAGGCACAATCCTGGGACCATCCGCTCTTCTCGAGGCTCAGGTATGGAAGAACTCGATGTGCCGTCCCTGCGCGCCCTGATACGGGAGAAGAATGAAAGGATCGTAGCTTTGACGCAGGAGTTCGACTCTCACCGGGCTGATTTCCGCGAGACGATTGATATCCTTGAACGTACTTCAGACGAGACCAATCGTCTTCACGAAGATCGTATTGGCAGTCTCGAGGCCGACCTGCGGGCGCAGATGTCGCGCGAAGATGACGTCGAGAGTGTCGCGCAACAGCTAGTACTGCTGGAGAAACATGTCGAAGAGCTAGAGGAAGGGCTGGAAGATTCAAGAAGAGGCGAATCTGAAGCAAGAGGGGAGGTTGAGCACCTGAGGGGCGAGGTTGAGCGAGGGAAAGCCGAGTTGAGAAGAGAACGGGAGAGAGCTGCAGCAAGCCAAAGAAACGCTGGTGAAGCTACGTCCGAGGCAACGTGGCAAAGAGAGATCTCCCACCGTGATAATGAGATCAACGGCCTCAAAGCCATCATCCATTCTCTAAGTCGTGATGCATCATCGAGCCCAAACAGCCCCAGATCTAGTCGCCGCTCAAAGCACAACAGCAGGCAGACAGACGGTCAGGCAGAAGCCCAACTGACTCTGGAGCGCCAAGCACGAGAGAAGCTCGAGCGCGAAATCGAAGACCTCCAAAGCCGTGTCGACCGCAAGACCTACCGTGAGGAAGAGCTCGAGAATGAGCTCATCTTGCTCCGCAAGCACACCTCTCAAATCTCCTCCATCAGCAATGGCCACTCCGAACGCACAGCCGTCGCTTCCAGCAATCCTGTCGACCGCTCAGAATCCTGGAGAGAATCTGCCCCGATAGCGTACCGTCCCAAGACCGTCCCCAAAGAGCTGACAAGGGTCCCGTCAAGTGACGGTGGCCACTCGACGACAATGACGGAATCCTCCGCTCTGTGGTGTGACATGTGTGAGACGTCCGGCCACGACATCCTCCACTGCACCAGCATGGGCGGCAACCACGTCCCATCGTACGAGCCCACCGGTGCATCGTCAAAACCGAATGGCGCCTACGCGAGCCAGTACGCCCGCTCCACTGGCGACCTTGATCCACGCTCGAATGACTTCCCCGCGCCGCTCTCCCCGGCTCGGAGTCCTGCCCCAGATAGTGAGAGGAATCGGGATGGCCTGGCGGGCTCGACGAAGCCCCAACAGTTGCAGCCGCAGTCTCGGATGCCGTATCCGCTGGATAATGGCATGGTGGCGGGGAAGGAGAGTGGTCTTGTCGACCAGAGCAAGTGGTGCGCCCTCTGCGAGCGAGATGGCCACCAAAGTGTGGATTGCCCCTTCGACGAGGATGCTTCTTGAAGTCGGTGTGGGGGCGAGATATACGAGATATACGAGCAGGTGATCCCAAAGAGAAGAGCCCCCACCAAGGGTCGGGGCGAGGGAGGAAAGGTGAGCGAGAACGAAGAACCAGACCAGAGACAGGAAGAGAGGGGAGCGGAGAGAAAGAGCGAGCAGGGAAGGGCGGACACGTGCGGGTGAAAGGGAGTTACCAAATCGATCTCTCGTCCAATCTCGTCGCTTCATCTCTGCCCACACTTTCTTCCAGATTCAGGGCCAGGATTTGGCTGTTTGAGAGTATCTGGCCTGGACCTACGATAGACTTTGTCAGTATGGCAGGTATTGGCTGCTTTTGGGATGAAGCAGATGATAGGATGGTGCGACGCGGCGCGGGTTGAATACATATTGTTTCTTGTTAGGCAGATACCCCTATTGTTTGACCTTTCTCCTCTGTATATATCGATCCCATGACGGTTCTTTCGCGCGGTTTTCTGGGCACTCTAACATGGCTCATCTGTTCATCAATGAGATTCGTCTGCGTGCAATGGCCAATGGAAGATCGGATTGTTTTTCATTGGTTTTTGCATCGACTGCTTAGGATGAGGAGACACATGCTATCCAGCTTCTCCACCAGCTCTCTCGACAGCCTTGACCAGCCTGATCTTCCCACCAAAGCTCTGCTCCTCGGCGTTGTCTTCATTACCTCCCTCCCGGAGCTTTGCTCGATCAAAGCTCTGCGGATCGATGCCCAGAATCCCACCCATCCCATCGCCGCCCACGCCGAACTCGCGATAGGCGTACTTCCACTCACCAAGCCAGGCCCGGATGGCCTTGCCCACCTTGTCCTTGCCATTCTTGCTATGATGCCCTGTGCCAACGATGGCGTAGACCGGCTTTCCAGAGCTCTGCTGCTCAAGCAGTATCTGCTCCAGGTACTCGACAGCTTCGTCCGGGTGTAGACCATGCAGGTCAACGTAGATTTCGGGGGAGCCAGACGAGTCTTTGTTGCGGGCTTCGTAGAGCAAGCGGGCGGCTTCACGGTGTGCCTTGCGCATCAAATCGTTTTCGGATTGACCGCGAAGGCTGAGCGCCTTGGCTGCGCGGGCATCATTGCGATTCCAGGCCTGAGCAGCGCTGTGAGTTCGATCAGCTAAAATATTCAATCTTGCTAGGAATGGATCATGTTGCTTGGGTTCAGCATACCTCTGCAAGAATTTGTTGCGCAAACCACCGTGCTTGAAGGCGTCTTGTCGAGACTTCAAATACTCCTGATTCGCCTTGGCTCCCGTCTCAAGCCAAGGTATGTGCTGCGGTGGAGGCACAGAGCTGGCCGCGCCGGAGGTACTTGAGTAGGTCTTCGTCTTGGTGAGGCCCTTGCGAAGAAGTCCAGGTCCTCCCCCCGTCGCTGGGGACATGCGCACAACATCAGCTAGAGAGTTAGTGACATTCTCCTTGTTGCTATGTCCATGGCCATGGCCGCCGCGCTTTCCGTGGTGTTTCTTTCCAGCTTTGACACCTGGCGCTCCAAGAGACGGAAATGCATCTACATCATCTACAGCGGGGATAGATGTGCGTTGGCTCGGCTGGGGAGAGCGATGACGGCTAATTGGTCGCGACCCTGAGGAGCTGAATGATGATGATGACATACCTGTCATTGCCAACGGACGGGGCTCGAAATGGCGGCGAGGCGAGCCTATGAGGCCACCAGAGCCTGAGGAGCTTGGATATCGGTGGAAGTTAGTGTGTCCAGGAGATGAGGCCTGATAGGAGATTTGCGGTGACGCCTGAAGCACAGGAAAAGCATTAGGATCTTGTACTTGAAGATCCTGACAAAGCTGGCTCGCTGGCATGGTAGGATTTCCGTCACCTATGTCCATGCGACTCATCAAGAGCGCGGGATCATGGGAGAAAATGCAGGAATCTCCAGCCAGACAATTGCCCATGAGCCAGTACCTGATAAGTCAGTCTACTGGCAAAAGCCCAGGAGAACACGAGACCTACTTGCAAATGTGACTGCTCAAGTCATGACTGAAGCGACAGTCCGCTCTCAGACAGCTGCCACTCGAAAGCCAGTACTTGCATATGATGTTGCTTCGTCCCTTGTCGCCTTGGTCAATGGATATGGGTTGAGTCGGGGCCATGGATTTTCCAACAAGAATCTGCCCTGCATTTTCGGGGAAGTAGCTCTGATCTTGTTGCGCACTCGAGACGCCCATCAGAGTCATGATGGTAGCGCTCAGATCATACCCATGTTCCTCGAGCGCTCGTTCTATCTCCTCATCCGTCTTTCCGTCTCCCATGACGGACCGTAGCATGTCGTATGAAGACATCTCATCTGACTGCGGACGAGTCCAAGAGGCTGCTGCGGGGTTGAGTCCTCCCTCAGAGGTACTTCCTGCGCCTGAAGATGAGGGTCTACTCTCGTATTCGTCATTGACCAGCCAGTCTACATTATCGCTGCC
Organism: Niebla homalea; assembly: GCA_019925105.1. Classification (NCBI taxonomy): domain Eukaryota; kingdom Fungi; phylum Ascomycota; class Lecanoromycetes; order Lecanorales; family Ramalinaceae; genus Niebla; species Niebla homalea. Next base: position 304,648 of record JAHGAU010000024.1, read on the forward strand.
GTAATCGCCATAATCGTTTTTCTCGGTGTACCCATCGTTGAACTCGTAGTTGCTCAGATTCGGACTGTGCGGTATTGGATGGGCGAAAGCAAGGCGTGGCGAAGCACGGGGCGAATTGAATGGACTGGCGCTGGCAAAGGACCTTGACCTGATGAACGGATGTGGACTACCATTCATGCCTGGTGGCAGAGCAGGACTGGCCCGTCCAATACTAGGGGACCCGGAAAGAGAAGGCGTTGAGGCGCGGGCAGCATGCTGCCAGGGAGATGGAGAGCTTTGCCGAATGATGGCATGACGAACGGGAGGAGTGATTCTTGTTGATGGGTTCTTCGCACTTCGGTGCTGCCACCGTACATTCAAGACGGCGTCTTCAAGAGGTTTCCCATCGATGGACAGTGTTGCGCCGATAATTGCCTTGATCTTCTCGGTCTGCTCCTCCTCGTCAAGCTCAGCGTCTTCGAGGACGGGCAGGCATGCCCGGTAGGTCACGTCTGATATCATATTCCAGGGCTGTCTCAAGATGTCAACTCTACGTGATTACTGTTGGAAAGGTAGATGCAATGGAGAAGGTCTATGGGCGGTAGTTCGAGATCGTGTTGTGATTGGTTGAACAATTTATGTAGAAGGAGCGACGGAACCATGAGTATCATCCACAGGGCTGCTAGCAGCTACATCGCACTAAAGTAACAGTGGGACACTCTGTAGCCCCAAGTGATTGGAGCAAAGAATGATCAAATCAAGACAATAAATCCCCAGAAGCTGTAAGACCAGCAGCTAAGTGGTCGGTGAATGATAGAGAATCAACACGCTAAACCATTTTAGCACATAACCTCGGGATTGGTCGAGCATGTCATTTGTTAGAAGATGTTTTGGGATCCTTATGAGTTATCCTCTAAGAAAGTTCTTAAGGCAAGTCTGTTACTGATTACCCTTGATTGAATTTGGCTTTGCCGTCGAGCAACTTGCTTGGCAAAGACTCAATTCTGTCAAATCCCAAGAAATATCTGTAAGTGCAAAGTAGCTGCAGCAAAATGCTCAGACAGCTAAAGCAAACGCCACACTTGCCCTCCGGGATTCTCACCCTACTCATGCAGCTTGGTGTAGCCTTAGTCCTTCCAGACGCACGTCAAGCCGCTTCTCCCATTTCTGTCTCCACTCGACGTGCTTGTCCATGTGCACCTGGAGCCGATACTTCATCCTTCGAAGTCGAGGTCGAAGGTCTGTCGATATGGTATCTTGTTGCTCCTGTAGCTGCGAATGTAAAGACCGAATCTCTTTTTGGGACTCCTCAAACCGACTGATGAGTTTCTGCTCGAGGACTGCGTTTGACTGGCGAGACTCCTCCATGACTTCACGGAGTTTTCTGTTCTCCTGAAGGAACTTCTGAGCCCAGAGAATTGCCTCCCGCTGAAGTTTGTCTCGCTCTGCTTGCACCGCCTGATCTATCCTCGTGCGGATTTCCTCTCGCTGCGCTTGCATCGCCTCACCGACAGCCAGGCGAATATCTTCTGTTCGTGCTTGCTCGGTCCGATCTCCATCATCTCGATGTGAAACACTCCGAAATCCATCCTGATCTGCTTGTATCGCTCGATACAGAAGAGGGTTCGTATGTCCTTCTGCGTAGACATCCCGAGTGGAGGAGGGTTTGGGTAAGGAGCTGTCGATATTCATGGTAGGCTGGGCTGAAAAGGCCAGAAAGGCCGGAAGGGCCCACACTAGATGATTGGCGCAGAGAATGATGTCCGTGTTAATGTGTCAAGGCAAGAGATATAAAGCATGGTGCTATCAAAGCAGAGCAAACGAAGGTCAAGCAGATCGAGCTTTTCCCAGCATGCCAAGACCGTCCCCAACTTTGACGAGTCCGACCTCACGAATGGATAAAGATAGGTTGAATGTACCGGTATTTTAACCTCGATCTATGAAAAAACTTGATGTACGCATACCTGGAAGACCCCTGCAACTTCTCCGGATGCAATAAACTCGATGCAATTACAGGCACGGCAGAGCAACGGACTTTTAGAAGAAAGAGCAGCAGACATGCATAATAGAACAGAAGAACACCAGCCTTCTGCCAGCTGTTCTCGCCAGCCATCTATGACCTTGAGAATTCCGCGTCAAGCTTCCCGATCCTCTCTGCACTTGGGTGCACAAGCCTCCTGCGCCTCGCCGGGCCCAGTCAATTTCTTCCCACTCCGACGTAGGAGCCAAATTGTTCAGTGATCTTGGTAGTGGCAATTTATATGAGATCTTTACAACAGAATTAGCCTTCATGTCCCCGTGGCACACACTCAAGTCGAACTTACCGGCCACATTCATGGGCATTTCTTCAATCTGGGTGCTGTAAAACTGCTCGATCTCTCGCATCATGCGAACGTCGTCTTGGGTAACAAAGTTGATAGCAACGCCTTTTCGTCCGAATCGACCGCCACGACCGATACGGTGGATGTAATTCTCACGGTTAGCGGGAAGATCATAGTTGATGACCAGAGACACTTGTTGGACGTCGATGCCACGAGCAAGCAGATCTGTGGCGATGAGGACACGCGAGGAGCCAGATCGGAATTCCTTCATAATGAGGTCACGCGTGCCTTGATCCATATCACCATGCATGGCAGAGACGGTGAAATCGCGCGCTGTGAGTTTGTCCGTCAACCAGTCGACCTTCCTCCGAGTGTTGCAAAAGATGACGGCCTGTGTGATGGTGACGGTCTCGTACAAGTCAGAAAGGGTGTCAAGCTTCCAGTCCTCCTTCTCCACCGCGATGTAGAATTGTTTGATCCCCTCCAGGGTAAGTTCATCCTTTTTGACTAGAATGCGCACAGGATCGCGCATGAATTTGGTAGTTACCTCCAAGACATCCTGAGGCATCGTTGCCGATAGGAGGACAACTTGGGTGGATTGGGGCAGCAGCTGGAATATGTCATAGATTTGCTCAGTAAAGCCGCGCTGGGTCTAGTCAGCCACGGTCCTTGATCGGGACCGACTTGATCTTACAGAAAGCATCTCATCAGCCTCGTCGAGCACGAACATCTTCATTGAATCCGTCTTCAATACCCGACGCTGGATCATGTCCTGCACTCGACCGGGAGTGCCCACAATGACTTGAGGGCCATTTTGGATTGCAGTCATATCGTCACGCACGCTGGTGCCTCCGATGCAGGCATGGCAGTCAATGGACATGAAGTCACCAATGGCGACCACGACCTTCTGTATCTGCTGCGCGAGTTCCCGGGTGGGAGCAAGAATGAGCGCTTGGCAGGCTTTGACATTGGGGTCCAATTTTTGGAGCACGGAGATGGAGAATGTTGCTGTCTTGCCTGTCCCAGACTGCGCCTGAGCGATGACATCAGAGCCTATCACCTGTGTTAGTCAAGTGATTGTGAGACGACTTGGAGTCCCTCCTACCCTTGATGACTGGCATGATGGCCCGCTGTTGAATAGCTGAAGGGCGCTCAAAGCCATATGCATAGACGCCTGGTTGTGTCAGCATCTTCCAGGGGAAATGCGTCTTCCACACCCACCTCGAAGAAGTTCGGATTTTAGACTCATGGAGTCGAAAGAGTCGGTGACTTCATCGTAGTTGGACTCGATCTGGGCTATCGATAAGATCAGTAAGCTGTCCCAGAACAAGCGTCGAGCACCTCTGAAGAGGTCGGCCCAGCGCAAGGCTAGATATACGCACTCTCGGGAATCTCCTCGAGGCCTTTATCAGCAGCCATGATTGCGAGTACGGATGCTGTGAGTCACGGCCGAGGACCGTGATCTTTCGACGAGAGTAGGATGAAGATGGACTTCTTGGATGACGGTTCTGAGGATTTGCCTCGAGGATGTACCACCAAGGATCTTTCACTTCGGGATGGTATGTATGGGAGGGCGGGATCCGAATGGAGAAACGCAGGTTCAGATCACAAAATCGCAAGGCAGATGATCTCTGTCTTGCTTCCGTACTTTGACTGAAGTTTGGTGCAAGGATAAGAGAAGACAAATTTGAAGTGATGTACAACCTGATGACGGGGACGAGGGGGAGTGCGTGTGGGATTTTTTTTGTTAAGATTTTTAGCGCGCCAAGCCGAAAGAAACTGTAGCCAACCGAACACACTTTCCGCAACAATTGAGGCTGTCTCGGCTGTTTCTTTAAACTTGTTATAACGGCAATGTGCAAAATCTACCTGTCATTGAGATCTCAATATTCTTTGTAATGTGATCCATCAAGACATTCGGATATGTAAAAAGATCAACGGGCAAAGGCCGCGTCCATGAACCCTCACCGACCGTCATGGAGGACCAAGGATATGAGATCCCTCCCCATCCTCTAGGCATCAAGCCTTTAGGGAATGTGTATGGTTCAACGAAGACCCTTAAGTCAAGTGCAGGACCATTCGCAACGCTGCCAGATGAGCTCCTGCTGCATCTGCTGGAATGCTTGGATGACTGTTGTCTGAGATTGCTCAGCTATACTTGCAAAAGCCTTTATGCTTTTTCTCGCTTCGAAGACCTGTGGAAAACCTTCTGTATTGAGTATGTACACTGCCAACAATGCCTTGTCATTGCACCTTTGTAGTATCTGCAGAACTCAAGATGTTGTATTATGTCCCTAGATCACCTATCTTGTTCCCCGTGCTTCCCCACGCCCGTATGTTCCTATAAACAAATTCTACAGATCCTTCTCTTCTGCACTCACTCCTGAAAGTCAAAGATTCTATGATCGTATTCTTGCTGAAAAGACCCGTCGGGCCTACGCTAAGGCATCCTTTTGTAGGTCAGAAAGACCACCAAGCGCGTGGCAGGGTACCTGGTTTTCCACTTATTGGTCCATACCTTCTTCCCATCAATTTCGGGTGGACTGCGGGGGTCTTTACACTGATAGTCTTCATCGTCCTTTCCATTGCGCAAATATTTCTCTCCAATCCTTTACCGTCGGCATACCCAAGCGAAATCAGATTCCGCACATGTCCGATTTGGCAGCTCAAGCATTCGCATCCGACTGGACAGGCAGACCATTCATCCTCACATCACCTGTCAAGAGATGGCCTATCTACACTTCTTGGTCGATCCAATCACTGCTGGATCAATACAGCCAAATACGTTTCCGGGCAGAGGCAGTAGATTGGCCCTTGGCGACATACGTCCAGTACATGCGAAACAACGTAGACGAGTCGCCTTTGTATCTCTTCGACCGATCCTTTCATTCCAAAATGGGAATGAGCGAAGGAGGAGAGGGTGATTATCAGGTCCCGCCATGCTTTGGCAAGGATCTATTTTCTGTTCTGGGTCCTCAGCGCCCCTACCACCGCTGGTTGATCATAGGGCCTGCTCGTAGCGGTAGTACTTTTCACAAGGATCCGAACGCGACCTCTGCCTGGAATGCAGTTGTCCGTGGTTCAAAATATTGGATGATGTTCCCGCCTTCATCTCCTCCTCCAGGAGTTTTTGTTTCGCAAGATCAAAGCGAGGTCACAAGTCCTCTCAGCATTGCAGAATGGCTGCTGGGCTTTCATGCGGAAGCTAGAAAAGTAATGGGGTGTATGGAGGGTGTTTGTGGCGAAGGCGAGGTACTGCATGTTCCCAGCGGCTGGTGGCATTTAGTCATCAATCTGAAGGAAAGCATAGCCATCACTCAAAACTTTGTACCCGAACGTCACCTACAAGATGTAGTAGACTTTCTGAGGAATAAGGAGGCCCAGGTATCTGGGTTTGCAAATTGTATTGAGAGTCCATTTGCACTCTTCAAAGAGAGAATGCAAGAAAGCTTTCCTGAGCTCTTCAAAAAGACAATGGACATTGTAGAGCAGACGCAGCAGAGAAGGAAGAGGAAATGGAACGAAGCTACAGTGGAGTGTTTTGAAGAAGACCAACCAACAAAAGGCTTTCAATTTGGCTTTCTTGATGGAGAAGAGGACGAAATGCCTTGAAGTAGAACGCGGAGTCAGCATTGCTGTGTTGGGTTGAATGTTGCCAAGACCTCGACGAAAGTGACTAGGAAAGGTCCAAAATCTGGATGATGCCTGATACATCAAGAAACTCCCGAGACATGATCCAAATCGGCGAAAACGCCTCTGGGATTGACTTCTTGATAAACAAATTCATACAAAGTGGCCAAGACTCATGAGCAATACTCCTCCTCCGGTCATTCTAGAAGCGAAAGACTTCTGTTCGCCCTCACTGAGTGAAATTTAGAGTCAGTCTCGCTCCATCAATCTCAAAGGTTTGGGGACATTCAGAAGTCAAGAATCATGTGTTCAAAAAGCACTTACGTGACAAGCTACGCTCTTAGTGGAGGTTGAATTGCCAAATCCCAGATATCCAACAAATGCGCCTACAGCCACCGCAAGCATCACCCAACCATTGTAGGTCATGAACAACAGCCTTCATCAGAGTCAGTAATTGAAATGGAAGACATAGTCATCCGAAGTCCTCTCACATGATGAAGAAGCTGTAGAAGACTTGGACGGCATAGAATCCTGCCTTTGCGAATCTTGCTCGTTGCTCGGACGGGCCAGCTCCCTTTCCTGACCACAATAGTGAGCCCTGTCCCGGCGGTGAATCATTGTCTCCCACTTTCAAGCTTTAGCCTCGAAAGGTACTTCAGTAGGAAAGTGGGCATACTTGGTAGACTGTTCAAGTACTCTTGGCTTTTTGCCTCATATCTCCTACTAGCCTCCCGAACCAGCTCATATAAAGCTGTGATGCCGGCAACGGCAGCAAGCGAAACTATTAGAGAGAAAATGCCTGTGATGCGCCACCACTTGAAAATGATGCAGAGATTGGTGGTGTCCCAGGTAAAGATCATCTTCAGGCCCAAGTCAGTGGACAAAACTCCTTAGACATGTGCGGACGCAGCCTGCAAGTGAGGCTTTCCTAGCAAATAAGAGCATTCCCGAGACGCAATATTGACATACATTCATACTGCACATGGGTTCTGAGGGCATATCCATGCCCCCGTGGCCCATGTGACCGTGGTCCATTCTTGAATAAAGTCTGGCTGCGACAAAGAGACTTTTTTAATGCCTACTGAGTTACTTAGCGAGCGTAGCTTTATATACGACACATCTGTCTTTTTGGTTCGGGAACAGCAAAGCTTGGCTGTGGACTGCGATCAAGGATTGTTAATGACGATAAGGCAGACATCTGATGCCAAGAGACGCGGGCGGTAAATTTAACCGGACAGCCGAGCCGCCGCTAGTGCAGCCAAGCTGCGATAAATATCTTGGGACTTGGGGTAAGATATCCTCAGTGACAGGATATCTTCAACTTTTTTATACCGATCGCATGGTCCATGAATCGTTTGTGGCTCTCTCTCGGGGCTAAGTCATAGCTGCTTGAATCAAGATTGAATCAAGCAGCCTTTCGTCAACCCGTCTGGGATAAGCTTTTAAACCACAGTACTGGTCTAAAGGAGGTTGCCTAGCTTCAAGCCCCAGTCATCATCAAGCAAGAAGACTTGCCAAATTCTCGATGGCCGACAAGGCCACCACGAATGGATCAGGGAATTCTGATGCCGCCCGAGGTCTCCCTTACTACGAGAAGCTGCGCAAGGATCTTCGAGCCACACTCGAAAAGAAGAGGCTCCTAGACAAGAACATGGTATACCCTCCCTCCACTCCACGCACCCTTCAATCTTATTCCTCCACGTGCCATTTGAAACCACGAAGAGAATTCCTCATCCTGACAGCTCGATACAACAAATAGCAAGTGCTAGAAGACCAAATCTTTCGTCAAGAGTCTTCTTACCTTGAGGACACCCCCGCCGGGAACATCATCAAGGGGTTCGACAACTATGTCAAGGGGACTTCCACCGCGCCATCGGCTTCCGCAGCCACGAGCTCGGGCACCGCAACTCGTCGGAAGGGGCAGGTCATGGAGGCGGATAGGCTCTTCAGCAAGAGCAGTGTCAGCTACCAGAGGGATATCAGCCCCGGTCCGAAAGGTGTAGATTCTTGATTTGCCACAACACAACTCGGGCTGAGGCACATTTGCGCTCGAACGAGACCGCAGGGACGGGACACTCATGAAGCAGGAGAGCTGAAGAAGCGCAAGTCAGCGCAAGGCTATCAAGGTCATGAGCGGTCCAAGGAGCTCCATAAACTCCAAGGGGGGTGATGTCGCTGCTTAGCGACTTGGAGCGCATGAACGCCGGCATCAGGTAAATCGTCCTGGGTTCAGAGCGGGTTGATTTACACATGCTCTTGCTAGGACGTAGCTGTTTGACGAGAACACGGAGCATGAGTGAGCGTGAAATTGAACATCCGTGATAAGAAGCACTTCTAAGCCAGCAAGATTGTCTGTTTGACAAAGAACGAACATGCGCACAATCCCTCTTGCAAAGGTTAGGATCTATTCATCCCAAGGATACCTCGGCACCTTCAGCATGTTGAGTATGGATTTCCCGCGAACGCTTCCACATGTAGACTCGTTCATGAGAGTCAGTCAGGCCTCGATTGATTGAACACCGTTTTTCCCGGTAGAAACCGAGAAGGAGAAGGAGTTCTCGCCATATATATTTGAGCTTTACACATGTTCTCTGGCAAGGTACCTACTCAATCAGCTGAAGCTATCCCTAAGAACTCTACGGTATCACATCTTCACCAAAAATCTCACTATATGGAGTGAACACTCACATCATCGACGTTGATTCTTTCTCTTCACTTTTGTGACATGGTAGTACTCTCGCCAATACCCAGAACCAATTCGCGCTACCAGATTAAGCTAAAAAAAAAAAAAAGGTTTGCGCTAGCGTGCTAGCGCTCTATAAATTTACCGGAAATCGAACACTTTTTTTTGGTGGTAACACCCCCCATTGCTCCACGACCTCATGACGAATGCCTGATTTGGGTGGTAGGCGCCTTAGCGCCTGTACGAGCCGGCGTCTGATGAGGTGAGGTTGAATCATTTGGCCTGCTTGAGACGGAGATCATGTGAATATTCAGGATTGGACTTTATGTATTACACTTCACTTTACCTTCCTCATCCTCTTCTCCCGCTCATAGATCTTTCCCTCTCTTCCCTCTTCGCCCTGAATCTCAGCCACTAAACGTTTGAATTGCTGCTCATATGCCTGGTCCCGCTCCTTCTTATCCTTCAAAGTCTCCCGCGCCATGAAGCTGGCGTCTTTGCGGAGTTCCCTCAGAGCACCCTTCCTCTCCTTCTTGTGCTCCGCCTTGAGTTTGGACAGATCTGACCGTTCTCGATCAGGGTCATAATGCTTGCTCGGGTCGTATGATTCCTCGAACTTGGGTATCGAGGTTTTGATGGGAAGGGGGCGGTGATTGTGAAGGCGGAGAGGCTGGCGGGTTTCCAATGATTGCTGCATGAGCACATGTGCTTTCAAGGAGACGCTTCGAGCTTGCTTTCGTATGTCCGCCGAGAGCGTATCAGTTGATCTGGACTTGCTGCCAATCAGATCGAGAACTTTTTGTATTTCTACCATCATCTCGCAAAACGCGGATTTGGATGCCCATAGCTCTGCCATAATTCCAGTAATCGCGATCAGCGTACGAAGTAGGCTTTCTTTGATCCGTGCTTCGTTGACCTTCGTTTCTGAAGTATACGCCATATCCCAAAATGAAATATCCCCAGCTGACTGGTCTCCAGCGTCGCCTTCACGTAAAGCCAACGATGGAGACAAGCTTCTACCCGGATGTAGCCTTACCAAGGGGCTCTTCTTGATACGCGTTAGACTTGTGATGGCGTTCAGTACATAGTTAGTCACCTCCGGGACATATCTTTTCGAAAGCTGTTGATAGCTCATACAAAGACTGCATACATAAGCGCCTGCCACCAGCTCAGGCAAGGTCTTGGGGAGGCTTTGACCTAGGAACGTGGTCATACAGAGCAAGGCAGGAGTGACAACCTGATGGAAGTGGTCTGACGTAGGGAAGATGGATCCGATCGCCGTGAGTAAGGCCAGGTCCCCAGATTGTAGCATTTTAGATCTCCGCTTGCTGATTTCCTCCAGCCGTGATCGAAATGCCTGTCCAACCTGAATGGGAAACATTTTCGACATTGAGTGGATATGGCGTATGAGAGATTCAAAAACGGAAAACGGGGGGTGCTGTATAGCGTTAGCCAAATAATGGAGATGCTCTATCATGACTCTGGCGAACACGCCAAGCTTCGCCTTGTTCTCGCTCCCAAGCTTCGGATGATGCAGAGACCGGATTCGCTGTACCATGGTAGGTAGCTCCTCAACTGGGAGATTCTCGGTCATTTCAAGTAGCTCCTGATGGGTTTGAGGACAAGGATACGTATAAGCCAATTGACCTGGAAGCCCCTCTTTTGGATCCAAAGCAACACGTCTTTGTCGCTCCCCGTCATTCAGAGGGGTCCCTCCAAGCACTAGATTACCATCGATATCTTCGTTACCATCGACGAAGTCACTTAAGCTGCTATAGCCCTCGCTGTCCACTGAGGACGATCTGCCAGCGCCGTCGATGTTTTCGTCATTGCTGGCGCTCAGCGATCCATCAGTCACAAGATCCTCATCTATGATGAACGCATCTTCGTCTTCGACACCAAGGTCGGTATATTTTCGAGATTGCCCCAAGCCTAGTCCAAGGCCAAAAGGATTGTCGTCTCCTGTCCCTCTGGCTTCAAATTCTTGATTGGTTTTGTCCTCAGTTTCAGAGTCTCTAGAGTGATCATCCTCGCTAGTATCCAGATCGCCCTTCATCCTTCTAAGCCTCTTAGCTTCGAGATCCTTGAGTCTTTGGGCTTCCCGTTCCAGCTGTTCTTCCTCGGTCAAGGTACGTTCGGTGGGTTTTGAGCGTTGATCGAGGAGCATCTGGCGCACCCTTTGGTCGTATTCCTTTTCAGCTTGTGAATGATCTTTCCCCTCCAACATGGCCAATCGCTCTGGGTTTATAGATCCATGCAGGTCTTTAGGATTATCTTTAGCAGGCGGCTTTGACTTTTGACGGTCTTTGTTACCGAGCATATCGAACAGCTCCGCCATCCCGCTATCGAGCTCAGTTCTGAGATCGTCATCATCTTCTTTTGCTTGCTGCCTCTCGTACTTGTGGAGCTTGGATTTCGCAATGACTTCCTCCATGACCTCCTTTCTGCTTTTCGGAGGTTTGGTGTGAGCGTTAGTGTCATTTGATCGACCTATTGAAAGCGCATCGTCATCAGAAAGCCGTCTCTTCTTAGCAGGACGCTGAAATAAATCTTCATCCCTCAACTCATCACTACCGGCCTCGACATCGCTCTCCTGGAAGTCTTCCAGACGAGATGCCCCACCCAATGACAGAGATTGACCGAGATGCGTAAGCTGGTCACCAGCTTCAGCGTCTTCGAGATCAAAGATCGCGGCTTTCCCGTTCTGCTTTTGCTTCTCTCTTGCGAATCGCTGGAGCGCACGCTCATCCGGTGTCAAAGTCGGATCATCTTCTCCAAATCTCTTGTCTAGGATACCGCCCACCTTCTTACGTGTCTGCATATCGGCAAGGAGTACATGGCGTCTCTGTGGGATATGAGCAAACGCCAGTGGCCCAAAGATTTGCATGCGTGCATACCTTTTCTTCACCAAATGCTCTGGAGATCCCCGGCCGCTCTCCAGAGAATTTCTTTGGACCAGCGCTACTAGTCACCTCAAACTTCCTTCGAGGTGCAACTCGAATATCGAAAGGGTTCGACTGTTCCCGTATGCCCTGGAGAGCGAGATTTCGCTGCTTTCTATCATTATTGAAGTTGCCGTTCTTGCCGGCATTCTTTTTCTGCTTCTTGGACTGCTGTTGCCCGATGACGCCTTTTTCGCGCAAAGAAGTTTTGAGACTCTTCAGTTGGGAAGGTGCCATAGCTGTGCCACGCGCACTCTTGTGTCAATCAAACGTAAATTCCTTACAAAGTACGATGTTCGCTAAAAGCGTGCCGCGTAAAAGGCCCCCCCGGGAAAATTAAGCTACAAGTACCTAGGTATTCGACGGCGCGCTAAGGTACCTTAAGATCTTCGGCTCCCGTAGGGACCCCTGCTTGGGGGTGGAATTAAGGAAGTTATACGAGTAGTGAGGCACCGGAATTTGGACTTATTCCCGCCCAAATTTTGGTGGTCACTATAACTTTCTTAAATGACCCGAGGGCCCTGCTCCCCTGTTCACTACCTACCTAGGTACCTTAAGGTACTTACCTAGATTTTACTTACTTAGTCCATGGAGGTAAGGTGATGGGTATTCTAATTGCTTGGAGTTGAAAAGCATGGCAGCATCAGATCGCCCTGATGCCTGGCTGTGGGTTGCACTGGGTCAGTGGCTCCTCCACCTGAATCACCATCAACTCACCTTGCTAAGAATTATAGTTGCGATTGGCTACTATGCAGCATGGGGCATTCGCAGACAGCTCGTAGATGTTTGCAAGGCAGTCGAGATCACCAAGCCGGACAAGCCACCTGATATGGTCGACGAGAAAACGGAAGACGGTATGTTGGGATCTGATCTTGCAAGCTAATTTTGTACTCAACTATATCAGCTATCAAATTGGAAGCGCTCGCCCAACTGAGCGGGTCTCCAAACCCCGACATTCGTGATGCGTAAGTTCACACTTCTGACCAGAGATCTCTGCCAATTTCGTCACCAGGGCCGTTAAGATCATCAAGGCTCGTGCCCTCAAATCGGATTCAGCATGGGATGGTCTTCTCCAGGGACTGAAGTCCACGGACGCCTTAAGACAAAAGAAAGCACTAGTCGTTCTCGGCTTCCTCGGTATGGAAGGCCATCACTCTTACTTTGATCCTAAGATCCTTCTGACTTCTATCACCCGTAGCTCTTGAAGGACCCCTCCCTCAAGTAGCTGTCAAGCGTTACCAAGGAGCCGCATTATATTCAGCCCTCGTCGTCTGCCTCAAAAACCTTGTCCCAACTATGCAAGCAGCTTTGAGTGCCAGAATTCACCCTTCCGAATCTCAGGTGCTCGCTATCGAAATGCTAGGATCAATGCTTTCCGTAGATACATCACAGAACATAACCAAAGCTTTGGACGCTGGTCTGGTGAGTGGATGGCTAGCAATTTTTCCGTTCGATTGGTTCGTCTTTGGTGAAGAGCGACCATCAGAGAGACTCGAGGCTATAGAGCAGTTCATGGAGAATGCCGAGGAGGGGAACTATTCTTTCGTGGATAATTTGAAGCGCATTGTGAGAACCGTTTTGGCGACGTTGGACGGGAGGGACGAATTGTGCGAAGCTGGGCTTTGGAGGCCCAGCACCCACGGAGACCACAAATTGGTGGGAAGGAGACATGAAGTGAGTCCAGCGGAGGCGCGTGCTAGGATGCGGAGGAGAGAGGCTGCAATTATAGGAGCGTCAATACCCCCCGAGGCCAGTGAGCCATCAGAAACAGGCCAGATTTCATGAGCATTGTTCAGAAGTGGGACGAAAACACTGTGACTTTCAAATGGCTTCTTTGCCCCTACCAATAACAGATCAGTCGAGGACATACCGAGTACCTCAAAGGCCTTGCCAAGAAGTCCTTCCAAAATGGTCCGTCTTCTTCCGAGTACATCTTACCAATCCCAGATACTTCAGTTCTGCTACTGCTCGCTCAAAAGAACCCATCGCATTGCGCTCCCTGGCCTCTTCATCCCCTACTTCTTGCCTCTCCGAATTTGAAAATGCCGTCCACAGGTCTGCTGCGTTAATCAAATTCCCACACTCCAGATACATATGGTATATGGTGGAGAGCGGAGGTGGGCTATGACACGAAGAGCCATTTGCCTGATCGCAGCACTGGCGGCCGAGGTAATCACAAGAAGTTAGCAGAGCGCGTTCGATGGCGGCACGTGGTTGAGGAGTAAAGGCATCCCTATATGGTGAAGGCAGGTCATACACCAGGACTTCCACCGGGAAAATCTTTCGTGGATCTCGTAAGACCTCTTCAAAGTGTCGGATAAGAATTCTGAGAACGGCATCTACGGTTTCAGTATATCCGATCTCCTCCTTGGTCAAAGAGGCAGCATGCTGGCTTAATTCAACTTTTTGAGCGATGACAGTGGTCCGTAAAGTAGACTGCTGAGCTTCATGGCCGCTTCTGAGATGACTGAGCTGGTCGTCAGATAGACTATCTGCAAGCAACCTGAGTGCGTCTCGATGCTGACTGATGTTGATGGCCAGATTTTCATCTTGGAATAACATCTCAAGTAGAGAGCGTAGAGAGAAGAAGCGAGCCTTCCGAACATTTGCAAGTAAATCAGCCATTAGATCTGATTCCCATAGCTGGCCGGCCATGGCCGAGATATACAAGCTTGACCAAGGCTGGATGGTCTTGCCGATTTGAAGCTGCATGTTGTGGACAAGGCTCACAACACGCACGATATGGGCAACTGTCTCATGGCAAGCTGTATTTCTGTCGCGAAACGATTCCATCAGATGCTTGTCATCATTCAGAAGGAGCTGAACCTCGGTGGAATCTCCATTGTCCAAAAGAGATCTACAGTGCCTAAAAGTGTGTCAGCATGGCTTCCTTCACTGGATAGGACTAGGTGGCAACCATTTGAATGATGTTAGGTTTCTTACAGCCTCGGCCAGCGAAAAGGACCAGGAGTTGCCATGGAGCTCGGCAGAGCAGGCAAGGCTGAGAGGATTGGCGAAGAAATGCGACATATTGGCATACTGGGAACGTCAAAAATGAGCAGCGCCATTGGCCTTCACTTGGCCTACCTTGACAGCTCTGGTAAAAGTGGTGTAAGAGTGGACATGATTAAGCTGTGTCGTCATGATCCTTTTGCTTAGCGATGAACCAATCCATGGAGAGGTCATTGCTACTTTAGAAGGATCATTGCGGCGCTGCGAGTCAAAATCCTTCAGCCGAGCATTATGAAGATCCATGAAAAGGGTTCCTGCATCAACATTCTCGATGGCGAATCTTCGTCCCTTAAGGCAACGGACAGCGCGACTTGATAGTTTTGACTGGAATAGATCTACAGATGTCGTGATCTCAAAGAACAACACGAACGGTATGCGATCTTTCCATGCACTTTGCCACATCAATTAGGTCTCCATCAATATCATGAGTTTGAACACATACCTGATCAACTCTATCAAGTCAGAAATGAGTGATCCATTCAATGCTTCACTATCTCGAAAGAACAGCAGCAAACGCTTAACCGCATTCCGCTTGACACCGGCCCAAAGCGTTTCGAGATCGTAATTCAGTGGCCGAGCCCCTTGAGGAGTTGTAGGATCAAACCTCGCTTGCGTCGTTGATTAGCGCACTCCATGGCTTGAAGAAATGTTCACACCTACCAGCGTGCTGATCATGCTGATCTATGAAATGTTGAATGATAGTCCTCAAGGCCGTTTTGAGATTATTGCAATCAACGGACGCCAATTTGATTAGATGGGTTGTTTGTCGATCATTTGCTTGATGACTGGCCTGATCAACGAGACTTTCTGGGACACCGTTCCCTGGAGCAGCGACCAGCAAAGCGGTAGGGATTCCTTGCTCGGTACTGTACAAATGTCAATCCACATGATTTATCTTTCGCCGCGGAAAGATCGTACGGAGTAGTTTGGGCTTCATTGATATACGAGACAAGCTCATCTACTGTAGTCAAATTGGTGGAGTTAACCCTACTCTATGCAGAGTCAGGGAAATGATTAATGGGTCAACTGCACTACCTGGGATATACCTCAATGACAGCCTTCTGAGAAGCCCACGAAGCCTCGTAAGCGCTCAAACGGACCTCTGTCTGCTTTGAGCTTTCATTGCTAAATGGCACGAAAAGCTTGCTTGAGCATTGTGGTGACTCGGTCTTTCGACGTTTGTCTCGATGACGACCGTTCTCGGGCTTGCGTGATTGCTGATATACGTAGCATGGCTACTACTCACTTAGCATACATTTCCAAGCAATACCGGTTCTCGCCGACTAACCTCAAAGTCGGTCATTTGGAGAGCGTGACCTGCTAGCCAAAATAATCCCAGGGTAGAGAGTGCGTTGACTATCACTGCATTGCAGTGCCTTAGAGTTTCCGTTCAAGCTGTGGCTACGTAGTATCTGTACTCGAGCAAGTATCTCACATACCGAATGTTGCAATGACGACTTGCCAAGCTTGCCCAAACGCGAGATTATATGCTGAGACCGAGGCACCTTGCTTTGACACATGTGTATAGAGTCACATTCATGCGAAGATTGTATCTTGATGGCGCATCGATAGCTCATCTCGAGCGGAGTCCTCATCTGCTCTCAGCCTTAAAGCATCGCACCTCATTCTCAACCGCATCTACTCAATTCCGCAAGGTCCGTCGGCTTAAGAGTTTACAACCGGTGCAGAGGAACCTACCTAGCCATCTGAGACCAGCAAAAGCTTACGAAGAGGGCTTGCCCCTGTCAAATCTTCAGAATGCTAGTCTCTTTCCAGCATCTGGTGAAGATACCAGCCCTAAAAACACCACCGTGAACTGGTTCCATCAGGCTTATCCTTGGTCGAAACACCGGCGACCTGCCGACCCCGACAACCCCGATATTGCCGATGAAACAGGTGAGGTGAAATTGTTGAAACAAGAAATCGATCGTCTAGATGATGAGCTGCGTCAGATGCGCAACGAGGGTGGGAGTGTTGGCGCCTTCATAGAACCTTTGCTCCAGGATCTATCTCCGGAGGATCAACAATCAATAGAAAAGGGGGTTGTGAAGCAGCGGCAGGTCCGAAAGAGTAGAGCAGAAGCTTTGGCAGCATATTTGCATACGCTAGAGATCAAATGGGCCCTACCTGCCGAGCAAGCTTCCTACCTTGGGCGTCTCAATGCGCACGTGCGCGAAGTTGCAACGAAGCCGCAGAATTATGTTGCCCGCAGACGCCTCTGGCAGTCTTGGGTACGCTGCAAAGCCTTTCTTCCCCCCTTTTTCCAATTTGTTCCGAAGAATACATGGAACGTCATCTTCAAGGCTCAAGCAATTGCTGCAATGCGAGACGACCCGCATTGGGCGCCACACCTCCTCGCCCTGATCGATGATATGAGACTCGCGAGCCAAGAGGTGCACCATCACCAATCATTACTGCATATGGAAGCTTTACGATTCGTGGGTCGAGAGGACGAAGCGATTGAAGAATGGCAAAGGCTCCGAGATGTACTTGAGAATGACACGCACGCGTCTGCGGAGTATGAGCTCCTGGGCGTTCGCTTATTCACTTCACAAGGAAACCTGGAAAAAGCCGAGCAAATCGCTTCAAATTATCTCCAAGCGGGACATGGATCCGAATCACGTATCCTAATACCTATTATAGACACCTGGATACAACGCCAAGATCAACTTGGACTCAAACACGCCTGGGCTCTGTATCTCCGTTTGAGGCTGCAGCTGGGGGATGACATGAATTTGAGCGATTACGATAGCGTCTCCCTGAGCTTCCTTCGAGGGGGCCATCTGGACCTAGCGGTGGCTGTTTTCAAGGACATGATGTTAATGGGCCGAGTCAGTAGTCAAGATTCCGTGGTTCTCTACAAGAAGTCAATGGGCCTCTTGGGAAAGATGGAGGACAGGGCAACCACGACACCTGAGCTCAACAAAGTTGCATTGACCGCCATCACAGTGTTACCCAAATCGTTCCAGAACAAGTATTTCTACGCTAGTTGGATGAAGCGACTGATCGGTATGGACGAGGCTGATTCGGCGGCATCTGTTGTGAAATTGATGTATGAGCGTGAAATCAC
Source organism: Niebla homalea (assembly GCA_019925105.1). Classification (NCBI taxonomy): domain Eukaryota; kingdom Fungi; phylum Ascomycota; class Lecanoromycetes; order Lecanorales; family Ramalinaceae; genus Niebla; species Niebla homalea. Next base: position 322,285 of record JAHGAU010000024.1, read on the forward strand.
TCCAGACCCCATGCATTTGAATGGCATCATTGCTGCCTGGATGAGAACAAAAAGCGATTTCCGCAGGTCTGAAGCCGAGAAGATGGCATGGGCAATGATCCGCCAAAGGCTGGATTTCGTCCAAAAAAGGAGCCAGCAAGCATGTCCCGATCCATTGCAGAGCCTCGGAAGTGATGTGAGCGTCGTACCTCTTCCCCATCACGTGGAGCGGCCTGTTCCACCTGCAAACATCGAGACATTCTCGTTGCTGCTACGTCACTACGCACAAAGGGGAAAGTACGAACAAGTACAGATCCTGCAGCAAGTCTTGGAACTAGGTGAGATCAGGCCCAATAGTTTTTGGATCAATCATCTCCTCTTTATGGACCTTCGCCGTGGTGAGCATACCGCTCTATGGACCAGGTATTCGAGTATGCCTGACAGCAATGTCACGCCTGATATGGAGACCTTTGCTTGCCTCTGGGAGTGTCAACGTGCACATTTAGATTGTATCAGAATCGGTAACGCATCTTGCCAAATTCCAGGACCACGAACCATGATGCGTGAAATGGTACAATGGCTACACAATCTCGGCGCGCTTGCGAGCAAGGCTGCTGTGGGCGAGTTCAGCAAGAAACTCTACGAGAGCATCCTGGCATGCATAGCGGGAGCTCATGATCTTCCGGGTACTATCGTTGCCTTGTACGTGCTGAGGGATGCCTTCGGTTCCTATCCTGACGGGAACACAATGCAGAGCATATGTAAATTGGTTGCGGACCTCGAGGTGCCGTGGACGCGCTCGTGGACGATGTCGACCCCAAGGAGGCGAGCAATAGCCAAGAGGCGGGGCCATGCTCAGAAGAAGAATATCCTTCGGCATTTGCAACTCGAGCGTGCCCGCAATCTTGCGGCAGCTGGATATGATGACTACGAGGAGCTCCAAAAGCACATACAGCAGGAGGAAAGATTGTTCCTTCTCGCAGAATTCTTGCGTACGATGATGGACAGGCCAGGAGAAGTGAAGGGCTCGAGATCAATTACGGATGTGGAGACGGCGGTAAAAGAAATGGGCGTCGGCGGATTAAATTTTGAAGATCCTCTCGTGTCCAGATCTTTGAACAATAATGTAAAGTAGCGAGGCATAGCGAAGGTTGGAATTCACATGGATACATGATTTCGAGCTGCTTTGTACAAGTTGCTCTTGCCACCGAGAAGATGTAAGATGTGTGTCACTATCTATCTACACTGTTGGTAATGGAGATACACCTTTCTACATTCTTCTACAACGGTTGCCTATCAGGAGAGAGATGGGATCATGCCTCATAAGGTATCGCGGGTGGTTCTCGGCTAAGGGAGGTTACCTTGTAGCCTCGGCCTCACAACAAGCCACAAGCCATTAGCCAATAAGCGAGCGCTGCGAAGCTATCCGTCCTCGATAATTTTAATTTCCTAGAGCTCTCCCGCCAACACCGCGTTGGTCTTGGATGCAGCATTAGTAGGCGAGTCAATCCAATGGATGAGGTCGTCGGAGAGGACTCTTGACATCATGTCTGCTCTAACGTCTTCGAAGGTTGACCCTGGCAGAATGAAGAGTCATAAAAGGCTACAACCCACATTCTGGATGAATATTTCAAGAGATTAAAGCGATTTTGAACAGCCACCTAGTTTTTGGGAGGGGGGGAATTCGAGCATTGATCAAACGAATCGCAACATCTCCGGTGCTACTCGTTAAGATCTAACATGAAAATGGCCAATCTCGGTTCAAGTATCGCGTCTGGAGCCCTTGGGCTTTACAAGTCCCCATTACCTCAAACATCCTTCTCCTTGCAATCTACTATCATTCACCAAATCGCAAGATATCCAACTTCAACTTGGAACGTGTGTCGGCCCAACTTCACAGCATCAAGAGCAAAGTCGCGACTCATCCCTTTTCCTAAAATCAAGCGGACCCCAACGTTACAGTGGGATTCAACCCGCCTACTCTCGACAGCATCGAAGTCATACCAAGCTGCGCAGACAAGCCCCAGCGCGCAGGCATACATGCAGAGTGGGGTTTTGAGGAGAAGTCAAAATCTGCTAGATGTCAAGAAGGTCTTGGTCATAGGTAGTGGTGGCTTGAGCATAGGGCAGGCTGGCGAATTTGACTATTCCGGTAAGTCCACACCAGGTCATCCAGATTGCAAGGATACAGATGCGATTGCTGACACAACTCTTCACGGACTGATATAGGCTCCCAAGCATTGAAAGCCCTGAAAGAAGCCAACGTTGCCTCAATTCTGATCAATCCCAACATTGCAACCATTCAAACGGACCACAAGCTTGCTGATGAAGTCTACTATCTCCCGGTCACTCCCGAGTATGTAACATATGTCATTGAAAGGGAGAGACCTGACGGTATCTTCCTTACATTCGGAGGTCAGACTGCGCTCAATCTGGGTGTGAAAATGGACGAAATGGGCATTTTCGACCGGTACGGTGTGAAGGTCTTGGGTACAAGTATACAGACTCTGAGGACCAGCGAAGACAGAGACCTTTTTGCAAAAGCTCTCCAGGAGATCAATATCCCCATTGCCGAGTCAATAGCTTGCAATACTGTCGATGAGGCACTAGCAGCTGCCGAACAAATCAAGTACCCCATCATAGTCCGGTCTGCGTATGCTCTTGGCGGTTTAGGCTCTGGATTCGCAAACGATGCCAATGAGCTGAGGAACTTGTCGTCAAGGTCACTGACTCTTTCACCTCAGATCCTGGTGGAGAAGTCGCTAAAAGGCTGGAAGGAACTCGAATATGAGGTCGTCAGGGATAGCGCCAACAATTGCATCACGGTTTGCAACATGGAGAACTTTGATCCACTCGGAACACATACCGGTGACAGTATAGTGGTCGCACCGAGTCAGACACTCAGTGACGAGGAGTACCATATGTTGAGGACAGCTGCTATCAAGATTATCCGGCACTTGAAGGTCGTCGGCGAGTGCAATGTGCAATACGCGTTGCAACCTGACGGGCTTGACTATCGAGTCATCGAGGTCAATGCGCGATTATCGAGGTCATCCGCATTGGCCTCGAAGGCTACTGGATATCCACTGGCTTACACAGCTGCCAAGATTGGCCTCGGTGAGACACTGCCAGAGCTTCCAAACGCGGTCACAAAAACGACAACCGCTAATTTCGAGCCAAGTCTTGATTACATTGTGACCAAAATTCCTCGCTGGGACCTTGGCAAATTTCAGCATGTGAACAGGGACATAGGCTCATCAATGAAGTCCGTTGGAGAGGTCATGTCCATTGGCCGCACGTTCGAAGAAAGCTTTCAAAAGGCTTGTCGCCAGGTAGATCCAAAGTTCAATGGCTTCCAAGGCGACACTTTCGACAACCTCGATGAGGTCCTACAGAACCCAACCGATCGCAGATGGCTTGCTGTTGGTCAGGCCATGATGCACGAGAAGTACTCGGTCGACAAGTTAAATGAGTTGACCAAGATTGACAAATGGTTCTTGTACAAGCTTCGTGGCCTTGTAGATGTCCAGCAGGAGCTCGAAGATATCGGTAGCTTATTTGGGCTCAACAAGGACCTCGTCCAAAAGGCCAAGAAAATGGGGTTCTCTGACAAGCAGATTGCCCACTGCCTCGGAAGCACAGAAGACGACGTCCGTGCTCGACGACTTAGCCTGGGGGTCAGGCCATTCGTCAAGAAGATTGATACACTTGCTGCCGAGTTCCCAGCTAGCACGAATTACCTTTATACAACGTACAATGCCACTTCTCACGACGTGAACTTTGATGATCACGGCACGATTATACTTGGTAGTGGCGTATACCGTATCGGTAGCTCAGTCGAGTTTGACTGGTGTGCTGTCAATGCGACTCTTTCTCTTCGAGCAATGGGCAAGAAGACTGTGATGATCAACTACAACCCCGAAACATACTCCACCGACTTCGACACGGCTGACAAACTCTACTTCGAGGAACTGAGTTATGAGAGGGTCATGGATATCTATGAGCTGGAGCAAGCCAGTGGAGTGGTCGTCTCGGTTGGTGGCCAGCTGCCGCAGAACATTGCCCTGAAATTGCAAGAGAAAGGGAAAGCCCGCGTATTAGGAACCGATCCCCTGGACATCGATAAAGCCGAAGATCGTAACAAATTTTCACAAATCCTGGACAGCATTGGTGTTGATCAACCTGCTTGGAAGGAGTTGACCACAGCAGCTGACGCGGAATCGTTCGCTGAAGACGTCGGCTACCCTGTCCTTGTCAGGCCGAGCTACGTCCTCTCGGGCGCGGCAATGAGCGTGATTCATAGCAAAGCGGAGTTGAAGGACAAACTTGAGTCTGCGAGTGCCGTCTCTTCTGATCATCCTGTCGTAATCTCTAAGATGATTCAGAATGCTCAAGAAATTGACGTTGATGCGGTAGCGTCTGAAGGCAAACTTCTCATACATGCGGTGAGCGAGCATGTAGAAGCGGCGGGCGTTCATTCCGGTGATGCGACTTTGGTCTTACCTCCTTCTACGCTGGACGAAAGCATTATGGCTCGAGTGAAGGAGATAGCAGAAAAGGTGGCAAAAGCATGGAGTATCACGGGACCGTTCAACATGCAGATCATCAAATCGCCGTCTGTGGATGACAATGCGCCCCTGCTGAAGGTCATCGAATGCAACCTTCGAGCGTCACGCTCTTTCCCCTTTGTCAGCAAAGTATTGGGGACCAACTTTATCGACGTGGCCACCAAGGCGTTGGTCCAACGCGATGTCCCTCAACCTGTCGATCTCATGGCCGAGAAGCGAGATTATTTGGCGACCAAAGTACCACAATTCTCATGGACACGTCTAGCGGGAGCAGATCCATTCCTGGGCGTTGAAATGTCGAGTACCGGCGAAATTGCATGTTTTGGTAAAGACCTGATCGAAGCGTATTGGACGTCACTTCAATCGACCATGAATTTCCGCATGCCTGAACCGGGCGAAGGTCTACTGTTTGGTGGCAATACTTCTATGGAAGAGCTGCCGGCCATTGTAGACTATTTGAGCCCCCTCAGGTACAGATTTTTCGCAGCCTCTGAAGATATCAAACAATACTTGGAGTCTGCGACACAGGGCAATGTCTCGGTTGAGGTCATTGAATTCCCAAAGGAAGATAAACGAGCTCTGAGAGAGGTGTTCCAGAAATACGACATCAGAGGGGTCTTTAATTTGGCCGAGAAGCGCGCTGAATCACTCCTGGATGAGAATTACGTTATGAGAAGAAATGCCGTGGACTTTGGCGTGCCTTTATTCATGGAACCGAAGGTGAGTCGATCTAAGTTAGTGCGTCAGCTGTCTACAACTAACAATGTGTCTTGCAGACTGCGTTGCTGTTTTCAAAATGCATGAATGCGAAGTTGCCAAGGGCGAAGGGCGTGCCATCTGAGGTGCGGCGATGGAGCGATTTTATTGGAGGATATTGAATACGGTTCAAAATCGGACATACTGACCTCTTTCACATCGGACATACTGGACTGTTTCGGCACCATAGTGCTGCGCGATGATACCACATAGAACATTTGGCTGCAGGGAGGCAATTTTGATAAGACTCTGAACCATGTGATTGGAAATCGACTATTGATGTGGATCTGGGAGAAATACGAACCTTTGATCTTTGAAGCGTTCTGTACCTCGAGTAACACGCACAGACCAATCATACTGACTCGTGTGACAGCCGTGGTCTTTGTTGGAAGTCTTTTGCACTTGTCTCTGTCTTCTTTTGACAGACTGTGTAATTCTCAGAGCCGGGCAAGCATCCGATTGCGACCAAGCCAGAGTGGACTCCGGTCGACAACAATTGGCCATGTACAGGGAGTAACATTTACACACTGGATTTCGATATTCCACCGCGCGGATCAGCCAGGCTTATCGACACATGATCCGCCACATGGCGGCAATGGCTACGTGTAGGTTGTTGTACTACCTGCGTTCCCAGAGTTAAGGGTGGAACTTTTTGTGTTACAAACGAGGACGATAGAACATCCACGCTTCTGACTTGGAAGCAGGTGCTGGACTTCTGATCAGAAACTCTTCGACCTGCTCTGTGGACGCTTGCAGAACCCTTACAGTGATGATCGCACGGTGTTTAATCTCAACATTTATGGCGGTCCAGCAACGCAGCCAAGCACTTGAACAATCTTGAGACGTCTGCGGACATGGTGCTAATCCCAACTGCGTCAGATCTGCCTTTGAGCTTCGAAGATCAATAGATGGCAAGAGCGAACGTGTTGAGCTGGACTAATCTCTGGCTGTACTACGCGTAGCTTTAGTCTTAGGTCCCTTGGGCGGAGAATCATGAACCGAAATCCCCAAGTCGCTGCGGACATGAAGATGCCTCAGCACCCTGTCCAATAATCTGGTACTGCAAATATCCTGGCTGAAGGCTTCGTTTCTCTAGATGCCAAGCTTTGCGTTTACCCCTGACCTCTTATCGATAACAAGTCGACGCTCACGAGGCGAGGGAGGGAAACTAGGGGTTCGAGGGGTTGTGCTTTGACAAGTCCTATTCAAGAAGGCGCTGCAGAGGAACGTACGAATATGAATTTGAAGCCAAGCCAATGAATGTGGGAAACATGAGGCCATTCCGCTCCATTCAAAAGGGACCGTCGCTCAGGTATCAAGGAAGGCCGTTTAGCCTTTGCCCCCTTTTTTAGGCATAGTTCTAGACGGCATCGGCCCATCGGCCCCTTGGCTTTCATCAGAGTACCTTAATGAAGCATTCGCCCTCCTGCCCTTCCTAGAAATCGCATTCAAGTCGCAGCGGAACAATACTAGGCGCCAGATGCTCAGCATCATACAAGCATGATTTCATCACGCGCCTTTCTCTTTTCTTTTCTCTCCATCTTTTGCGTTGGGACCTTCCTCTATTACACCCTCCTACCCCAAGGCCCACATCTCTTACGATGGTCGCAGCCTCCAGCTGAGGAGCTCGAGCCCCTTGTTCAAGAGCCTGACCCTCCCAATGAGGCAGGAGAAGAGTCGGGAGAAGAATCGGCACAGGAGTCGCAACCAGAGACAGAAGAAGACATGGCTACAAGCCCAGCGTCCACGGCGTCTCAAGTGTCCAAAGCCGAAAAATTCACCCCTGAGTACGAACCATGCTACATGCGTCTGCCAGGTGGGCAAGCTGACAGTCACGTCGCAGGGTCTTGCTTTCCGCACCTCGGCGAAGCGCTGCTGATCCGAATGCTGCTGGTACCTTGGCCGCCTATTTGGCTACAACCTACTCGTTTGAGTCTCACAAGAAGACTACCGAGATCTCGGTAGTGGATCTGAAGACTGGACACTCGCGCTTGATTGTTAGTGAGGAGAGTATTAGCTCGCCTGTATGGTTGGAAGGAAATGAGTTGCTCTGGCTGAAAAGTGATGCCAATTCAACAAAGATGGTTGTAGGAGATGTGGACGAGGTCGGGAGGACTTACGTGGCTGCCATTGTAGCTGCCCCAGTCGCGGATATCAAAGTCAAGCTCCTAGGCCCGGGGAGAATCGCCGTCGCCTTGGTGGCCAAGGCAAGGCCCGATGGCAGCCTACACAGCCCCTCGACCGACCGAGCTCCACACTCGAGTGCAAGAGTATATGATTCTGTAATGGTGCGGAATTGGGATACATATGTTACGCCCAATCGGAATGCGATTTGGCATGGCTTTCTACAGAAAGGCACATCCGATAGCACTGAGCGAGAAGCAAGATATAGTCTAGGCGATCTGACCAATGTCTTGAAAGGTTCGAAGCTAGAAAGCCCGATACCTACCTTTGGAGGACTGGACCACTTTGACCTGGGCAGTCGAGGCGTATGCTTTGTCGCTAAGGACCCTAAGCTCAGTTCGGCCTTTCATACAAGGAGTAACTTCTACTTTGTCGCCGTCGAAGACTCGGCAAGCGGAGCATTCTACTCGTCTCCCACCAAGTTCGAAGCTCCAGGTCTGGAAGGAGCTAGTACAAGCCCGGTATTCTCTCCTGACGGCGAAAGCGCCGCTTTTCTCCAGATGCGAGAAGATGGATATGAGAGCGACAAGAACCATATCCTCGTTTTAGATGTTGACAACACTGAGGAGGTAGTCGAGCTGCTCGAGTCATACAAGGGTACAGGTCTTTGGCAACTAAGTCCAAGCTCGATCAGATTTGCCGCGGATGGACATGCTGTATATCTGACCGCCGAAGACAAGGGAAGAGTCAAGCTCTTCAAGCTCGCCGTGGCTGAGAATCCTCGACACCAGACGCTACTCCCAGTTGCCTTAACAGAAAGTGGGTCCATCTCCCAAGTGAGAAGCCTTGGCCCCAGTAGTCCGAAGCTCTTGTTGTCTGGGGCGACTCTTGTGGATAACAGCTTCTACGCAGTCTTGGATTCGGAGGAATCAGCACCGCAGCTCGAGGTTGTATCATCGAACACAGACAACGGGTCGTCTTTTGGCCTCTCGCCCGAGCAAGTATCAGAAATCTGGTTCCAGGGCGCGGGCGATTATCAGGTCCATGCATGGGTACTCAAACCCTCGACTTTCGAGGCCGACAAGAAGTACCCTCTCGCCTACCTCATTCACGGGGGCCCTCAAGGTTCATGGGAAGACGATTGGTCGACCCGTTGGAACCCTGCAGTCTTTGCCGAACAGGGCTATGTGGTTGTCACCCCCAACCCCACAGGATCGACAGGATACGGGCAAGACTTTACTGATGGCATCAAGCACAATTGGGGTGGTAGGCCATACCAAGACCTTGTGAACGGCTTTGAATACATCAAGTCCAATATGAGTTTCGTGGACACGTCACGTGCCGTCGCGGCTGGAGCTAGCTATGGCGGCTTCATGATGGCTTGGATGCAGGGGCAGTCGTTGGCAAAGGAGTTCAAAGCATTGGTCTGCCATGATGGGAGCTTCAATCTTCCGGGACAGCTCTCGTCCGAGGAGCAGTTTTTCCCCAATCATGACCTCGGTGGCCCACCAACAGAGGATCCCCATGCCTGGGATGAGTGGTCCCCCCACGCACACATCTCTAATTGGACCACACCCATGCTCATCATCCACAATGAGCTGGACTACAGGTTGCCCATCAGCGAAGGCCTGGCAATGTTCAATGTTTTGCAAGAGCGCGAGATCCAGTCGAGATTCCTCTCCTTTCCGGATGAAAATCACTGGGTGCTGAAGGAAGAGAATTCTTTGGTCTGGCATGCAATTGTGCTGAACTGGATGAATGGCTTCGTGGACTTGCCAGAATACATGAGCGAGAACGAGCTGGGGATTGTTGTGCAAAATTGAGATCCGGCATATATGTTGAAGCACTTCTAGCACAGCTACAGCGCCTGTACCTTCAATACCAGGGACAAGGAGCTTGTCGGTGCTATTGGCGCATTTGTGGGCGGCTGGGTGGCTGGCCACAACAATTACGATCGGCACTGGTTCCAACAGTCCTCAAGGTGTCACTGGTAACAGACATCATCGTTGGGCCAAATCGATAGTAGATGCTTGTCGTGCGCCAAGAAGATGCAGACCAGTCTTCGGCGGATGGAACAAGGACGCATCAAACCACTGACCGACGAGTGCTGGGGAAAGGGAAGCGGCAGGTACGGCGTTTCAAATGGAGGGTAAGCATGCAACGCTGAGTCGATGCAGGAAGCAATCCAGGCCAGTTGTTAGAGCAATGACTTGACGGACTGCTCATTTTATGCCATTAACAAGGCACGGGCCTTTTCAGGGGTGTGAGGGGTGTCTCATGTACGATCATGGCGTAATGATTGCCCGTGTACAGCAGCATGTACATGTAGGGAGGGGAACGGCGAACGAACAGATGGTGCCTCAGAGGACGTGCAGGGTTATCGGCAGCGAATGGTCGGATTTATGAACAGGAAGATCGTGACCATGTTGTCGCATTTCTCGCCTATTATGCAGCCGGATAATGGAGTAATCGTGACGATCTTCCTACAGGGAGCGAGTTGACCGACTCTGGTCTGAGACCTTTTCTGTAATGGGTGCCATACACTCCCAGTTCGTGCCCATTCAGCCCCCAAGACCGACCGCCAAAGACGAGCTGACGCCTGATGGCATGTTCGCACTTCGCACGTGCATAAAGTTGGCGGACCCACAGGCGGCCTGGGAAGACGGATCGAGGAGATTTTATCCGCAGGCGCACCAATCACAAATCTAGCCGGCGCATCCTTCTCCTCCGCATCATCTATAGTATCTCCCCACAAATTGTGATCAAAGCGTGAGGGGACCCACATGGACATCACTTTGGGCCAGATAATAATCGAAAGCCTGGTCTGACTAGTACCACTGATCCCAATTATAATTAAGAATAATGAGTTATAATATGAGATGGGCGATGACAACAGTAGTAGTAGTGACATGGATGATCTGTTGATAAGCCCCCTCCCCCCCATCAATCTCGTCTCCATACATGCAAGGGGCCGATCGATGCAATGCGTTCTAGCGTGGCTTCTGCGCCGCGAGATCTGGCATGCAGGACGAGATCATCTTGCATGTGAACCCGCCTGCCAAAAATGTTTTCTCACACCTTCCTCTCACCTCCCAAACTAATAGTAATGATAGAAAAGCGTAATAATCTGCGACAATCTTGCCGCCTCTACACACATTTTTTTCTTTCTTTTTTTCTAAGGATGGCGATCCCGCCAGTCAGGTGGTAAATTGTGATAATGGCTCGAGAGTATGGTGTATGAGTGAGACCGCTCGGCCCCTCTCTCTCTCTCTCACATCCCCCGTTCCTTTCGGTGCACTCCTCGGTTTCATTCTGCCCCGACAATCCCGCCATGATTCGTTTGGAACAGGTTGGGTTTGGGGGAAAGAGACGGCAAGCCCGTTATTCTTTCCACGAATAATGACGTGTGTTTGCTTCTGATGGGCTTTGACCTACTATGTTGTTTCCATTCTTGAAACGTGGTCGGCTTGTTTTTAATACTAATAAGTTGACCCTGAGGTCGGATTTCGCTTAGTGCCTCCACCCTTTCCCCCCTTCCCTCCCCCCTCGTCTCTATTCAATCTGATGGGTTTGGGGACTTGGATCGCGATATGCCCCGGCTGGTTTTCTGGGTTTCTGCACCTCATCTACCATCCGATGGGTTGCTCGTGGGATCGGCGAAATTCCGTGGGGGAATAGGGCATGGCCCTTGTAGCAGTGAGACACGTGGAGTAGGAGTACCGATCAGCCTCCTGAGGATGAAGATGTGAGAACATGTATGTGGGAAGATTGTAGTCATTGTATGTATGTGCACTATGATCTGTCCCACTGCCAACGATGTGCCATCTATGTGGTCATTCCTGCAGATCTGTAGGAAATCCATGTACACCGCACCCAGAGGTATCTTTTCCCAAATTCTCAGACCTATCTTAACCCCCCCCTTTTTTCCCCCTGTAACAAAGGAGACCCGTAGAATAATATATACACATCATCACCTGCCCCCGAGATCGTCAACCAATCCTGGCTGTGATATCGTACACGCGTCCACTTCCCACCTCCAAGGGCATTAATGAGGGAACATGTTTCATGCCTTTTTATAATCCATCAATCCATCGCGTGCCTTCCTTTTCGCTGTCTTGGCTGCGGCGCAGGATGCCCTTTTCACCCTCACTGACAGGACTGGCTTCCCGGCCTTCCGGATCGACCGCCCGGCTGCGCCTGCCAGCCCGTGCGGTGTCAGGAGGCATATGCACAATGCTCGTACCCATGAGGCTATTGACTTTCGGACCGAGCGTCGTCGTGACGACGGCGGTTGACGAGCTCCCAGAGTCCGATATGTCGCCATTGGATGGGGATTTGGGCGAGGTGGTGATCTCGACCTGCTTGGTCTGGAAGATGTGTTCCGGGTGACTGACGGAAGCCTGGGCGGCCTGACCGGAGAAAGAGCCACGGAGGGCGCGGGCGGAGCTCCAGGTGCCTGGCTTGCGCGGGTTGGCCCCCAGAGCCTCGGGATCATCCTTGTTGATGGTCCCCGCCGTGCGCGATTGCTGGAGCTCGTGACCGCCGCTGTGGTGCTGACCCTGGAAACGATTTTCCTCGGTGAAGCCGGCCTTGGTGAGGCCCATCAGCTGGTTGAGGACGGCGAATTCGAGCTTCAATTTGATGCTATAGATCATCGGCTTCACGGCTGCCTCACCCACGTAGTTGTTTGTGAACTCCAGGCCAATCAGGACGATGTCCATCCCAATGCAGATGCCGTTGACCAGCAGCAGCTGCGTCATTACTTTGCGGGTCATGCTGTGGTAGATGCTGCCCAGTAATCGGACGGTGGCCACGATGTAGATGGTTGAGATGCCGAATTCCTGTAAGCAGAAGCCGACCAATTGGATCCGCTCCATGATGTTGAATTTGGGTGCCCAATAATCGGCATTGGGGGAGTTGGAGCCGTAGGTGAAGACGATAGTGGGGAGATGGAAAGCAAAGGCGTCAAAGACGATCATGAGGAGAACAATGCGTAATGTTCGTCGATTCCGGACGACCAGGTGGAGGCGGGAGAAGAGAACGAATGCTTGTCCAGTCACCATGGCGACCCAGCCTGTAATGGTGAGGTTAATTGATGATTCCGTGGCATGGCCTTTGAGGGTCATAATGCTTACCAACTTCGATGAAAGGCAAGTCAGTCAGCCATGATGTGCCGACGAGGAATTTGAGGATGAAGCCCAGAGCGTGCAGGGTACAGCCCCAGGAACAGATGAGCAATGACCAGAAGTATAGACCTTTCCTTCTCCTAAAGGTGTATAGGATGAGGAGGTCCAACTCGATGGTATATGCCCAGGCGATTGCGGTGCCTGCTGCTAAGATGCAGTATGTGACCGGGTCATATGGTAAGGCGCCTGTTACACCTGTGGTTTCACGTTTCTCCAGGACGGAGGCCATCTTGACGGATTGAAAGTGTGTCTACTGTTTTCCAAATGATGGCGACATGTGTTTTTGGATCTGGGTAATGAATGTCATGCTACCAGAGCAGAAACAAACAAAGACAGTAGCAATGGTACAAGAGGAAGCGAGCAATGCAAGTGCTGAAATGGGATAGATATGAGAAAGCCCGAGAATAATACCAGGCAGGAAGCTAAAAAACAGGGGACCACCAAGATCTGGGGTGGAGGGGCAGTCGGTAACTGCGTTAGTCAAAGATGAGCATGGCATGGGCCAAAACGCAGAGGACGAAGCGAATGTTAGTGCTGGATTTGAAGACGAAATTCCCATTTCCCAGAGACTTTATACCTTCCGAAGCCACAAACGGAAGAGCTGCAAGTGACGGAGACGCTAGAATGATAACTTATATACTAGTAGATGGTGGACTAAGATACTACTGGACTGGTGCTGAGCTTGGTGCCAGACCATGACCGAACCCTAGAATTAGCGATGGTGGGCACTGGGGTCTAGGGGAGGATATCGGAGAAGGGTGCCTGGCTGGGTCCCTGGAGGAGTTGTGGAAGGTGGGAGGAGGTGGATTTTGGTGGAAGGATTATATGCAAGGCTGCCGCTCCACATCTGCGAGATTTACAGCGTGGTGATTGATTGGTTTCCTGCTCCATGGATCCTGGTCTGCGCCATGGATCCTGGTCTGCGCGTGTTCTTCCTGCAAGCTATTACTTATGCGTCATTTGCCGGTGCGACGCGCCTGGCGGCACTGAAGAATGAAGATATCCCTCAGGCCTTCATGCTTTGGGGTTTGGTGCCCTGGAATAAAAATACCTCAGACATACTGTCCTTCTGTCATGGCCAGACATGGACGTGCCGAAGAGGAGAGGATCAGGTTATGAACCAACCCAACCTTCCCACTTCCTTTCCGGAATATTGACCGGGCATACGATCAGCATGCAGGCTTGAGGCATGGTGGGTTGCACCAGAAGCACGCCAGAAGCTCGACCGCTGCAGCTGAAATGCTGAATCCTCCCAAAATGAAATTATCTATGGAGTAGGATTCATCAGCTTCGGTACAGAACAGTATGCGGGGTCGCTGATTCGTGCGTCTGTAAGAAATGCTTGGTATCTACCTCTGGTCTGGCGCAATCATCAAGAGGCCCACGAATGATGAAAATTCAGGGGAAAGCCGAGATTTTGTGGGGAAGAGATCGGCAGCATTAGCCAGCATGTCAGCAACGCTTGCGATTGGACTCCAAGTCTCCACTACATACTCCATTAGGCCAATCGATGGCGTCCCGACTCCCGACTATTCGTAGCCCGGACTCTGACTGGAGCGATGCTGATTTGTTAACGGGTACCTGAGCGAGCTCCATTGTTGAGGTACTACTCCGATAGTCAATAGTCAGGCTCTTCAGCCGCCTGAATCAGGCAAATTGGTGTTATGTTGATGTTTTCAGTTTTTCCCTCTGTACGATATAAAGAAATTCATGGAGCCGATTGCTTGCTCTTGACCGAAGCCAGATTCATCAGCTAAAGCTTCTACCACTCCTTGGAATATGCTAAAGAAGTGCTTGATCCACGCGAGGTTTTAGCAGCAGCTCCACCTTGGTGGATGTACGGTTGTGGACTTACGGTCATGTCAGAATCTGGATCAGACGTAAACTCAGAAGCTCGCAAAGACGCATACTCAAGTACTTCTCCAGCTTCCAACCGATCAACATCATCAACCTGAATACCTGATAGGTAGACCTTTCCCTTCACAGCCAATCATCACTTTTCCCGAACATCCTCACACCGCGCTAGTGTCTGTCAAGTCCGTTGTCCACATGGCAAGAAAGCATGCTGATCTTAGCTGCCACCTCTCATCCACATACAACTTGGCCCTAGTTTAGGGTGACGACAGTTGAGTGATGAGGATCAGCGCTGGCTTGCAACTCGCAAGGGAAGGGTATTCAGGATATTGCTGATATCAATGGCAGTCCCAATTGTACAAATTGCACTAAACAATCATTTTGGTTCCCTGTGGTCTATCGACCTCAGAATCAGTACAGTCGGCTCTGATATCGTGACCATGAACAAGGACGAATGATAATAGCCTCAAATCTATTAAAGGGATCGAATGGAAAGACTTGTCCCTCGCGTTGCCTTGGCCGCTCTTCTTCGTCTCAGGCCAATTGTGACTCTGTTCAACATGCCTCGACCGTCAAGAAATGGACATGTCTGGTGAATTACGAATCCTCATCGGATGTGCTAGCTATACTGTACATCACCAGTACCCCTTACTCCTCCAAGCCTCCAATTCCGTGTCCCTCGCTTCCTTCCTCGCAAGCTCACTATTCACCCACCGCTCCATCTCCTCCCTCATCGAAACCTCCCCTTCCTCCGTCGCGCTCTCCATCCCCTGCAGCCCCATGAACCGCCCGAACCGCCTCCGCTTATCCTGCAACGCGCGCCAGGACTCCAGATCCCCCTCATCCCGGGGCAGCTGCAGAATCGCCCGCAACCCCTTCACCTCCACAGTATCCACGTCCACGTCCGCCTCCATGTCCATCCCATCATCATCATCATCATCATCACCAGCGGGACGAGCAGGAGCAGAGGGAGGCGTCCGCCACCTCGCCACCACCGGCATGGGATATTCCATGCTGAACCGACTCGGCTCGCTCTGGTGATAGAAGCGCGCCAGCTCCTCGAGCTCCGCCTCGGTGAGCAAGTGGTAGTGCAGCAGCGTGGCCGGGAACCGCGGATGCGCCAGCCCGGTCTCGATGCTGAGGAGCGGGGCCAGCGGGCGGGCGATGCCGGCGAAGCAGCGACGGCGCAGCATCGTCCGCTTCATCCTTGACTTGCGGGATTTCAATGGTGGTGGGAGGATCTGTTTCATTGTCGTTGACGTTGTTGTTGTTGTTGTTGCTGCTGCTGCTGCTTGTTGTTGTTGTGGTGGTGGGGAGGATAGCGAGTCGTTGTCGCTGTCAGCGACTGTCACGGTTGTGGACCAGCACATGTCGTCTTGCTGCTGTTCGGGGAAGCAGGGCGTGACAGGCGTTTGGGGGGGTTCGGTGGAGTTCATGGCTGTCCCAAAACCGTAGGTTTGTGGTGGTGGTGGATGTTATTATATTTATCGTTGTATCTGTCCGGTGGTCGATGGGACAACGTACTGTCGGCAGAGAATCGATCAAAAGCTATGGTGTGCTCAGACTGCGAATAGGCCACGGCTTCGCGCTCTTCGCTGCTCTTGCAATGGACAGAAGGAAAATCGTGATGTGTAGCAATGATCGCCTTCAACAACTGCGTGATATTCTCCATCGAAAATGAGTCGTGACAACAACGTTGTCGAGCGACAAAGCACCCGTTTAATTTTTAGATTTTAGTGGACAATGACGAGCATGGTGATTTCTTTGTTCCTCAAGTGGTGCAGGAGAACGTCCTTTTATGGAACACAAGCTCCTGGATAAAGCCGGAAACCAGAGGCTTTCATCGGCGTGGCGAAGCGCCACGGATTCGGCCTCTTGCTTCTCGAAGCTCGAGAAATGTATGACCATGACAAAGCACCGCGCATGAGCGTGTTCAGTGAAAGTCGAGATTCGAGTGTAAATAGAAGATAATCACATTGAATCTTGGGTATCTGGTTGTATACATGAAATTCACCTTGAAGGACTCCGTTTCCTACTCTTCATCGTCCCCTTCCTCCTCCTCGTCCTCATCCATGCCTTCTGCGGCGGTGACCTTGAAGCTCGGATCCTGATCAACGCCCACGTAGCTATCACACATCATATACAACGTCAGCTCCTGCTCACCAACCTTCTGGGGTATAAATTCCAATCTCAAATCTAACTTCTTTCCAATCGTCACTCGTTTGATGGCCAAGAGAGTTTTTGAGCTTTCTTCCCCAACTACTAGCCACCAGTTTTCCATTTTCTTCTGCGGGTAGAAGGGGGCATGCACAGTAGTATCGACCTCTTCGTCTTCATCAACCTCGCGCGTGATTTGTACTTTCAGGTATGATGCATTACCCGTGGCGACATTTTCCGGGTCCTCGACCTCAAATTCGATCTCGACATTAGGGTACTTATTGTTCGTGAATGCAGCAGCCTGCATGAGCTGCTTGTTATCCAAGCCTAATCGGCCAACCATCTTCTCGTAATTCTTGTTTTCAGAAGGATCCATGAGGTCCATGAATTCGAAGATGTCATTGGCTCCAAAATCGTTGGCTGCTTTGATGACCTCGGGGTCAAAGTGCGGGACCTGTTTCAAGGGGCTGTCACGGTCCCACATCGCCTGTACGACCATTTGTGACATCTCCATAGCACTCATGGCGTTCAGGTGGCCGTCCGAGGACAAGACGTCTACGCACCCACTGAGAAGATTCAGGACCTTTGATACGACAATCTCCTGGTCTTTGGCGAGATCAACAGGAAGCTGCATGCGAGAGAAATGGGCCTGAAGAAGGACGAATGCCTTGAAGTGGGGCGATTCATAGGCTGGCTGTGCCATCTTCACTGGGACTCGGTCGTAGATTTTGCGCAGGACATGCTCCTCATGTCGCCTCATCTGGATTGATTCGAATTCAGTGGCAGATGTGACGATCTCGAGGATGCCCTTCAACTTGGTGCGACCTGTGAGCGACAGAAGGAATGTTTGCATCGTTATGAAAGAAATGTTGTAGTACGCTGCAATCATTGCTGCATTCAATGGGGTCACTGTGTCGTCCTCTTCATCCAGCTCGATCACTTTGGCGTCTGCAAGGTCTTTCAACGTAGTTTCAACAAGCTCTGAGAGATGAGTGCTGAGACCCTCATGCGAAGTGTCCGTCAAGCCATAGTAGCTGGGATTGGCGAGCAATCTGCGATAGAAGTAGGTATATGTAGCCCAATCCACGGCGTCTTGTGTGGAAGCAATGATCTTAGTGCTGATCTCGGATACGAATGCATCATGCATGTAGGCCTGGAGGTGACTTTCGATTGGCAAAGCTTCGTTCAAGAATTTTTTGTAATAGTCACGTTTGACTGCCGGCACCATGAGCACGCCCCTGCTTGTCCTGTCGCCTCCAGTGCGAGTAGCTTTACCAAACATCTGCAGGATTTCACTGATAGGGTAGTCAATGTACCTGTGCTCCCGACCATCGAAGAACTGGGTGCCCATGACAATGACCAAATGACTAGTGCAATCAAGTTCCCAGCATACATCTCGAGATGCAACCATGATCTGTAAAGCGCCAATCGAATACAGATGCGACACGATCCTTTTGTCACTGGCACTCAGAGCCTCGTGATAGTAGCCGATGCCGTGAGATATTGAGTCCGCCAGTGCTGGCTCACTGATCCTTTCTAGAAGCTGAGCCATATCTGCTACGGTTGTATGCAGGAATCGGTCCTCGTCATCGTCTGCTATACAGGCAGAGAGCAAGTCGATCGCAGTGGCCCTTGCCTGCTTCCGACTTGGCACGAAGATCACGGCTGGCTTGTCAGAAGACATTTGAAGCACAGCCATGTATGTCGGCTTTGACATAGCTAGCATTAATGAGGGAAAGTGAGGAATGGTGAAGGACTGTATGTGAAGTTCGAGCGGGACGGGGCGGACATGAGGACTGAAGTTATATATCGTGTGCTTGCTTGCTCCAATCCACTCACCAATGTCTCTGGCATTCGAGAGTGAAACGCTCAAGCCAATGATGCGCATGTTGCTCTCTGTCTGCAAAGCCACGTAATGCATTCGAGAAACAATCACTTCATAGATATAACCTCCCTGGCCTCCGATCATGTGCAGATCGTCAGCAATGAACAGCTGGACGGTCTGAACATTTTTTCGACGTTGCCATTGTCGGGATAGTACATCCCACTGACTCGGAGTCGCCAGGATCAGATCACCCTTCTCCAATGTTTTGAGGTCTGCCGTGGTCTCTCCTACAAGCTTTACAATCTGCTTGCCGCCGCCTATCTTGGCCAGCCTTTGCTGCCAATCAGCCAGCCTTTGGTCAACGAGTTCCTGAAATGGGGCTATATAGACGGCTCGACCTTGATTCGGTAGGGACCAGTGACGCAGAATTGAGAACTCGGCGCATACTGTTTTGCCAGATCCCACAGGAGCTCCAATCAAGACGCTCTCGTTCGTCGTGAAGAGGGAGCTGTAGACTTGCGTCTGGAGCTTGTTGAATGATTCCCACCCTGGGTACAGACCCTTGTAATCCTTTTTTTTTAGAGCAGCGACCGGCACAGGCTGAAGATCCAACACTGACGTGTGTGCAGGGAATTTCTCCGGTAGCACTAGCTTTTCGAAAGAAACGGCGACTTTTGTTTCAGATTGAAGCCACCTATCGGAGAGGAGGGTGATGAAGTAATTGGGTGGCATCGGCTCTGTGATAGGGACTGTAAATTCCACCAGATGCTCCTTCATCTCAGACTTGGCGTAGTCCCTTCGTAGCAGGAACTGATCATGAAACAAGATATCTTCGCCATCGCAATCTTCGACCAGGATCCAAAAGCTTTCCGCCAGACCATGTACGGCATCGTCCCATTCGAAATTTGGGGTCAATGTAAGCTCAATGCGAAGCACTGTCCTGGTGACTGGCTGTACTTGAGCCTGAACCTCGAGCCTGGGAAACTTCTGGACCAAGCTGCAAACTGTCTTACCCTGCTTAGGCATACCTAGGAGCTCGCCCATTCGAGGAGGGTCCAGATCAAAATATGCTGACCATGGCACCTCAATCTTCTCAGCCTTCGATACTATCTCACGTGGACACGTCGGGAACTGGCGGAGTGGGGTCATGGTGGGCCACATTCGCTTTTCTGCCATCTTACAAAGATCTAGCGCCGTCTTTGCGACTGAAGACCATCCCTTTTTCAGACAGATTTCGAAGATCGCTCTTAGAATGCGGCCAGCAGATTGGGTAACATACACCAGATCAGCCATCAAAGCCAAACCTTCAAGCTTCAGTCTTGAGATGAAAGCCTGGAGAAGAACATTGATTTTGGCGTGAGGCTCTTCGATGCTCTCTTTCACTGGGATTGGCACTCGACTCAGGAGCTTCGCCAACTCCAATTTTTCGTCTTGTCTGACCGGGATGTACTTGAACTCATCACTGAGAGCGAATATTCGGAAAAGTTCAATCGGGGTGACCATAGGCTGAATGTGGTGGTTGTAGGTGAGCATTGAACTGTGGGTGATATAGTAGTGGGAAGCAATGCGACCCAATTCTGTGGCCTGCAATTTGCCAGTCTTTCTGTCGTATTTGACCAAGCTCGACTTCTCCAGCACCGTAGCAGCAGAGTGTATGAGATCCACTCGCTTTTGTTCAAGCGAATCATCTTGTTCGTAATCTGCCCCCACAGAGTAGAGCCCGGGCGAGCGCAGCATACGTACGAAGAGATATGTATACCCAAGCCACTCCACGCCCTCGTCTCTACTCCTGACAGTGCCCAGCACAATCTCAGCGTTCAGATTGTCGGCCATTTTACTGATGAATTGACTCTCAATCGGGAGCTGTTGATTCATGAGAGAGAGATAGTACTGCATCTCGGTTTGGGTGGTAATAATAATGCCTTCCCCAAAGGTATCATACTGAGGTCGCCCAGCTCGGCCAAGCATCTGCAAGACATCCTGCGGGCTCAACTCCACCCAGCTGCCCTTTTCGGGAGAGTAGATCTGAGTCCCTTTGATGATGACAGTGTGGGCAGGCAGATTGACACCCCATGCAAGTGTTGCCGTGCAAACAAGAACCTGGAGACTTCCATCTGCAAAGAGATCCTCGACAGAGCTGCGATCGGCACGACTCATACCGGCATGATGGATGCCAAATCCATATGGCATGAGATCTTTCAGGTCCTTGTCAAGAACGTTAGATGACTCCTCTTGCAAGATCTCTCGACTTGCTGCGTCACTGCGAAGAATCTGCCCAATAGTCTCCATCTCTAGCGCTTTGTCTCTGATGTACTTTGCTGTCTTAGCAGTCTCCTTGCGCGAATGCACGAATATGAGCATCTGCTGCTTGTTGGTGCCGACCTGCTCCATGACCTTGGTGTAGCACACGTCGTTCATCACTTTGAGCTGCTTGATGGGCTTCTTATCGGTCACGCCAACGAATTCTTGACGCAAAGGACACGGTCTGTAGGATCCATCGAAATGGAAAAGACCCTGAGTAGGCTCCACCCGGAGAAAGCTTGCTACGTCCTTGTAGTTCGGTAACGTAGCTGAAAGACCAATCAGGCGTACTGGATCTCCGGTGTTCTCAATCTTCCGCATTGTCCGACTTACAATACTCTCCAGCACTGGTCCTCGGTCGTCGTGCAAAAGATGTATCTCGTCAATAATGATGAGGCGAACTAAGTTCGTGTAGCTGAGGTCAGTCGCCTTTCGCGTGATGACATCCCACTTCTCAGGGGTTGTGACGATGATCTGGGTGTCGGCAATTTGCTGCTTTGTCAGTTGTCGATCGCCAGTGAGTTCAGATACTTTGACGCCATAACCTTCCAGACGGGAGCTGAAGTTGCCCACTTGCTCTTGAACTAAAGCTTTCAAGGGAGCAATGTAGACGATCTTGAAGTCATCGAGGAGGATTTCGCCAGTCTCTGGATTCCGATGCTTGCCAATCTCTCGCAGGATACTTAGCATCGCCACATTGGTTTTACCGGAACCAGTTGGGGCGCAAACCAGCATATTACAGTCATCCTTGAAGGCCGCTGGGAAGCATTTCGTTTGGATCCTGTTTAATTCCTTGGACTTGCCAAAACCTTGCCGAGCCCATTCAGGAAGCTCTGTAGCAGGCAGATTCCTCTCCCCAGGATCTCTTCGAGGTTTGGGTGATGGAACATGGATCTCCTCGTAGCCCTTGAACGATCTCTTAGTAGAACCATTGGGAAGTTTGACATTTCCATTGGTCATCAAGTGATTGCCCTGATCAAAAACAAGGTTCTCAAGATTGATGAGTCGTCTTGGTTGGAGACCTCCTGACAAGCCTCCGTCATTGGGAGCCGCTTTGGGGTCTTCTGATGGTCCTTTTGGGAGGTCGATATCCATCAGATTGTCAAATTTAAGCTTCTTACTCGGCTTTGCCTCGTCATCGTTGTTGGCATCGTAGCGGCCCTGCACCTCGTCGAGGATATCGCGGTGTCCATGGGCTATCATCTCCCTTTCGACCGTGGCTTGCAGTTGCGCATTCTCTGCGGCTCTTCTCCACTTTGTTACCCACACAATTTTGTTACGATTGACTATGAGCTTCTCAACTAGGTCATGGTGCTCATAATCAAAGAGCTCCATCATTTCGTTTTCTATCTCTCTTAAAGGTAGCTCTTCACCTTCTGCTGTCACTCCCGACAGAATCTGTAGGCCGTGTTGCGTCTTTTGTTGCTGATCATGTGCGTCGCCGTAGACAGAGCCGACTTGTCTCTGCAGCCAGTACGCGTCAATATCTCGCGCAAGGATTTCTTTCCTCCTCGTCTTCTGGCCTCGTTTTGTTGCACCATGGTCGCTGACGCCATTCACCACCATTCCTTCACCTTCCTCATCATCAGAAGCCTTACCGTTGCCTTCATTGGCAACAGAAACGGCTCGTTCGGGAACTTCAGCGGTTCCATCGTCTTCGTCGTCAGAGGAAGCATCACCATCTCTGACCTCGAAAGTCTGTGCGCGATCCTCGTCGTCGTCATCATCCTCGTCATCAAATTCAACAGCCACACCCTGGCGCTCATCCAGCTCAGCTCCGTCTGCGAGCCCAGCACCATCATTGTCGGGATTTTCCTCATCCTCTTGATCATAGTCGGTGATTTTCTTACTTAGATTTACCAACTCATTGAATTCTTTTGAACCCATAGTGACTCCGAGCAGGTCATCGATCTCCTTTTTCTTGTCGTAATCCTTCATGTCTTCATTCTTGAGGTATTCAAGGATCGCATCAGCGGCACTCCTCGTGACCTCATGAGGTACGTCACCAAGGTTGTTGGCTGTAGTCGTAAGGATGAGCTGGTAGGTCTGGCGAGTTGCGGGCGTCCGAGGTTTATATCGAAGCCCTTCTACCAAAGTGTCTGACTCTGCAAGGATGCCGCCACCAACCTGTGACTGCTCGCCGCGCTTGCGCTTCCTCTGTTCCCGCTCGAGTACGTCCTCGCCTTCTCTGATGCTACCCCGCTGGACATCTTTCGGACCGACCTTCCTCTTCTTGGCTTGCGAGGCCGTCTGCCGAGCATCTCTCCCTCCCATATCCCTTATGTTGATTCGGCCTGCTAATGACTCAGGATCACCCGTGACCTCGTCATTCCGGCGTGTGGAAAATCTCTTGTCATGCTGCAGAACCAAATTGGACATATTAACATATTTGTATTGGGAGATGTTGTTCGGGTCCGCCATCTTGCAAGTGATGTGGATGGCAATGTGCGGCTACTGCGCGGTAGATGTTTTCGCAATAGGAATCTAGAAGTCGAGCGGTAGAAAGTAAGCAGAGGCAGGAGAGGGCGGTATGCTGAGACGTAAGAATAAAGGCTGACGACTGCCTTTGCTGTGTCGCTTGGATCGCCAGAAATATCTCGTGATGGTTCTCGAAGACAATTTTTGGACGTGGTAGAGTAGGCTGCGTGCCAAGGCTTCGAATCAGGCGGACCCATTCCGCACACCCTTTTGCCTTATCAAAATGGGAGGCTCGGAGGCTGCCTCGTTCCACCCATTGGATCAAGAAATCGGTGATCAGGCATGTAACTACGTCCAATTACCGGGGCGGTTCTTCGTCCGCCTCAACTAGCTCCTCTTGCTTTACTACAACCGCTTCAGACTTATCTACAGCCAGATCTTCGTCCTTCACTAATTTCTTCTCAACTCTCTTCACGGTGCTTTTCTTTTCCACTACAGCGCTTGGACAGAGACCTTTAGCGCTCAATAGACACTGTCCACATTTGCGACCAACTGGTGCACAGATGGTCTGGCCAAATCCCACAAGTAGATGATTGATCTCGTGCCACTTATCTTTTGGTAGCCAGCTTTCCAACATCAACCTTGTTTCCTCTGGCCCCTTCGTCTTATGCCAACCCCAGAGGTTTGTGATCCTATGCACACTACCGATTGATCTCGAAGTCAGTCTCCAAGGTACAAGAAAAGGGGGATTACCGATTTGATTCACGTACTGTACATCAACACCTATGCCTTCGGTACGACCCCAAGCCGCGCTCATACAAAGGTACGCCATCTTCGGACCCACCCCAGGCAGGCTCATAAGCCCCTCGATGGTGTCTGGAATGTCGCCTTTGAACTCATTCCGAATTATTTCGGCGGCGGCCTTGATATACCTCGTCTTATTGTTGTGAAAGCCGACAACATAGATCAGTTCATTCAACTTGACAGGATCAACATCGAGGATGTTCTCCAGCGTAAGTCCAGGTGACGGCAGTTCGGTCTGCAGCCTCTTCATGGCGATGGCATTGGTTGTGTCTTTGGTCTGGGAGCTCAGCATGAGAGCCATCAGCGTCTGGAATCGCTTGTCTCGCGCTGTCAAATGCTCTTCTGCGAGGGTTTCGCATCCCATGGTGTCGACTGGTGCATTCCGCTCTTCGCGCATTTTTTGAACGGTCTGATAGATGTCCTCCCAATTGGGCGGGGGTTCAAATGCAAACTCGCCATCGTCGGCTAAAACCTTCTTTGCGGGCTGACGCTTTGCCTTCTTCGCTTGGCCGCTGGTGGCGACTTCACCGTCAAGCTTCTCTCGGTGCGAGGTCCTCGTGCTTGCAGACGTAGAAGCAGTAACTGTCGCAGTAGACGTCGTAATCCCTGTCCGCCTACGTTTACGCGAACGTGGCGTACCGAGAAATGAATCTTCGAGGTCTCTTTCAGGGGAAAGGCTGGAAGAGCTTGTCGATGTAGATTTCTGCTTCAGGGGCACGCCCGCGTTAGGATTCAACGGATCATTGGCCGCAAATGCTTGCAAAGAAGCAGTCAGAGCTCGGGTCTGATGTCGGGCAAAGGATCCTGGACCATTAACAGCAGCTGTAGCCTTGGCCGTCTCTTGAGCGATGCGAGAAGTCTTCATTGGCGTACAGAAGCCGGGAGCAATTGTTCGCGCTCACAGCCTTCACGAGCTTGACGAGGTCGCGAAACCAATATTTGACCCTGATTTGGTCTAGCCCCAGATTTCGCGTGGTCTTTAAGCTTGAACGGAGATTGCCGAGGGTACCGCGGGTACCTCAATCCACGCTCAGCCATCTTCTCAACCCTACGAATACTTCGCAGCATTTACACTGTATCAACATGCCTTCTGAAGACTACGCAGCCGCTTCAAAGGGCGCGCTGAAGCTCAAAGGCGTGAGCTCTTCCTCCAAAATTGGCAAGCACAAGAAGAAGAAAGTCAAGCGCCCCCAATCACAAGACGGAGCAAAAGAGAAACCACCATTCGAGCAATCCCCGGAACAGCATCTTTCCAAGACTTCAGAGGATCTTTCCGACGAACAGGTGGCTGCTCGTACAAGCAGCGATATGCAAACGAAAGAGCAAGATGCCGAACCTCAAAGAGCAGGCAAGACAGAAGCCGAATTGCGGCACGAGGAGAGGAGACGGAAGAGACTGGATGAAAGGTTGAAACGGGAAGGGATCAAGACGCACAAGGAGAAAGTCGAGGAACTGAACCGCTACCTGAGCAATTTGAGCGAGCACCATGACATGTATGGCTTCCTCTTCGTTGCCGCGCTTCGATTGCTGGTGGTCCGTGAGCGTGACAAGCATGACTGACTTCGCTTTTTTTCTGCGTAGGCCAAGAATCGGACCTGGATGATATGCTCGTGATGTGTTTCTATACTTGCGATTGCGGGCGCCGTTGACCATCTCTGGTAATGACTTCTGCAGCAGAAGGACTGGGGGCGAAAATCTTAGATTAGAGAGACATGCCTTGGTCTAGACATTGGCTTCTACATGGCCTTCAACATAAGTGCGATCATTATGTTAGCATTTTGAAGAACCCGAGAGGGATATCGTAGGAAGCGGCTTTGGGGGGGAATCGAAGCAACTTGTTCTCAGGGGTGAAAGGGAGAGGCCGGGATACCTCGACGAACTAAAGAGCCTTCGTGAGGAACCTGTGGGGATATACGCATCAAACAGAAGTCCAGCAAAGGAAATGCCACTCATGACTGCCCCTCCTCCGCCGCCATCATATAGGATCGCGATGATGGCCTCAGCGAGGTCACCGCCTTCTACACCTTTCTCACACAGCTTTACCTGCCCCCCCGTCACTCCTCCGTTTCCCCCCCCCCCTGGAAGGCTGGAGTAGTAAGTACCACCCCAGAAAAGTATGCCTAGCTCAAGAAGACGCCTACTGTTATACGTTTCTTGCGACACCTCCCTTACATCTTCGCGTAAAGAAACGTCAAAGGCTGCGCATGGTACCTATCCTGTTACTATAGCCGTAGGTCACGAGCGCCAGCAGGTAACCCGGGAGGTGAAGTTCTCCGAAGTCTTGTTCGAAGAGGATACCGCACTTCCGGACTATACGCTCGTGCTGGCGAGCGAGACGGAATGGAGCTAATGAGTGTTGGCGGTTGCTGAATACGCAGAGGGGGACTGTGACGTTCCACGATGATACTAGAAGGCAATAGGTGCATTGGCAAGGGGGAGTACTATCGGGAATGAACCGACTCAGGAACGGGTGGATGACCGCGAGCTTTGGCGCGGATACTCAACGTGGCGGATCAAGGAGTCTCTTGATATGATAAAACAGCCAATATCGGAAGCTGGAGTTTCTACCGCAGAATACCGATCATGTGTGTGAGATATATGAAGAGGACTTTGGGCAGACCCAGGTGAACATCTTCAAGGATTGCGGATGGCCTGATGTGGCAACGTAGAAGAAAGAGGAATGTGTACAAAGGCTGGAGACGCTATACGATGAATATAGACGTACTGGGGAATTATCATAACTACCACGGGAGGAATCAAATCTTAGACCCATGTATTTAGCTATTCGTGATGGCCCTATCTGAGCTTGTGCTAGGTTTTGCTTCGTCCTCTCTTCAGCAATCGCTACCATTTTGCCCAAAGGCTCCATCTCATGTGCATACCACCTTTCCATGAAAATTTCCAATATACTTTAGCAGGATCCATAGCACGTCTCAAAATTGCTCTGTAGCAGTCTCCATGAATGTGGGTATTAGAAGATCGCTGTCCTCCCATTTGCATGTCGTGCTCAGTCATCAAAACTCCTCATCAATTCGTACATGATCTGTTGGATTTTCTACACGGACGTCCCGCGCCCTGTGTATGTAATGTTTCGAGATGCTCCATAGTTTGCTGGAGTACAGCCAGAGATGATTAGAAAGCTTCACCGTCTTTCACTCCCGGCATCCGATCGAATGCATTGCGTTCGTATTCCCCACGCTCGACCGGCGTGATATTTGTTGGCGTAACATAGGCGTCATGATAATCCTCGGTGGTGTCGGTTTCATTAGTACTGTAGCTGCTGCTTCGTGGCCGCGGCTCCGCATAGTATCGTCCTCCTCGCCTTCCGTCAGAAGGGACCATGCCCAGTACCCGACTCTGATGAGATGAATTGGATTGGGTGTGAGAATGATTGGCAAACGAGTTGTTGTGTGACGAGATTGAACGTTGATGACTATGCGGCTGATGAGGCCCGTGGATGCTTTCAATCTGCTTTTGAAGCCGAGAAACTTGCTCTTCGAGTGCAAGCCGAGCTGATCTCTCCCGGTGAACCGAATTTACGAGCATCTCATAGTGCTCTACGGTCAATCCCGAAGGTCCAGTGCCCGGGGCGGCCTCTTGCCCGGATTTGCCAAATGAGTTGGTTTTCCTGTGACTGGGCTTCAGAGTAGTGGCGACACTCGTCGGTCTATCCCTTGACAGGGCCACAGAATCAGTGACAGGTCTCTTCTGAGTTGCTATGATCTGGGCTAGAATGGAAGAGCCATCGTTGGGCGTTGGGGGTGCCTCAGAGGAACGATGGCTGTCATCTTGTCTCTGCCCGTTCATGTCGGAATAGGAAAGACGACTGGAGGGACCACCGGATCCTGCCTGTATCCGAGAGAGGGCATACTCAAAGTCCATTAATTTGATCTCCAAGGTAATCAGTCTCTCTTCCAGGCCAATCCGCTCCTGCCCTTGCATGCTGTCCGGCTGGAGACCAAAATTGAACTCTCCGTCTGGCGGCTCAAGATCAGGGCTGTCGGTGGCGACATCAGGATGATCGCCCTCGGATGCTCCTAGGTCTATGACCTTACTCGATACGTCTACACTTTGCCGAAGATACTTGATCTCATCGCTTCGTGTGCGATGTTGCCTCCATTGAATGGGTGACATGCGGTGATCGTTCTCTTGAAAGGCGCCAACCGATCTGGACCTTCTCTTGGGGTTACTTCCGTTCGTGACGGCAAAGCCAATGTTTCTTGTATCGATCTGTTGATCCTGACTAGTCTGCAAGCCGATTCCTGACATGGCATCTGTCACAGCCTGCATGTCATCCTTGGAGAAAAGTATGCTAGGAACGCTGGCCCTCCGTGGACGTGGAGGCCTTTCAGGCGCAAAAGCCACTGGGGGTTCTAGAGTCGTTGGCGGATCTCTGCCGCGGCTGACCGGCGGAGACTGGAATGGGGGTGGTGAACTGAGACCGCTGGAGCGGAGGAAATGATTGGTAGGGACGGAGGCAGAGCGCTCCTTATGTGGAGCGACGTCACGCA
Organism: Niebla homalea; assembly: GCA_019925105.1. NCBI lineage: Eukaryota > Fungi > Ascomycota > Lecanoromycetes > Lecanorales > Ramalinaceae > Niebla > Niebla homalea. Next base: position 350,768 of record JAHGAU010000024.1, read on the forward strand.
TATGTGTCGCAGAAGTGATGAACTCTTCCGGGTTCTGTTTGCCTGTCAGTCTTTTTGGAATTGACCCAATTTCCCGCTGAGTCCTTACATGATGATGATGATACACTGGGCCAGCAGGCATGCTGATCCGGTCCCTTACAGAGCGTCTACCAAAGATCCGACGGATCGTGTTCCTGAGACCGCCTCTTTTTGGCTTCTGTCCTTGGGAAGGTCCAGCGTATTCAGTTGCCACAGTCTTTCTCCTGTCATCTTTTTGCAGCTTGGTAGACGCAGTCCCAGATGTATGCCTTAGGTGCGGAGTTTGCCTTGGGGGTGAGGTGATGAGGGGCACTGGTGGAGGCTGGGCAACATCATCCTTCCCGTCATAGCTCCGGTTGATTGAACTGGTCATGCTTGGATCTCGAGAGCCTGATGACCCCTGCAAAGGTGCCGTCTGATGGACAGTCGGATCATGAAAGTCATATCCAATCTTACGATGTGGAACCTCATGCACGGTTGGCAGCCCCTCGGTATCCAAACCGCTGCCAAAGCTGCTTGGGCCAGTCAAAGGGGAGGCTTCCGTTTGCGTTGTGGTGGTTGAACCCCCCGTGTCCTCCATCTTCATGATGTAGCAGGCTTGGTAGATGTCAAAGTGTTGTAGACTAGTGTTCGAATTGGTCCTGGATCTTAAGGCTGAACCGGTAGGATTGTACTATCAGATGCCAGGCTTTGGCAGGTTCATGGAAGAGAATGCATGAAAGCTGATGAGAAAGCCTGAAGATATTGAATGGATATATTGTTCGTTTCTTCCAGTCCGCTTGAGACCCAGCCTGATAGGATCGATATTTAAGGGTATCACGTTGTGCAGCTGTCAATGTAATAGTCGGGACTAGTGGGGAAAGCGTGGATGATATGAAACTCGGGAGCTGGCCACTTGAGCGCAGAGTGCATTCCTGCAGCCGTGCAGCAGGCTGGCCAGCAGAGCGCCGAGCAATAGTCTGTCACGGGCACAGCGTTCGAGGAGAGGAAGGGTGCTGACGCTGATATAACATGAGCGCAAAGCATTGAAAGGAGAAATAAACGATATGCAAGCTGGCCGTCCGCGACAATGATGAATTATGAGAGCCAGTCAGAGGTGATGTGCAGTTGAGATGAAAATAGAATTAATTGGTCGATCTCTAGACGAACAAACTGCAAATCGATACTGCAATAATGTACGGAGTAGTGTAATGACAATGGTGGTCCGGTACTGCAGGTGAAGAGTCCAGGCCACACCAGCCGTGATCCCTGCAGATTATTGGACGGATTGGGAGTACTTCTCCTGCACCTTCCACCCCCTGAATCGCCCCCAGCGCCCCCTGCTTTTCGGACCATTTACAGACTGAATCAGGCTTTTAGCGGCTCCCTCTAAGTCCTGATACATGGATGGTACGAGCTTAGGCCATTTGTTCCACCCCGCCAATCACCGCCGTTGTAGGCTTCATGAATCCACCGGCCCCACCTGTTCCCCGCCGATTTATGATGACCTTTAATATTTGGCGGAGGAAATCCTGATACGTTCCTATCTTTGCAAAGTGGGCTGTGGCAGTGTGACCATGTTTAGAAGGTCTTTAGCTGCCGACGGCATCCAATGCAAGTGACATTGTGCAGATCGTTTCTAGGGCGATGGCTGAGCCGCTGTATGATAGAGTTCTTCTGTGGCGTTTAAGAGGGTCGGGATGTCGGTAGAGGGTGATCATGTGGATGTTCTCTCCCTAGACATTCAAGTCCACCCTTGTGGCTTCCAATCTATTGGTCTGTTCTACCATGGTCACGATCTCCTTATACGAGCGCTCACCTTTCATGGGACGATAATATTGACATTGATATACTTTGAGCACATTACTGTCTTGGACACTAGCGGGACAAAGCATCAAGTACTGCTTGGGGAAGGTAGATGACCTCGTTCAACATGATATTGCTAGTCCTACTCAATAGTGCTATTTGATAAACAACATGCTTCCATCATTTGATAGTAGACCAATCATGGCCCTTATGGCGTTGTCCCAATGCTTGGAGCAATGTCATGACTATATCTTAACTCTCCAAGCATTTGAGCAAAGTAGTCCAGTCCCTTTTGCGAGTAATCAAGTGTCTCCCAAATCACTGCACGAATTTATGCACGGTGGTGAGCACGTCGAAAGCTTTACCATATGTAATTTCAAATTCAATCTCGTCGTGGTCGGCCTCCCTGTATATCATATCGTTGCCCGACCTCGTTCATGACCCTCAGTGTTTTTCAAGCGCCTGCTTTGAAGATTTCCTTTGAATCTGCCAGCCCCTGTTTCTCCAGGTCTTCAGAGACTCCGTCTTCACGCATTTGCTTGGGGCTCGTAGGCCAAACTCCACCACCACTGCTACGCGTAGATATGGCAGTCATGGTTGAGCTCAGTGGTCCAGTGCTCGTTTGACGCAAGGTACTGGGGTTGGTGAAACCAGAAGGCATATCTGCAATTCCCTTTCGATACTGCTTCATTGCTCCAGATCGCTTGTCGACAGACGCAGAGGCCCAAAGGGATGAAAGAGGTAGAAAGATGGCGCAGGCAGTCAGAGCATTTGATGACATAGCAGGAAGCGACACCCAGTATTGAAGGATAGAGAGCACGGCTAGCACCGTCGTTAGTGATGGCAAGACCTCTTCGTGCGTACAGACGTACCGGGAATAATGAGCGTCTGGAACCCCATGATCATCAAAATCTGCATTGGTCCGAATTGTCCAAGTCCCATCTTCCTTCTCTGGTGTAGGGCGTAACCAAGCTTAGTCACAAAGACAGCACAGAACCAGAAAAGGCTGATGCAAGTTGTGATATTGCTTGCGCTGCCTAGCATGTAAAGCGACTCTGGGCTTTCCTCGGCCACGATGTATTGATCGTTCTTTACCGTATACGCGAAACGGAAACCGATAGCCAAGAGCACGATGACGGCCGAGGCGGCCGAGATGAGTTGGCGATAGATTTTGCGTAGTGTAACGCAAACGACTCTGACCTGTAGGTAAAGAGAAGCTTCCACCGAGGCTTGAAGCAGAAGGGTGAAGACCGTTGCTGTGACCGAGAGTGCCATATTACCCGGCCTAACACGACTGTAATCCGCAGTGAAGCTTGCATAGACCTCGACAAATGGTCCAGTGAAAAAGACACATTGGAGGACGTTGCGAATAATGTTGAAAATGAGTGACAAGGTGTTCAGAATCATGATGGTCGATAGCCGCTTGTCTGGCTTGCTGAGGAGTAGAAGGATAAGTAAAGTTGCGATGGAGGCACCAATCTGAGAGCCGTAATTGATGCATATCTCGATATTGTAGAGATTGAACTCGTCAATGTCTAGTAGAGAGACATTCACAGGACCATCTGGAGAGATGAAAGTGATATTCTGTGAAAAGGGATCAAAGGTAGGAGAAGAGGCCATGTCACCTATTCAAGTGCTCCACAACGATGTGAAGAGTATGACGGCTCTGGTGAGGCAGCGAGAAGTAAACAGATAAGGAGACTTTGGCTCTTTTGAAGATATTGAGAAACTGAATGCCTGGTCGAATCTTTCAAGGGAGGATGGTGAATAACTTCTCAAATGTAGCAACAGTCTCGAGCAGCCGGGCGAGTTTGTAGTTACTTGTAGCAGACCTAACTCGCAGTGTCGATGAAGCCACGCAGTGGTTTTGAGGATGGTTGAAAGATAAAAGGATGGAAAGACGAGCATGGGAGCAAACAGTGAGTCTCGATTGAAGATGGTGTGAATCATCATCATCATCATCAGGCTTGATTATGGTAGTGGGTATCAAGAACAATACTAAGCATGAGAGGAACAATAGGAAGGAAAATTCAGACATGGGAAGCATCCCTTACTATTGTCCTCTGGCTCAGCCTTACCAAATTGGCCAAAGTGAATGATACCCAGACACTGGGCACTAACCAAACTTGTCCGATGAAAACATGATGGATATTGCGTACTTAGACACTAATAAGGTGTGGCTCGTGCAAGAAACAGGACATGCCTCAAGCTTAGGTTCGAGGGGTTGCTGGATTGTGCATTGAAGAGTGAACAGTAAATGAAGCTAGTACGAAATCTCAAGGGCCAGCCGAGCCAGCCTCGCGAGCGAATCTTTATCGATAGGTAAGGTAGAGAGATCTCCGGGCCGAGCCTTTGTGGGGCCAGCTACAAGTGGGCAACTGAGCAGCTGAGCTCCTCAGAGCTGAGACGCTCCTGACTGCTGCAGGCTTGCAATCTAGCTACAATTCAGCCCATTTAACGTTCTCCCCAATTTGAATGATATCACCAATCATCAAATACGATACTCTCCATCTGATGCAATTCTGAAAAGCTTTCGCCCACTGAAAGCTCTGCTCTGTCAGCTGCGAAACTTGCGCTATTAGCAAAGCTCTTCCTTAAAAAACGTTTGCATTCGCCACACTGTCAAGATGGGGGGCGACGTTATCCACGGTGTTGGACCAGTTCAGTTGCCTCAGCGTACGACGGGTCCAGTCGGTAAACAGATACATGACATCTACAAGTCTCGACTGGGATTGTTCACTGGCCACGGCCAGTATGACTCTCAAAACTTACAGTCAAAGATGTATTACGGAAAGGCTTCCGGCGATGACTATGTAAAGCTCTCTGTCTACTCGCCCCCGAACCTACAGCGTCCTACTTTCGAAGATGCGACGTCCCATGGATTTGAACCTACTCACGTTGGAGCAAGTTTCGGTCCCAGCTGGTCGACCCACTGGATGAAGGTCCAACTGAAAGTTCCTGCCTCTCTTCAAAGGCATGATCTGCTGGAGCTGCATTGGGATGCCGGAAATGAGGGTTTAATTTGGACAGAGGAGGGTGAGCCTATTCAAGGCCTGACTGGTAATGACAGAATTGAATGGATCCTTCCCAAATCCTTCCACGACGGTCACTTCCATACTATCTACATCGAAATGGCTTGCAATGCTATGATGGGGAATGCGTCCGGAGGTGACATGATCCAGCCTCCAGCTCCCGACAAGTACTTCACATTGTTCAAGGCGGACATAGTAGCTGTCAATCAAGAGGCTCGCCAACTTTGCATGGACTTCTGGATCCTTGGTGATGCTGCTCGAGAGTTTCCAGATGATTCCTGGCAAGAACATAGAGCTTTACAGCTTGGCAACAAGATCATCAACACGTTCGAGCTTGAAGAGCACAGCCAGGACTCAATCCTTGAGGGCCGCAAGATTGCAGGTGAATTCCTCGGAGATGTGAACTCGTCCAAGGTCTATGACACCGACAAGGAGGCCATGGTTTATGCCATTGGAAATTGCCACATCGATACCTGTTGGCTTTGGCCATGGGCAGAGACCAAACGGAAGATTGCAAGATCCTGGTCAAACCAATGTGATCTCATGGATCGCTATCCTGAACATCGCTTCACTTGCTCGCAAGCCCAGCAATGGAAGTGGCTGGAGCAGCTCTATCCCAAGTTATTTGACCGGGTCAAGACTAAAGTCAAGGAGGGCCAATTCCAACCTGTCGGAGGCAGCTGGGTCGAGCATGACACAAATCTTCCAAGTGGCGAGTCATTGGTACGCCAATTTCTCTACGGGCAGCGCTACTTCGAGAGTCGGTTTGGGGGAAGGTGCCGAACATTCTGGTTGCCCGATACATTTGGCTATTCGAGTCAACTGCCACAGGTCACCCGACTAGCTGGTATGAGCCGCTTCTTCACGCAGAAGATCAGCTGGAACAACATTAACACCTTTCCTCACACAACCTTCAGATGGGTCGGCCTCGACAACAGCCAGGTACTGTGCCACATGGCTCCCGACGATACTTACACTGCGGGTGCGAACTTCGGCGATGTCATGAGAAGTCTAACCCAGAATAAATCCATGGATCAGGATCCCCGCGGGCTGCTTGCATTTGGCAAAGGTGATGGCGGCGGTGGTCCGACTTGGAGGCATTTAGAAAAGCTGAGGCGGTGTAGGGGGATGAGCGATACCACTGGACTCCTACCGCGCGTACAGATGGGCGGCTCCGTTGAGGATTTCTACGACAAGCTTGAAAAAGCAGCTGAAGACGGCACAAAGTTTGTCACTTGGTATGGTGAACTTTACCTCGAATTACATCGCGGGACCTACACGACACAGGCGCAGACCAAGTGGAACAACCGCAAGTCTGAAATAATGCTACATGACCTGGAATTGCTGGCGACGATGGCGACTATCAAGGATGGCAACTACAAGTACCCCAAGAGACAGCTCGATGATATGTGGGAAGGCATACTGCTCTGTCAATTCCACGACTGTTTGCCTGGCAGTGCACTCGAAATGTGCTATCGAGATGCGGATGAGCTTTACGCTAACGTTTTTACTACCGGACGAGGGCTGATTGGGGAGGCTCTCGCTACACTTGGTATCGGTAATGTTAATAGTACTATAGCTTCAGCGCAACATTCTGTGGCAATCAACACATTGCCGTGGCCACGAGCAGAGATTGTGAGATCGCCCCAAGACCATCCGGGGATTGACTCTCAGTATTACCTTGCTAAAGGCGATTCCAATATCCTCGAGCTGCAAGAAATCAAAGCTGCGGCTCCATCTGCCACGGCATCCATCAAGGAAACCGCAGAAGGCGTGTTCCAGCTCTCAAATGCCCACTTGAGCCTCCAAGTGGAAAATGGTTGTATAACATCTCTCATCGACAAGGCAGAAGATCGCGAGCTGGTCCTAAAGGGACAGAAGGCAAATCAGTTGGTCATCTTTGATGACAAGCCCCTTCACTGGCAAGCATGGGACGTCGAAGTATATCATCTCGATACCCGAAGAGAGCTTCATTCCAGTCGAAGTGTGATCAAAGAATCAGGCCCTCATCGAGTCAGCCTTGAAACCGAGACCAGAATCAGTGAGGTCAGTTGGGTCAAGACGACTCTGAGCCTAGCTGTCTCCGTCAGCGACCAACCGTCTTACATCGAGATGGAGAGCGAGGTAGAATGGCACGAAGACATGAAATTCCTCAAGGTCGAGTTTCCGGTCGACATTCTGAACACCGAAGCTTCGTATGAAACACAGTACGGCATAATCAAGCGACCAACGCATTATAACACTAGTTGGGATATGGCCAAATTTGAAGTCTGCTGTCACAAATGGGCCGATCTGTCCGAAAATGGATACGGAGTTTCGATTCTCAACGAGAGTAAATACGGCTTTGCAACGGCAGGCAAGATGATGCGGTTGTCTCTGCTCCGATCGCCAAAGGCACCGGACGCTCATGCTGACATGGGTGAGAGATACCTATACCCCTTTCATTCGTCAACTTTCGCAGTGCGCGAGACTAACCATGCCAGGTCATCACCGTTTCCGCTACGCAATCTTGCCGCATGCAGGACCACTGGGCCACCAGACAGTCCGTACTGCCAGGAACTTCAACTGCCCAATGCAAGTCACGACGTGCGGGGAACATGCCATGTCATCCACGCGGGATCTTCTCTCCAGCATTTCAATTAGCGGATCGACAGCATTGATTCTGGATACAATCAAGCGGGGCGAGGATGACGAAGACGTCAGCCGCGGCGAGCTATCCAAACGGCATGGAAGAAGCATCATCCTGAGAGTGTACGAGAGCTTAGGAGGCCGAGCCAAAGGTCTGGGGAAGCTGGGAGATGTTCTAGGGGTGAAAAAGGTCTTCAGGACGAACGCCCTGGAAGATGATGAGGGTGAATTGAGCCTGGAGGATGGTACATTTGCAATCGACCTGAAAGCGTTCGAGGTCGCCACGTTCCGGCTTCAACTATAACGATGTAGACGATGTGGTGTCCACAGCAGACTGTCGAATGACACCATCGTAGGGGCGATGGAAAGCGTGTGCAGTAGGCACATGACTAAGGTAGCCTTGAGTCAATGTATGAATACATGGTATATCTATGCATCAGGTCTATGTCTAAGTGAACTTATCCCAGAATCGATACGCTCTACAACAATGGGTTGCCCCTGTATTCAGGCGCATCACCATTCTGCACCGGCTTCCGAGCTTGATTGTCGCCTTCAATGCCCCCCTGCACATCCTCATCCTCCTGCTCAGCCAGAAACTTCTCCGCTTCGAGCGCGGCGATGCATCCACTTCCCGCACTCGTGATGGCCTGCCGATACCTCTTGTCCTGCACATCCCCGGCGGCGAACACGCCCTCCACATTCGTGTACGACGTCCCGGGCTTCGTCAGGATGTAATTCTCCGAATCCATATCGATCACCCCTTTGAACATCTCGGTGGCCGGGTCATGCCCCACCGCATAGAACAGCCCGTTCGCCGCCAAATGCTCCTCCTGGCCCGTCTCCACATTCTTGACCCTCAACCCGGTCATCAACCCCCTCTCCTTCTCCTCGCCCGTCACCTCCGTCGCCACCGTGTTGAACCGCACCTTACACTTCGGATGCCCCAGCAGCCGCTTCGCCATCGTCTTGCTCGCCCGCAGCGCCCCCTTCCTCACCAACACCGTGACCTCCCTCCCGTACTTGGCCAGGAACATGGCCTCCTCGGCCGCGGAATCCCCACCCCCAATCACCACCAACGGCCGGTTCCGGAAGATCGGCACGGCGCCATCGCACACCGCGCACGCCGAGATCCCATTCTGCCAGTAGCGGTCCTCACCCGGCAGCCCGAGGCGGCGGGCACTGGCCCCCGTGGCGATGATGACCGCGGACGCGGTGACGGGCTCGCTGTCGGTGTCGTTGTCGTCCTCGCGCCACAGCCGGAAGGGGCGGCCGTGCGCGAGGTCGACCCGGGCGATCGTCTCGCTGACGATCCGGGTGCCGAACCGTTCCGACTGCGCGCGCATCTCGTCCATCAGCGCCGCCCCGCCGATCCCCTGCGGGAATCCCGGGAAGTTCTCCACGTCCGTGGTGGTGGTGAGTTGCCCGCCCGCGGCGACGCCGTTGGCCAGCATGCCCTCGTACAGGGTCGGTTGCAGCTCCGCGCGGGAGAGGTAGATGGCGGCGGTGTGGGCGGCCGGGCCGGAGCCGATGATGATGACTTTGGAGTGTCGGGAGGCCATGTTGCGGGTGGTGGTGGTGGTGGTGGTGCGGCGGGCGGTGACGCTGCCGCCCGTGGGCGCGAGCGGGGAAAAGGGGCGAGCTGCTGCTGCTACTGGTGGGCTGGTCGTGGATTGAGGTTGGAAGATGGCGGCTGCTAGGAGGGGGAGGGTGCTGCTTGAGCGGAGGGTGGTGAGCCGGCGGAAGGTGGAGGAAAACAGGATGGCGGCGAGGGTGGGATTGGCTTGTTATTTAATTGAGATGAGGGGGGGAGTGATCAGGTGGGAAATCCTGGTCATAGATATATGTGCGAAGGGTTTCTTTTGTTAATGTTGGCGTCCAATGGCTCATGAAATAGAGTACAGCACAAGAAGAATTTGGATACGATTTGGAAGCATTTTTCACCAGCAGGATCGCGTCATCCCCACGACGCGGGCGGCGCGGCCCCCGAGGACGCTTTTCATAGGGCTGACTGGACATGATTCCTAAGCGTACAAAAAGGATCGGCGGCCTTATTCTCGTTCGCTGAATTGAGGATTCAACATATCATATCACAACTCTGTCCAGCACGGTGCAATCGGTAATGTTCTCATGTCTATATCATTAGTGCAACATATACAGTCTATGTTCTAGCCGTTGATTGTTACCTCTATCATGGGTTCTTCTCAGAACTCTTCGCCCTCCTTTTGTCCAGGCAAGACGACCACGATTTTCTTCTTCAGCTCTTCACCTTTTCCATGTCTGTGAGTTGAAATATCCTTTGCTCTGCTCGCTCTCTTCTCGGGTCCATTGTGGAACGCTGCGATCAGCTTCTTGCCATTGAAGCGTTCCTTCTTGTGAGAAACGTCACTTGACCCCGGAAGCGCCCTGTTGATCTCCCTGGACCCTCCAGACCTCCTGCCTTCGTCGTGCGGGCTATCGACAGAAGTACGGCTTGCACCGCGTGATTCAGAAGACTTACGTAGCCTGTCGACGGAGGTGTCTGGCATATGTAGTTTTACGTCACTCGAGGCTTGCTCCTGGTCGCCTGTTGAGATGTCTGCGATACTTCTGTGTCCTTGATGTGTGGACACCGGCTTGTGCTTCGAAGCGGAAGCAATACGACGGTGGATGAGATCGTAGGCTTCAGCTACTCCGTGCTGGAGGCTCATCCTGTGGTGTTTGGTAATGGAGCTTCTTCGACCGGAATTGGTCGTCTGCGGTTCGGTAAAACCTGGTCCACGCATCTGTCCGACGTCTTGAGTGCTTCTTTCCTCTCCTGCATACTGAGCATTGGTTTTGGAGCCCATCATCTCCCCGATCCTGGATGTTCCAAAGGAAGTCCTCCTGGCTTGGGGGAGTCGCTGTCTTTCATGTTCTATTTCCAAATATTCAGGTATCAATGCTGGGTACTCCATCACGTCGCTGATTCTGGGTGCCATCTGACTTGTCTGGATGAGCTCCGACCACGGCCGGACCGGCGTGATTGGGCTGGGCTCGAAGCTTGATTGCGTGAAGAATGTATCTGGTGATTGTGGCGATTGAGGCGAGATGTCGTGCAGCAGGGCTTTATACTCGTCAGGCTGCCATTTCTGCCCTTTGAATGGTTCGAAGGTGCTAAACAACTCGTCCCGTAAAGATCTCGCTGTTGCATCAGGCTCCTTCATTTCCCCTTGATATGCCTGAGGGATGGCTGAGGTTGTCTGAGCCTTCGTCGCCGGTGGCTTGTACACAGGCGCCTTCCATTCTGCGAAACGAGGCTCTTGAGACGTGTCCGGGGTCTGCACTCGTACACCGGGATGGATATCCTGAAGTCTGACTTCAGATAAAGCATTGTGCGGCTTTGATCGTGTGTCAGGAAGTTGGTATTGCGCGCCGTCACTATGATGGGGCCGCAACAGCAATCTCTCGGGGATCCTAGAAGCACCAGATCGTTTGATAGAGACCTTCTTGAACAATCTGGCCGGCAGTGTCGTCTCATGATCCTTTTCATCTAGTGGTGGTGGAGGTGCGTTGTTGACTGAATTGAGCGGGCTTGGGGGTGGTCTTTGCTGGGGTGGTGTTGGTGGCAAAGGTTTCTCCATGTAAAGATTGATGATCGACTCAACCCGAGGGCTTCTCGGCGTCGAGGGTCGCGATCTCGGCGTTGATGGTCGTGAGGGCCAGGGCTTTTCTAGCCCTTTAAGAGACGAAGATGAAGAATTCTCTCGCCGTAGCCGTGGACGTTCTGAGCTCGATCGCGACGACATCTCGGCAGACCCAAATTCCACAATTGGCCCATTCTTGAGAGTCCGCGGAAAGCAGAAACGAGGCAGTAGTAATGAGTATATATTGATGCAAAATCTCAATTGAAAGAATAAAGACGTAGGCAGCCACGAGGCCATATTCTCGAACCCGCATTGTGAACATTCGCAACCCAAGAATTTGGACAAAGGGCATAGATACGATCCCTGACGGTTGCGTTCTAATGCGGAAATCCCAAGCTAAGTATTGCATTGTTCATTTGAGAAAAGGGAACAGTCAATAAGACTTCATATTGTTAGCCAATGCGTAAGTCACACAAGGGAGCATATCTTCCGTGGCCGCATTTGGCTTGCCTCCAGAATGGAAATGGTGTGCCAATCATTTAGATGCTGGGAATCATTCTCTCTCCACAAGGTAACCAGTATGGGTTCGATCTTCATCCACAGCCAATGAAACGACGATGAGATGGTGATTGCCACAACGGTCATCAGCAATGAAGACCGTATACAGGGAAGGTATCAACAGATGGGTGGTGCACGCAAGATCAAAGCGGCGTGGTATCGGGGGTATCCTCTCATTGTTATGTTGCGTGAGGTGGAGAATTGAATCGGCTTCCTCTCGATATTCCACTTCAGCCTTCTTCTTTTAGATACCGCTCCCATGTCCCAATGACCCCATCATAGAAATCGATGTGCTTTTCAGCCAAAGTACCGAGACTGTCCTTGAACTCAGCTGCCTTGATCCTTTCGAAGTCCTGTACCTCCCGTACGACTTCCCCGTCAAAAGCTTCCGACGCTCGTCTGGCGTTCTCAACTTCAGTCACTAGTCTCTCGATCTGGAGCTCTAGCTTTCTCACTCGTTCCCGGCGGGATTGCTCATGGTCTACACCTCGCGCGTCCTCGATCTTGGAACGGATGAAGGAAGCAGGCGTGTTGCTGTGATTATTACTAGCTAGGGTATCCCGATCGTATGACGCTTTATTCAGGTAGTCGGTCAAACCCTCATAGTCCAGCTGCTTCTGCTCCCTTGTTTTCAAGAGAGATTTGAGAGATGTCGAGTACGCCTCCATGTCGCGTAAGCTGCCCAGATAGTCTTGATCGGTGTGCTCCTTAAGAGCAGTAATCCCACGAGCTGTCTGCTCCACCCCCTGCGCAAAGATGTGGACCGGGTGCTCGACGCCAGGCTCCATGGTTTGAAGCTTCATGAATTGAACGCTCAAGTCTGTATAGTCAGTCTCGAGGTCGGCTTCACGGCGGGCGATCCGTGCTATTATCCGAGAGACATGCCCCAGGTCCTCGTCTAGCTTATCTGCTTTCTCCCGAACCTCAATGAAACGCTTGTCGGGCTTGTGGACTTTTGAAAAGGCATTGACGAATGTATCGGCGAAATTGTCAAAGACACTCGTACTTTGTTCTGACACAGACGACATGCGCTTGGGATGTTGTCTCATATGAGCATTCCAGTCATTGGATTCCAAGAAGATAGTGAGGAGGGTAGCACGGCGCAGGACAGGATGTTCCGCGCATCGTTTAAGGAAGCGATGTAACGAGTGAGCTCTTCTTTGCGTGAAGTCTGGTCCGAAGCGGTCGCCTCGGACGTATTCCATCTTGTGCTTGTCCGGAAGGGGGGGAACGGCGCATTGTGGGTATTGCCTTGAGAGCTCCTTGTACAGGAAGACAAAGTCGGTGAAGCGTCGGCGGACCTTAACAACAGACTTCTGAAAGGACGCAAAGTCTGTCTGCAAAGGATGGTAAGCAGCAGCTCCAGGGGCTGACTAGACGATCAATTGGGCAAGGCGTACCTGAGTGGTGACCAGGAAGGAAACATATGCATCTTTGGTTCCGTCATTCTCCTTGATGGGTGTATCAACTTTGCAGTCTAATCTGCCATCCCCAATGCCTGCCAGGTCCACCCGATCTGCGTTCTCTCCTGCCTGAGCGGACTCCACGCCAACTTTCCTCTTTCCTGAGTTGCTCACGCCATAAACTTCGTGGCCAGTGTCTGATTTGGAGGCGTCATTGTCCTGCTCGTTCTGCCACGAAACGTTGTCGAAGTTGTCGTCCATCTTGAGCCTCGGAGAAGGGATCTGGAGCAGTGACACAGATGCCAACCGATGGAACAGTGGGAGCCTGCTTTTCTAGGAGGTAGTCAGTCATAAGCCTACTGATCAGTGCGAATGTGAGGTGCGAATGTGAAGTGCTAATGTGGTGACACGAATAATTGTTCTCAGGGCGGCTTGGGCTGCTTGGGCCGCTTGTTTGAGTGGATGAAGATGCCCAAGGCGGCCGCCAAGAGGCAGTCAGGCGCGGCACGTCATTGGTGGACTATACCTAGAGTAACATAGACGATAGGTTAGGTTTCCACCTTCAGACTGCCTACCTCTTTACCTACTCTAGGCTTTTTGGTGAGAAGCGGCATAAACACTCTATGTGATGTATATGTAATTCGCTGAACGCTTCAGGCTCTAGGTCAGGTACAATTCCATGATATTCATGTAATCAAAAGACACCCAATTGCTCAGCCCTCTATCACGCTCTAAAAATTATCTGTCAAAAGTTCTTCACCGCTGCTCCTGGAGAGGCGCTTGTTTGTCCAGCCCAATCGCACCTTCTTCATCCTCGTCTCCAAATCTGAACACATTATCCTCGTTGTCCGTAAGCTCGTCTCGATATCCCTCTCCCCCTTCATGCAGAAAATCAATTTGATCATCCCGTATCAAAGTCGCGGTAGCGGCCTGTTCTTCCGGGTCATCGGAGAACTCAGGCGTATGGCTAGTCGCTTGCCGTGCATTGTCCCCTCCTTCAGCTTCCAGTTGTCTTGAACGGGCAAGGGTCCGGGTGTAAATCAGCCAGCCGGTGGCAATCCCCAGTACTACCCCAATTATAATGCTTGCCCAGTTGATTGCTTTTGTCCGGGCATCCATCTTCTCCCTGCTCTTAGCAATCGCTGCTAGCCGAGAACCAATGAAGACAGCTATTAGAAGCTTTGGTGTTGCTGCAGCGGTAGCAAGAGCGAACATGAGCGGTTGCACCGTTGGAAAGGTGGATATAGCTCCATTTGACAAGCTGTACGGGAGAGGACATAAGCGGATCATGAGGAGCAACTTCAATCCGTCGTGTTTGAGTACTAATGAAAGGGCCTCGAATCGCTTGTCGCCCACCACCAGGCGATCCACGAAATTTTTGAGCAATGTTCTGCTGACGATGAACGAGCAGGTTGACCCAACAATCGTGGCGCTGGCAACCACGGGCCAACCCGCGGGGAAACCAAAGATAAAGCCAGACAGGGTAAGGCAGGTCGAGTAGCCGATGACTGGGGGGAAAGCCGTGACAAAACACATGAACCAGAGGATTAGCCAGCCCCCTTTGAGATTCTTCCACTTCTCAGCGACAGGCACCAGCCACTGGAAGATTTTCTCGCTGAAGATCAGGAAAAGGATGGAGAGGACTATGGAAGTGATGCCGACCAGGATTGTCAATCCTTGCTGGAGGGGGCTCATGCGCTCGAAAGTATGAGAAAGACGACGCCATTGCTGCTCTACTGAACTGATGTTTCTCCCCAAGAAGGATGCTGGTCTTCGGCCAGCGACGCTGTTGCGGGTAAGGGACTGAGAGTTCCGGCGGCGCGCCCAAGGTTGTTGGTTGTGTAGGGTGGGCGATCGAGGCGGAGAGATAGGCAGCGCAAGGGCTCTTGCGGTAGAGTTGTAGTCGGCCGGCATGGGGTAAGGTTGCTTAAAGGTCTCTGTTCATTGCTAGAGGGAGCGGACTGCTTCAAATGAACAGATGACCTGAAGGAGATAGTAAGTGGGGGACAGTGCGGCATTCGTAAGATCTTACCTATCCTAGAGTGTGACGCCATGTTTTGCCGGCAGCGCCGTAAGCTCCCCGTTTCAGAGTTTCAGATCCCGCTGAACCTACCTGAAGTACTAAGGTACCAGGTACCTTGTACCTTAATTTGAGGAGAAGCACCCATTTAGGGCTGAAACGGCTTATCCTAGGTACAGCAGACTCAGCAATGGTGGCAGCACCGTTTGAAGTTCTACTTGAGCATTTGGCCATTTTTATCGTGGGTACTTGACACCATCTTCGTGAACGCTTCATTTGCTTGACTACACAACATTACCTGGGTGCTTCAAGACCGACGTCAACCTCGATCCTCGTGCGCCTGTGACGGCGGTCTAGCCCTTTTCTCATCATTGACGCTTTGTCCTTCATCTCGGTAGCCTTCCTTCTCTTGGGTGACGTCTTCGTCACTAAGCAGCGCACCGTCCTCATCTTCACTCTCGCTCGCGAATGCATTGTACAGCTCGCCAGCTCTACGTTTGCTCCGTTTCCCACCTGTTGCACCATTGACGTCTTCTTCGTCAAGCAACTCCTCAAATTCGTAGTCGTCACGTTCGTTTCGCCGTCTTCGGCGTCGTTGTATTATAAAATAGACCCCTAGTCCGGCGCAGAATAGCACTATGATAGCTAGTGAGCCATATATCCAAATCTGCGTTCTTTTGGAAACGCCAAAGGTGGGAAAATAATGAGGCAGGAAATGCTCCTTGCTGCTATCTTCCGCTTCGTATACGTCAGGTAAAGCGGTGGAAGATGCAGAAGCCCCAGCCGTGGATCTCGCAGCGGTTGGACTTGCTGATGGGACCGAGGAAGTAGGTTTGGCATTGACTGGTCGATGCTGGTGGTCCGTCGGATTTGCAATCCCAGTGGGTTGCGGCTCGCCTGGTTTGATGCTCACAGTTGTAGGAATCGCAGAAATGATGTCGTGATCCGTGTCGTCGTTTTCAGTGGGCATCGGCAGTAGTTCCTGTTGATCAGCATTGATGCACTCTCCCCACAGCGTCAATCGCCAATCAGTGAACGTTCCGTTGAAATCATTGACCTCTGTGTCTTTGACAACCACGCTCCATTCACCAATGCCGCTTTCGCCCCTACCACCGATCAGTTTCCTAACCAAAAGCTTTCAGTCCGATCTACTCACCAATGTGCCACGGACATAAAGGTCCAGTCAATATAGCCATGAGGGGCCTCGTCCAAACGGCGTGCCACACTCAGATGGCTTACCATTTGCGAAGGACTGCGGAGCTCGACACTGAGATCGCCTCGTCGGGTATGCGCGACATTCATAGTGACCGTAATTTGCTCTATCATTTCGAAATTGGCCTTTTTCAAGTCATCCTTAGTGACTGTGAAGGAGCTGAGCAAACCCTCGGCACCTTGAGGAATGTAATGGTTCACATGCATCCAGGGCGACTTATACCAGGCTTGCGGTTTTAACAAATCGATCGTTTTCGCCTTTTCCACGAATGCATAAGCATCCAATTTACCATATCCAAACGTGTGGCTGTACGGTCTGCCGACAGAAGTCTTATCCCAACTGCCATCATCCTCATTAACTTGCACGCCCGTCTGAACGATGACGTTCTGTAAATCACGCCAGGTCAATTCAGGCCTCGCGGAGAGGGCAAGTGCAAAGACGCCGGCGGCTAACGGAGCTGCAGCTGAAGTCCCGCCATGGTTAGAGTAGCACTTGTTCAGTCCCACATCCGTAGTATGGATGTAATCGCCACTACCACTGCTGTATGTAACGGCCAATTGAGCGGAACAGTGTTCAGAGTAATACCCGTGCAAGCCTTTGCGATCGATGCCGCCAATCGTGATACTATATATGCTGTTGGTATATCCATCGAAATTGCAGTTATCGCCCTGGCTGTGCCCGTTCCCAGCAGCGAAGACAAAGATATTGCCTTTGCCTTGCCTGCCATTCTGAATAGCATTGACCATGGCTTTTCGTATCAAGATGCCGGGCGCATCCATAGATCTTCCGTCATCTGGAGGACCCCAGGAACAAGAGTAGATCTGGTTATCCTGGAAGGCGTAGTTCATGGCCACAGCTTCATCTTCGTCGGTGATGATTTTCGACAAAATACGAAGACCTCCGATTCGGGCATTGTAGGCCACCCCAACACCGCAGACACCATTTTTGACGGCAGCAATCTCTCCAGCACACCTGGTGCCGTGTCTGTCATCTGCCAATCTCGGTTTCGGCTCGTCGACGCCTTCGTTGAAGTCGTACGAGCCTTTTGCAAAATAGTTATCTTTTAGGTCGTCGCTGTACATGTCAATGCCGTCATCGACCATGACAGCAGTAGCTCCTTCTCCAGTGATACCTTGCTCCCATACACCAGTGACATTCAAGTCGTGACCGAGCTGTACCGCATTGAACAAATGCCATTGCTCGTCGAAGATGGGGTCTTGGATACTTAATTCTTGCTGAAGACTGGTCCTTTCAGCGACCGCTTCGGCGTCAGTCCCAGCTGGCGAGTCCTTTGAAGGTGGCAGAGATTGCCGAGCGGCGATTTCAGGCAGCAGGTCTCGTTTGACCATGCGAGGTTTCGTCCGTTGCTTTTGTGACCATACTATGCCTTGGAGATCTTGGGGGAGCAAGGAATCTCTCTTCCGCCGCCTCTTGCGAACATCCTGGAGGATTTGGTCGGCCTGATGCCGCTTCAATTTGGGTGAGGAGAAGGTGTGATGATCGGGCAGCTCTCCTAATGGCCCTTCATAGTCAAGGCCCAGCAGAGAGGCTACCTTCTGAGGTGCTGCATCATCTTGGAGGTGAAGGGCGTAATAATCGTAATTCTCATGGTCCCGCACACGCCGTTTGATGGCTGAGGTGCCACATGCAAACGCGAGCAAGACTAAACATCTGAAGAGGTTCATGACAGGGTGGGAGCGATTCAATGAACCCCCATGAAGAGGACGCCCCTATTGCTAGAGGTTAACGAGAGTAAGTTGCAAATAGTCGAGGTCTGGTTGATGCTATGTGAAGGCAGCCAATCTGGGCTCTAAAGGTTTGGCAAACTCCTGTCTTTGTCCTGTTGGTTGGAGGGTTGCGAAAAGAGAAGCCACGAGGCAATCTTGATTCTAGGGGTGCTTGAGCGACTCCTAGACCTAGCTCAAAATCGTCCGAGACTGCGTTGGCTCCAAGCCGCAAATTATGCGGTTCTCACAGGGTCATTGTACATCCAGAGTACGTTCAAAGAATATTGGATAGGCGTCTACAGTATAGGCAGATCCGTGCAGTTTGTTCTCTCTCTTAGCTTACCTTATCGTGCTTATTTAGTAAGCCCGCTGCCAAGAGCGAGCTGGGGAGCGCGCCAAGGACAGTCGCAGGTACAACGGGCGAGCCACGAGCAGTGAAAATTAAGGTGGATCGGCCCGCTCGCGAATGATTGGAAGAAGACGATGAGCTCCCTCGTTCCATGGATTTTTTTTGGGGCAGCTCAGGATAAGAAAGTAACAGGGAGATTTGAGTTGGTCCACTCATCCATTGAAGATTGGGCATGCTTCGTTTGTCATTGCATCATCATCATCACCATCATCATCAATACCTCCTTCGTGTTTTAATGTTTCCTCTGAGAAATGATCCAGTAGGTTTTGAAGTTCTTGTAACGACTTGTGAGATATCAGTACTGCAGCTGGGTGCAATGATCAAATGAGTATCTAGTGTCTGATGTCTGATGTCGCATTACCTCTATTCCTATTGATTTCAAGCTCCTACACATCGCATTCGATCGTCGCACCCGTCACAACTCGTCTCAATGGAACAGCAACCACAGCTTAGACCTTACCAAAGTATACCCTCTCCATCGCTCCTTCCGTTGTCAGAGCGCATGCCCAGTTCTCCAACGGCCAACGATCTAGCAAAAACGACTTCAAGGAAGAGAAAGCCATCTGGTTCGGGCACGCCCAAAACTCCAATTAATCCAAGCTATCAATCCACCGACTATTCTTATCCTCCCACCGCCCCTGAAGTTCCATCAGCTCCACCTCTGTCGTATCGACCCTCAGCTGTGAACGCCGTTAGTCGCATCGACAGCAATTCGGGAAGTCCCTACGCTGGGTCCTTTGCTCAGCGAGCTGCCATCCTGACAGGACGATCGATCCCATCCAACCCTGCCGGCGACCGTTTTGACCCTCTTGGTACATCACAGGCTACGAAGCGTGAGCGACGGACAAGCCTTAATCGGCCTATTGGCGGACTCTACAACGAGATCCAACAGCATCGACGTGATTCTTACCCAGCATCCGCAAAGACATCCACATCGCCAAATGTTCTCTCATTCCCTTCAAGCCCTCAAGGTTTGAGGAGTCAGAACCCTACAGGTCAATCTTCAGGGGAAGCCTCTTCAGGCACCGTGCCAGGCTACCATAATTCGTCACCTCCAGGAAACAAGGAGGATGGTCAAAATACATTGAGAAATCGAAGAAGGGAGTCCAATGATCAGTGGGCGTCAGATCGTTCGCCTTTGCAAAAACTTGAAGTCAAAATGAGTGATATGAGCAAGGGCGAGAAGCGGGCACGAGTGGAGAGGGCTGAGCAGCGACTGAGAGCCTCCCAGGCTGCAGCGCAGAACACTTTACCGAGCGCCCCAGACTCAGCCCAAGGCCAATCCCCGCGGAAGCTTCCTCTGCAGGACTCGACGCGGAGTCCAATGGGGAGGAATACTGTTCAAGCGCCAGAACGTGCCTCTTCAAGCAGGCAAGCTCCTCAAACTCGAACGTCTGCTCGGACACCCAATTCGGCCCAATCATTCAACAAGGTGTCTGCTTCGGAGGCCAGGAATGAACGAGGAGTTAGATTCGATGATGGTGACGATCCAAATGATGTTTTGGCCGACACACGCCGGCTTGACCGAGGTCTATCTCCCACGGCAAATTCGTCTCAGGATTCCCCTCCAGGCATTCCTCCATACAAAGGAGCTTCAGATCATTCCACAATGTCCTCGGCTAAAAAAGTGCCTCCTGAGCAACAAAGACTGTATGCTAACAGAATGCAGCCTGGAGGGGCACATCCTCCCGTAGACTCTGCTCGAGGACCAGGAGAGTCCTCGCAAGCACCCAATTCAAGCAATGCCTCAAGACATACTGCTAGACCTCTTGGGTCACAGACTGCTGCTGGAGTATCTGCTCGACAGCGTGTAGGTTTCGACGGTGATGCATTGCAATCCGTGCCCGTGGCCAAAGAGCACAGGCATCATTTCCAAGACCTTATCCATCGGTCAAAGCCCGCTCATGATCAATTGCAGCCACCTGAATCAAAGCCAAGACGGATTGACGAATGGAGGCAAGGCGAAGTGGCTCGTCTTATGTCGGAAGACTTTTTAGACAAGCCGGTCGAAGGGAATCCATGGTGGGAAAAGCCTTCCTCTAACAGGCGACGAGGTTCGCAAAGAGGCAGCGTAGGAGTGGATGATCCGTATCAAGACGGTAGTGGTAAGTTTCATTCACCTTTCCTTGCAGACGGGCGGATGTCAGACAGTCCTGGTGTTATAGCAAGTCTCACGAGGCAATACGTCGTTGGCAAAGATACTTCGGAAAGGACGAAGGTGCTCTGGCATAAGCATGACGGTCTCTCAAGAATTCGCGCCTTGTCAGAACGGAGCGACTCTACAGACTTGCCCTTGACGTACTCTTACTCATGCCCATCTCTTGCTGAGCATAATGCTTTACATGCTGATCATATATGCGAGCCATACGTGAGCAAAGAGCTAACTATGAGTATGCGGTCAATCCGCATACGGCCAGTGCCTACAGCCACGAGCTTCTCACCTCCATTGTATCTCAAATGCGGCCCCTTGCTACGATATACTGGCATGAAGCGTGACAGACTTGAGAGCAGCGGGCCTGCTGGACGGCAAAGCTCAGAGAGAGAAACGTGGAGAGGTAGTGTTATGATCGTCACAACGGATGCCAACTCCGATTACGACACCGCTCCAACGCTAAGATTGTACCCCGAATCGATGGAAAAAATGCCTCCACCACAACAGCAGAAGATGGAGGGCGAAAACGCCGATGAGTTGCCAGTACATTTCATGGATCCAGTAGCTGGTTTACCCAAGCTGTCCAGAACCGGCAAAACCATCTACGTTAAGCCGGTTGATGATCTAGAGCCGGGAAAAGACCATTCGCGGTTTGAGGCCAATGATGACGGCCTCTTTGAAGACTTTCGGAGTGCCGCCGTCCCAACGGCATACGGGACTCCCGAGTATCGGCCAGGTCAAAACGGGAATCCATCACGCAATACCCGCTCAAAGACGAAGCCCAAAACAGGGCAGAAGATTAGGGGTGTACGTTTGCATGCCGAGCGAGGCGTCACGTTCTGGCGCTTCAACCTGGAAGTCGAGTTACAGCCACAGGAGACGAGGGTTGCCTATAGTATCAACGACGGTCCTGCTACAGGTTTCTGGGTCCCGGGTCGGGGCCAGACCATGAATACAATGTTTCATAGCTGCAATGGCTTCAGTTTGAGCGTCGAGTAAGTGACCAAGGCGGATCCAGGACTGAGACCCAAACGAAGGCTTGCTTACATCATTCTTAGCCCTGATGATTTCTCGGGTCCAGACCCTCTCTGGCGAGATGTACTGAACAGCCACCAGACGCGACCTTTTCACGTTATGATCGGAGGCGGGGACCAAATTTACAACGATGCTGTCATGAAACAGAGTCCATTATTTGGAGAATGGCTGGACATCAAAAATCCGCACCACAAGCATGAGGCAGAATTTACCCCTGAAATGCTTGAAGAACTGGAGACTTTTTACCTTGAGCGTTATTCAATGTGGTTTTCTCAAGGTCTGTTTGGCATGGCGAATGCTCAGATCCCAATGGTGAATATATGGGACGACCATGGTGAGTCAGCAGTGACAATCAATCTCAATTGATAGTTGGACTTGATCCCCCTATCACGTCCATTGACATTGGACCGATCACATCGAAGTTGTCACTAACGGCTATCCACTTAGACATCATTGACGGGTTCGGCTCGTATCCCGACCACTTTATGAGCACGCCCGTATTCTGTGGTTTAGGGGCTGTTGCCTACAAATACTACATGTTGTTCCAGCACCAAAGCGTCCCCAGTGAGACATCCGCCGACGAGCCGAGCTGGCTGCTAGGTGCCGCCCCTGGACCTTATATTACAGAGCTTAGCAGAAGCGTCTACCTGTCCCTTGGAAAAAATGTTGCATTCCTCGGGCTGGACTGTCGTACAGAGCGTACTGTAAGCTGCCCAACTCGGATCCTTGACAAGTCCATTTCCCCTGACAGCCTGCAGCGCGAAGAGGTTCTGGCGGAGCCATCCTATGAGATCATCTTCGATCGATGTAGGAGGGAAATCGTTGAAGGGGAGACTAAGCATCTGATAGTGCTGCTGGGTGTTCCGATTGCATATCCAAGGCTTGTGTGGCTCGAGAACTTGTTGACAAGCAGAGCACTGCACCCAATAAAGGCCCTTGGCAGAGCAGGTATGTTGGGAGGGTTTCTGAACAAGTTCGATGGTGGTGTTGAGATACTGGACGACCTGGACGATCATTGGACAGCCAAGAATCACAAGCAAGAGCGAAATTGGTTTGTACAGGAGCTGCAAGAATTGGCTGCAGACAAGTCGGTCCGAGTCACAATTCTCGGGTATGCCATTGGTCCACCTAATGGCTATGCAACTTGGCTGACATAAAGTACAGTGGCGACGTTCACCTAGCAGCAGTTGGCCAATTCTACTCCAACCCCAAGCTTAAGATCTCCAAGGACCGTGATCATCGATATATGCCCAACATCATCTCATCGGCCATAGTCAACACACCGCCGCCTGAAGTGATGAGCGACATATTGAACAAGCGCAATAAAACCCATCACCTTGATTCAGAGACGGATGAAAACATGATTCCAATGTTCTCGCATGACGTGGATGGCAAAGCAAGGAACAACAAGCGACTCCTACCTCGACGAAACTGGTGCTCGATACGGGAGTATCACCCAGGATCTACTCCTCCGCCAACCCCACCTGACTCAGTATCTGCAACACCGAGCGATGAATCTCCACCCCCTACTCCCGGCCGAATCCAAAGGACTTTGTCACTCACCAGGGATGACATCAGACCGGGCAAACTTCTGCGCCGTCTCTCAGGTCGGGAACCGCAGCCATCGTATTTAGATGCGCATGAAAACGGATCACCATCGCCTCCACAATCGCCGTCAAACGAGGGTTATTTCGCTCATCAACCAGGCTTGAATAGGTCATCGACGGCACCATTTGCTGCTTCTGGCGCTCAGAGAAACAGCTCTGCACCCCTCCCACGTCCCGGCAACTTTCTGCGTCGTCCTACGAACATGAGTGAGCGTGCAGCCACTAAAGGTGACCCCGAAGATACAGGTGGACATGTGAATCTTGAGCATGGCCTCGATATCGTTATCAATTGCGAGATCGATCAAAAAAATCCAGCGGGTGTCACTACCCCGTACCGCCTGTTAGTTCCAGCCCTTTTCTACGACGGTGAGGGTGATGAGAACACAATGTCGTATCGAGCCCCGAAATTGTTGCAGCGACTAAGCAGCCTTCGTGGTCGGAAGTTCGACAGAGGATCTAAGGCACAGGCGGAAGGTGAGTGGGAAAATGGCAGTTTTACCGGCAGCGACATCAGTGAGGAGGAACCTCAACAGCGACAACCCCAACCGCGTCGATGGAGCTTCGGACTGGAAAAGCGAAGAAAGTACCGAGATCAGACCCCGCCACAAGAGCGGACACCTCAGATTCCCAGACCCTTGCCACAGCAGAACCCTACCAATGAAGCCCGAAGACTGGGCGATTTTCCTGAACGGCCACAAAAGCGTGAAGCACCTCCCGCGGCACCTCAGCCAGATGTCAATCAGCCAGGGGTAAGCAGACCTCAAAATGGATTGCATTACGAGCGCGGACCTGCACAAGCTCGACAGAACCAACCGGTCGAAACGCCTAACGACTATGATTCTGAGGACGAGTCCCTTGCTGGACAGAGATTAGAGAGTATCGACTATCATGCAAATCTACATGCAGGGCAGTCTGACGGAGCTAGCGGCTACAACAGTAAGAGAAACAGCAAGCTTGACAGGATGTTAGGTGTAGAAAAAGACGACGCCGTCAAACGGAATACGCTCGCTCGGCCTAGCGATGATGAGGATAACATGGATGAGGAATGGAGACCTTCATCCAAGAAATATGTAGGGTATAGCGGTATCGAGGCTTATTCCGAACAACCTAGGAAGGGATGGAGGAATTCGTTGCGACGCTTTTCAGGGCAAACTTGAAACATACTCTGTAGCGTTCAAGCGGTTGGTGCTGA
The DNA here is from genome assembly GCA_019925105.1 of Niebla homalea. NCBI lineage: Eukaryota > Fungi > Ascomycota > Lecanoromycetes > Lecanorales > Ramalinaceae > Niebla > Niebla homalea. Next base: position 375,149 of record JAHGAU010000024.1, read on the forward strand.
TCCTGACTTGGTAACCTTGTTCCTTACTCAATTCCTGTATTCGAGGGATCACTGTATGAATACGCATCACTCTAAGGTAGTGCTTGAAGCCTGACTAATCCCTCTTCCCGCCTGCACGACCTGAGCCACCTTCAGCCACTTCGAGGGTTTCCCTCTCTACATACAACATAGCAGTCTCGCAGTGTCCATACCTTCCCTCGCTTGTCCTCTTTACTACAGCCCATTGCTTTGGATCCAACATGGCCGCATCACTCGCGCCCCATCAAGCCTCGGCCACACCTTCCTATCCCTCCCCGATCCACGACATCTACGACTTCTCCTTCCTCCCCCACCTCCTCACGACCCACCGCTTCGGCATCCCCCCCTCCCGACCTCATTGCCCCGCCTACCGCGCGGGCCACTGCCCCCTTGGCTCCTCTTGCCCGGACAAACACCCGTTGACGCACAGCACCAACAACCTAGTGTGCAAGCACTGGCTGAAAGGGCTCTGCAAGAAGGGCGACGCCTGCGACTTCCTGCACGAGTGGAACCTGCGGGCCCGCTCCGACTGCCGCCAGTGGGTCGGCACCGGCGGCTACTGCGCCCAGGGCGAGGACTGCAACTACCTGCACCCGGACCTGGACGGGGTGGAGGACCGGCGCCGGCCCGTCTGCGCCTGGTACGAGCGCGGCTTCTGCCCGCTCGGCAGCGAGCGCTGCCGGTATCGCCATGTCAAGGGCCAGGCGTTGTGTGGCCTGTACCTGGCCGGGTTCTGTCCAGACGGGAGGAGCTGTCGGAGGGGCAGGCATGCGCGGTGGAGGGAGGATGGGGAGATGCCGCCGCCGGAGGTGAGGGTGGAGAGGAGTAAGGAGGAGGTGGAGATGGAGAGGGAGAGGACGAGGATGGAGGCCGAGGAGAGGGATATGAGGGATTACGAGAGGGGCGAAGGTGGGCGGGGGAGAGGAAGAGGCAAGCGGGGATTTAGGGGTGGGAGAAGAGGTGGCTATTGAACAGAAGGATCATCATGCGAATGGGATCAGGCAGATCATCCTGGTGAATGGGGATGTTGTTTGTCAGACAAAGTGAGGAAGAGGAGAGCTCGGCCAGATACGCGCTATGCTATTAGGATACAAATTGCCTGGACAGAACATCTTACTGGACCTTTTCCCATTCGGCACTTCCATCAACGGAGTCACCTGGTCTCATGCTCGATAAAGGACCGCCACGGCTCTGCTTCATTCCCATCATCCAACCGACGACATTATCTGGAACCCATCGACCAATGAGGTCATATGTTCGGCTGCCTCTCCCCACAAAGATTGTGCCATTCCTGCTCTTACCACGAATGATGGCATCGAAAACAGCATTGTGCAGCGCGCGCAGTGAACTCCCCTTGGCGATCCGTTCTTGAAGTCTCGCCTTTGTCAATTCCGCTCTTGACATATCATTGGAAAGGACAAGCTGTTTCTTCTCATCTGGGTTTGGGCCCATGTCGAAGTGGCCAAGCCTCATGCTTACGACATTCAGACATGACAATTCTTTGCGCAGCGTCAATATGTACTTCTCCAAAGCTCCGGCAACGACGCTTTCGGGGCCATGTGAAGGTGGAGTAATGGAGGAATTGACTCCAGGCGTGAGGAATAACAGATTGGTTCGGTAGTCCGTCAGAAGAGGTAAGAAAGCCTGGAGCATGGTGAAAGGCGCGATGAGATTGGTGTTGACGACATCAGACCAGTCCATAGAAGAGATGTTGGTGATGGCGCCAAGAGGATAGCTGAGAGAAGGTAGCAGAATGAAAGCGACTAGATTGAGGCGATGGGCATCACTGCTGGACGTTGCGTGATGAGGTGTCTTGAGGAAGTTGTTGAGCTTGTCGACGGCTTCTTCAGCTGAGGCAGGCTATGGGAAGTCAGTGAAATAGAGATAGTAGAGGTGAACGTCAGTGACTGTACCGAAGTGATGTCCATGTTCAAAGCCCTGATATCTGCCCTTGCTACGCCCTGAATGATATGCTCTTCAGCCAAGCTGCTGACTGGAATGTACACGATGAAACCTCTCCTCTCCAGATCAAGTGACATGGACTTGGTGAGCGGCGTGTGAGGCGACCCCGCCAGTATGACCACCTCGGTCCTTGCTCCATTCCTAGCCCGTCTTGCTCTCCGCTTTGCCCTGTCCGACCTCCTACGCCGCCAGATAATGTATCCACCTGTCCCGACAAAGGCAACGACAGCAGCCGATACGGCGCGGTGTTCGGAGACCCAGTTTCGACATAGTGTGAAATAGCCCCTTGGACGACTGATGATGGCTGGGAAGCGAGGGGATGGCGGAGGAGGCTTCATAGAATCGGGAACCCATTCCGTCGGCGCGAATGAGCGGATCCCGTCTTGAAGGAAAGAGGCCGCATTATCGAACTTTTCGTCTACCGACTCAGCGACAGCGTTGAAGGCAGCTAGGAAAGTCACCATGTCTAAGAGGCCATCCATAGACATGAGAGGCAATGGATTTCGACTTTCGAATCCAAAAGGGTCGCGGCGCGGGGAATGATGCCAAGCCTGGTTTACAAAGCTGATCTTTATCGATAAGCATCCTCACTTGGGTAATGCAACGACGTTTGCTGACAATAGCGCGGCAGACTTTTATCTAGCACCTTGCTACCAGCTATGATCTTGCGGATGTGAAAGCGGGTGAGGCAGTTCGGGCAATCGAATTCCATTCTCAGACGTCATTCAATCAACAGTTATTCGCTTCTTCCCGCCTCATTACGATGGCTTTCGAACACGAGCCCGCAATCTTAGAGTTTCAACATGAAAAGTCCCGTCCAAGGGAAGGCGATGCTTTACACATGCTCCAAAAAATCGCTTCGCTGGTCAAGCCGATCATGAGGCAACGAGGATGGAAGGTGGCTGTCTTGACCGAATTCTACCCTCAAGAGCGCAATCTCTTGGGCCTCAACATCAATAAGGGCGAGCGAATCTGCCTCCGCCTCAGATATCCTGCGGACGAGAGACAATTCATGCCACTCGACGAAATCACCGACACCATGCTGCACGAGCTCTGTCACATCGTGCATGGCCCGCATGACGAGCCCTTCCACAATCTCTGGAACCAGCTCCGGGACGAACATGAGAACCTGATCCGCAAGGGCTACACAGGGGAAGGCTTTCTTTCAACCGGCCACAAGCTCGGAGGTGGTCGGATCCCCATGCATGAGGCTCGGAGAAGAGCTCGCGCTGCAGCGGAAAAACGCAAAGTTCTCACCGCTGGCTCTGGTCAGAAACTTGGCGGAGCCCCTGTGAGAAGAGGTCAAGATATCAGACAGATCATCGCAGATGCAGCTACTAGACGAGCGACCGTCACCAAGGGCTGTGCCAGCGGAGTCACGAGTAAAGAGAAGGAGCGAGAAATCGTTGACCTGACCGACCAAAGAGGCGTGCGCACAAAAGCGGAAGAGGACGATGTCAACGAGACGGCCATCATGATCGCGTACATTGATCTTGTGCAGGAAGAGGAGCGCGAGAAATACGGCAATGCTTACGTACCTCCGAGTAGAGAGAACCCGGCAGGCAGTCGAGGCGGGATGGCTTCTTCGGCCGCGGCAGGGAAGAGTAAAGCACAAGAGATAGCATCGGCGGAATTGGCTCAGCTCAAGACCGCACCGGTCGCACCATCGTCAAGAAGCCTAACATCGAAACCACCGCCGATCACATTATCAAGCAAACCTCCGCCTTCTCCGCAGCCACGAAACCCTACACCCAAAGGAGAGATGGTCGATCTTGTCGATCCTACCATGTACCCTACACACGGCTCTTGGGCATGTGGCATCTGCACGCTCGTCAACCCTCCAACACATCTGATGTGTGACGCTTGCGGCATCGAACGCCCCTCTCCACCTCCGTCACCAGCGCCATCACTCCCCGTCCGCAGTAAGACCAACGTGTCTGATCAACGGAAGCAAAGTTCGATCAAAGACAGCAATTCGGTCAAAGCTATACGCACCTTGAGAGAACTCGATGAAAAGGAGAAGGCGAGGCCTCAAAGGCCTCTGGGCTGGCTTTGCGAAAGCTGTGGGCAATTCGTTGAGCGGGAGTGGTGGACTTGCAATAATTGTGGGCATATGAAGACATCATCATGAGCTGTTCAGAAGAAAAAAGAGAGGAAGCCCTTTGCCAAGAACGCTGCCTGTAAAAGGATGATTGCATAATCTATCGGGAGAAACGAATGCATAGCGTGGTTGACAAGATATGTTTTATGTTGCATAGGGATGACAGTGGGACCTGAAGATACCGACCGTCGTAGCATGGCGCTGTCCGTCACTCATGGGCAGCATATGAAAATGAATGAGACGAGAACAAGTCAGGATCTAAGTTTGGGTCAGTGAAAGGTCACAAGATCTTGCACTTGAAAGACAGTCCGCAAGGCCTCCTGGACTTCTCTTCTTCGCCGTCAGCAGCTGCAGCGCCATTAACAACGGCCAGTCAGTCCTTCTTGTATTGAGACACCGTCTCCCAGAAGGTCTTGCCCTGCACGGTCGCGACCTTCAACTCGAGCTCGCTCGGCATTCTCGATCCATCCGTGCCCGCGAACGTGCCCGCCCCCCAGGGTGACCCGCCATGGACTTCCGTCATGTTGGCTTGATCACCAAAGGCCTTTGCGTAACCCAACGGCACGTAGACGATGCCGTGGTGGGCCAAGGTGGACATGCACGAGATGGCGGTGGATTCCTGCCCGCCGCCCTGGGAGGCCGTGCTGATGAAGAAACTGGCCATCTTGCCGTAGAGGCCACCCGACTGCCAGAGCCCGCCGGTCTGGTCCCAGAAAACCTTCCATTGGGCGGGGAAGTTGCCATAGCGGGTGGGGATGCCGAGGAGGAAGGCCTAGATGGAACAAACCCAATCAGTCCCAACCTTCGATTGAAGGTCGTTCATCCAAGGGCTCACATCATAAGAGGCTATGATCTCGGGCGTGATGAATGGGACGGAGGAGTCCTGGCCCGGGGCGTGCATCTTGCTGAGGACTTCTTGGGGTAGGGTCTCCTTGACTCTAAAGGACGAATTCGTCAACATGACACTTCCAAGCGCTTGGAAGCTAGGAAGGGATCCACGGACTGATAGAAGTCGGCCTTGCCTGGAGGAGGAAAGGAAACATTAGTGGACGTGAAGCAGACGTCGTGATTCCAAGTGAGGAGACCAACCGCCAGCCTCCTCAATGCCCTTTCTCTCGGCCTCGGCCATCTTGTGAATATGGCCATACATGGAATACTATTCTCCAAGTCAGTCCTCATCTGCTTTTTTCCATTGTACAAGCATGTCGGGGGGGGAAAGGTGCAAGTATGACGCGGACATACGAAGATGATTGCTACTTTGGGTGCCATGATTGTCGATGCTGGGAGTGGTGGGTAGATGTTGGAGATGTTGATGGGCGATAAAGTAAACAAGAGGAGAAAGGTGGGCCAGGCTGGAATTTATGCATTGAGGCCTTCATGTGTTAAGGTCATACAAAGCCCGTGCCAAACACGCCCCGCGTTGTCCCAGATCTACACTGGCCAAGGTATCCGTCAACACATCTTCTCCTTCAAAAATCCAACACCAAACTAGACCAGCCCGACAGTCATGGGTAACTAGATCTAGTTAGATAGGGTTGTCAATGCTGAAGTCAGCAATACAAATCAGAAATTACAAATCTGTCGGCGCACCGCCCTTCGGATATTATCCGACCTAGCCTTTCGATCCTGACGACTGACGACCCTCTCGGTTCGACTTCCAGGTCTTGCTGCTGCGCATCATGTTCGGCCACTTGCGCCGTGGAAATGCCGTTCCCAAAATAACAGCTCCAAGATCGACTTCGCATGCATATTCATCACATGTCCGTCTCGATCTCAACCTGCTGCTGACGTTCTATCGCTGGTGAGCTTATAGATCCAGGGCAATTCATGGGCCTTTCTTCTTCTTACCCCAGAGCTTATTGGCAGCACTAATGATGATCTCAGCTTTGAGCATTAATTTTTGATGGTATTTCTTCTCATCATCTTCATCCAACCTCGAACTCTTGCCTTGGGCCTGTGCTGTCTGTCAGCGACTTGCTGCTGGGACAAGATGCTAGGTGGAAAACTCACTAGCAGAAGCACAGATACCAACTCCTTTGCTTCAGCCTCAGCAACAGTCCGCAGTCCCTTGAATCCATTCTCCCAGAATACTCTTGCTGTGTGACTTTTCACAAACGGTATTTGAGCGAGTTCCAGCAGGTCTGAATAGAAAAGTTGGAATTAGTGGTGCTTGATTGGATGCGTGAGTCTGAATTTGGTCCCAGAACATGTGTCGAGACCTTCTTCTCTTGATATAATCTGCTTCGAGACCATACTCCAACAAAAGAACAACTCTTAAGACATTCCTGTTTACCAACACAACATCTCAAGACAGTCCTCTCACGAGACATTATTTCGGAACTATCCGAGCCTCCTCCCAGAAATGAGAAATGCTCAACATATACGTACCTGCTCGCGCGCCGGCTTTCAGCCTATCTGTCATATGTGCAAGGGCTGCTTGGAGCATGCCCCAATCCATTTTCTGACAAAATTGGAGCATCCCAGCGGCAAAGCCTTCGCAAACCTGAGCTAGCGTTTGCACAAAGCCTCGAGGGACCTCGTATTTCCGTGCGACCTTGTGAATCGGCATTTCGTTGCAAAGATCTCGCAGTTGCAGAGCAGTATAGAAACGCCGGTAGATACGCACCATCTTTACTTCTTCCAAGCTCGTTTCCGGCAAAGCTTTTGCACTGTTGGCCCTACTCACAATGAGTCGAGAGACAGATGTGTCAAGTTGAGGGTCACCAACAGACGGTTAACCAGCGCAGGATTAATGCCAACAAAGCTGAGCACCCTCAGACCACTTTCGTCGAGACAATCTATCTCCCTTCGAAAAATATTCCACTTTATCTCGACATTGCCGGGATTCCAAACAGGCGCAAAGGTGTAGAAGATGTGCATCTCACCGTCCATCACAAACGCTTGGAGAGCCCGACGGAGCTCGTCATAAATGAACAAGCCGTCTTCCGGCGTCAGGTAGGACGCAACCGTCGCTTGACTGAGAGAGGTCGCCGTATAGCCTCCATGGAGATCGATTTCGATCATTTGTGATTCAACCAGCTCGCTTAGTGTTGTTTGAACTGTTTCGTCTAATTCGTTCGAATCCATCGTGTAGGAAATCAAGGTCTTTGTGACATATTCCCGGATGGCTGACATGTGTGTTGCTAGCTTGACTGTGATCACTTCCAGCAGAGCCCTGCTCGATGTGAATAGCTGAAAGGCGTGGCTCTTGGAATCTATCCTACCTCTTGATCCCACGTTTGTCGGGTGAAAGACTGCTTGTCAGCTTAGGGAGATCAGCCTCAAGCAACTGCGTGATTTCGGCGAGGTCAGTGGGTTGACAGCAAACATAGCTCTCCCCAATCTCGTCCTTGCCTTTGCGACCCGCGCGACCGCGCATTTGTCTTCTTCACAATGCGTTAGCATGGTCTACAATTCGGAATCACTCTTACAGCATGGCTGGCCCAATGAGGTCCTTGCCCATTCTTGCACCTTGCAGGATGACCCTTCGCGCTGGAAGATTGATGCCTGCAGCTAGACTGCAAGTCGCCACAATGACTCGAACTGTACCACTGTCATAAGCTTGTGCCATCAAATCCCGTTCTTCCGCGGTGAGACCGGCATCTTTCGGAAATCGAGTCAGTCTGGTCGCCATGAAAAACTAGCTGATCACTGGCTCACGATGGAAAGCAACTCCACTTAGCAATGTATCTCCTAATGTCTTGTCGAGTCCTGACGGAAGGCTCCTCAGCTCGTTGATTAAGTCCTTCCGCTTAGCATTCATGTCTTCGTCCACAGGAACATGTGACATGGACCTGGAGATCAAGGCTGCCGTGTTCTGGCAAGTCTGCCTGCTACCACAAAAGACCAATGCTCCTTTGCCAGTGGTGGCGGTCTCCACCGCAAGTGCGACTACAGCATTGATTAACGGTGATCTCAATTCCCTGAAACTTGACGTTTCGACCCAGCGAACAGGCGTTATCTTGGACCACGGCTGTGTAGAGCTGACCTGGCTCGCAGTCCTAAAAAAAGCGCTGGAAGTAGATACCGGATATACGGTGTGATCATGAACTAGATACTCCTTGATCGGTACTGGTACATACTTTGTGTTATAGTATCGGGCATTGAGCCATTTTGCAAATACCTCAGTGTTCTACTGTGGTCAGACGATCCCATGGAGCGTGAGAGAGCAGCCTTACTGTAAGGGTGGCGCTCATACCAACAATTTGCACATGAGTTTCCAGACTTAGAATCTTGCTTGCCATCAATTCTATCAGGTACCCTCGATGATCATCGTCCACCATGTGGAGCTCATCAAGTACTATCACTCCCAAGTCACCCACAGTCCCATCCTCAATGGCGGCATTGATTAGACCGTTGGCCTGTCTGACTTAGCTTCGTTTTGCTCAGTCGAATAGCCTGTTACCTTCTCAATCGTGCAGACAGCTATGTCGACGTCTCTCCACGGAGCTCTGCATTTACTTCCAGCAAAATAGCCTACGACCTGGACAGCCTCATTTTGGCTTTTGCGCCATTGGGGAAGCTCCATTTCATCCTGACGTGGGTCAGGGGGGGTTTTGACAGCCCCTTCTAGGACTCTTCGGAGCCACTTGAGTTTCTCTTGGACAAGAGCGACGTATGGCAAGACCAAGATTGCCTTCTTTCCAGGCGTTTCGATCACTCTCTTGAGCAGTAGTACATCTGCAACAAGGGATTTGCCACCTCCCGTGGGCGCAGTATAGACAAGATTCCTATGGCCTTGAAGGAGACCTCGACCAAGCAAACATGAAGATTGCCAGGGGTAGATGGATTTGATACCCAAGAAAGCCAAATTGTCCACAATCTGTCGCGGCAGTCCATAGCTTGGGTGAGACAGGGACAGTAAAGGGTTTTGGGAAGGGCCTGGCAGAGCAGCATGCTGGGCATGAGCCTGACTCATGCAAGTCTTTTCAATCTGATGATCATCATGGTCAATGATTTTGCTGGCCCGAAGGGGAATCAAGTCCACCGAATCTCTCGTGAACCCCTTGGTGCTGGTAGCACAGGTAGGTACCGTGTGCCCGTTCAGCAGGTTAGCTGCAGTGGTAATGCTATTGATCTCTTCAAAAGATCGTTTGGCTGGAACGATACCATTTCTTCCACAGTGTTGTCGTCCTTCCTGTACGAGCTCGATAGATGTTTTACTAAAGCTGGCAAGAGCCATCAGGCAAGAAAAGTCAATATGCAGCCTCGACCCATCCTTTCAAAACGCGACAAGTGAGAAGATTTTTCATCTTGCAATGGGCTCCAAAAATGTCTAGACGGCTAGAAAAGCAAAAGTTGGGCATACGTGGATACTTCGACGGACAAGCTAATCCACATTCGGCTAGCGCTACGGACTAGAGGTCAACGTTCTTTCAACCGAAAGAAGCCAGGAACGACGTTGTGTCCGCATAATTGACGTGATGGCTTTAGTAGAATTTGGACAATGGTGGGACTGGATCAATTATATATGAGAGCCTTGATTGCCGGACATATTTCGAGACTTGGAGATGGAGATGGTCTGACCATGGCGAACATCTGAAGCAAGCCCACAGGGGATGGTAGTGGTGCGCAACAGAGATTTAGGGCAACTGGTGAGTCCATCAGCTTATTTCATGACTGTTTGAACAAGTGTGCTGGAAGCGTTGACATGGGATGGATTTAGGCAGAGGTCGGCTAACTTAAGAAGAGAGGTGGTTCACCCAGGCTTGTTTGACCAACAGATGAGGCGGCTTTGTGCTAAGCTAATTCACTAGCGCGATACATTATTCCTGACCCTTGCCTTTCGAGCCTTGAGAGCATGTCCGCCCATCTCTCCTCCATATCACGCTGCACAAGGAAATCACCCTGCCTTTTTCACACTTTCTTCCCACTTGCTGAGCTCAGGAGCTGATGATGCATCTTGTGACTCGTTGTTTCGGCTGAAGTTATCACGGGACCGAGAGCAATTTCTTGCCCACGGCCTCGTCGACTGTCGCATCTCAGCCCTCCCCCAATATACTGTGACTAGAGGCGCGGGACTCATGATATTCACTTGTCCAAGAGCCACCCAAGCCCTCCGACCCGCTCATTCCAATCCACTCTTCAGCGTTTTTCGTCACCATGCAATGTCACCAAATGTAGATTAATCTTCCATCTCGATTTTGGGTATTATTCGGTGTACGTCCTCGTAGCGGCCATCTCTGCGAGGGCGGGTGGCATGGCCGAAACACTTGATGGGGCATCAACCAAACCCATATCTTCGCCACCACCCAGCACCTCTCAAGCCTCCACTTTCACCAGTGTCAACAAACCTTCATTATCAGCTGCTCTACAAGCAACCAAGCCGTCAACGGACCAACTCCAACTCCGCCAGAATGGGTTTTCTTCCAAAAGCGCGCTCCCAGAATCTCAACCCATGACTGCAACCTCCTCTTCGTCCTCGCACCCACCAGAACAAACCAATGGCGCTACACCAGAAACTAACGGCGCCTCTCCTTACGGAACGAGATCTCGGAATAGGACTGGCAACTCAAGACCCAATTATGCTGAGGACCGGGATCCCGATGTGGATTTCGAAATCTCTGCAAACAGGAAATTCCAAGCCCTGAACTCAGCCGATAAAGAGAGATCTTCGGGCACGAATACGAGACGTTCCTCCAACGCCGCCGCCCCCACACCAGCGCAAGCGACAACAAAGGCAGCTTCTCCCAGCTCTTCTCGGGACGCCTTACCGGGCATGTCGAGCTTTGCATTCGGTGGGGAAAACAACAGCGAGCCTTCTGCTCCGGCTCCGTCCAGGAAACGCAAAGCACCGGGCGCGACGCCGGTCAGTCAACCCGTCGCCACCGCTCTCTCCACCTCGACTGCAGCACCTGTGAGAAAGGCCACCTCTTCTGCAGCTGTGCTCGGCTCGAGGACTTCTAACCTCATGTCGTTCGGAGGCTGCAGAGGCTATCTCAAGAACGGCAAATTGAAGGCCGACGATGGCACTATACTCAGTGTTGATGGTATGCTCCTTCCCCGCCTGGTGACAGCGCGCTCCCCCTCTGCCTTCCATATCTCTCGAGACCCTATGTACTGATGCAGCCTCAGACCAGGTTTACCTCATCTGCGAACCACCTGGAGAGCCATATTACCTTGCTCGTATCATGGAGTTTCTGCATGTGGACAATGATCGATCCCGACCTGTCGATTCCTTGCGAATTAATTGGTACTTTCGCCCTCGTGACATACAGCGGCGAGTCAACGACACCAGGACCGTCTTTGCTTCGATGCAGTCCGATACTTGTCCTATAACGTCGCTCCGCGGAAAATGTCGGATTCTTCACCGCAGTGAAATTGAGAACATGGAAGAATATAGAAAAATTAAAGATTCCTTCTGGTACGAGAAAATGTACGATCGCTATATTCAACGTTACTATGAGGTCATTCCCACCAGGCAGGTTATCAATGTCCCAGCCAAAGTCAAGAGGGTCTTGGATGAGCGGTGGAAGTATGTCATAGTCGAAATAGGCCGTGGTAAAGACTTGACTAGTGCAATCAAGTCTTGCAAGCGATGCGCTGGATACTGCGCAAGGTATGATGATGGAGGTAACTTGGTTCACCATTGGTGTACTGACTAGTGTACAGTAATGACTCGGTCGATTGCGCTGTCTGCAAAAACACCTATCACATGAATTGCGTGCGACCACCTCTGCTTCGAAAGCCTGCTCGTGGTTTTGGCTGGTCTTGCGGATCTTGTAGTCGAAAACAAGAGCGCAGGCTTGAAGCCAGGAACACTACATCCGGAGAAAAGACTCATGAGGGCGAGGACGAAGACGTTATCGAGGAAGACGATGAGGACCACGGGCCTTCAACAGAAAGTGCCAATGGCAAGGACATGGATGAGATCTCAAGTTTTGGCTCTCGCCCTCCGACAGCGGAACAGTTAGCCCAGGCCAAGGTTTGGCCGTACAGGTACCTTGGGATCCATTGTCGGGTGGAGGATGCTTTGGATTACGATGATCGCATTTATCCTCGCGCGAGCTCCCGACTTGGACCGAAGCATCAGGCCATTGTGCAGCCATGGTATGGCCGACCCGTGCGACTTGTGAAGCCGGCAGACATCAAGAAGAAAATGTTGAAGGGCAACAACCAAAAGAAAGATGCAAAGTTGGCCAAGGACACCATCGCCGCTGTGGAGGCTGACAGGGTGAATCGGGAGAATCGACCGAAATGGATCATGGATGAACCTGTTGGATATCAGGCCCGAGGCGATGACATCCCGAACAAGGAGATCAAAAATACTGCACGACTTCACTTCCGGATGCCGGACGTAGGTGCAGCGTCAACGAGAGGGGACGAATCAGCCGGCTCCGACTTGACCCTGGAAGAAAGAGAAGCGGTCATTGACAGCTACATGAAACAGGCCAAAGCTTTGGCCCACCCGTTGTTCAATTTAAGGGATTTCTCCACCAACTTCCTAGATAAAGCCGTGGAGGTCCTGACCAAAAATGACTACAATGCTGAACAGGCCCTAGCCGAGCTGGCAGGGCAAAAGCGCAGGCAAGACCTGAAAGAGCCGGAATTGACGGAGGAGGAAATCCGTCGATTTGAAGATGGCGTCACAAGGTACGGATCGGAGTTGAGGAACGTGTCCAGACATGTAGGGAAGAGCCAGTCACACGGCGAGATTGTCCGCTTCTACTACATGTGGAAGAAGACCGATCGTGGCAGGCGAATATGGGAGAACTATGAAGGTCGGAAAGGGAAAAAGCAAGCAAAGCAAGCGGACGCAAGACTTTTGGACGATGTTGCTGATGACGAGGACGATTCCTCATTCGACAACTCAAAGGCGGCCCAACGCAAGCGTGGATTCGAATGCAAATTCTGTACTACTCGCAAATCACCACAATGGCGCAGGGCCCCTGCCACCGCCCCTGGGACCACTGTTCCCTCTGATTCATCCACCAAAGGTGTCAAGGATAAGGGCAACCACCTCACGCTGGCACTTTGCCAGCGCTGTGCAGGACTTTGGCGTAAGTATGGCATTCAGTGGGAAAACATTGACGAAGTCGCAAAGAAGGTCGCCCAAGGCGGTGGCCGAGCCTGGAAGCGAAGAGTCGATGAGGAGCTCCTGATCGAGCTTGTCAACGCGAATCAAGACAGCTCGATCGGCCTCAGTTCTACAGTCACGGGTGCAGCTGCCTCGGTGGGTTTCGAGATCCCCTTGAATCAGCCGCCGAATCCTATCCAGGAGTTGCCAAGGAAGAAGCTCAAGGCGACGAATGGAGAAATCTCGAATTTGCCTGGCCAGCCGATTGAACCGACTGAAGAAGCTGCGAAGAAAAAGACCATTGAAAAGCCTCCAGAGCCCCCACTGATTCCCGAAAAACCTACGATGAGGTTGTATCCTTGTGACATATGCAATGCCGGAATCAGGGAAGATCCTAGCCTGGTTACTTGCCGTCACTGCCGCCTCACGGTCCACCCCAGTTGCTACGGGGTCGCCAAGGACCGTCTTGAGAAGTGGATGTGCGATACGTGTGCAAACGACGTCAATCCCCAATACTCAACCATCTACGAATGCCTGCTGTGCCCGCAGTACGAAAACGAAGATAAATCTGTCATGGAACCTCCAAAACAAAGCCATAAGAAGAAGTCCGAAAGAGAGAAGGTGAAGGATCAATTGGAGAGGGACATGATCACTGAGGAAACTGCCCTGTATTACAAGCAACAACAAGAGAAAGGCAGACCTACAGAGCCTCGTCAGTCGTTGAAGCCTACCGCAGGGAGGAACTGGTGCCATGTGATCTGTTCTATCATGCATGAACCGATCAAGTTCTTCGATGCCACTCAACTGATGCTAGCAGAGGGCATGGAAAGTCTCTCGCAAATCACACCAAGGATGAGGGAAGCTCGCTGCAAGCTTTGTAAGCTCTCAAGCGGTGCAGTACTCTTTTGCGATCAGTGTGAGGCTCCAGTGCATGCCTCATGTGCTCAACGATATGGTTACACAATTGGCATCACGCTCAGCACAAAGCCAAAGAACTCGCTACGACAGATGACAGTCGGTGACGTATCCGGCGTTGCGGAGGTCAAGGTTTTCTGCAGAGAACATGGGGAGAAGAAGAACGTTGTGGCATTCCACACACCCGTCTCCATCAATGGTGAAGAGACGAATGTCTTGAAAGCGTACGCAACAACTCACAAAGGCTTGCAGCAGGGTTCCCTGACAGGAACCGCCCGCAAAGCAGATATGGTCCAAGCGGCGACGAAGCATGCAAGTGCTGCTGCTTTGGCTCAGGTTGCCGGGATTGGAAACCCACGCAGCAAGAATTCTTCCGGCGATGTAGCAGCTCCCTCAACCAGAAGCTCACGTGTTTCTCCCGCAGCACTGACTGTCCAGTCTGAAGAAATGGAAAATGGCGACCGAGTCGTTCACATGGCTGCTCCGAAGACGGGTGTCGAAGATAATGGCCAGAAAATGTGCATCGACTGCAAGATCCAAGTGAGCCCTGTGTGGCATGTTGCCGAATTAGAGAGCGCGGAGGTCGATCCAGGCACACATCTACGACCACCTTCCACGGACGCTGCATGGCAAGCGAATGGAATAACAGACCTGACTCAAGAGACTAGAGCCCTAGATGTGGAAGGGTCGGAGCTCAGGACCGATGTCGAAGACGTGCTCGACACAAGACAAGAATCTCCCCCTGTTACATCGTACCTGTGTCATAAATGCCACATTCGGATTAAGAAGAACCCCCCTCCGCCAGCTCGTGAGCCAACACCACCACCCGACTCCAAAACGGACCCTGAGCCGGTACTCGAGCCCAAACATGAGGAACCAGAGCAGCGTCCCCTCTCGCCCTTGCCTCGCCCGGGGTGGCAGCAACCTAACGGTTTGGTAACAGCACCCCCACCGAGCCAGCTTCCTGGACCTGACAACTATCGAAGCTGGCCTGGACCTTCGGAGCCGGTGCATGGGCCGTATCCAACCCCAGGCCATTCTCTTAATGGGGTACCGCACACTTCCCCCGCGGCTTCTGCTGCAGCTCTCCCCCACTACGCGCCAGCCTCAGTGCCAGCGCCAACGCCAGCGCCAGCGCCTCCGCCTCCGCCTCCTCCACCACCACCGCCTCCTCTTCCTCCAGCTCAACATCATATGTCTCCGCGCTATCCCCATCAACATCCATACCCATATCGTGAGGAACGGGGGCCTCCTCCGCCAGCGGCCTTCCGGCCGGGACAACCAATGCAATACATGGCAGCCCAGTCAAGTGGTTATTCAGCACCTGAGCCTCAATCATTCCAATATAGACGAGATCCTGTGACGCGCCAGTTGATCAAAGTTCCCTACACGCCACCAGGTGTGCGTGGGGGCGAGAACCAACGAAAATCGTCGGTGTCAGTGCGATCGCCGCCAGCAACGCACCAGCTACGGTCTCCGTCTCTGCATGTGCGATCTCCGCCAGTACATGAGCGAGGACCGCATGGCCCTCCTGAGGCGGATTCCAATCCTTTCGCCGTACCGAATGGTCGCTCCTCCCGTGCTTCGCCCCCATTGCCACCAGGAGCTCCAGCTCAGTATGGGAGCAACAGTGTGTACGGCAGTCCTCGCTTACGACAAGAGGGACAAGAGCGACCTGAAACGCCGACTCGACCGTATGATCGGGAGCCTCGTTGGCAGAGCGAGAATCCCCTTCCGAATGGAGCAAGCGCTAGTCCATCCGTTCGGAATCTTCTACATTGAACCTTGGCGGGCTTCACAGGTTGCAGTTGAAAGAGTGTTTTGCAACGTTTCGGAAGATCTTAGCGTTGAGAGGGGGAAGCCCAGCGGATTCCTATTGGTTCCCAAGTGATGTTCAATTTCTACAGCGCGGCGCAGTAGGTCAGATGCATGCACATCAGTCTGATGGAGCGATGGGGAGATGAGAGAACACAGCCATCATCTATGCGGTTGGCTGGAATCACACGACCTTTGACTGAACATCAATTGTGTAAATTAAGCTACAAATAGAACACCAAGATTGGTGTCAGAGCTGTGTAAATTCAAGAGACGTTGCTCCTCGAGTACTGATCTTTGCCCATCTCCCCCCCCTTCTTTTCCCGTTTTCCTTTTTCTCCAGCGCTGCCAGACTTATAACATCGTCCAAATAATGCAACGATCACTAACTTGGAACCTCGCTGCTTTCAAAGACATTTGGTGGCCCCTTCACCACAACCCAAGTCATCATAGCATGTCCCCTTCCTCTCTCTCCTAAGGACCATTCTATTTTCCCATGTACATACATAGGAATCCCCGTCACGAACCCTGTAACCTTCTGGCTGGTGGTGCCGGGCATGAACCTTCTCACGCCTTTGCTGCTCAGTTCCACTATTCATTCTTATGCGGCATGGATCGGCGATGTAGAGATGGCTTCCGGTGGTGTGGGACAGTGATGAGGGTTTTTCTGTGGTTGATGATGGTGATGATGATCTGGGTGCAGTAGAGAGAGTGTCAATCAATCAATCAAGTGATGCAAAGTGAGCGACGAGAGCGGGAGACAGGGGGAGACTGTTGGAATGGTGCATAGTGCACTGATGAGGAGGAGAGTGGCAGACCACCTTTTGGGAGTGATGCGTTTTGGATAGGGCCTCGTGCGGGGGAAGGTGGGGGATATGTGGAGTGCATGGGGCGGTGCAGACGGAGCTGGAGAGGGAGCAGAACTTGAGAAGGGGAAGATGGGAGCTGGGAGAAATTCTTTGTGGTCATATGTTCACACGAATGAGGATCTTTGGAAGTGATCCACTTTCGCAAGGTCTCAAAACGTGTGCTTCGTTTGCGGGTTTGACCAAGTGCGCCAATGATCATAATGCTATGGGGCTATAGGACTGGGGCAAATCAATGGCGCCGTGGATGCTGCTGTATAGGATTTGAAACAAAGCCAGATGATGACGAAGGAACAAGTGATGGTTGAGAGAGACGGTGCATACCACCAAGCATCCAGAACACTTACAGCTAGCCTTACTCTTTGTCACCATCATGTATCGCTCGAAACGCGGCGGCGGTCTGCGCACTACTCACTGCAACAGTTACGAGAGCCAACACGACGCTGATGGTCCCGAACACTAAAACCGCCCAAAAGGTCACATGCTGCACTCGATCGCGCTTGTCCTTCCACATTTGCCACCAGCCCGTGGGCTTTTGGTTGTCCATGTGGAATTTCAGCTCCCGAAGGCGCGGGCCAAAGCGAGGGAAATTGTCGAACGAGCGTAGGCTCTCGCTTTCTCCGACGAATTGGGGGTATGGCAAGAGTAGATTCTCGAGGTGCCAGCACAGGTCGAGCGGATAAGGCGGACCAGCAGCGAGATAGGTTGAGAGCTTTTCAGGACCGCGTTTGCGTGGGTTTCCCCTGATCAAAGGCTTGATGTTGTTCAGCACGCGGTTAAGGGACCTCCCTAAATGTAAAATTTTATCAGCATTGCCTTTCAAGGACGGTATTAACGTCTGAATGTTAGGCATATCTGGTTCAGAGGCAATTTCGTCTGCACCGTTCCGTGCAGGCGGCTTTGAGGGAAGAAGAACTACAACATCAACTTACAGCGGCTTTTGGACTGTCTAGGCTCCTTTCGCTGGTTCTCCAAGCCCTTATTGCGTCTGATCTTCGTAGGTACCGGGGCTTCGTTGAAGTGTCTGAGGATTCTGCGCGCCCTTCTACTATTGATGTCTACGCGGAGGTCGTGTATCAAGATGCCAAGGTCTTGTTTCCTATTTCTGATGTCACAAGTCTCCGCTGTTGTGAAATGACGAGCGCTCGTGTTATGGAAGAGAAGCCTGTACGTGGTTTTGAGCTCGTACAGAGCTGAAACCTTTGACGGCTCCCAACTGATGCTCCGTCAGTTCTACTTGTAATCGATTCGATAGCAGAGTGATAGGGTCACGAAGTGATATCTTCGCAGGACGCAGATCAAATCGAAAAGCGCAAGTCCGAGGGAAGACAAAGTGGATGTACCTACGCTGATGGCCTTAGGCATCGAGCGTGATGCCAGAAAAGCAAAGACTGATCCAGCAAGCTAACATCCCAGAAGACCTTAAGTGTCCTTGAGGCAGGGAGCATACGAAGATGATCGTCAAGATTATCAGTCCAAGCGATTTTGAGGCCCCCCAAAGCTTTCAATGATCCGACACCAAGCTCTTCAGGCTTAAAAGTTTGGCCATCAGCTTGCTCGAGACCACCGCTGGCGGTATCAGGAGACAGCTTGTCTAGCAAATCAAGAAGGAACTCCTGACTTGCTTCCTCGCTCACGCTTGTGCGGGAAGACTCCGCTTCATAGCCTGATGTCCCGATTGAAAGGATGATTTGAAGGATATAACCAATCTCTCCTTCGCGAACCGTCGTACGCGTGTTGGCATGGCCAAGCTGAAACTTCTGTATTGGCTTGTTGTCCCAGTCGCTCAACAGACCCTTAGATTCGCAACGCTTGTGCAGCTCCTGGAGCGTATGAGACTTCCTTATCTGTGCTGACCACCGACCAGTAACGGGACCTAGGGCCTTCAGGTCATCCCCAGCCTTGCGTTGCTCCAAGCTACTAAGATTCTCGATTTCATTGAGAAACCTTCCAATTTCCAAGATGATTAAGGTGACATCACCATCAACATATCCAATTGCATTGTCGCATGGGCAAAGACGTGTACGATTAATGATTTCTTTGAGGTGGAGTGCGAACGAGCTTTCGAGCTCTGGCCAGGACATGCTCTGCAATAGCTGATTTGTCTGCAGTGGGAATAATGCTTCCATAAGTTCGGATTTCCGATCCAGTACACTTGAAAAAAGATCGTCAATGTTGAGATTTTCATCGGTGCCGCCAGTCCACTGAGTCCACTCCCAAGGGTCGAACGCTGGTGCCATAGTGTACGAATCGTCCGAGTAAAACTTATCTATCCGCGTTGCATGTCATGTCAGGTCAGCAAATTTATGTCAAAGGCGTCAGAGTGCATACATTGAAAGTGATATTCCGGGGCCAGGTTTGCAACCGGCTTGAACATGTTGAGACTCCTGAGGTGCTTCGAGGAGTAATTTTTCCTAGCTTTACTGTTCTCTGCTTGAAACATTCGAGGTCCGAGCAGGTGGCTACGAGATTCATTGTCTGGAGCTCGATGTAAGCCAGCAGCGCCATCGACATCCTCAGATGGTAAAGTCTCATCTCTTCTTCCGCCAGAATCGTCAGAGTAAGGCCCACTGTGAGGAGCCTGGGGAAATGGCTGATAAGAATCTTGCCTCCGTTGATCTTCAAGAATATCCGCAACATTGATGATGCAGTCTCGACATGATGCGAGAAGGTCCTGGAGCTGTGTGCGAGAAAATGTGAGCCTGTCCACTGTGGCCTCCATTGGTAGACAACGCACCTACGTTTATCAAGAACAATGAGATGCTTTTTGAGCTTGTTTCAACGAATATAAAAACGTCAGACCAAGGTCACAAAGCTACTCGGTGAGCGATTTGCTCGACAAGGCTGATAGAAAGTGGCTGCGCATGAAGCTGCCTCGCATCTGATCAGTGCAGTATGACTCCACTTTCGGACGTGCTCCGGAGCTTGAGGTGTGAGGACGTATTGAGATACATCAGGAGGTATCTATCGGGCGAGGCGCATGTGTGAACATACGCCTGACTATTATTGTGGAACGTCGATACTTCCAGTGCTATGGAGGCAAGATTGAGAAAGTCCGGAAGTAGTTTGTACCAAATGATTGTGTCAAGGAATTGACCCACTGTGAGCCATATTCGAGATGTACATAGTCTATCAAGGACTGATAGTCGTGGTAATTGGGCCATCAATCATGAAACATCAAAGCACAGGCTGAGCCACTTACAGACTCAGCCTGTTAGTTCGAACGGGCTCAAATTTGTAGCGTGACGGTTGCCAACCCTGCATCGTGGCAAGGCCTTGGAGATGTTGATGACGCCTCGTGACCGCACTGGGATCGTGGTTCGCGGTTCCAACAGTTAGAAATGTAGAAGAATATTATTTGAACTGATACTCCTTCATTCAAGCTGAGTTATATGATGCCAAGCGTAAGGTACAGCTTAAAAGGCCTTCGCCGACGCCAGCCGCAGCAGCTCCATCAGGCTCGGACGTTACCAAGGTTGCCAAGAGCCCCGCAAAAGCGTTGTCGAATATCTTTGCCGCCAGCCGCCAATCAGCATGCACGCTATTACCCCCATATTACCCCCAGCATAATGGAAGTACGCCTACCTCCGTATTGGTAGCATCCAATGCGTCCCGGTACATTTTCCTCAATCGACGGCGATTGGCTGATACACATTTTTGTGGTCCTCATGATGCTACAACCTTTTCCTACGCCTTCCGCAGACATGAAATCTTGCTGCGGTAGTGGAAATATAAATATGCCTTCCCTCCTCTGCCTCAAGATGGGCCTGGACAAGTTACTTGAATTACCCATCAGAGAAGGGCTCACAATAAGTCAACGATATGGCTATCACATTTGATTGTCTCCCCTACGAGATCTGGTCGGAAATCCTAGAAAGAGCAGCAGGCATCAATGAAAATGAAGGTTCACGCTTCAGCTACGGCATCAGTCAAGCCCCAGAACCATTGAAAGATGTCCCGACAGTGCAAAGCGTCATTCGAGGCTACCTGCCTTCCGATGTCTCAAGATGGATCTCCGTGGCCAATATCAGGCAAGTCAACGCAAAGTGGCATGATTGGGCAGTGCAGCACGCCTTGAAGGAACTCTACCTTACGAGGAGCCCGGGTAGTGAGAGGTAAGCTTTGTCTCGAGAAAGCTTGAAGGGCATCCGTGCTGACATGAAACCTGTAGATGGGCGCAGCCCCGCAACCTGCTTCGAATGACCAATAGCTCTTCCCACAAGTTGACAACCGTTGTCTACCGTGACCCTTACTGCTCCTTGCGTCAGACCCTTAAGTTATTCTCGACTCATCCGGCTCTGGCTTCATGTGTGCGCAGGATTCGGTTTGACGGGTACCACACCGTCGACGCCATCACTTTGATCTTCGCCATTCTACGCTATTGTACTGGTTTGAGAAATCTGGCTCTCTCGTGGACCGCATTGAGGTACGGGAGCGTCGGTGACTGGAACCACGTAGTCGGAAAGGGGCAGCTTGAAGGCTTGGAGTTTCTATCCATCGATCTAAAGCAGTCCCGAATCGAGAAAGAGACGGTGACGTTGGACAAACAGGCCCTCGCTTCACATGCCTTGAGATTCGGCTGCCTTCGAAGGCTGAAGATCCGTGGCCAATCGAATCACTTACCACTTGTGGATGATGATCTCAAGCTCCTTGCACGGACTGCCACAAACCTCGAACAAATTCAAATCACAGGGACACGCACAATAGGTACTGAAGGTATTGGGGCTCTTGTATCGGCTTCAAGAGATACATTGGAATTCCTCGATTTCGATCCAGCAGAATTGCCCTTGTCCAACGTCCCCCGTTCAGGCATGAGGACATTTTGTGCCAAGGGATCTTGTCCTGCACCGGCCCCGTGACTGGTTTACCGCGTTTTTGTCTTCTGCCTTGTCCTCTCTCGTGACGTAAATGTCAATGACTGAGAAGCCTCGACCTGGCCGGGAGCACAACTGGTTTCTGGACTCTGTCTAAATTTGTTGAGAATATGTCTCGATGTAAAGGACCAGGTCTCGAACTCGAAGCAGCGCCATTGGCCTGATGACCCTTTCTTTGATCCAATAATGAAATGACAACTTTGGTCAGATGGTTGACACCACAAGGACGCGTTTCCACTGCCGTCACCGCTTTTCGATTGGAGGCTGAGGATGTACAGATGACGCAGGACGAGCTCTCCAGAGCAGTCATACAGGGACATTTTTTCCCGCTCTCTCGAGAGGTTTGTTCAACACAAGTCGTAGAAAGGGCACCTCTGGAGCCTAATTTTCCAACGCCTTCGTCGTTATGGCTACTCTCATTCTTGATTACTTCATCGATGATAATGGTTACTTAGTTGGTGGGCGAAACATGTGGAACTCGTACAACGCGGTCTTCAAATATAGTGAAAATTGGAATTGCCTGATCACGTGGGTCATTGAGACTTGAGGCCCATGTGGCTTCGGGCTAACTTGTCGCATCGGATTCTGTACAGAGGGTAAGTCTCACAAGCTAGCCGACGTGAAGGCCATGATCCAACAAATTGCCCATAGATTATAGTATGATGGCGAGTAATATCATCCATTTCTTGTCGAAGACATTGTGAATCAGCCAGCGCTCTTCGCCGACCCACATAATCTACCCAATGTGACGTTCACGGAGGGTTTCCTTAACGCTAACGGACCATCCACTTCTGGAAATGGATAAGAAATGACGAAGGCGACATCACGAATGCATGTTTAGTCAGGATGAATCGCTCAACCGACGAGGCAAATTTGTCCTAAATCGATACTGTCGAGGAGGCAGAGCTGTGAGCACCCCCGGCTTAAGACGCCTAGGATGATCACTGATTGTACAATGAGGAACGTGAAAGCGGCGCCACCAGCTCATGGGCCACCATCGAACACAACATACTTCAAACAAGCTTTTGCATATCCATTTGCCAAAGATCACATGGTCATGGTGAAGTACAGTGACGGACATGAACTGCCTGGCAAATGTCACCCGATCACCATTGACGAAATCTAAGAGCATTAGCGATTCAGCCAGAAGTCCAGACATGGGTCAAGGACAGGCATCGCCCTTGGCTGTGGGTGCTGCATCCTCATGCCGATGCACATGGTTACAACGAGCCGCCCGAAGCCCCGGAGAGCGATTTCTGGTTGGTTGGTGAACAGCAAGATTCCAGCTCGAACGATGCCGGGGGCCCGGGGGGGGGAGAAGAAGGATAGACGAAAGCCAGCGAACGCATAATCCGGAGTGGCTGATGATGTTGCGGCTGGAAGAGGATTAGTAGATTAGGCATCGCATGATACTGTGAATAGACATAAATCCCTCCGCCTCTGTCTACCCTTTGCGCTGGATCTTGTCCGCTGTCCCTCCTCCAAGATGTCCTTCAATGATAACAAACAAGGAACACGTTCTGCCGCACGCGATTCGTGTTTTGAAACCGACCCCGAGACTACGGTGGGTTCCTTGCTGTTTGAGCGTGCTTACGCAAGGTCCGCAGTAGCTTCTTGCATGCGCAGTCGCTTCAGAAGGGTTCTGCCGGACGAAGGAGGAGAGGAGAGGGATTTGAGGCAAAGAATGGGTAGTGATCGAGAACGGGGATGGTTGGACCGCCGACTTGGGGAGATCACCTTCTGAACAAGGATTTGGACCGACTATGTACTGTAGCTCCATAGACATACAGGCCATCAAAGAGACCATAGATACGGAATGTCTCTGCAGAAGTACCTAGCTGAAATGTCTTGCACACTGCCCACTGCCACCCCACATGTGAAGATGTCGTTATACTCTCTGCCTATATGATTTCTTCAAATGTGGATCTTCACGTTTGATCAGGTTTCCGATCCGGAGTCCGCGCATTCTCCCTCCATTCCACGTTTGCAATCGCACTCTGCAGCGCGCTCGTGAGGTCGATGTGGAACAAGGGCCTGTTCAAACCCTGAACGACGGCAATCTTGGACCTTTTAGTATGGTAGGCTTTGCTCTGGCTCAGCGCCTTGCCGAGATCCCCGCCCTCCTCGCTCGACTTGTCGACCTCATCCGCGGTCGTCGCAGGGATGGCGTCCTTCCTGGCCTCCTCCACATCCCGCGAGCGGCGCTCGCGACTTCGCTTCTCGTTCTCGATCGCCTGCGCCGCCGCGGCTGCACTGTCCTGCCCACCGAGCTCGGCGACGCTGAAGATCGGCTTCCATCGCTCGTACAACTCGGCACGGCCGACGTCCTCAGGGGCCGGGTACCCGAACCCGGCGGAGGCGAGAGCGCGCTTGGTCCAACGGTTGTTGATGCAGGCGAGGTGCCAATTCACCTTGTCTGGGGTGGCGTAACGGTCCAGCTGATTGCGCACATCGATGAGGTGCTGGACCGAGGTGATGTCGACGTTGTTGACGGAGGAGAAGTCCAGGATGATGGCTTTGAGAGTGGGCCGGTCCGGTTGCTCGATCAGGGGTTTGCCGCGGCGGGGGCCAGGGTCGTTCCAGGGGCGGTCCTGGAGAGCGATGATGTTAGCTATGTGTTTGTATTGAGGGGGGTTTATATGATCCACGTACTCCTGGCTTAGCGTAGGAGTTGACATTAGTGCGCCGGGTCTCCTTGAAGATATGGGCGATCATGTAGTCAAAGTAGTGGTTTGCGTTCGGGTAATTGAAGCCTTCTGAGAAACGGTAGATGAATATGCCTGGATAGGGGGACTCCAACCCGACTTCTGGGTTAGACCCGTCATGGTGATCGATTGGTAAGAAGATGTTGCGCCCGTGCTTCTCGCTGGTCTCGGCGCCAAAAGAGCCGTATCCGCCGTAATTCGTTGTCGCCTTACCTTCATCATCCACCAGATGGTCGCCAATGACGGAATGAATCTTGACTCTGCCCATGAATCGGCCTTTGGCTTTGACCACACGGAAAAGGAGGAGAGCCACCGACACACAGACTGTTGTGTAGACGCCATTCTCAATAGATGAGAAGATTGTCACGAATACCCCTGCGAAGAAGATGAACACCTCCAGAGGAGAGATGCGCCAAAATTGGTAGATGGTATTTGGTGGGGTGATGAGATCCCCGACCGCGTGTATGATGACTGCGGAAAGCGCGGCGCTGGGGATGTAAAAGAAGACCGCGGGCAGTGCGTAGATGGAGAGTAGCACGACAATGGCGGTAATAACACCAGCGAAAGGCGTCCGAACACCTGCCTTGGACTTGATTGCTGTGCGAGAGAATGAGCCTGTGGCCGGATAGGCGCCGAGGAACGGCCCAAGTAGGTTTGTAATCCCAATAGCTACAAGCTCTTGAGACGGATCGATGGTGTAATTGTTGACCCGGCCAAAGGATTTTGCAATCGCAATGTGTTCGATCAAGAGGACAATGACTGAGACTGGCAGTTCACTCACAAAGGTCTTGATGATGGTCACGTCTACCTTTGGCACCGCGGCATCCTGAAAACCCCGGGGTACATGGCCCAGAATCTTGAACCTGTTCTGCTTCGTTGGGCGATGGTGCCTGTTCACGAGGTAGCTGATCAGGGTGTAAAGGAGTATGACAAAGGCAGTTCGAAGGGTTGCAAGGAAGAACAGGAGTTTGGCTCTGCGAGGCATTCTCTTGGCTCCATACTGACATGCGAAGCGGATGAGGTAGAGCATGGTCAGTGCAGTGAGGCCTATTGCGGCGTCCAATTTGGAACGACCAAGATGCTTGAGGATGTTGATAACCACTTTGTACGTTGAGGCTCTGTTGTCGAATCCTGTAATGCCCATCAAAGCTGGTACCTGACCGGTGGCAATATTGAGAGCGGATCCAGTCATGAAGGCAGATATTGCAGCCAGTGAGATAAAGTCCACAATCCAGCCGCAACGGATAAATCCAATAAAGCATATAATCGCACCAGCAATCACCGCGAGAGCCGAAGCCACCACATGACCCGGGATTTCTGGGTGCTCTGAGGCGACTTTGTTCACAACGTTGCCTGTAATTGTAGACATGACGGCTACCGGCTACTCGAGTATTAACGCGATTCATCCCCGGTATGGGGCGCTCAACTTACGCCAATGGTGATGTCTTTCGAGGTAGCAAAGAACCAGTAGATCAGAACACCCATGAAAGATGAATAGAGACCGAACTGGGGCGCAAGCTCGGCCAGCTTAGCATATGCCATTGACTGAGGCACTACAACCGCGCCCACGGTGATACCTGATGTGCTTGTTAGCGGCGATGGCTTCGACGAATCAACCAAGTGACAGTGATTACCGGCGACCATATCGCCTGAAAACCATTGCAAGTTATAGCGTCCGATCCAATGTACGAACGGGAAGAGATGGTAGACCCTGTTCAACAATGTTTTGCCAGATGGCGTAACGTCCCTGATCCAGTCCCACGAGGTCGGTTCCTCCTCCACAAAGGTATCGCCTGTCGAGATAGAGAAAACGGATTCGCCGCGAGTGATATGCTCCTCGCCTGTGGGGTTGCGATAATGGAGCTTGATACCGAGCACCTTCGCCAGCGCATGGCCTACTTTGGTTGCGACAGGCTGCTGGTAAGGAGAACCTGCCATTTTGACTAAAAGGTCACCTCAGAGGCGCGAGGGCGCCACTCAGTCCTTGAAGTGGCAGCCAAGGACCCCTTATGATTCACTTGAGCGTTGGAGACGAATTCCTAAACTTCAAGTTCAATTTTCGCAAGTCGAGTATTCCGAAGTAGGAAATAGTGATCAAAAATGAGAAGAATCTCGCTCATGAGATATAAGAAGGACAGTTGTAGCTTGTGCTGATGCGATTATGAGCCACGTCACGATGGAAAGGATAGATCTTATATTCAAAATGATTGGTACAGCTTGGACGACTGGCATGCGTTTAGCATGGGATGTCGACCTGCATGATAATCGAAATCGTGGAGATGAGCAGACGAGGCAAATAGCAGCACGCACAGATTCGCTCAAGGGCCATGGCCGGTGTCTATGAAGGATGTCAAAAGCGAAAAGACCAAGCTAAAACATGGTGATCGCTGTCACTGGCAGCACTGGCGTCGTCCATGCTCGGCTGAACAATCAAATAGATTTGACTGATCTGCAGATTCATCCCACCTTTTTCACAAGTCAGTAAGCATGCTATGAGGCCCAAGAATTGCGTGATTGATATTCCCTGTATTCTCGTGATATGCTGCAAAGACCATACGCAGACGGGATTGGTGAGTTCGGGGGCGTCTCAGCCATGGGCCCACGCTAAGTTCGAAAACAGACGGGCGTCTGTCTTAGGGTTGGCCGCAATATTGAGCCGGAGACCCCGGGCATTTTGACGGGAAATTTATCTTGAACCGTGCTGCCGGTACTTGCTCATATCGTCTAAAGTGGCGTGAGCATGGGATCAACCATCTCCACGGAACGTCAAATCTAGATGCTGCATATCCCCTGCCGTTGATGAGATGTTCTATACTCTTACGTATCATGTTCCGCCTGATGAGGCCAAAGGTCGAGTAGAAGCTCTACTGCTCTCTCGGCCTAGGATGAAGCTGGATTAGGTAATGCTACTACTTGTAATGATCTCAAGAAGCGATGGAGCCAGCCACCATCGTAGTGGAGCATCCTCCACCCAAGTCAAGAAACGTGTACGGCCGTATGCAGTGCCGTTCTGGTTCCAGGAGGGTTTCTCTTTCATGAACGGTGTGGGTTATCTCCTTCTCCATTATTACCCCGGAGTCATGCGACTGCCTTCCTGACTTGGTCTATATTTCCTTCCAGCTGAGCTGCTACACTTCGCTCCAATACCATGACCAATACATTCCTCTTCACCTCATCCGTCGTCTCTCCAAGCATATCATCCTTCTTGATTTGGTCCCAATGTTCGTCAATTGTCATGACCAAGCCGTCTATGTCTCCTGGTAGCCCCAACATCTCGACTGCCCTCAAGCTTCTCTCATCAGCAAAAGGGTACCATTCCTCCCACTGTCCCTGAATGCGTCTCGCGAAAATGTCGATGCCGGTCTTGGCGAGTCCCTTGATGTTCTTTTTTAGTATTTCACTTTCCTTTGCGGCATTCTGTTCGCATTTGCTCCTGAACTTCTCAAGACTTTGATCCTAAGTAAATGGCGGAGTCAGTACTACTTTGCAAGGTGTCAAAGTCCGGAGACATTGAGGAATTGCGAGACACGCTTCTGGGATCTCTTAGATTGAGTGCAACATGGAGGCAGTATTCCCTTGAAAAGATAGGAGCATCCTGGGACGCTAGTGAAACCGGGGGGGAGTTTTCTAACTAGTCTTTGCAAGTGAAAATTCGAGTTGCAATTCCCTCAAACGATGTAGGATTCCTGGGACATCTAGAAGTGGTAGAAACGCCTGTAACTTTACTTACTTGCTCGGCCTCTCCAAATTCATCGCAGATCGTAATGGCCAGCAAAA
Organism: Niebla homalea; assembly: GCA_019925105.1. Taxonomy (NCBI): domain Eukaryota; kingdom Fungi; phylum Ascomycota; class Lecanoromycetes; order Lecanorales; family Ramalinaceae; genus Niebla; species Niebla homalea. Next base: position 403,198 of record JAHGAU010000024.1, read on the forward strand.
CGAGCTGCTCGGCAGTTTTCTGTCGATGTTGAGTTCGCGCTTCGTCCAGGACGGCTCTGCAGCCATCTTCGCCCTTTGTTCTGATGGCTTGAGGCGTGTTCAGGTTATGAGGTGCATTGAAAATGGTTCTGATTGAGCGGATACCAAGCATGTGGCCAATTGGCCGACTCAGAATGAGGGCGCTAACAAGTTCTTCAAACGGAGTGAAAGGATGTGTGCTGTAGGTTCGTAGTTGAGGGTTCCTCTCCACTTCCGAGAATTCATCCTTAGGTGTACATAGTTGCAATGAGTCAGGGGAAAGGAGAAAGTTGATCAATTTGACAACATCAATACTCTGACTGGGAGCGCCGCGCGCTGATCGCCGCGATGCTTTTGAAGGCTCGCCCGCACCATCCGGTGCTTTGCGCTTTTTATTACTGGAAGGAGTTCCGGAGTGCTCTTTCGGCTCGGTTTCAGATATTTTCACTTTGGTGGATTCTTCCTTGGATGAGGTGCTTCTGACCTTGTCCTCTTTGGCGGAGCCTACATCACGATTGGAAACCTTCTTAGGTGCCATTGCTAAGTTTTGCTACAGGCTTAACGAGCTTTCTTCTAGTATGCTTTCAAAATCATAGGTTTGCAACCAATAATGATATGAAGGCCTCACTGGATTGTCAATAGCGAAGTATTGAGACTAGGAGTCCAACATCCTGATCCATAATTCAGGGAGTCTATGAGTGAAGTCATCATGATGAAGTCAATGCGCTAGAATGCGACACCCGAGGATCTCAGCGATTAGATTAACGATGCGATCTTGTTTCACACTAGCGCAGGGCAACCCCGCGTGGCTCGCTTAGGGGAGGCTCCCCTGGGGAGCCGTGCCTGGGAGCGCAATTGTTGTTTTACCTGAAAACCCCAATGCGATCGATCCCACCGAAACCATCAGGGCCACCACAGACCCTTTTGTCTCTGTCAATATACCTTGGAAAATTTCGTACCTCACGATGAGTTCTCCAATCAAAACGGGTCATGTTTCGGCGGGGTCATCAACGCAGCATATAAGCTCCCCACGCACTGCTGGTCGCCTTCGAAAACTTCAATCAGCCCACCAGCTCTCCTCTACTTATGCAGCATCAAACAATCCCTCTCTGATTTCTCAGCAGCGTCAGCAGCAGCAGCGACAAGGCAGCGTATCCCACAATCCTCCAGTCCCGACCATTCCGTCTCAACATTCCCCTCAAAAGCACCATCGAAGCCGCTCAAACAGTGATGCTGTCGTTCCCTCCCTTTTGCGCCGTTCAGCGTCACCCAAGAGGCCGATACCAGCCAAGAACCTGGGCCCCGCAAAGGACGCAAAACATGAGCTGGAGTTCTTGGTCAAACAGGGACCCAAAGACCATGTCTCGCTCGCCCTACAAGACCTAAGGCACTGGATTCTGTGTGATGGTATGGATGCGGACACCGATGGCATGGCAAGTTCATCATGCCAGGCAACATAGATCGAACAGCTGACTCCGTCTTAGTCCCATTTGAGGGTCTACGTCTGGCTCATCCTCCTCAATGCGCATGCCATCCGGACGGACTCATATCTGGATTTGACACGACGTGGACCGTCGCCTGCCCACGCCAAAATATGCAATGATGCCTTCCGCACGTTCAAGACCAACCCACTCTTCAAGCGTCGAGTGACTGAGAATTCCCTGATCCGTCTGTTGAACGCAGTGGCTTGGAAATTGCATGATGCTAGGCAAGAGCGGCTGTCTTCCTCCAACCGCACAACAAATGCGAGCAATGGCCTGGGTAGTCCGGCGCGACAACATTCAGCGTCTATGAGTGCTTCTTCGAATAATGCATCTGCAATCACTGAAGGATCGGATGTTGAGGGCAGCAGTCCAGGCATCTACGTCCAAGGTATGAATGTTTTATGCGCCCCCTTTTTGTATGTCGCCCGGAGCGAAGCAGAGGCCTACGCTGCATTCCACCAATTCATCACACGAGAATGTCCTGGCTATGTCCGAGGTGCTATGGACGGCGTTCACAAAGGTATAGCCTTGGTCGACCGCTGCCTAGCCATCGTGGATCCGAAACTATCAACCTACCTACTTTCCAAGGGGGTGAAAGCGGAAGTATATGCGTTTGCTTCCGTCCTCACCTTCTGTGCTGGTACGCCTCCACTACCAGAGGTGTTGCATCTTTGGGACTTTCTTTTCGCCTACGGTTCTCACTTGAACATTCTATGTATCTGCGCGCAACTCATCATCATGAAGGAGGAACTCCTGGCAAGTTCAAGGTACTCCCCTGTGCCCCTTCGATGGCAAATCATGAGCTAACATAGGCCAGTCCTGGCAAAGTTTTGCGCTCTTTCCCACCTCTGGATGCAAAGAAGATCGTCATGCTCAGTGTGGCTCTCGTCTCTAGAATTCCCGACGACCTCTATGGAGACCTTGTCACTCATGCGCAATGATAAAGATCTCATAGCCGCCGCAAATCTCTCATCAATTGGGATGATGCTCAGTCTACTGCAGCTGTCGGGTGACGTGCGCGAGATCACTGGCCATCGCATATCGTAGCGGAAAGGCTCGGTGCGGCTTGACAGTAGTCATTCTTAGTCGACTCTTATGTTGATTTCACAAGGACCCTAGCTTTTGAGCATCATACCTCGTAAAATCATCTCCATCTACCTTCTAGGTGCTTAGACCCCTCTCCTGCTACCTTGTGCATCATCGTTCAAGTCCGCTCTCAATTTATTTCCACCGTCACGTTCCGTTAAATCCGCCATTCATGGACGGAAAAGTCTACGCGATTACCGGAGGTGCTTCAGGTATCGGTTTGGCTACTGCACGACATTTGTTGTCCCGTGGTGCGCTCGTCACGATAGCAGACATTCGTCAAGAGACTCTCGATACCGCTGTCGCCGATCTGGCAGGGCAATATGAGTCCAAAAATGTCTTTGCTCACACCCTTGATGTCACAAAGTCCCTGGAGGTTGCATCGTGGCTTGACGAAACGATTCAGCGTTTCGGCAGGCTCGATGGTGCTGCGAATCTAGCCGGTACCGCGGGAAAGTCAAGTCTCAGCAAAAGCATGGTAGACTTGGATGAAGAGGAGTGGGACCACGTGATCAACGTGAACTTGAAGGGGGTTTTCAACTGCCTCAAGGCTGAACTTCGACGGATGGAAAGCAATACGAGCATTGTCAATGCAAGTAGCATTGCAGGATTGCAGGGCGCCAAGAATACTGCTGCATACACTGCGAGCAAGGCAAGCCAAAATCACCCAAGGCTTTTGGACGCAATGCTGACTGCAACGAGCAGCATGGCGTTGTTGGCCTAACTCGCTCTGCCGCCAGGGAGGCTGGGGACAAAGGCATTAGGGTCAACGCAATTGCGCCGTAAGTATCTATCCAATGTTTGTCGCTTGAATATCATGCCGCGAGAAACTGAATCGATTTGGTCCTTTTCAAAGGGGCCCCATAGATACACCCTTGATGTCGGGAATCGTTGCAGCCAACCCAGGAATGTTGTCATATGCTGGCCCCTCCAGATTCTGCCTCCAAAGGAGTGGTCAGGCATCGGAAGTGGCGAGACTGATAGCTTTCTTGTTGAGTGATGAGAGTTCCTTCATCACGGGGTCGGTGATGCCGATTGACGGAGGATACATGGCTTAGAAGCAAAAGGGGTGCTATGCTCTCCGCTGCAGTAAGTCGCAAGAGCTAGTTGGTGGTAGTGATCCGTTGCAGAAGCCTGGGATAGTTTACCTGTCGACACTCTCTTCAGAATGCCTTGCTATCAAGCCTTCCTCCTCCCCGCTTAATTCTCTCTCCACAACATTGGCTGCATTGCGATACAGTATATAATGTTGAGTCATGAAGATGATGTCGAAGAAAACGGATATGTTGCTCAGCCCAAGCTTCACAGGATTCCCAGTCAGACCCGACCAGTCTTTCTGCAAACTTGAGTCGATCAGAAGCTGTGCAAGGGAGAGGATGCCCCCAACAAAGTCCATAAGGACCTGTCCAATGCTCCATCCCACGGTCGACTTTCGCTCATAATTGACCCATGCTTGCGGTATATATTTCAACACGGTCACGATGAGCTTCACATAGCCTACTGCATATACCTACGGACAACAGGGTTAGGCTCTTGGCGTCACGATCTGCAAGAACGCGAACACTCACAACATCAATCCATTGCCATCCTCTCCCCTTACCGGCAATCACCATGACCACGGCCCACGCAATCCCTATGGTGCAACCAATGACGATACCCCAAACACCCTTCCCAACCTTCCACTTTCTGTTCTCGAATCCCCAGACACGCGGCCAGAACTGACTCAACGTGACGAGACACAGCAGTAAGGCATGCAGCGCAAAGGCCACATCGTTCCCCCTCACGGTGTTCGGCTCGCCTCCGTGACGGTCCTTGTATTGCGATTGAATGCTATCGGAGGTGTAGAAGGCGACGGTCGAGAAGGTGTAGCTGGCAAAACCAAGCACGTTGAGGATGGGGAAGGAAGGGGTCGTGCCCGTAGTGGAAGAGCGGCGGATGTTGAGGAGAGGTTGGGGGTAGAACGAGAGGGACCATGATAACGTATAGATCCACCCCAACATATACGAAAGCGCTTGCAGGAGCCGGATGGAGTCCGGCGAGAGGGTCGCTTCCACGGGTGGGGCTGCCATCGTTGCTTTCATGATGAGCTTCTCGCGGGATGGGCAGGACGCGTCCTGGCTCTTCTTCACTTTGGGGGTGGGCTATCGCATACTATATGAAATAGTGATACTGGCCGAGCAGCGATCGGGAATCAGGTGCGAGGATCATGTTGGCTGAAACACCTGCTGACGAGGCTCACATGAAGGAACTCAGATGGAAGGGGGAGCCTGATGCCTTGGCTCAACTGCTAGCATCCAAAGACAGAGGAAAATCAAGGAATCTTATCTTATCGAGGGATGCCAAGAGTACTAGCTGAGCCACCTGAGTTTCCCTCGTTCCGCATTTAGCCAGGCACCGACATCTTGTACTGATTCGCACCAAGCAAATACCTAGCCCCATCCGGCCTCCCTTTTCGTTCTCTTGCATCAGAAGACCACAAAAGCACCGGAGGAGTATACAGGGCAGCTGATTACTTCCACACCTAAGATCATACTACACGTCATGGGAGTCTTTGGAAAGAAGAACGACGACAAAGGAGAGGACTCGAAACGCTCCGCCCTCTTTGGTGGTCGATCCAAGAATAGCAAATCCCCCAACCCACAGTCCCAGAACCCATACGCCAATTTGCCCTCGCAATCCGACGCTTACACTCAAGCGAAATCGAGAGCGGGCGTCCCAGGATACTCTTCACAGCAGAGCTCGTCATCTACCCCGCCTCCAGGCTATGCAGGCGGAGGAGGAGGAGGAGGAGGAGCGGGGGGCTCTGGATACCCAGACGAAAAGAAGTCCGGGGGTGGTTACGGCCCCGACAAATACGGCGCACAGGGAGGGTATGGGGGCGACAGATATGGATCTGACCGCGCAGGCGGGCCACCCCAAGCTTCGGTATCATCTCGATCGGGAGGATACGGTGGCTTAGGTCCTGCTCCCGCTCAGCAGGACGGCAATCGAGATGCTCTGTTCGGCGGGGCCAAGGAGCGGGTGCAGAAGCAGCAGCAACAACAGATGGGCTACGGCCAACCTCCTCCCTACGAAGACGGGTCTCCTCAGGGCGGTGGTGGCGGCTACGGGGGTCCGCCGCAGCCGGAGTATGAGGCTTACGGCGATCGGCAGCTGACGGCTGAGGAGGAAGAGGAAGAGGATGTGCTGGCCACAAAGCAGCAGATGCGGTTCATCAAACAGGAAGATGTGTCTTCTACCAGAAATGCGTTGAGGCTGGCAGCGCAGGCTGAGGAGCAAGGAATGAACACGTTGGCGAGGATTGGCGCCCAAGGCGAGCGGATACACAACACGGAGAAGAATCTGGACCTCACGGCCAATCACAACAAACTGGCGGAGGAGAAGGCCAAGGAGTTGAAGAAGCTGAATCGATCCATGTTTGCTGTGCACGTCTCCAACCCTTTCACTGCAAGCTCTCGGGAGGAGCAAAGGAATCTGGATGTCTTGGAGAAGCACGCCGTCGAGCGCGCACAGAGGGAGGCGTCGCGGAGGGAAGGCTTCCAAACGGATCAGCGAATGCAGCAGACGTTCAAAGACTTGTCGAAACAGGATCCGAATCGCGTAACGACGAAAAAGTCTAGCTTGGCTGAAAGAGCCAAGTTCCAGTTTGAGGCAGACAGCGAGGATGATGAGCTCGAGAATGAGGTATGCTAATTTCTGATACTCCAACCCGGAGACGCGGAATCTCATCGCTGATGGGCATGCAGATTGATGGCAACCTCAGCGCCCTTGGAGCGGCCGCGGGGCGACTCAATGGCCTCGCTCGTGCTACCGGTAAAGAGGTGGACGAGCAGAATCGGCACTTGGAGAGAATCAATGCCAAGGTATGTCTATATGCGATCGGTCATGTGTAATGCATCAACTGACAAGTTATTCGAAGAGTACGAAAGTCGACGACCAGATTGCTCTCAATCGTGCACGCCTCGATCGATTCCATTGACTGTCTTCGGGTGGCTATTGCAACCGATACCAGCTACGATTGGTGTACGATAACACCTGCGTAGGCGCTGATACCCATACCGTTGGGATGCGAACAAAAATAGACATGCTAGTTCCCATGTGCAATTAGGTCGTGCCTAAGATCATCAATAGGTTGCTATTTGACTGTGGCTATCCATCGAATGATTGGCTAGAGTGAGACCCAGTAGAGCCATCTAGGTGAGGGATCCTCCCGGACAGCTGATCGTCGCTTGATGGTGGCAAACCCTAGATACCCCGGTTGCTTATAATAGACAGCCGCGTTTGATTCGAGGAAAGATCTCCTCTTTCAAGCCTCAGTAACTGTTCGAAGAGATTGTCAAGCCACAGAGAGTGGGTGAAAGCGGCGAGTCTAGGGAAAGTTCCTTGCTCTGTGAGAGAGATATCAACCAATGTAGCAACTACGCTGTGTGAAGCATGACAGTCAGCGACCAATGAGAAGAAGCCCGCGTCCGTGAATTGCCTACGGCCGTTTGGGTGGCAAATTGTCAACACAACTACAAGACGCAGGAAAGTAGACGGAACTACCCATAATTATCTGCCGAACGTAAGGAGTAGGTAAAGATCAGCAGGCCTTTTAAGCTCATGCCACCTCCCGCAAATGGCGCAAGAGGCTACCGCCCCGCAGTATAATCATGAGAGCGGAGTGTCACCCGGGGCTGCGAGATCTCCGAGAAAGTGAAGTAGTGACAGCCCTTTGAATTTTGGCAGTTCCGAAAGTCAGGTCCAGGGAGTAGGGACGTAAAAGATACTTCCATGACGAACGATCGATGGGTGGCTGTGGATACCAGGTTCGTCTGAGGGTGGTGTGCTTGTAGCTCCGATTTGTTGGTTCAGGAACGGTCAAGCGCAGATATTCGGCCACACGTTGAAAAATTGGCACACATGTTCTGTCCTTCTGTATTCCTCCTCCAAACTCATTATCAAGAATTGGACAGCAAACTGACCAATAAAAACGCCGAAAAGCCGGGCCCACTATAGACAGGTTCAAATCACTGCAGCCGTGCAGCAGTCTGTTCAACCACGTTTTGCACGTGCTCCCTTGTGTGTGCTGTTCCCAGCATGTCGGCCACCTGCACTGTTACATGGTGTCCACGATAAGAGTGTCTCAGCTCGGTTTAGGCGCAAAATGACATACCCTCCCACCTTGAGACAATCTGACATTAGAATCAGGTGGCGCTGAAGCAGTAGCGGCTGCGTGCATTTGGTCTGGTGGCGTTCTTTTAATGCTTTGGTAAAGGTACTACCAGTCTACCGGAGGGACGCCCGGACGTGTCCCTGAAAGAAATAATAATCTAGGTAGCGGGCATTGCAGCAGTAGTTCCATCTATAATGACTAGCCAAAATCTGTGGCTGACGAGGAAAGGGTCCGCCCTACCTTTCATTCACACTGGCTGCTTTTTCTGGCGTGTCCAGTACAGATTACAGAACTAGCAGCAGTCTATGTTCTTCTTCACTCCTCGGAAAGCGATACAGTAGCTCGGAGTAATGCAGGTCCTGAGTTACAAGTTTCCTTTTCGCATCGTTCCGGGAAGGAGCGCTCAGAATTGAGTAGGTAGCTAGTCTTGAGAATGAATTTCATTTTGTTTCAGGGTCCCAGCCATCGATCATCTCATGACATGTCCCAGTAACCAGAGTAGAGGAGCCATATGATTGGGTTGAAGGGCACTCTATCGTACCGCCCCCTTTTGTTGGATGGCAGAGGTCAGGACGCGAAGCGACAGTGAGACTACTAGCACTTCAGCACTCGATGAACCGCAGCCTTGCAACCAAGTCCCAATCATGGAATGCTGATTGGCTGCTGACCTGAACCCCGTTTCACATAGCGAATCAAAGACGCGTGGAGTTTTTGCTTTTGGCACCAAGCTACATCGAGACATAGATGACGGCAGGTAGCCCACCATGGTCTGAAGTCAAAGCCAGATGGCGTTTGGTGGCTTGCAGGGATTGCTACCTTACTATTTGGGGGTTGACCATTCAGCGACGCTTGACTGGATCTAGCACGCGCTAATACATGCTAGTAGGCTGGAAGTGACGTAGCCAGCCCAAATCAATCTTTCCCGTTGATTTTTCCTTGCCTGCACTTCTGTACTTCTGGCTAGCTTAAGGGTTCCGCGCAAGACTCGTTAAGCCATTGACAAGGTGGAGTCGTGGAGATTCCTGGTCCTCAATTCGTGCTTTAAAGTACAACAGGTCCCCGCTGATCACTTTCTCAACACAAACATTTCATTGTTGATCAACAGACTACATACAATCAGCTCCCGTATCTATTCTGGTCCTCGCATACATTGGGCTTCTGGTGACATCTCTCGCTGCAGAGCTACTGAATGCAGAGCACATATAGCTTGGGCTCCACCGCAACAGTCCCTTTGCTACAGCATTCCCCTCCACCGTAATAAGGGGTCGCCAGGGTTTGTAAACAAAGCAAACGACGACAGGCTCTTCATTCCTCGGCGAGCAGCACCCGCACTGCAGATCACCCGTTCCACATCAACAGATATTCATCCGCACGACACAAACATGGCCATGACTCTCGACAACAGCAACAACCGCCACCTCGGGTCCATGGGATTCGATCACCTGCCATATGGTCATAGCCCGCAATTCACCAATCCATGGGCGCAGAACGGTCAATTGTTCGGCAGCAGTATGAGCTCCAATAACGTGGGGTTCGATGCTATTGCAAAGCAGCAGCAGACTTCGCGAGCATCCACCGCATCGGTGCCTTTCACGTCTTCCACTGCACCATCACTCCATGGCAACTATCAGACAACATCCTATCCCCAAGCAGATCTTGTGAGTATGTCCCAGGAGCTGGTCAACCATAATCGACAATCATATGACACCAATTACTCTGCTCCGCCATCTTCCGTCGGCTCTTTCGCACCAACATCTTCACCTTACGGCAACTCGTATGCACCTGTGGCGCATACCCCTCATCCCGATGACCACAGACGTTTGTCCAACAGCCATTCACCCCCTCGTACACAACCAACATTCACCGACGCTCTTGACGCCAGTCGGGGCATGGTCGCCTTGAGCCAAGACATGACTACTCCCAGGAATTTGTATCCAGGCAATGAGCGATCCGCTGATGGCTATGGCTTTCCCGCCCCCCACTCTGCCCAATCATCCATCTCAGGCGCAAGCTACACGCCCTCATCATACTATGCTGGTTCCGTCGATTCCTCGGTATCTGACTACGGATCACAATCCGACCTCGAGTCTGTCTCTTCCAGGACACTTCCTCGACCGACCGGTCTCATTGGAGCCAATGGCCTGCCCCCGCCACAGAGTATGATGGGTCAGTTCAACTCCAAGGTGTCTTCCAGCACTCAAAAGAAGCATAAGTGCAAGGTGTGCGACAAGCGCTTTACTAGGCCCAGCTCTCTACAGACTCACATGTACAGTCACACTGGCGAGAAACCCTATGCCTGCGAACATGATGGCTGCGGCAGACATTTCTCGGTCGTCTCTAACTTGCGCCGCCACCGAAAAGTGCACAAGGGTGATCGCAATAGCCCGTCCGATTCGGACCACCAATCTCCTGAAGGTTCTTGGAGCTCCGAAAAGTGAAGACGAATTGTCAATTTGGTCTATTTTCACTTGAACTCATCTATATCCATCACCTGGACCTTGTTCACTCTTAACATATCTAGAATGATACCCACCACCAGCGCAGGCGATTAGAGAATGTTATATTAAGGAGAGCATTTGTCGCAACACAGCAGCCGAGTTTGACGCGCCCGGGGCGGTCGCTCGCACGTGGGATTGAGGGCTTAATGAGAGCAGGGCGCTGGCAATTGGGGCGAAGGACAATTATTGTACGATTAGGATGACGATTTCTCGATACCCACGTTCGCTATTGAAAAGCGACTGGCAAATTGGCCACTTACATATATTGAACTTATATTGATCTTCTACACCTGTCCGCATGTGTGTTCACACATGCTTACTGTGACTTCACTCGCGCCTGCACTCCACCTCCACCTCTACCAACGTTCTCTCTCTAACCTCGATCGCATTTGTTTTCGTACAAATACATGCATGCGCTAGCGTGGTCTCAATGTCTTGGCTACATAATCGCCCAATTCAAGTATCAGCGCTAGCGTTTCAAGTCCCGATGGAATTACGTCAATGGCTTGCTGGATCCCAGTCTCCGATCCAAACGGTGTACACACCAAAACTCATCACCCAATCATGGCGCGCCCATGTCTGACCCAGTCGTGCCAAAAGCAGCATAAGGCAACGTGCAGAGTATGATGGTGGGGCAAGGGCAAAAGGCGCCGAAGTCGAGAGATGAGTGGTCCCCTGCAAGAACCGGAACGCTTGCCGAACGCATGGGGACGACAAATGCCCTCAAAGGAGAAATCCCTCTCATCAGGCTAGGTACTACGTATGTCATCATCAGAAGCGCCGTGCCTTGAGAAAAGTACCCGTCAAAGCCTTTGTTCCAAATAGACCGAAGCAGATCTCGGGGAGCTTTCAGAGACATGTGCTCGAGATCGTGGAGCCACGAGTGGATCCGAACGGGGGACGCACTGGCGAGCACGCGGAATAGTTTTCGCGAGGCGCCAGTAGCGCTTGGCCGGGGTTGGTATGACGTCATGAGCCTCACCTGATCAAGCGACCGACATCAGCGGCTGCAAAATATGCTTCCCACAGAGCCGGTCGATGCAGGCATGATGCCCTGTTCACTGCATCTTTTGTCAGATGAACGTATCGTCGTAAGATTGTACTCCGTAGGACCTGTTCCATCTTGGGATTGTGAATGGCAGCGTTCAGCCGGAAATCAAGTTATCCGGGCATTTTACAGAGCGGGCATTCCTTCTGTTGAAGATAACGTCAATGCTTCTGTGTCTTTACCGTACATTGTTGCTCTGAACCTGCTTCGCGTATGATTGGTTGCTGTTCCACAGGGTTGTGGAATTCTTCTTTTCCTCGCTTCACCTGGTTGCCAGACGGCTGACGTCATTTCGATGCTCAACATGTGTTTGTTGCCAATCTCGATGCTATCGCATCCAGCTTCATTGCGTCCCTTGGTTGGTGAGATTTTCAAATACGCATGCCCTTGAATATTTTAATCCTGTTTGAAAACCTTGTTCCTCTTAGATTGTCAAACTACGAGTCGGACACGAACAGTGATCAATGCCAAAATAGAGATAGTCGCCTCCGACAACAGACTGACATTGGAATACTTGGTGAACCGATTGCGGTTGCGAACGCGTTGGGGTCAATAGCAGGGCCTCAAAAGGGCTGATGATGATGATAGCATTGAAATGAGGTAGCGCGATTCACTTCACCGACCAATCTTCTCGTCTGTCGATATTGCTAATACCATTTTCATTGGGTCAATACCCTCCCTATTGGAATTGTTCATGGATTTCCAGGTCCAGAAAAGTTGCAGGAAGACGGAAAGCCAGTCCTTATTAGCGATGTAGTTGATTTTGTTTATGATTAGCGACAATGCCAATATGTAGCATATTTGAGCCCCAGCACATCTCTTTATATCTGCATTGAGTGGAGCAGTCATGTGGCGGCCACTGGTGAGTTTTGGGTAAAGGATGCAAGGACCACTCTCGATGGTCAGACAATTGCAGAATCAATTTTGTTGTTCGCTTTCCTTAACAAGAGAACCTAATGTGTCCCTTGCATCGATATAATGCGCTGTTTACTGATAACCCTGAATTGCGTTAATTTTCTCGCATACCAGCTTTGCCTTTGCGGAGCCAAACTTGTTGGTACATGCCTCGTCGATTATCGGAATTTCAGGGATCGTTGTCTTTACCGTGACCAAACGGTACTCTCCGACGGTCGCAATTGATGAGACGAATATCGATCTAGGTCAAGTCGATGGCTGTACCCCGCATCCCTTGCCAGCATAAGATGCTTTTGCAGTGCCCAAAATTGAGGTTTGAAAAATGAGAATTGTCTCTTGAGATCGACCGGCCAGGCGTTGTGCAAGATGTGCGTCCTTGCTTTACGAAACTAGTATACAGCTCCCCCTTCAAGCCCACGTGTGGCAGCGCAGTGCTGCATTGTTAAACATCAATTTTGGACCAGGATTGGGCATGAAGCTCAATCCCTTTCGATTTCAGCGCCTCCAATTGCCGGTCGTGAGCCTTGTCATTTGCGTGAGGCCGGTTGAGGCAAATGATGCGATAGAAGTCTGGTAAAGATGCCAGATGAGCAAGCACACGGCTTCCCAGGCTACAAGAGCCACCAGTCATCAACACCACGGAGGGAGATTGTGACTCCACAGAGGGAGATCTGGCCTCCATCCTGGGCTTGTCAGACTTCAAAGAAAGGTGCTTAAGGAAGTCATCAATCAAGTTCTCACTCGATGGCAGCTCGGCTGATGTCTTGAGGGCGTCGGCGAGTTGCGTAGAGATAGGATTGCGGTAGACAAAGTCGTGAGGAACCAATTGATCCTTGGGTAGTGAAGATGAAACGTCTGGTACCGAGGACAAGATCATGCGTCGGAGCTGTACCGCCTGTAGCGAAACCATACCCAGCTCAAAGAGATCGTCGTCAACAGACAATTGACCTGCTTTGGCACTCCAAAATAAACGATCTTGTATTAAATTTTTGAGCCCTTCTTCAACATTTCTCATATCGACCGACATTCAGTTGCCAGCTCTTGCGCTTGATGTGGATTCGCGTCAAGATCCTCCTCTTCGGCGCTTCTCGTCAACGACCTATAGAGGTCAATTTTCATACCCCAGCAACATGTGGAAATCGCTTTGTGTGATCTATTGGCGCGAAAGCTCGCTGCTTTGTGCTCTATGCTGATCGCTTCCCACAAGCCCTCGCTTCTGCCATCTCGGCCTTCCTTGTGGTGATCGATGTGCTCAGCACGAAGGTCGCATGCGATAGTCGGTAGTTCCAAGGTCAGAGGCCGGCATTTGAGGTGCAGTTGAAGATTGTGGGAAGCAGTTCGGAAGAGGGGAGTAGGACGCTGGTGGATGCGGTTGGAAGGGCTGGGGAGAGTTATGAGGATAATCTGAGCGATTGTAAGGTTGCGAGGCTGAGTGTGTTTGTGAACAGCGCGAAGGGCAGGGGGACTGAGAAGAAGGGTTTAAGGAGGTGAGTGCGAGGTTGGATAGGAATCGGCAAGGGATCATGGGAAGTGTTTGAGGCCTGAAGGTAAATGTTTGCCGGTAGTGTGCATTCATCAAGTCATGGTATGATACTTAGAACGGGTGAAAACACTGTCAACCTGGGGGCCAATCGCAGTTACTCTCATCTTCTAGGCGAGGTCCACTTGCTCTTTTCATAATCTAAACGTCGTCCTCGTCATGATTCAACAGTTTCCATGGGTAAGGGCAGCTCACAAACCGAATTCACTAGGCTGCGGTGCTTGACCAATTTAGCTGTCTCCCCTTCACAATCGCTCTCACCCCCTTTGAATCAAGCTTCGGGTATGCAACATGATAGTCATGCTGGAACTGCACATCCGCCACACCTGTCTCGAAAAGCTCAAGATCATACCGCATCACAGCCGCAATCGCCTGGAAAAGTTCCGCGTGCGCTAAATTGATACCAATGCAGTTCCGACTGCCTTTGTTGAAAGCCATCTGGTATTTGCGTCTCGCAACACCGTGGGTGCCGAGCCACCTATCCGGATTGAAAGTCCAAGGATCCGGGAATACCCGCTCGTCGGTGTGGGCGCAGAGAGTTGTCGTGCTTAGGGGCGTTGTAGGGGGGATGGTGTAGTCCTTATAATGGAGAGCTTCATCGGGCGCAATGCGGCATGCTCTTGCTGTCACGCCGAATGAGAGGCGATTTCCTTCTGCGACGCAAGCACTCAGATAGGGCAGTTGTTCCAGCTCAGACCACGAGGGTTTTTCGGGAACTCCTCGAAGCTCTTCTCGGACTCTAGCAAGCATTGGGGGATTAGAGATCAAGTGAAAATGCGTGATAGCCATGGACTTCGCAGTTGACTCAGTGCCTATACCTTATGTGTTAGGGCATTATAAGCAGAGGGAGATCATTTTGAGATACCGGCCATGACGAGCAGCGTCCCTTCATGCTCCAGCCGCAGCGCGCTCTTCTCGGATGGGGGCAAGGTAGGATGGTCGCGGAGTTCATAGAATATTGATCGTTTGTCCCCTCGTTTTTGATCGTCGCGATCCCCTAGTACCTGTTGGATGTCCTCACTTATCCTCTTTCCCCAGCTGTTAGAGATGACTAATTGCCATGAGGGATATCTGACTCACAGAAGAGAATTCTTTCATGTCAAGGACTCCAGGCGGCATGACGTACTTAGCGAGCGCCATTGGTAACGATTCTAACGCGTCTACTATCCACGGGAAGTGTTGATTAAATTTGACTCCCAAGAGGAGTTCTGACAGATTCCCTCGCAGGGTAGCCGCGTGGACAGGATCTTCCAGGAGGCCGGTGTCACGTCCAAAGCTATAATTGCAGACAACGCTACGCTCCGTCAGCTAGCCGAAATGTTACCGGTCGACTTGAACATACTCATTTGCAAAAGCAAAGTAAACGTCTGACAGATTGATAGGCTTGTGGGAAGTGAGATGATAATCAAATTGTTTGCACAGCAAATCGGCCTTGTGCGAAACCATAGGTCCTAGAGCCTGCACTGATTTCTTGCTGAAAAAGGGATTGAGAGCTTCGCGCCGCTTTCGATGGAGATCGTGCGCAATACTTCCTCCGACTGAGAGGGGCACCGGAAGTGTTCTGGTTTGATAATCATACTTGTCTCGTCGTCGAAACGAGGCTGCGTAAATTTCGTCGAGGAAGTCGACGTCGTTCACATGGATCTCCCAAGGAGTTATCCGCACTATCGGACCTGAACCAGGCAAGGGTCAGAGCATGCAAGCTTCGATAGGATGGGTTGATAGGACCGTATTGAGCGTGTAGGTCCCTGATCTTCCAAACAAATCTGCCTGGTAGAATTGCGTCGTAGTAGAACTCGTACCATGACGTCAAGGCGGCAAGCTTTGGACCAGGAATATGCCTTAGGGGATTTGTGAAGATTCTAGTGATGGCAAGATAAATAATGTAGGAGAGTTGTAAGCTCAGCGCAGAGATCACAACGTTCATGAACGAGGGCATGGTGGCTTGCAAAGTCTGTGTGTCGCGGGGCCTTGGCGGCCTTGGGTTTAAGGGCAAAAAAAAGTTATTCAGGGTTTGGTGGTCACTATAACTTTTTTTTAGGACCCGAGGGACGGGCTCGGGATTATCGTGAGCCCGGTAGGGCTGTGCTGTGCCGCCCCACTCTCGCCAGTTGCTCGCAGCCGAGTGCAGAGCTATCTCTAAGGTACGTACACTACAGTACAAGCACTTGCTCAGCCACCTAGGGGAATATTTATGTTCTCTCACTCATCCACCTGTAGCCCATCCGATCCCTCGTCACAATGTCCAAAGTGATCCTTCAATAACATTGGTGTCTCAAAGTCCTTGTAACACGCGGAATTTTTGGTGGCCCAGTCACGAAGAGCAGGCCAGGATCTACACTTTCTAAATTGGCCATCACCAGTGATATTACGACCCCAAGAATACAGGAGTGTGTCCCCAGCCGTGCACATCACATACTGCCTCAGGCTGTCAAAACAGTGCGTCGAGTGACCAAGTGGATACGTCAGGGGTTCATTCCTAGATATCTGGTAGAAAGTCTTGCGTACAATCACCTAAGACTTGTCAATCTAAGCATAGGGCCTTCACATTCCATACTCACAAGACAATGAAGCTGATGATATGCATCTATGATGTAGACCCCCTTCGACGAATCGCTAGGCAAGCTCATGCTGGACGGGATTGCCCTATTAGCTGCCCATTCATGGTCGACGGCGACAATTCCATGAGCTGGTATCACATGATCCCAACGGGTGTCAACTTCTGCCGCCTCTTCTGGTAACATAGAGCTATAAGAGGACCACCATGAGTACTGAGTCCAGCGATCAAGGCCAACACCAAAGACTAAAATGTCGTTAGTCTCGCATTATCTCATAAATGTGCATGGTAACATACTATGGCTGGGGTGCTGATTCTTCAAAGTTGCATGCTGAATAAAGTTCAAGATTAGGAGTACTGTGGTGGTAGTGGCGAAAGTGCACAGCGCCACATTCTTCCAATGATACTTTAGATGTTTTCGCAAATTGGAAACTCTGGGATCTCCAGTCGAGTGGCCTTTCCCACCAAGGGGTATGTATGAATATTGCGAGTCTGTCATCTTTCTTTTTCCTTTGAAATGAGATATTGAAGAGAACATATGGCAACTAATATACCCGAAGTCACAAAGATTAGCGGCCAACTTATAAGCAGATAGAAAAGGTGATGAACTCAGTAGGATGGCTTCATCATGCAACTTTCACACAACTCCTAACCCACAAGCGAGAGATCTCGCACTTTCCTTTAGATCAGAAGCCGGTCTTCAAAAATTTGTGCATGTGATGACATGTATTGGAGCGCAAACCTTTCGGCTCAGTGACTACGCCGTAGGACTGCCGCGAAGATGCCGTCAATGATGGATGGATGCCCGTATCGCATCCCTCTGCAGTCAGATGGAAGACCGGCTACTCCGTGGATGCATCAGGCTGCGTTGACTGAGTCATTAGTCACGGAGTGTGACTGCATATGTCCTTGATCCGCAAACAGGATTGGGTGGGGCACACATATACGCACAACGCACTAGTGTGATTTATCAGCATGCACCGGCATTCCTTCGAAGCTACGGCTAGCCAGTCGGTGATCCTGCCTGTCTCCTGCATACACAGGAAGCAAGGCAACAAAAGGAGTGCATACAGGGTACAGGGATCAAGACTCCTGCACGTTTGCTTGGAACCATCGATGATCGGCCCCGATTTCCCCTAAATCTCGTACGGCGTATTAGACTCTTGAAACCAGCTGCTAAATTAGATTACGTAGAACATGACCACATTAGAAAGACGTCTAAGCTCGCGAGAACTGATCTCTACTGTCTCTTCCCACACTGCGACGTACTGATCCCAATCCATCGTATCAGCTGTCCACATCTTGGAATCGAAGCGTGCCACCCTGTGAAAATGTCCACTCCAACCGCTCAAACGCCCAAATTGGCGGAAGCGTCGACAGTGACTCCGAGGACCATCATCGCTGTTGGTGCATTGCTACCTTCTGTGGCCATCCTTGCCGTTGCATCTCGCTTTTATGTTAGGATCCGAACAACCAAATCATTAGGCTTCGATGACTATTTGATCTTGTTCGCACTGGTAAGTTTTCCGAAAAGACGTTGTGCAACGACATACACTAACTCCTGACAACAGATTCTGACGCTTGCACTTGGTATTATGATGATCGTTGGTGAGTAGATAGTAGATGATCTCAACACAGGTTCTTAGCTTAACAGCATCAATCAGGGTCCGCAGTCCACGCTCTAGCTCAACCCACGCCACTAGGTGATGGTCCAGAGGGGTTTTTAGTCGTTCTCAACGATGCCATCGTGACAACTGAAAAGGTGGTCGAGTACCTGGAAATTATCTGTCAAAAGAATACTCACACGACTTCAGATGAAATGGGTCTTCAATCTCATACAAGTGATCGTACTAGGCACGATCAAGCTATCAGTGATCTTCTTCTACAGGCGTATCTTTCGTGGCAAAACATTCGACCTCTATTCCAAAGGAATGATCGCTCTTGTCAGCGCATGGACGATAGCCTTCTTCTTCACGGTCTTCTTCGAATGTGGCACCCACTTTGAGTACTTATGGTCGACGCTGTTGGATCTTTTGACCCATTGTACGAACGACTTAATGTACCTCAAAGCATATGCGATCTCCGATGTGATTACAGATGGCCTTATCTTATTGATGCCAATCCCTATCGTAAGGCCACTTCTTGTCATGTGTCAAAGTATATCTGAACTCACTTGCGATCGAAGATTTGGCGACTGCAGATGTCTCTGGATCGCAGATTGGCAGTGTGCTCTGTTTTCCTCTTGGGCACTGTGTAAGTTTTAGGCCACGCAAAGCAGCAAGGAGATCTGTATCGCTGAAGCAAGCGCCCCACAGAGCTGTTGCAGCCGGTCTAGCAAGGGTTATGATATTTCTGTCGCAATTGGCCGGTACGTGACAATGCCTTGTGGGGCCCGACATGAACTGATTGCTCTCACAATAACTTGCAGATGGATTCTCACTTTCACAAGGCATATGTAAGGTCATCGATCATGATAAATGACCTACCTAATACCAGAACAGTGATCATCAGTACTTGGATGTATTGGAGTATGCTCGAACTCGGCTTGTCGATTGTTGCAGCCTGCCTTCCAACCTTGCGACCTTTGTTTAGGGATTGGTCGTTTCAAGGCTTATACAAAACTCTTCGAAGCTATGTGATCCTCCAGTCAAAAAACTCTTCGGAAAGTTCACACAAATTCTCAAAGTTCAAGGATGGGCCATCGGAAGGTGATGAGGATGAATCCAGGCAATCTCAGAATCCTAATAAAAAGCGTACTGCCAACTCGAATGTCGCAACACACATCTACCCACTGCACGACTTAGAGGCTCAAGCTGACAAGGCTGATCAAACTATCACTATAAAGAGCAGGATCGAACAGACTTCGGACACGTGGTAAGGCCGTAAGAATTTCAGTATTGGCGAGCAACTTCCAGATGCTGTGAGGCAGGAAGTTCGGTGTGGGGATATAGGATTGCCTTGACAAACTATCGTTTGGACTTATTCGTTGCTCAATGACATACCACTTCTCTATCCTCGGGGGCGAAGCTGCGATATCTCCTCAGCTCTCACGCTCAGGCCTTTGCGGGCCTCCTCCTCTC
This sequence comes from Niebla homalea, assembly GCA_019925105.1. Taxonomy (NCBI): domain Eukaryota; kingdom Fungi; phylum Ascomycota; class Lecanoromycetes; order Lecanorales; family Ramalinaceae; genus Niebla; species Niebla homalea. The sequence continues at coordinate 422,579 of JAHGAU010000024.1, forward strand.
CAGGAGCGTCGCTGATGAACCCTGCATAAGGCCTGCATGAGAAAGACATCATCACATATGCACTCGGGGAAATGGGGTGCCATGCAATTCGAATTGGCCGCGTCTTCCGAGACAACCTTGATAGCATCTGAAAGTCCACATTTGAATCCTTCGATCTCTTGATGTCATGCTGCCTGAAAGACGGACATAATCACCTATTGTGCAGCCTGCATGAAAAGTGAAAGCTTATCAAATCGCGTAGCTGATCTCGTTCTGTGAAGCAGGATTTCTGTGGAGCTGCGTGTTCGCGGCTCAGCACGGACAAGCCAAAACTAACGTCGTCAGCGGACCACACTCGCATTATACTATGACATAATGTTTCCAGCACCGGGATCTCTCACATATATCAAGCTGAACGCCCTGACTCCTAGACTTCACTTCACGGCTTCAGAATTGACATCACCCTACCGAAAAATCACTCTCCCCTATCCATACCAGAACAGAAGTTCTCAAACGTCTGACAGAAATGCATTTCAGCACACTCTTCTGTATGGTGCTCTCCATTACACAGATGAACGCAGTTGTAGCAGCTCCAGGCAGGTGTTTTCTGTCATTTTAAGAGAATAGCGCCCTGATTGATCTTCTTCCAGTATCAACTACGGATAATGGAGCTGTGGTATTCCCAAACGAAGACGGATCAGAAGATGTTGCCGAACTTTGGTGAATGCCTGATCGGTCGATACATGTGGGGTATGTCAGTCCAGCCATGAGCAGCTGTTGATCTGCTGACAGTAATATCATGAGCAGTGAGAGGCTTCTGAAAGGCTGGTATGGTGGTCAGAATCCATCGATAATTTGAAGTTTTAGCTGGTGCCCAACTTGAATACGCGGCTGTATGGAGCATGGAGCCAGGATTGTCTGACACTCGTTTTCTGTTGGAATTAGGTTGATATGCAGGATGTTGAGACCGGCATTAGCAATTCTTCCACGTGGATGTAATAGTATTTTGATTCACAAGGGCCAAGCTTCCAAACCGCCTGTCATTGAGTATCTCAAGCATCCAGCGCCAATTTGTTTGCTGCAACGCAAAGAGATCGACTGCCGCGAGCGATGTGAAGCATCACAATGACCTTGAAGATCTCTCACTTAGGAGGACGGATATGGGCTTTGCCGCAACAGGGGTGCACACCTCTTTTTGCGACTTGCGAGGCTTTCTTTCGCACAGCGCAGATTGAAGTACGTCAGCTGCAGTAGCATTTGCAGAACTTATGCAAATTTCAAGTGGCCACCGCGCTAATAATTTATCGATATTCGGCCTTTTTTGTAGCGTAATTTTGGTTTTTAATTAGAAACTTAAAACCAAAAATACCCATGCAAAAAAAATGGTGGAGACTCTTGGCGTGATGGCGACTTGAAATGGAGATCCAAATTTCAGACCAGCGCTACTGGGATTGCAGACTCGGAGGGCGAATCACGCGGCAAATGACCATAGAGCTACTGCGGGCCTAGCAACGGAGGCTTGCGGCACCGCAAGAAGCGCCTTCTTTGGGTCTAAGACAGACATGAATCCCACGGAATGTACTCGATGTATTGCCTCGAGCTAGCATCGGTGTGAATTATGACACAATCTCCGCGCCCTGTGAACACGCGATCAAAGTCTGCAAAGACGTAGGGCATAAGTGCATGCAGCCGCTCGGGTTTTCAAATCAGATCACGTTACGTTGTATCCTGAATTCCTGTTCCCCACTTTCGTCTGAGAAATCCATGCAGCGCGCAACAGTCGCCATTAATTGGTGGACGTTCAGCTAAGGTGCAACACATTGAGGGATCTCCATACGATTTCACTCATATCGAACATGGCCTTCGATACGGAGGATGGCACGAAAAGTTCTAGACAGCACTGAAATCTGGATCTTCTGTTATCTTCTTGGCTTTGTATTTGAAAAGTTTTACAGTATTCTTTTTGGCTCCTTAGGGAGTACTCCCCTACGGACGTCCCGGCAGCTAAAGGCCTAAACGTGTCTTCAAGGTTCATCCGCTAGGGAGGGGCGCCTGGAGCTACAACGAGATTACAGCCCAGGATAGATAACGGTACGAGGCGTAGCTGCAGATTTTAGCGTCGTCCAGGACTTTTCGTGCCAACCTCCCTATCGGTATTTGTTTCCAATGCATGAACACGGATAGGACGGCAAAGGGACTGTTCTGTAGCTGCTTCAGCCTTGCGTGCGTCACTTTGAAGGCGGTTCAGGGCATCCCCCGTCTTTTCCAAATGTCATTGAATTTAATCGGACTAAACGATCGTTGAGAGACCATGGCGTACTCACAGCTGAAGAATGTTAACGAGGCTGGTGATGAATCCTATGATCTCCCAACCTCTGAATTGCACGATCCTAGCAGAAGAAGACGCAACTATTTAGCGAAAGGAAGTCTGCTAATCATTGTCTTACTTTTGGGAGTAACGAATGCTGCCACTGGGTTTTACTTACTCAGTATCAAGGACGTCAACGCATCAAAGTCGTATAGTGAGTCTATGTAGTAGCTTTTGTGTTGATGTCGCGCAATACTGACCCTGGCAAGCATCTCTGGAATCCATAGATGAACATTGGACAACGTTTCAGACAATGACAGAATACAGCTCTTCTGACCCTTCTACGGTAGATGCAGCCTGGGAGAAGTATGTCGTCAATGGATTCGTGAATCTCCCAAATTCTTGGGCCAAAGACCGTTACTGGCCCGTCGCAAGGGCAGCCCCTAACAATCCCTCGGAGGGCATATACGTCGTCGACGGATTTCATCAGCTTCACTGTCTGGTATGTTCCCTGAACCAGGTCCCTCCTCAAGAATACCCGCTAAAGGTTGGCGTTCCAAACTTTCTCACGCCCAAATGAATTCAGATGTCAATTCGCAATACCGTCTCATCACTCGTTAGCGGCGATACCGTTCAAAATCGTACTCACACCCTGCGCCACCTCAATCACTGTTATGATGCCTTGCGACAGGCAATCATATGTAGAGCAGATGACACTCCGTTATATGTGCCAAAGGATACATTCTGGGCCGGTAATGGGCAGCAGAGACGTTGCAGGAATTGGGATAGCTTGGAAGATTGGGTTATAAGACATACCGCTTGTGTTGATCCAGTAAGGTGCTAGCTGTGAGGGTAATCAGACAAGAGCAAAATCGGCATGCACGTTGTTGAGCACGCTCACTCATGCATGATGGCATTTGGATTGAAGAATTGGTGAAGTATGACAAGTGGGCACTCGCATTGCAGCTCAAATTTGGCGCCATCCTAGCTCTTCTCCGTATCAACCTGCTTTCTCAATCCATAAATGTCGATACCACCCTGATTCGCTTGAATCCGCCTCTGCTCAGAAGTCATATCTCGCTTAAGGCTTAATTTCAAAGCAACGGAAAAACTATGCACCCACCCTTGCTTTGCCTCAGCATTGCCAGCCTGTAAGAGGTGTTTCCATGCCTCTTGCGTGGATTATTGCATGACTGCCGAAAGGGAATGATAAGAAAAAGAAGAGGAATTTCTCGGTGTCTGGTCGAGTGGTTCAATATTATTGAAGACTATTCTGCCACTCAATGAGTAATATCGACTCCCGACTTTCAATTACGACTGGGTTGGCCATAGTGAGCAGAACAACTTGGCAAAGGGAAACGTTATTCTTGGCACGTCACGGAAGATGTTGTATTGTGGTTACTTGATTATGATAGCCGCCAAAGGAAGTATCAGATGAAGGGCAAGATCCTAATTGACAACCCCAGTTCCCCAATAAACTGGATTACGAAAATCTTCTGCGTGATGTTGAAGAATCCTGCCAGTGGGTCGAAATAACGGACTCCGAGATAGCAAGGCGGGTTGCCTTGAAGACAGCGGAGACGTACAAGCTGGCAACCAAACTGTAGGCCTTAACGCGACTGTGCAGGTAGTGCTCCTGCTCTGCTTTCCGAACCGCTCTCTTAGTGCACTAGATTTACTACAAAAACATTCTCGCGTAAGAAAGATTTGCGATAGGCTAACACGGGCGCTTTACGAATGACCAGCGGGCGGAGAAGAATACATTGGTCTTCCCCCTTGTGTGGTGCTTCGAGATAGCTTTCGCCTGCATTGAGTCGGTAAGATTTCCACCCTTGCTTCAGATTCTAAACTTACTATTCTGGGTTGAACGTATCAGATCTTTCTAGGCTTGTCAGATAGAGATGGAAATGGAAGAGTGGACGGCATTCGAGCGCGCACAATAGTGGGAAGATATGACAGGACAACTCAACTCGATGATGAGCGGGATTCAACTTGTCTCAGCTGATTGCTGTGATATCAAGCCGTGCTGAGCCTGGATCAGATATGTACCAAAAACTCTGAGTTGTCTAGCGAAACTTTGGTATCACGCTCTTGTGCACTGCTGTGTTTCCGTCGATCTTTCCCAAACCCATCTCTTCAAAAGTTGATCCTCTAGGGTATCAGAGCCGTTCTGTCCGCGAAGGCGTCGAACTATCATACCGCCAAAATCAGGCAGAAATTGGTATGAACGGTGAGAGCCGCCTGTTGCTAAGTGGAGTTGTCAAGTGTTAGGTACGTGGTCCACAAGAGGGTGTTGGCAAGGAACCATGAGGTCCCTATTGAATGATTGAAGTAAACTGCTCTGCTCATTCAGAGCGTATTTGGGCTATCTAGGGGCAGATCCAAGAGTCTAAATGTCTTCCAGCGAGTTGGGGCAGCATTCTTCCTAAGATGACACGGTTCAATAAGCTGCATGTCCAAGTTTGAAATTTTCGTATGAGGTGGGCTAGCCAGACAAGCACCCAGGCGTTTGGGAAAGGTCTCGTTCCAAGACGATCAGCTCTTGTGGAGCAACCGCCACTGCGATGTCAGCACGTCCAGGTATTCAGGTTGGCACGAACGATGACGGAGCAGGGAGGATAGTATGCTTAAAGCTGCAACATGAAGGTCCAGACTTTCAGGCTTGGGATATGCAAAGCCATACTTCACGAAAATGCCATGTGCTTGGGCATAGCACGTTGATCGCTGACAGGTGATGCACAGGGTGGTCAACCCTCCTCCCGACTGCACATCCTTCGCCTATATCAACGAGCGTTGAACAATCTTCCGTGAGAGCAGACAGGGTTTTGTTTTTTCAACAACCTTCGATGCAGCGGTCTCGAGATTATGATGATGATCCACTCTCCATTTTTCATATCGGTTTCAATAACACCATTGAGTTCATGCCCCTCTTTATGTAACCATGTTCCTGACTGAGCTACTTGTGTCTTTGCAAAGACTTTGAGGATCTCAGCCGCCAACGGCCAGATAGGCACTTAAGGGATCCGCCCAAAGCTCCTGACAGCCAATCTTCCCATGCTCATCAAACTCACTTAGCACATACACGAAGTCCTCTTCCCAAGATTTGCCCGTCTTGATGCTGCTGAACTTTGCGTGCAATCTCACCGTGACAATGCCCAGTTCTGGGTCTACAGCAATGCTTTGCTTGGGAGGAACTACGACTGACCCAGGTTCCACGGCGAGAGTGGCTGTCAGCAGATCATAGTATCTGTCGCAGGTCCTGTTTTGTGATCTGTCCTGGCCTTGACGGTCTTGGAAGGTTACGGCGAGAAACGGAAGGCGTGTTGTAGCCCACGAAGGACCATGTTCCAAGATTCTGGGCGTTGCAGTAAAATACCGATCAAGGCATTCATGACCGGACACACCAGAGGCAAAGCCAGTACAGAATTCAAAGGCAGTAGTTCGCATGCGCTCAATTTGATCAGATTGTGAACGGTTCACTGGCGCCATCTTGAGAGCGAGTATGACTGTGCTTCTGAGAGGTGATGATGAATCCGCGATTAGGTTGCCTAAGCTAGAACTAGCGCATTTACCAGCATTTTTCTAGGCCTTGGGCCCAATTATCAGATCGCTTGAACCGGGCACAGTATTCGTCAGCTCCTGCATTACGCATACGAGGTACGGAGGCTGCGGATTCTAGCGGGAGATGTTCCTGGCTCCGAGCATAAATATGATGAACGACACGACCAACTTGCAAGCTTGTTGAACACCTGGCCCAAGTTGAGAGGAATAATAATAATCAGCCTGCATTTTCTTTATTTCTCATTTTCTCTCGCGATCAGTCACAAGGAGTCCAAGGCCCCGAGAAGCGCTAGCATCTATGGTGGCTTTTAGCCTTGTGATCTCAATTCGCCCATGACGCCGCCCACCCGCGTGGACCAAGCCCAAAAATAAATTCCCTGGTTTTTTTTCCCCTCCCACACGGTCTCTACCAAGTACATGTAGAGCTTGACAAATTCTGCTGTGAATATACATTCCTGTTGTGCAACTGCACCGACGCTCGTTTTCATCGATCCTCACTCGCGCCTTCCCTAATACTCCTTACTTGGTATTCTGGAGATTCCGAAGCCAGACTTTGAGACTGGGCTGACACTTCTGGAAGGCCGACTTCCGGCAAAGTCCGTCACCATCAAAAGTCAGATGCACCATCATCTTCTCATCCTTTGAAGTCTACAGAGAGCTTCAGGGAACATATTCCCACGCTGGCAAGACCAATCCATCCGCCATCATGGTTCGGAATCGAGGTAGGCCCCCACATGTTCCAGATGAACATTTTCTCACTAACTGCCCTTGCACAGTGCTCTCCTTTATGTCGGCCTTTGGCCCTCCCAAATCACCTCAGTCGACCACCTTCTCAGGTCCAGCCGAGAAGACAGCTCCACCGCTACAGTCCCAGCCAGAAGCACCCCCTGTCCCCTCCACACAGCATGAGGCACTCTCAGCACAAGAATCGCCACGCCCTCGAACAAGAACGGAGCGGTCATCCTCTCGACCAATGTCCATGGTGCAGACCTATCAGCCTCCTGTGATGGAGATCGCTCAAGACACCATCCCGGAGCTGCAGCCTATCTTCACCTTTCTCAACAGCCATGCCAATAAGCTCTATCAAGAGGGCTATTTTCTCAAATTGAATGACCTGGATACACGTAGGCTCTGATAGGATGTATCTCACCGAAGATCTCTGACTCGTCATAGATGGACGCCCGAATGCTGACAGATCTTGGGCCGAATCATTCGCTCAGCTTGTGGGAACCGTGCTTTCCCTATGGGACGCCTCAGCTCTGGATGCTGCTGGTCAAGACGGCGAAGTAGCACCGACTTTCATCAATTTGGCCGACGCCTCAATCAAGATGGTACGATGAGCCACATGCCACTCACTTTGAACCAGGCCTGACTCGCTACAGATCGAAACACTCCCAACGCGTTCCGCCGACATTCAGCCCCTTCAAAATGTACTGAGTGTATCGACTGCCGGCAAGAATCGCTATCTGCTTCACTTCAATTCTTTGCATTCGCTTACCCAGTGGACTGCTGCTATAAGGCTAGCAATGTACGAGAACGCAACCCTACATGAAGCCTATACTGGATCTTTGATAGCTGGCAAGGGAAAGCTCTTGAACAACATAAAGGTCATCATGGATAGGACAAAGATCAAGAATGAGGACTGGACAAGGGTACGTTTCGGGGCAGGAACGCCCTGGAGACGCTGCTGGTGCGTCATCACGCCTCCGGATGAGAAGGATGTGCAGAAACAGCAGAAGCAACTCAAGAAGAAATCGGCCTACGAGCGAGTTCAGCCGCTCAAAGGCAACATCAAATTCTATGACACCAAGAAAACGAAAAAAGCATGGCCCATCGCAACTATCAATGATGCTTATTCCGCCTACGCCATCTATCCACAGTCAAAGCCTCTCATCGACCAGTCTACGCTCATCAAGGTCGAAGGCTCAATCACAATCCATTCGGACCGAGACATCACGAACGAGGGTTTTGTCTTTGTCATGCCAGAGGTCCATCCAGCTGTCAGCGGTTTCGAAATGATGCTCCGGTACCTCTTCCCCCTTTACGATATCTTCGCCTTGTACGGCCGCCCAACAAGGTTGATTGCAGACACTCTTGACCCACGAAGTTTGATGTTCGCCCTTCCACAAGAGAAGCGTTATGGGTATCTGGAAATCTTGGACGTTGCTGGACTCATACATGAAAAGGGCAGTTCGAATTGGACGGAGCAAGAGTGGCGCAAAAAGTTGAAAGATTTGACTTCTGCGAGGATGACCAGAATGACAACAAATGGCAGACCGCGCAGTCGCGCCAGCAGCTACCGGAGCTACAGAAACAGCCTTCCGTCTCGTGGCGGAGGTCTCCGATATGAAGACGGGGCTTCCATCAAATCTACGCCATCCTTGAGAGAAGAGGCGCCACCCATGCCCCCACCGCATACTAGCTCTGCACCTCCAGACGCATCCGTGCTCCAGCTGCCTGTGGCCACCCCTCACCGGCCGAAAGCGCAGCATCAGAGGTCATTCTCGGAGGTTTACCCAGCATCGGAGCCTCGATACCGTCGATCTCAACGAGATCGAAAAGATTTCAGTGACTCGCCTTCAAGGGTATCCTACGAACAGTCCAGACCGTCGTACGAGGCTTCTCGATCGGGTAGACCCTCGTACGAGCAAGCCCCCCCTCCTCCTATGAAGGCCTATGAGCAGGCTCCAACGCCGCCCACTCACGGCGTCCCAATCACTCTTGCCGCTCAAAAGGCCCAAATGCAACAACGATACGCTGCCGAGCTTGAGTCCGCGAAAGACCGCAGTAGCTCTGAAAGCGATACGAGACTGGGGAACAGCGCAAACACCAACGGACTTGGTGTCAACCAGGATTTACGACCTGCAGAACCCCCATCGCATGTTGCGGCTCCTCCAGCCTTCTCCCATGAGCCTGGAGCAAGACCTCAGAAACGGCCCGGAATATCGCCAGATATGCGCCGTGCCAATAGCAGGCTCTCTGTAACCACATTACAGCAGTTGGCTGATGCTGGCAAGAATTCGACGGTCGGAGGAACCGCAGCAGCGGCAGGAGCGGCAGCAGCGTGGAGGTCGAACAGTGGATCTATCAAGAGTGGGAGAAATTCAGAGGATCAAGGACAACGTGGGGTAATCTCTTCAACCAGAAAAACGACGAACACTGCTGACCGGTCAACTTCTGTTGAAGGCGTGGCACCAGTAAACGCTGCCTACCCAAACCCGATCAACGCTGGATCCCGCAATATCTCAGCATCCTCCAGCCAGTCGGGTGCTCTCTCACCACCCTACTACAAGGATAAGCCTCTCATGAACTCGTACGATCTACTGAGTCCACAAGGCTCAATTTCACGTGCCGTGTCCCCTCTGTCGCAAGCTTCTGCTTCATCGCCTCCCCTTGAGCCTGCCTCAGCCAGTCGTACTACCGCGCCAACCGAAAAGTCTGGGGCTCCACTTCATCCAACCTCTCCGTCCTATATTAAGAAACCCTTGCCCAAGCCAATGGGTAGTTCCCGGCCCTTGTCTTCTCGGACGACTACTGGTCAAAGCATAAGCAGAAAACCTGTACCAACAAGGACGCCAACAGCTATTTCAAGGTCTCAGTCGCCCTCTGAACCTGAGTCAACGCCATATAGTCATTCGGGGGCTGAGCCTCCCATGCTGGTTGCCAGACCTAGTCTAGACAGTTTGAACGATCGGTACATTGACGAAGATGCACTCGCCCAAGTCCTCAGCTCCGACCATACCAGCTCACTGACAAGCGGCGGACGAGGAGACATACGAGATGATGACATTAGCATCTACGATAATGAATCAACTGTTTCGCCGGATTACGCAAGCACCCGAAAGTCCACGGACACCAAGAGATCGCAGAGATCTGTTGAGAAGCCTAGAAGGGGGGTTCTGAAGACTGTAGGGACTCCACAGCCTGCATTGCCTAAAGACGTTCAAGTCGGTGATGCTCATTACCGTCCTGGAGCTACCCCTGATCCCCAGATCAGCGCTGCAATTCCGCTTGTTGATTTTGGGCCAACCCAACGATTCGATCCTGCAGCAGTCAGTCGTCCAAATACTGCCCCCTCACCGTCACAGCCAGATCATCAGAGAATGAACTCCTCGGACCGATTCACACTGACGCCTAGCCCTCGTGGTGACAGCCCCATGAGTGCGAGCCCCTCGTTGAGCGTACAGCCTGCGGAGAGGCAGCTTGATTCCCCAGAACGTGCTCCCAGCCGCAATTTGATAACCCCTGAACCCCAATCTCAAGGGACCTCTCCTCTGGATGATAACAGAAGGAGCATGGCTTGGCAACCTGGCGCCCGCATCCGGGCTAGCAGTCCCAGTTCGAGACTTTCGCTGACGCCAGAGCAATTTGTTCAGCAAAGAGCCGCCGCAAATCGTGTAACACCAATATACGCCCATGGTCGCCAGAAGTCCGCCTCGCCCACCCCACCAACTACATCACGGCAGTCGTCAGGCGAATGGGCAAATCTGAACCCGGCGAAGGCTGGTCCCAGGAAGCTGCAGAAAAGACACTCGTCATATGGCAACGACATACCGTCTCGGCCTCAGTCGCGAGCTGCTTCGAATTTGATGTATTCCTCCGCTGACTATTCCAACAATCTCTCTGCACGTGAGCAGGAACATGTTGCCCGAGTCACTGGCTCTCCTCTTATCAACATGGCAGGGAACAAGGGTCACAACACGAACTCCCAGGGTGGTGGTTTGGTGGGCGCCATTGAGGCTCGGGAAAAGGAAAAGAAAGAGATGAAGCAAGGCCTTAGTGGGCAGATGGTACAGCAAGCTATTGCTCAAAAGCAGCATATCACCCAACAAAAGCGACAATCATCGTACAACATCCCGACTCAACAGTACACTGCTCCCAACCCCCAATACGCTATACCAGGTGGATATCCACCCTCACCAACTCAATATTACGCCCAGGCGAGTCCCCAACAGCGGCAATCGCAGCAATATGGCTGGAACTCGCAAGGTCATCAACAGCAGCAGCCACCGCTTCAATATCAACAACCCCAATATCAACAACCGCAGCAGCACTGGACTCCACCAAGCGCAGGACAATTCGTTGGACCGCGAGGTACCCCAACATATGAACAGCAGCTGCAGGGATACTATCCAAACGGGTACCAACAGGACCAACAACAATACCAGGGGTCATATTTTGGCCATGGTCGATAAGGATCGACTATTCGTTTTGGCATTTTGGCATCTTCAAAGGGGATCGAGCTTTACATTGCTGCGACTGTATAGAGATCTGCATCATCATAGATTTTAATTTCATGACTACTTAGTATGGGGGGACAATTTCTTTCGAGGAGTTTTTGGACAGGCGGGGACAGGGTTCTTGGTGAAACTTTGTACATGTTTAGGGGAAATCCAAAATATGTACATAATCAACGTCATTGATCTCATCCACTAAACTGTAGTTCTTGACGTTTGCCTGCAATGGACAAGCCATCTGTCACACACCTAGACGTGGCAACAGTTATGTTATAGCATAGCCTCGTTGTCTTGTTGCGCATTCTCCTTACTGATCAAAGCAACACGCCCTTTTGCAAAATATAGAATGACGGGTCAAGCAGAAGGCGGAGGGACGAGAGCCATGTCCGTTCTTGGAGCCCGAATCGTCGCCTGCCCAGACTTCGATCCAAAGAAGCTTCATGATATCAGCATCGACTCTGGCCGAATTACTGGGATTAGAGAACACAAGACGTGTGCTGAGACGCAAGATCTAGATGAGCCGGGGGCTATTGATGCGGATAATCGTATAGTGACGCCGAGTCTATGTCACGCGCACGTGCATCTCGACAAGGCATTCTTGACTAGTGATCCCAAGTATGCAGACTTGCGACTCGAGAAAGGTGGGTTTTCCGAAGCCATGGAGATTGGCACGAAGGCGAAGCAGAGGTTTGAAATGGAAGACCTAGCACGGAGGGGCAAGTGGTAGGTGTGAGACATTTGTTCAATGCCTTTCTTGATCTTCTTTACTCGAGCTTGATGAGGTAGACAGACGAGTTCTAACGCACGAGTGGAATGGACAGGCTCGTGGCCGAAAGCGTGGCGGCTGGAGTGACCCACATGCGAGCCTTCATTGAGATAGATTGCGTCGTCGGTTTCAAAGGCTTGGAAGCGGCAATCAACTTGAAGCATTATTTTGCCGACTGCTGCAGGATACAGATCTGTGCGTTTGCTCAAGATCCGATCTTCTCTGGTCCATCTGGAGATGAGAACAGACGCCTGTTCGAGACTGCGTGCTCAAACGACGAAGTTGAAGTCATCGGCTCAACCCCATATATTGAAGACTTGGAAAATCATTCCCAGGACAACCTGGAGTGGACTGCAAAGCTTGCACAGCGACTGAAGAAGCATCTGGATTTCCATCTGGATTATAATGTTGACCCTGGGAAGCCGGTGATGACTCGGAATGTCATACAAATTGCCATTGACCTGGACTGGCGAAACTCCAAGACCGATAAGACGATCGTCCTGGGCCACTGCACGAGGCTCACACTACTCTCACGAGAGGAATGGCAAGATCTTGCGCGCAGCATCGAGCAAAGTGATCTCCCCATCTACTTCGTCGGCCTCCCAACTTCCGATCTCTTCATCCAAGGTAAGCCTCCCGATGATTCTGGCGGTGGAGAGCGTCTCCGAGGGACAATGCAAATACCGCAGATGATCCAGCGATATGGCCTCAGGGGAGCGATCTCTATCAACAACGTTGGCAACGCGTTTACTCCCCAAGGATCCTCTGATCCGCTTGCGCTTACGAGTCTGGGTGTTGGCGTGTATCAGGCCGGTACTGTGGCTGATATCCAATGCTTGTTCGAATGCGTCAGCTCACGTGCAAAAGAAGCCATCGGCTTCGGATCTGGAAACTGGATTCGAGTGGGAGGTCGAGCGGACATTATCATTTATCAACCAAAGCGTGAAAGCAATGAACGCCTCTCGACACCGAGGATGCGACTCGGCCTAGAGGATCTAGTCTCTGACCCCCCTAGAGATCGAAAAGTCATATGCAGAGGCCGCGTGGTAGACATTTGAAAATTGTGTGGGGCCATAGCTGTGCAAATTTGCAAACCAAGTCCTCCTTGCGTCTTTACGGGATCCTAATAGAAACTCTGGAGCAGCCTTGCGGACGGCAATTCCTCTGAGATGGAATCATGCAGGGGATCAAGCTACGCGAAAGGCGTCCACGCCAGTCCGATTCAAATTTTACTTCAGGTATTTGGAGAAGAAAGCCGCCAGTTGATCGTACCTCAAAAGGAAGTCAGCCAGAGGTCATGTGAGTTCAACTGGATACGTACCCTCTCTCGAACTCTTTGATACTTTCTTCGCCATTATAAAACCCTCTGGCGCCCATCCATCCGTGCTGCATGGCACTGTATTGATCCACTTCAACGTTGTCCTTTGCTTTCAGTGCGGATTTGTATTTCTCAACAACCTCTGGTTCTCCATCCTTCTGCGAGAGCAGACACTACACGAAGTTTCATGGGTCAGTATCGTCCTCCGGAATTGATCTTATACCTCAAGGGCAGGTATCAAGTTGGCTTTCAACTCAATACTGCCAAAAGGCCCCTGGGCCTTCCTCAGAGGGGTGGGTTCCTGGGGGACATCACGTACGATGTGGGGAATGGCCAAATGGTCAGCGTCATCATTCTCCAGGCGGCTAACGGACCCATGAGCAAGTGGACGCTAACTCCTTCTCACAGCCAGGAGAAACCTACCCTGGATGAGCTGTGCCTGAGACTGCAAACAGGGAATCCTTGCTACTCGCTAAGATGGCAATCTTGCCTCCCCAGCAAAGGCCATAGACGCCCCAAGTTTTGACGGCAGGGTACTTGTCGTCCAAGGCCCTTCTCACCTGCATGAGGCCACTCAACCCATCACCAACATCGCCATGCTTCACTTGCCATGCCTTGGCGGCCTTCTGCTTCTCCTCGGTGTCTGGAGGATAAAGGGATATGTCCAAGGCATGGCCATCGAAGAAGTCGGGCACGATGACGCGTGCGTTCACCGCAGACGCCATACGGTCAGCACCCTGAAGGGTCTGGGAGGCCATGCCAAACACATCGTGAATCGCGATGATGCCACGAGTCGAAGACCCATCGGGATCGATCTCATCTGCGCAAGGGCGATGTGTGAGGTTTGGCAGACATGCAAAGACGGCGGGAAGGGATATTTACAGGTGTGGATGCCAGCAATGTCGGTGTAGCTTCCCTTGGGCTTGTAATCTACAGTCACTGCTGGATTGGCACAGCAATGAGGGTTGAGTTCCGCCATGGTGAATGATTAATGATGTGGACAAGGAGAATCAGAACCCCAATTCGTGTTCGACAGTCACTTGAGCAATACGATTTGAGAAAAAGGTGGAACTCGAACTCAATATCATTGTAGGGCCCCTAAGTGGTTTTAATGTAGCTGCATGATCACGGCAATAGTGCGGACCTATGATACCTCTAGCAGGTCTCTATCCTTGCTGCTTTACATTGTGCTAAGTTCGAATGATCTTCACTGAGATGCTCGGGTGTTTCTAACGGATATAATCATATAAACGCAAAACAGCGTTCCCTGCATTAGCGCCAGATCTCCAGCTCTAGTGCTGGCTTAATACTTATCTTTGAGAAGTTTTGATTGGAGACTTGTGGATATCATAATATGTGGGCCGTGCTTCGGTGACGCTATCTACCAGTTCGGACATAATGCATGCAGCGATGGTTCTACTTGTCCTGCAGCACCTCGAAAAAGGTCTAAAAGTTACGAGTGACAACGTCATATCGGTGCTTACTCAACTTCACATTTATCATGTCCGCTTTCCCTTCCCCTCTAGCCTCTGGTAAAGGCCAAAGATGGCAGAGAAGGAAGAGTCACCATCCCAACCAGATCAACATGGTGTGCGAACTGAGCAGAATGCGGCCACTTCAGAGCCGCAAAGCGAACGGGCGGGCGAAACTGGTCGACCTTATTCCATCTTCAAGCCATGGGAGAAGAAAGCCATTGTTTTCACCGCTTCCTTGAGCGCCGTCTTCTCTCCCATGTCAACGACTATATATCTTCCAGCATTGAATCAACTTGCTGCCGACCTACATGTCAGCGACTCCCAGATCAATCTGACCGTAACCACATTTATGGTCAGTAGTATCACCTCCCCTTATTTCAATAGCACCAACACTGGTATCAGCACTGACGTAAGTTCCTCATCAAGATCATACAAGGTCTTGCTCCATCTCTGGTCGCTGGCTTCTCAGACGGTGCAGGGCGTCGACCAGCATTCATTGCTTGTTATGTTATCTATATCGCTGCCAATTTTGGACTTGCTTTTCAAAGGAGCTATGCCGCACTGATGGTACTGCGCTGCCTTCAGAGTGCTGGGAGCAGTGGTACCGTTGCCTTGGCGCAAGGTGTCATCGCCGATGTCGTGACCAGTGCAGAGAGAGGCCAATACATCGCTTACACGTCCGTCGCTACCATTGTCGGACCTATCATAGGTCCAATCCTCGGAGGCATCCTTGCCCAGTACGGCGGTTGGGAATGGATATTCTACTTCTTGATCATCGCTTCTGGAGTCCTATTCATCCCAGTCGTCCTCTTCTTCCCAGAGACTTGCCGCAAAGTTGTCGGCGATGGCTCGGTTCCACCTCCGCTAGCAAACGTCTCACTTACGAGTATTATCAAACAAAGACATAGGCGGGCAGCTGGCGTCCAAGTATCAGAAGCTGAGATACAGTACGTTGCTGACAATTACAGGCTGGCCATACCAAATCCTCTGTCCACGTTGATTGTGGCGTTTGATAAAGAGAATGCAATGATTCTCTTCTGCAGCGGACTGATTTTTGCCTGTCTTTACGCTGTCAACGTCGGGATCCCCTCTCAGTTCGGTAAAATCTATGGCTTCAATGAAATCGAGATTGGCCTCGTCTTCATTCCTTTCGGTGCCGGCAGCATACTTTCCGCATTCACGACGGGCAAATGGGTTGACGCTTCCTGGCGGCGTCATGCGAAAATGGCGGGTCTGCCATTGGTGAAAAATCGAGCTCAAGATCTGTCCGAGTTTCCTGTGGAGCGAGCCCGACTCGTAGTAGCTATGCCACTACTGTACTCTGCCTGTGCAGGGTTGATCACGTATGGATGGGTCCTTGACTTCCGAACCAATCTCGCAGGGCCATTGGTCGTTCTCTTTTTCACAGGCTACGGCATCATGGCAGGCTACCAAGTGACACAAATTCTGATGCTGGATCTGAATCCTGGCAACCCGGCTGCATCGACCGCGGCCAATAACATGTTCCGATGTTTGCTTGGTGCTGGGACGTCCGCGGTCATTGTGCCAATGTTCAATAAGATGACGGTCGGCTGGACATACACCTTCTGGGCTTTTATTTTTATCGTCTTCAGTCCAAGTCTTTGGGTCCTCAGCAGATATGGGTCCCGGTGGAGAAAGGCGAAGAGAGACAAAGCGCTTCAGAAGCAAGCCCAAAATGCCTCTCATGAAGTATCCGAGATAGGAGACAACGAACAATCACAGACTAGAAGTGAGACTGAAAAGCCAGCAGAGGAAGGACCGTCCACGATCAGGTTAGACTCATCTGAAGCATGATCTAGACATGGGCAGCTTGATCTACACGAAAAGAATAGATAGACTTGGCATTTGATTCGCGTATTGCATGCTGGTTCGATCAATCTCACTTTCATATGGACATTCTAGCTGTAAGTCGGTCTTCCTATTTTCTCGAGCAACGTTCCCGACGTTGCAGTTGCAATGCCTTGGCATCAAACCTTTGCGTTCAAACAGTACATCTTTGCCCAGATTTGAACTGTGTAATGCTCTTATGCGCTGTTGCAAAAGAGGCAAAATGGCCGTCTGACGTCCAGTTCACGCTAGTGTTTTGAAAAAAAATTGGTGATTATGATGGTTGGTGTTCTAAGATGAAAGCCAACGCATCGAAGGAACAGGTGATCGCGGTTTCCTTGTTGGGAGACGAGTCTTTTCAATAATCACAAACAACAATCAAACACCAAGCCTTCCTTGGCCAGAAATGTCTCACAGCTCCATTTGCTTGTCTGCTCTCGTCTTTCTCGTTGCATGTGTGCATTTGTACGTTAAGTATGCCGGCTCAACATCGAAGGTCTCCTCGGAATTCAATCCAACAATGGCTGTTCGCTACATCAGAAGCACAATCGAAGACCGTGAAAAAAATAAGTGGCGAAGAGTGTCAGACTCGTCAGAGAACCGTCGAACAGAAAGACATTCACTGTAATCACCCTTCTAGAAGAAAACGCAAGGATGAACCTCCCACAGCGAATGTTGCACCACGTCCAGAACAAATTACAATGGAAGACAGAGCTCGTCCGATTCCAGCCTACGCGTCAACCACTGATCTGCATCGACGAGCTGCTTTCCAAGACTTCAGGTACGAGCCAGATGTTTTACCGGAAGAGCGAGGTCGAACCCAGACGCGGAAAAGGAGAAGATGGGCACATATGAAGAGAAGCTCGTCGCTAGAGCCAGCGGCAACCATTGCTCTGGCAGGTCGTAGCCGTGAAAGAGAGCGGAACCTTCTCTACCAGCAGGAGGTATCAAAAGGCAGGCAGCGCAAGAAAATCCGAATCTCCTGTTCACCTAGTCCACCTACCCCAGCGCGAATGTCGCTTGCATCCCCACCGAGTGACTCTTACAGAAGGAGGCGAAGGCGTGGGACTCGGGATGATCGATTTGCGTTAAAGGCGACCAGACCGGCTGGCAAGAAGTCTGAGAAAGAGCATGACCCCGTGAGAAAGCCAACGAAGCGCAGAAGGACCGAGAAGACTGGAGCTGCACTTGTGCATGATTTTAGCGCGTCCAATGTTCCCCAGGAAAGGCTTACGGTACGGGCTCTTTCCCAGCGAGATCTATCATGTCAGCGCTGATGGGGACTGAAGCTAAGAGGGTCGCATTCGCTTGGTCTTTTTGCGAAGGGAAAAGCATCATCTCCCATCAGACGAAGGGCTTGTAAGTCTCGACTATCTCACACTCAATTTCTCCGCTGACTGGACTTGTCAGTGCCTGATCTTGCGTTCTCAGAGCTTGATTTTCTCAATTCGCGACCACATGAAGCTCTGGGAATGGGCAGATCTGTCGCGAATGGTTCCAAAAAGCGAAGAAGTAGAATGGCAGACCACAACACAGAGATCTCAAGGTATTTCAGTAAGGGACAAGCTGTCCACGACCACAATCGACCTCCAAGGCTGCCCCCGCACAGCGAACGGCAAGCTAAATCGAACCGTTTGATTGAGCTTCCTCAAAGGCCTTTCCTGGGCTTTGGCAGCTCAGGGCACAAATCTACGTCACCAACGAAAATGACCAGAGAGCCTGTTACTGGTCGTGTGTCTCAGAGATACGACGGAGTGGCAAGGTCGCCTACCAAGTCAACAGGCTATCTCAGCTGGTCGCCGACGCGCTCACATACTCCATCATCTGGTTTGAGACGTCGAATAATAAACGAAAATATTCCCATATCTTCGCCTTCGATTCACAGGAACCCTATTGCCTTTCCAAAACCACGATCACCGACATGTCCAATGTCGGCGAGATCTCAGAAAGGAGATGTAGTTCCTGAGAGCGGAGATGCGCATTATCGACATCAGCTAAGTCCCGCAGGAGCAAAGCGAGGCTCTCGAACGGGCAGCAACCGTCAGCAACTCGGTAGCAACTCCGTTAGTGGGCACCAACTCAATTACAATGTAGAACAAGGTAACGTGGAGCACAAAGCAGGCAATGAAGGAGACACCGGGTTTCAAGACAAACACTCGCTTGGAGAGATGGGCCAGGCTCCGGGTCCATCAGAGCAATTTGCAACCCACTCATCAGATGAGCACAATTCGGCGGCAAAACATCAAAGCAAAAATGTGCCAACAGCTAAGATCGATAGTAAGCCATCCATAGGATCGATGCCTGACAATCGCATGACAGGAGATTATGTCGACTTCCTGTTAGAGCAATGTAAAGCTCCTCCTGTCAATGAGACTTTCAAAAATGTCGATGAGAATCGTGCACAAAGTAGCGATCCAAAGGTGAGGCGAGAGGGGAATTTACCTCCCTCAAGGGTTGTCCCGGATTCGGAATCCAGATCATCGACTCGAAAAGGGCACGATACATCTGCTCAGCGTCAAGGTGTGGGCCTCGGTTGGTCGAGACCTAGTCTGAGCTCCTCGCGTGCGACCGAACAACAGTCAGCCCAGTCAACAAGCGCAAGTCCACGAATCTCCTTGAAACGAGGGTCACACTCAGCTCACAGAACACTGGCAAGCAAGATACATGCATCAACGCCGCAGACTTTGAAGATAGACAGTCGCAATGCGTGGAATATGTATGGGCATCTTTATGATGGTCAACGCGAAGGACGCCAAACCTCGAGGCTCGATCGAGGTCATTTCGAACCCTCTAGACGGGTCACCCCTGTCCCAGAGACCCCGAGATTTCAATCCCCGAATCACTCTGGTACATACTCGATGCCTGTTATAGACAACTTTCACGGAGACCGAGTCAATGTGTCTGAGGAAGGAGAAGCTGAGGAGGCTTCTGAATACTTCGCTGCTGCAAGTAAGGGTCAATCCAGAAGGCTTCATCGCCCCACACAAGATAGCCCGGAGAATCCTGCTCAAATCACGCCCCACGACACAGCGAATCAATCATCTCTTCATCACCAAGGATCCGTGCCTCCTCTTACCGACCGCTCCGTGAGCTCTACTCAATCTTCCTACCTGAACAATTTATGTAGACCGATGAACCCACTCGCTGCTGGTTTTCTGTCAGATATTGGGCCTAGACAGTCTGGGCACGCTCTGCCTTGGAGGACGATACAGAGACGGAAGCCAACGCTGGCAAGTAGTAACATTGATGAAGATTTGGATGGATTCTGGAAGCCTAACAAACTTTATTAAATAGATCTCCGCAGATTCACGTCTATGCTAGGGCCTTGGACAATACGTAAACGATCGTGAAGGTGTAGATGGTGCGTAGATGTGAGGCCCCTTCTGCCGAGGAAGGGAATTTAAATATGAAGAGCATGCCCACTATGAAGAACGTGAAACCCTGGAAAGCCCTCCATGTCTCAATGACCGCTCACTGGGAATCCGCATTGTTGTCTCCCTTCACTAAGTCAGCCCAGACTGGTATTACCGCAATCAAGGTCGTGACGAAGTCTCGCCGAAGTATTTCTGATATATATATATACAAATAAAACATCATCAATCCGAACCCTCGATAACTCAGTTGGAAGAGTGCACGGCTGTAACGGATGATTGTCACCGTGATGTCGCTGGTTCGATCCCGGCTCGAGGGAATAAAATATTTGTTTTTGCCATACGTTTGCTTGCTCTGTTCGCACAGATGAGGATTCTAAGCTGAAGAACGTGTCATGTCTCAGCTCCGGAATGCATACAAATAATGTTTTGCAGGTTCAGATCTATCCACCGTCTGCTAGCCTGTCATGGTTGTTGGCTTAGTGGCTTGGCACCGACCGAGATTATCTAGCGTTGGGAGCACGGGAGGTCAAGCATTCCAGGGGCTTCAAGGTCTTGGAATTAAATGATGCTTGTCTGGGGAACGTAAATATGGGTCACGAATCGGGCGACAGCTTCCACAGCCAGCGTATGACCCACTAGAGCAAGTTTTTTGAGTCCATCACTTGCTGTATAGAGTAGAGGCATCATGCTTGCATGCCTTACAGAGAAATTGAGCGGCCGGCGGCTCCACTTTTTTACGTAGAAAGCCTCAAACACCGTACTCGCTCCCACGTGGCAATCACGAACAGCGTGACGTAGCCATCTACAATTGCGATTGCGATTCAGCGAAGGCAAATAGCACGAAAATCAGCCTGCAGATGGCCTTGACCATGGATTCAAGTCTGGGCGTCAGAATGAGGCGCAATTGCCTGGAGAAGTCTCCTTCCGGCGCCAAAAGCCCCGTCGTGCAACCACCATCCTGCCGCTCGAAAATCCTATAATAATAATAGCTACCTCTCCCAACGTTTCACCTCCCTCGCATCTCGAAGCCCTTGACAGATTGCCACAATTATGGCGTATAATCACGGATACAATCCAGACGCATTGCCCGCGTGAGTGCCCTTCCCACAAGTTTGCCCCTCTATCACTGGCCTGAGCTGACAAGAGCTGTATTCTAGACATGCAGAGCCCGATCAGGTATTCCCCGAGAGACATCAAGCTCTATTCTTGCGCTCACTGATGGAACCCTAGGCAGCGCAAATAATCTCCTCGCATCAGCAGCCTCAGCAACCACAGCAACCACAGCAATCGCAATACCCCCCACCACGCCCGAATTCCAATCCACCCCCGCCCTCGCGCCCTTACTCGTACTCAAACCCACAACCACAACAATATAACCACCCGCCACCAGCACAGTACCAGAACAAACCGCAGCCGCCATTGCCCCCCCCAGCCCAGCAGCAATACTCGAGCTCACCGCCCCCACCCCGCCTATCGCCCCACGGTGCCTCCTACAACAATTCCTACAACAACGCCAGCTACGGCTACAACTCCTCCCCCCTTCAACCGAATCAAGCTTTCCAAGGCCACCCCCCACCGCAAGGCCAGATAGCTCCGCAGGGCGGCCCGCCGCAAGGCCGTCCTCCCCCACCTCACGCCCCCACCCACACCCGCCCCACCGAGCGCCAACAACAGCGTCGATGCATCACTGTTCCCGCTCTTCAAGGCCGTCGACAAGAACGGGACGGGGGCGTTGACGGAGAAGGAGCTGAGTCGGGCTCTCGTCAACGGCGACTTCTCACCCTTTGACCCGCACACCGTGAAGATGATGATCCGGATGTTCGACGTCGACAAGAACGGCACCATCAACTTTGACGAGTTCTGGTGAGCAGCCCCCCCCCTTCCCTTTGCCACATCTGCAACAACAGAGCCCCCCCTTCCCCCCCCCTCCTCCTCTTCTCTCCCTCCCTCCCTCTTCTCTCTCTCTCTCTCTCCCCCATATCTGCTCGTCACCCCAACAGGACTCTGATTTGGAATTGGGCGGCAGTGGATTATGGGGCTTCCTCGCGGCCTGGCGCGCCCTCTTCGACCGCTTCGACGCCGACCGGAGCGGCAACATCTCCCCGGACGAGTTCACCAACGCCCTCGTCGCGTTCGGCTACCGGCTCTCCCCCGCGTTCGTGCACATGCTGTACACGACCTACGACAAGGGCGGCGAGGGCCGGATGAGCTTCGACCTCTTCGTGCAGAGCTGCATCGTCCTCAAGCGGATGACGGATGTCTTCAAGAAGTACGACGAGGATCGGGACGGCTTCATCACGTTGAGCTTTGAGGATTTCTTGACCGGTAAGTGGGGGGGGCCGCCTGCCCTGCCATTCATTCTGAGGGATGATTTATGGTGCTGCGATGTTTTGGGCTGACACACACGGTGGGCAGAGGTCCTGCGGCAACGATGAACGACGAGCAGGCGTCATGGTGTGAGATATATCCGAGCACTGACATGGATATATGTAGATCTATCTGGATGGATTTCCATGATTGCGCGGAGTCCGGTGTCAATGTCAATACACAAGTGGAAATAACAATCGCCATCTATCATGGATAAGGGGCTTAGTCTATACTAGATATCTAGCAATCATGACATACATAGGAATGTTCCGATCGGGCCTTGTTGCACATGTATGATAATTACCTGACCTTCTTCAGAGCGATCGTCCGTCCATATGCTACATTCTCTAGGATCAGCCAGCCAACAGATGACTTCCTAAATGGAGCAGTTGATCAACAGTTCCAAGCCAACGTTCTTCGATGATTCGATTCTCCTTCAACCATTAGTCCTCCATCGCCCCCCTTCCTAGTATGTATCGTTACACTCCACCTGATGTTCATCAGTCAGCGTAAGGAATTCTGCATCAACGCCGGCAATAGCTAAAAGGCTCATGTTGGGGGTATCTCGCGTGCTGCGTGTGGGGAATCAAGAATAAACGAATGAAAAGGAGATAAGGAAATAGTCGTCCATGCTCTGCCATCAAGCCTTTGCAGGTTCTTGACTCATGTTGCCAGTCAATTCCGCGACCCGGGCTTTGATGCGGGCAACTCTGCTTTCGATGGCTTTGACTGGTGTTAGCATGCAACCTATGAGGGTTCAGGGATTTGCATCACTCACTCTCTTCCCCACTCTCGTCACCGTCTCCTTCACTCTCACCGCTCTTTCTCCCAGCCGTAACTTGATCCTCGTTTCCTCGAGCTGCCCTTTCCGCTGCATTTTTGCGAATCTGTGCCCATCGGTTTTCGGGAGCACCGTTAGGCTGCGCATCTTCGCTCGTGGTTGAAACACTGGGCTCGTATGCTCCTCCCTTCGAGACAGGTGGATCGTAGTGGGCCCCCACAGGCTCGGACGTGGACGGGCGGGAAACCGTAGGCGAATCAGAAACATCTGCACGCTGTGTGTCTTCCACTGGCGCAAATGCCGGCTGATCGAGGGGACCTTGGTCGAACTTGTGGAATTCAGTGTCCGCCTGACGTTCTTCATTACTGTCAACACGGGACAGACTGGCCTGAGAATATGTCCCATTGTGGATTGGTCTGGGCGGCTCTAATAGACCATTTCCTTGCGACTCAGGCATCGGAAGCGGTGGAGTCGAGTCCACTGGATGCTCCATTCTTCCCACACGGGAGAAACGTCGAGTCAGCGAGTTGGAATTTTGCTGTTGAGGCTTCGTATTGAGAGCTGCGCGAGCAGCAGCAGCTGCTAGCGGATCCGATGGGCCAGCCGGAGGGGGCGCAGGGGCTTTCTTTCTAAAAAGACCCTTAAAGTTACGCGCATCCTTCTTCTTGAGCTTGTTTCCGCTTCGCTTGCTCTCAGGTGAAGACTGTGGCGATAGATCGTTTGCTCGCTGATCTGTGACGGTGGTGGTCTGCTCCAGGGGTGCTCCTCCCATCTCGTTTCCGCGCTCTGGCAGAGGGACTTCAGCTGCGGCTGCAGCCGCTTCATTCGTCGGCTGACGTGGAGGCTCAATTGGTAAGGGAGCCGATGGGACAGGTGGTGGAGGACCCGAAGGAGCCTGCACCTTCTCTCCTGGAGTTTCAGCTGGTAGAGGCACCGCATCGGGCTTCCGCTCTTCTGGTGGGAATCCATAGTCTTGTACGGGAGGAGTATCTTTGGATATAGGGGGTGGTGGCTGAGGCGTGATCGAGCCATTTGTCGTTGCTCCAAAGACTCCAAGATCGGACGCAGATCCCTTCCCAGCAAAATTGTTGCCCAAATAAGCGGCACGAATAGCCTTCTTGTCGTAAGTGTTGGCCCACTTCATTGCTGGCGCAGCTTCGCTCATAATGACAGGCTGCAAGGTGAACACGCTGTTCGTCTTCGTAGAAGCAGCGTCGCCTGCTCTCCCTCTCCTGGGGGTTCTAATATCGTCCACACCGTCCTGCTGCTTCTGCTTCTCCTGCAATGCTGCTGCTGCAGCCTGTATCCTGGCATGCTGATCTGGCCCTATCGAAGTTTTGCTTGCCGGTGAGGCTTGGCTTGTCCGCTGAAACGGTTCAAATTTCGGCGGCTGTGTCTTTCGTCCCATGGATTTGGTGCGGGAAACATTCCTTCTCTTTCCAAAAGTGAATCGGCCCTTCTTCTCAGCGATGTATGCCCCGATTTCCGGTTCAGGAGCAGCGCCTTGGACCATCTCCTCAATGACGAGCCACGCGCCACCAATGGTGGTCTCAATCAGGGCACATCGTCCAAACATGGCCTTCCGGCCAAGGGTCTCTTCGCCAGCCAGGCTTGTGATCCAAACCCACCAAAAAGCATCGTCTAGTTCAATAGCATTGATACTCGCGAGCTCGCCCGGCTCCAGATCCGCGTCGTTTACTTTGCGAACGTGAGATTGGGAACTTTTGCCTCGCGATGAATCCAGATCAATCGGCGGCAGAATCTTATCCGGTGGAAGTAGCAGAGGTCGCGGTGCAGGACTGGAGGCTTCATTCGCAAAGCCAGAACTGAGGAAGTCGGCCCACGAGGGTGTGGTTGGCCTCCCAAGATCATCATTCTTGGTGTGAGGTGCAGAACGCAATTTTTGAGGAGGCTTTCGAGTTCGGCCAACGGTGGAATCTGGCTCATCGTCGTATTCGCCTATGGCGCCGAACCCAAGATCCTCAAATCTGGACCATGAGGCATCACCGAGGCTCGTAGAAGCTTTGGTGGTGGAAACACCGGAGTCGTTGATGGATGAGATGCTTTTCATGACTCGGCGGCATTCGTCGCTCAGTGCCTGAACAGGATCTTCGTAACTTGAGAAGGCCTGCAGCACTCGATCTTCGTCCCGATACTCGAAATTCTTAGCCCGACGAAGGAGAGCGAATGGGGTGGGAGAAACAGAGTCGACCACCATGACAACTTTGGAAGTGGCTTGATACGGCCCCTGCTCCGGCGGATATCGTGTCTCTTGCACGAGCGTCTGCAGCGATAGCGGCAGCGCTGAGATGCCATTGATACCTCGGACAGAATCAGGTGAGAGGGACCGAAGGTAAGCAAAGAACAGATGGCTTGTGGCGTCAGCAGCTCTAAACATTGTCAACGTGTTTCACTTCATGGGGGTGGTGCTGTGCCGTACTTTGCCCATGATCTGTATCCGCCGTCGAACCCATTCTTGGTATCCACTTGTTCAAATGCCCACCAACCAGCGAAGCGTGAGAGCTTGCGCCCAGCCATTCCGTTAGTCTTTCCATGTGCAGCAACAGCGGCCATGAGATCAAAGAAGTCGAAGATGATCTTCGTGCGGGCGTCTGATTCCACGCTAAGAGGGATGAATGTGGCAAAGGCGTCCCGAGCGAGGTTAGAATCTGTTATCGGGGTCAGATGATGTGGTGCATAGGACAACGCAGATTGCCTACCCTGCTCGCCGACACGGAAAAGCTCATAGGCCTCCCAAGAGACCACACCGCCGGCAAGACGACTCCAGCACCATTTCATGACACTACTAAGCACCTAAGAAATGTCAGGAATAATCCAGAGGGCCTGGGAGTGGCGCTCTGACCATTGGTTCGG
This sequence comes from Niebla homalea, assembly GCA_019925105.1. NCBI lineage: Eukaryota > Fungi > Ascomycota > Lecanoromycetes > Lecanorales > Ramalinaceae > Niebla > Niebla homalea. The sequence continues at coordinate 448,467 of JAHGAU010000024.1, forward strand.
TCAGCATCAACTCTTGCTCCAGGCGCTCTCCGACGAGATGTGCTCCCTTCTCCATGCTGAAGAAATTGCGAACAAAAGTGCGGGCTGCGCTGGGGTCGGAGGCGGGCCTGAAAGGCAATAAGAAGAAAGGCAGGTCCAGGGCTGTTGTTGGGGTCAGCAGCAGGTAGGGCAGGCGGAATGGAATAGGCCATACCTCTTGACTTCATCTCGTGGGTACATGCCCGCAGCAACTCGTGAATCTCTTCGGGCTCGACCTCCTTTCGGGTCCAAGCATCATCCCAGTGGGGCTTGGGTGGAGGGGCGGGCACAGCGCCGTTGCTTGGAGGAGCTTTCTTCTTGGATTTTGAGGCTGCATTGCCAGTGTCCTTGCTCTTGAAAGCTTTGGAGAAGAAACCCATGATTGCAAGGTCAATTACGTAGTGCGGTGAAGTTGGTGTCTCTGAGCATGCTGCAGGATGGCTGGAGAAAGGCTGGATGAATGGCAGAAGTCAGACCTGCGATCAAGATCGGCGTATCTGAAGGGGAACGATGGCCTCGTGGTGTCCTGGACAGGCGGTCCTCAAGATATAGGGGTCGCCAACGCACAAGTAGATTCGCGGGGGGAGGGAATTTGGTACAAAAGATCGTCGTACAGGTCTAATTTTGGGTCCTCAAAGGCCTGAAAAGGTGCTAAAGAGAGAGCCAAACGATGTAGATCAGGTATGGCAATGGGAAGGGAAAGAACCCTCATGTCGTTGTTCCTTCTTGTACTTTCCCTTTTCCTGGACGCATTTTCGTCTCCAAGTGTCGAGCGAGTCGATGATGGCAATTTACTTTAATTTCACGACTGCCAGGGGACCTGGACGCGTTTGGGGGGGAGCACTAGCTGTGCAAGTGATGATTGGTTCGTTGTGTTTTAGTAGCGGCTTCCTGCCCGCGAGACAATTGAAGCTGCCTCTTCCAGCCAGCCAAGCCACTAGCCTCACAGCAATCATTTCAACCCTTGTTGACTTGTTGTCTTTGACCAGCGAGGCGGTCCAAGTCTCCAAGTCTCCAACAGTCCGACTGCATTGCCTAAAGTCCTACTTGCTGCCTTTGCAATCGGGCGCCAATCGTTGAAGCATAGTTCTATCAAGTACATCAATACTCTCACATCAGGACCAAGGCTTGGACTGCTTAACGCGCCCTGAAAGCATACATCATCTGTGCAACGCACCTACCCGATTTTCGCCGACCCTGCATCGATATTCCATGTGCCAGCGCCTTGTGCTCAACAATCAGCGGCCGGCCCGTTTTAAGGTTATGACGTGTGGAGCCCTACTTCACGTCTCTTCTCGGTCTTGTGGCATGTTCTTGCCATAGCACTGACGACGGAGGAGCCAGCTACTTCGTCTCAAGATCTCCGATAACACAGCCAGGACCACAATCCTCCAAAGAACAACATCTCATACGAGCAAAAATCTTGACGTAAGCTTGTGTCTCTGCCGATGAAGCATACAATCTAGCAAAGAGCATTTGGCAAGCAGTCAGCTTAACAATATCTCTCACAGCACGCCATTGTCTACATGGACCTATACTTCCAAGAGCCTTCTGACTCGATAGACGATTACGAAGAGGACGAACAACTCCGTGCGCTTATAGGGTCTTGCATACAGATCTGAGACTTTCCATCTCATGAGATTTCCCCGATAGGCAATCCGTCAGGGTTGAGCATTCACTTTCCTTGGCCCCGTATATTGGCTAAGGCTGGAAACATTCGGCGAATCCTTGTGAATGAAAACACTCGCAAAGCATCTATCACCAGATGCTCTGTGCAGGAATGGAGCTTCATCTATCATCAGTTTACAGAAACCATGTCACCATCATTGCGCGTCACAATCTGAATACTAACGACTATCTACAGATCTGGACTGTCTCTTCTGTTCATAGGCCACAAGCGTTTCAAACCCTGAGAAAATTCGTGATAAGATCCAATCGTGCATGATGATCTGATGAGCGCTTCATAATTGCAGAGTTGCTTGACTGGTGTTTTAAGATTATTTGATCAAGGCATGATGCAGTCATGTTTGTGAAGATGTCAAAAGTCAATCGCACATGTGCCTGGAACATCTTGAAACACGAAACAGATCTCTATTTGTGACGTAGGATTTGTTGTCTAAATGTGGCATCGCAATTACAGTCATGCAGATTAGACTGACATGATTAAGAAGCTGAGCTGTGCTGGCTGGACAACGGTCCTTTCTGTTGGTTTACATAGGCCGATTGCCCCAGCTGTGTGGGAAAGGCAACAAAAAGATTAGATATGCAGAGTCAGCTTGACAGCATGAAACGTCAATCATCTCTCCACAGCTCCACTACAGCATAGCAGCTATCCTTGTTCTGACCCTGATGAGTTTTGAAGGCCCTCGGCCCCCAACTTACCCCACTCCCACTGCATATACAGTACTTGTTGTATTACTTGTATGGAGCATGAGCACAGACGATTATTGATATGACTAGGATCATGACTTGGCCCGCAAAAGCCCCAATGTATTTCCTGAGATCCGGAGAATGGCCCGTTCGAAGCAAGCCACATTGCCAGCGAGGACTTGGATATGGTAAAACGCCCACGGTCCACAGGGCACAGGGTTTTCTGGCGCATCGCATCTAGTATTCGCTGACGGCTGAAACGCTGGACGCCTGGACCAGCACAGGAATGCTAAGTATAGGTCAATTAGTCTCAATTGAAAGCTCCTAAATTACCCACAATTAGATTAGGGTGGTCAGGAAGTTTTTCTAATAATTCTCCTCTCGCCTTCTCCCCACTCTCCTGGTGCTCCTTTAAATAGAATCATGAACTGCAGCTACCATAAATAATTTGGATATAATATCATCATTGTTTACCTCGAGCTCCCCAAGACCATCTTGGAATCTATAGAACTCCATTGATCTGGGCAGAAGGAGGCAGTGACTAGCGACCGCCTCCTGACCGTTACCGTTTGCGATACTTTTCTATCTGAAACTTCTTCAGCCCCCGGACTGTGACCACCGAATCCCCACAAGACACTTGCTGTCTTCCTACAGCCTTGACACTGTCACCTTTCCTCTACCATCGCCATCATGGGCCGCAGAAAGATTGAGATCAAGGCCATCAAAGATGATAGGAATCGCTCAGTGTACGTTAGCCCAATCTCTTTGTCCGCCGCGCAAATGCGCTTGCCCTCCACCACCTCTACCGACGCTGGTCGACCTCAAGCATCCTGGCATGAACTTTCACTTCGGGGCCTCTTTCCTTTGAGGCAGATGGACATACTCTCAGTGCTGACGTTCACCCGTGCAGGACGTTCTTGAAACGCAAGGGTGGTCTTTTCAAGAAGGCACACGAACTCTCTGTCCTCTGCTCCGTCGACGTAGCCGTGATTATCTTCGGTCATAACAAAAAGCTCTATGAATACTCATCTGGAGACATCAACGATACCATACAGAGATTCTCATATGTTGGTCCCCAGCAAGTTCATTCGCGAGGAACAAGGCTGAATTGAGAGATAGTACCAAGGACCACATGAGCACAAAGGGCCTGGCGACTTCAGTGGTGGCATGGACGATGACGATGACGACGATATGGGTAGTCCACCTATGGAAGACACCATGCAGCGTCAGGGCAGCCTTGCTCCCCACCTTCAGCAACAAGGCTACATACGTGCGACTACCGCGACCCCGCCACCCATGCCGAATGGGCTTCCATACCACCAAAGACAGCACACGCCACAGCCTCAGATGATCTCGCGGCCGGGCTCGAGTCATGGAATCCGACGAGGAAGCAACAACCTCGGTCCAGGGCCATCTCATCTCCACCAGGTCAGCCAAGCACCCAATGCCAACGGATATACATACATGCGCACTCCGCCCGTACACAATTTTGCAGCTGCACAGGGCATGCCAGCTGCCCCTCACCATGTCCAGCATAATCCTGCCTCGCAACAGTATTACAACCAGATGCAACACCCTGCACAGCATGCCTTCATCCAGGAGCAGAGGCGCCAGTCTGTTCCTCCTGCCTTCCCACCGCAGATCAATCGCCAGGCAGACGCGCCTTCCACTGTGCCATCTCCGCCACAGCCCGAAGAGCAGCGAACGCAAGACGATCAATCCAACAGATTGCAGCAACCCAAAGCAACCAAGTCACGCAGTATATTCACCCCTATCGATGACAGTCGATCATTGCTCGCCCAGCATTGGGGTACGGGACGGACAACTTCAGAAAGCAGGGCCGAAGTAAAGCGCGAGAGTGAGAGTCAGATGTCTCGCTTGAATGTCATGGAGACTCAGCCACAACAGCCTTCAAAGATGCCGTCTCCGCCCACAAGACCCCAACAACAGACGCCAGTACCCAGGAGGACCAACTCTGGTGAATTCGCACCACCAATGAGAACGGACAGCGCGGCAGGCGCCAAGAGACCGAAGCTCAAGGTGCACATTCCGGAAGAGCAATCTGAGACGGAGAGTACGGAAGATTCGTCTAAGAATCAATCGGAAAGCAAGAACGAGACGCCGGCCAAGACGAATACGGAGAATAGCCATTCATCGGGTACTGGGGTGGTGCTGCCACCTCCTTCACCCAGTGCCAGCGCGATACTAAGCGCGGGAGCGTCAGGGCCGCCGAATCCTTTTGCGCGACCGCTACCGCCGTCTGGGGCGCAACAGCATAACAACGCAGCCTTCGAACGGAATCGCAACGAGGATACCCCGATATCGGCGTTGCCCTCAAGATTTGTCGCCGATGGATTGCTTCCGTCTCCATCATCCTTTTACCCAGAATGGGGCTTTGGCCGGTCAGGAGGGGAAAGCGCCAACATCCTACCGAGTCCACTGAATTTCCAGACGCCAGTCAACAGCAATGGACCGAATTTCGGTCGGGATGACGAGGCTGAAAGAAAGCGGAAAAGTCCGGAGGGCGAAGGGCAGGAACCAAGCATGAAGAGGGTAAAGACCTGAGTATTTCGATTCTAAATTCAGGCATTACAACAGTAGCCATTTGATGAGGATATGATTGTATCTCAGAGGGTCGTCAATTAACCATCACTTCCCATCCTGAAGAGTAAGTCTTGGTATATCTGTACTCACTGGAGCGAATTACCATTTTGCCGAAATGTGTTCTCTTTCGTATAAAGTTCTCCTTGGATATCAAAATTGCTCGATCGATCGCATCTTGACTGCAACTTTCTATCGCGGATTGCGTACTTTTGAGCATGAGCATCATTAGGCAAGTGTACTTTGCGGCAGTTGCAGCAGACTTGGGCGGACTTTCGTGGCTTGGCCGAAAGCCGAGCGCTGCAAACGGACGAGGCGGAGGCGGATCTAACGGGTTTGTAGGGTTCTGACAGTTGCCGTTAAGATCTCCCTAGCTACTAGCGCCAAGATCGACTCATAAATATTTAATGCGTTAAGAGTATCTCAGTTTCGACTCTTTTCAACCTGGAATGCGCAACGCCCCATTGAGATACGACCAGTACCGAGCGAAGGATATCATCTCCTCTCTATTTTCACCAATGCTATGACTCTGCCTCCATAACCCAGAAATCCTCAGCCACCACACCGAGCCCACATCTCCGTGCGCGGCGCCCTCCGTGAGGCACTTGCGGATCTAAGCATGGATCCAGTTCAAGGGGACTCCCCATCTCAAGTCGAGAAATCTCAGTCCGAAGCGCCGTCGACGTCATTACCACAAATCGCAAACGGACCAACAGTACATGCATCGGCCACCATGCCTGAGCATGATACACATCAGGACCTTTCCACTCCATCGGATGTTGAAGCTGCCCCAGAGAAGGAGGAAGTCAAAAATGAAGAAGCACAGAGAAGCCCCCTCAAGACGGGCCTTATCATGGCCTCGTTATGCGTGCGCCAGACCTTGCGATACATCTCCAGAATCATCGGAAAGGCTGACGGATGTCACAGATTGCTGTCTTCCTCGCCGCCCTCGATACCGTTCGTGGACAGCGCTTCCTCCCCACGTGTTCGTCGTTAACAGGTCGATAGACAATCGTTACCACCGCTATTCCCACTATTGCCGAGGTCTTTACCCTCTCCGAGGCCGACTATACCTGGGTTGGGTCCTCCTTTCTTCTCGCAGCAGCCGCGGCGGTTCCCACCTGGGGCAAGTTCAGTGATATCTGGGGTCGCAAGCCCATCTTGCTCTTAGCGAACACTGTCTTCTTCTTCGGCTCCTTAATCGCCGCTCTTAGTATAAACATCCAGATGCTGCTCGCAGGACGAGTGATCCAGGGTGTAGGGGGTGGAGGCCTGATCATCTTGGCCAACATCTGTATCAGTGATCTATTCAGCCAGAGGTGAATGTTCTTCCCGGGGACCTCGAACCTTTGGGTAGCCCTGCTAACGTAGGCGTGCAGGGAGCGAGGCAAGTATTTTGGTATGATTGGAGGCGTCTGGGGCCTTGCCAGTGCCCTTGGGCCCGTCTTGGGCGGGGTGTTCACCGAAAAGGTTTCTTGGAGGTGGTGCTTCTACATCAATTGTCAGTCAGAGCCTCCGATCGAGAGAGAGAATCCGGCTGACCAGTATGGAAGTGCCCTTCGACGGACTCGCATTCGTCATCATCCTGCTTCTTCTTGACATCGAGGTACCCAAGACTCCTGTGATTGCTGCACTCAAAGCTATCGACTGGATTGGCGTCATCACTATATCCGGAGGGACTGTGATGTTCCTCCTCGGGCTTGAATATGGGGGCGTGACATACCCCTGGAACTCTGCTGCAACCATCTGCCTCATCGTGTTCGGCCTCGTCACAATAGGACTCTTTTTCGTCAACGAGTGGAAGTTCGCCAAGTACCCAGTGATGCCGCTTCGACTTTTCAAATATCGATCCAACGTCGCCTGCTTAGTGGTGTGCTTCATCCAAGGCATGGTCTTCATCTCCGGCGCTTATTTCCTACCACTGTATTTCCAAGCGGTGCTTGGCGCGACCCCGATCTTGAGTGGAGTCTACCTTTTCCCTTATGTTTTGTCGCTTTCATTCACCTCTATAGTCGGGGGGGTTTTCATCAAGAAGACCGGCAAGTACCTGCCTCCGATATGGTTCGGGATGATCTTCATGGCCATCGGTTTCGGCCTCTACATCGACATCCCCGCCACCCGTACCTGGGGCCGCATCTTCCCATTCCAGATAATCGCTGGCTTTGGTGTGGGCCCCAACTTTCAGGCTCCGTTGATCGCGCTCCAGACCAAAGTCGCCCCCCGTGACATCGCCACAGCCACAGCCCTGTTCGGCTTCATGCGAAACCTCGCGACCTCCATCTCCGTCGTCATCGGCGGCGTCATCTTCCAGAACCGCATGATCGCTCATCAGGATATGCTGCGGGCAGCGCTACCTCCTGATACGGCCATGAAGCTCGGCAGCGGTAATGCTGGCGCCTCCACCGGATTGGTGAATTCTCTCCCCCCAGATCAACGGACGGTGGTGAGGCAGGCTTATACGGATTCCCTGCGGGATATCTGGATCTTCTTCGTGGCCATCGCTGTCGTCGGTGTGTTCGCCTCCTTCGCGATCGGCAACCAGAAGCTCAGCAAGGAGCACCAGACCTACAAGGGTGGGCTCGCGCAGGAGGAGAAGAACCGGCAGGAAGATTTGGTCCTGGATGCGCAGAAGAAGCTCGACAAGGAGGAGCGGAGGAGAAGTCGGAAGAGTCAGGATCTGGGGGCTAGCGATCTCGCGGTGAATGCGGACAGCCGGCGAAAGAGTCGGCAAAGCCAGGATCTGAACCGTGCGGCTGGCATTGTGGAGGAGAAGAGTTGATGTCCACCTTGCGACGTTACCTTACCATACTCGAGCAATGGGACTTACTAATAGCGGCCCCCCCCCAATGATTCGGATGGATGAGGATGGCCATGGAAATGACTGGCTAGACGACGACAGCTGCATAGGTGATCTGCATGATTTTCCCCCACGTTTTCGGAAGTGCTGCACTGCATGGGAAAGGAGAAAAGCGCAGTATTTTGACCAGCATAACTACAGCGTTTGGCATATCGGTATTGTATTTTACATTTTGAACTCAATGATGGTTTAGACAAGCCTCCTCCTACATGGCTAAGCGATTGAAATAAAAAGTCGATTCGTCCACGCTTCATATGACAATCGGAAAGATCAATCTTCACGATAAATGATGGGTTGAATATTGTATATCATTGCATGCGCTTGCACAAACAAGAGAGTAGTAGTAGTAGTAGACACATGCGTGATATCAATTGCCCTACCTACTCTCATGTAATAATATCCATGCGTCCATCCATTCCCCTCCTGACGCTGGAAAGGCTCCTCCGATGCAGTGCACAACCCATCATCCTCGATATCCTCCATAACAACAACCGGGGGAGGTTTGGACAGCTCCATCACAGCGAGAACTTCTCCAGATACCTGGTGGCGGCCTCCACGGCCTCGTCGATCTTCTCGGGCTTCGTCCCGTTGCCGAGACTGGTGGCACCCTTGCCCGCCCCGGCCTTGCCTCCCACGATGCTCGAAACGCGGTTGGTCCATTCACTCGCCACGAGACCCTTCTTGTTGGCATCCTGTAGGGTGGTGGCACCGTCAGATCAGCGATCAGACCCTTAGGATGGGAATCTTGCCCCGAGGTAATGTTTTAGGGGGAGGGAAGGGGGGGGCTTTTCTCACCTCCGACACGAAACAACTATGTACGATCTTCCCATCCGGGCTGTCGTCTGCAGCCATGACATAAACTGTTTTATCCTTCGCTTTCGTCTGCACATGCTTGATCGTCTCGCTGATCGCCTTCCCGTTGGCAGAGATGGGCAGCTTCAGCACCACCGTCTTGGCCCCCTCGTGCTGGCTGAAATACTCATTCACCGCGGCCAACGCCTTCTTGGCTTCGGCCTTTTGCTGCGCTTTCTGCTCGTCCAATTGAGATTTGACGATCTTGGCGAAGCGGTCCCGTAATTTGGATTTCGTGATCGCGGAGATGGTGAGGGTGTTCAGGTCGCCCTGCGTCGTTTTGATCTCTTGTTCCTTGCTTGGCCCGGGAGGTACTTTCTCCAACCGATTCAGCCGCCCAGAGAATTCTTCTGCGAGGCGTTGGACCGCATGGGCGTCCTCACCCGTCACGGCGATGATTCGCCGGATCCCCTTGGCTATACCGCTTTCCTCGATGATGATCAAATCCTTGATATCCCCCGTCTTCTGCACGTGCGTTCCACCGCAGAACTCGATACTGACTTCCTTCCACTTCGGATCCTTGACATTTGAGAGGAGATCGTCCACCTCAACTCCCACTGATACCACGCGCACAGGGTCCGGGTAAACTTCCCCAAACACTGCGCGTAGGCCCTCGATCTCCCGGGCGGTGGCGAGGGGCACGTCCTTGGCGTATACCATGCAATTCTGGCGGATGTAAGATGTGGAGATGTCCTCGATCTTCTCGAGTTCCTGGTCGGAAACCTGGCTGCGGTGGGAGAAGTCGAAGCGGAGTTTTTCGGGGGCGACAAGGGAACCCTTTTGGTCGATGCCGTCGCCCAAGACTTCCCGGAGAGCGAAGTTGAGGATGTGGGTGCCCGTGTGGTTGCTTCGGATAGGCCGCCTTCGATCTTCATTGTATTGGCATATAACCGTATCGCCGACAGAGAGGGCACCGGATGTCATTTCTCCGGTGTGAAGTACGTATCCTGCATAGACTTGCACATCTCCAACCTCAAACTCGGCAACGCCATCGATGACTATTTTGCCAGTATCGTTTTCTTGTCCACCCTGCTCGGCGTAGAAGTTGGTTCGATCCAGAAGCAAGCCGACCTGTTCTCCCTTGGGGACTTCCTGTGTGCTGTCGATGAATCGACCTTTTGTATAGATCTTTTTGACCATTGAGTTGACAATGGCTCTCCCAAATTTGGGGTCGTCGTCGGTCTTGGTGATGTCGCTCATCTTCTCCAATTGCCCGAGCTCGTGGACCCCTAGTTTGAGAAGGTCTGAACCGGCTTTCTTCTCACCTCTGCTAACTTCTTTTGCTTGCAACCTCGCGGCCTCCAATTCAGTGTCGTCTATGCTCAGCCCTCGCTCCTCGGCCATCAGCCTGGTCAGATCTACCGGAAATCCATAGCTATCGTACAAACGCCAAACTACTTCGCCATGCAGTTTTGTAGAATCATTCAGCTTCGATTGCTGGGCAAAGTGCTCAAATTGCCTCTCCCCTCGGTCTAAAGTCTTTGAAAAAGACTCCTCCTCTTCCTTCAGGATCTCGATTACCTCTGACTCCTTTTTTCTGATTTCTGGAAACATGTCCCCCATCTGCTTCACAAGTGTGGGCACCAGCTTCCCAAAGAAGTCTCCAATCTCCACATTGAGATATTTTCGCGCGTACCGTACACCTCTTCTCAGCACTCTCCGCACGACGTAACCTCTGCCTTTTTCATTCGGAGCGGCGCCATCGCTGATGGCGAACGTCAATGTCCGCACATGGTCCGCGACAACTCTATAGGCCGTATCAATGCCGTCAGGATCATCTTCTCCAAACTTCCCTCGATACTCCCTCGCGCCTGCGACTTGCTGAATCTTCTGGAATAAAGGCGTGAAAACATCGGTATCGTAATTGCTCATCTTGTTCTGCAGCACGGACACCAATCTCTCATAGCCCAGACCAGTATCCACATGCTTATTAGGTAACGGCCGCAAGGACCTGTCAGGCTCTCGATTGTATTGAATAAAGACGTTATTCCAAATCTCAAGCACATTAGGATCATCCTGATTGACCAAATGAGCGGCATTCCGTCCGCCTATCCTGTCGTAGTGGATTTCCGAGCAAGGACCGCAAGGGCCCTGGTCACCCATCTCCCAGAAATTGTCTTTCATATCGCCCGTCAGGATGTGGTCGTCGGCGACCCCTACCGAGCGCCATAGATCTCTGGCTTCGGAATCGGGTTCAAGACCGGTGGCGGGTTGACCTTCGAAGTAGGTAACATATAAATTATCCGGGTTGAGTCCATAGACTTTTGTGAGCAGATCCCATGAGAACTGGATGGCTTCCTTCTTGAAGTAGTCGCCAAAGGACCAATTGCCCAGCATCTCAAAGAAGGTCTGTTCGTCATGACCTCAGCAGGGAAGTACACAGGCAGCCAATGAGTAGCGCAACTTACGTGATGGTAGCTGTCCTTGCCCACATCATCAAGGTCCTCGTGAATTATTAGCTGAGACAGTCGTGCAGCAGCACTTCACATCCGCGGCTCACATTGTGCTTCCCACCAGCGCGGATGCACTACCTCTGTCAATGTCTGAGTACACGAGCACGGAGTCGCTCGAGGAGGCTGACCTTTTGGGAGTTCACTGCCCGTTTGAGTTGGGCAAAATCGGAGGCAGGGTCGACGGTTCCGAGGAAGATGGATTTGTACTGGTTCATTCCAGCATTGGCGAACAGCAGGGATGGATCCGAGTGAGGGACGACAGAGGAGGAGGGCACTAGCTAACGTTCAGGATAATTGTTTTGGATCGGGACTCTGGGGGCTTGACTCACCAAAGGTGTGGCCATGCTTTTTGAAGTATTCAAGAAAGGTGTCGCGTACTTTGACGGCAGGCCATTGCTCAGTAGAGCCCATCTTGGGCGGAAATGTGCAGAATTGTCTACTTTTAGGGAGTGTGTGAAAATGTTGAAGCCCAAGTGCTCTTGGAGGGCGATGGTAGAAGAATCTCGAAGGGGCGCGACCCAGGTCTCCGCAGGTTTGCCCAACTCTCACTTTTCGCATTTGCCCATCCGTGTCATGTTATGACTTGAATTCTTCCTCCTCCTGTAAGGCGTTGAACAGTCCTGCTTCCGCCAGTTCAGAAGTCCGCAAATCCTTTGGCACGCACTGGAGATGACATTTGGAAGAACGGGGGTTGATGGTGGAGTGCGGACGGGGGTGGGAGCTCCGCATGGACAAAAGCGACGGGCGGATGACGATTTGAAGAACGACCAGCGTCTCGCAAAAAGATTCGATCTACTCAATCTCGGTGAGTCAACACTTCTGATTGCTCCCTACAGGTAAAATTGTTTGACTGACAGTATCATGTAGAGCAAAATGGCAAGCTCTATGTTCCAGTATCGGCGCCTCTGCCAACCCCTCCAGCGGCATCTTACTCCCCCTCCAGCGAATCGATGCTCCTGGATGATACACCCAATCGTGTCTATATCCACAATCTCGATGCCGAACTGAAGAACATCGAGGCCGAGGAGGAGAAGCTTGTCTTCCTCCCGGACATTGAGAAGAAGCTGGGCAAGATACCCAACAATGTCTTGAGGGGCGATGTGCATCCATCGGCACAGGGCAAGCAGATGGTGCTGTATGAAGTGCCTCATTCCCTCAGCGTTCCGGAGAACCAGGATAGTGTCAGGAAAGCCATCATTGAAAGCAGAAAAAGGGCAAGTGAGAAGCAGGCACAGGAGACTGACATGGCACCTGAGCATCAAAAGGCGCCTCGTCAAAACGGTGTACCAAACGGTGTACCTTTGCTCCACAACAGTATCCATGTGGATGGCGAACACATGCTATACGCTAGGAATGATGAAGATGCAATGGATATCGGATAACCTATCTAATCCAACCCTCACGCGCCACGTGCATTGCACCGCCAGAGACCTGTAAAGGAGGCCCATGCTCACAAAAGACCGAATATAATAGCTGATGACTGAGGCCGTGATGCATGAATGGCCCGAAACGATTTCGAGAACTAGTATGCGAGACAAGACAAGGACTTGCAAAACAATGGCCGTTTTCATAGAGAGGAAGACCTCATTTGAAAGGGTTCAGTCGTGCGGCGAAGCTGGCTCTTTTGTCTTCGGTCTGAGAGGCGTTCGCCTGATTCAAGGGGATATTCTGCATTGCTGATGACGATTCTCCGGCATCTACTGCACTCGGTGGTGGGCCCGCTGGAGGTGCAACATACTCCTCGTCGGGGTTGCCTTTCATCGATCCAGCAGGCGGTACGTACGCAGGAGGGGCTGAGTGGGCGGCATTGTATGCTGAAGAAGTCAGTGTGGATTGTCGCATGCATGATTGGGGCTTCACTTACCGGGTGGTGGATAAGATTGAGGATATGGCTGCATTGGATACTCTTGGCCATAGACAGGTTGTTGGTACTGGGAATAGTATGGACGAGGAGCGACTTGAGCTCGCTGGTGACGTCGGACAAGGATCTAGGAATTTTCATCAGCACACTTCTGGATCAAGTCCATATCTTTTCCATGCTTACCCTGTGATATGCCAGAGGTGCTTGTCCCCGCCTTATCCTCCTCTGGGCATGGTAGTAGCCCCCTACCAGCCAAAAGATGAGAAGCAGGAGTACTGCTCCGACCACCGCCCATTTGATGGCATCGCCTGTGGGATTGTAGCTCCACCCTCCGTAGTTCTCATCGTCGCCATTATTGCCGTCACTTGTCGTAGAGTCAGACCCAGCGGTATCGTCCTGCCTCTTCCATGGGAGGTAACCCATGGCGAGCTTACGCGTGCCGATTATAGACTCAGAGATGCAATGCTCCAAACAGAAATGAAGTGGTATAACAAAAGAAGGTCGAAAGCGATAGTGTGAAGAGTGAGGGGAAGAGAATGACTAGGGATTATCGTTGCAGTGAGACATGTACCTTTTGGACCACTGAAAACTTGCGGGCCTCGCGTCAATAACAAACGCCAAGACATTTTTTCAGGACAGCTCACTCAGGCCTCAGCCACAGCGACATCAAAGCTCCCCAATCTTCAAGCTTGGTCGACCTTTCACCGCGCCAATAATAATAATATGACCCTCGCGCCAATCTCACATTGATAATGCGACTAGTCACCGGCCCTTACTAGATTGTCACTTCTGTGATCTACAAACGTCACCCTTCCCCCATCTGCACAATGGCCGACCAGGTTCGAGAGCCTCGCCAGGGGGATCTGAGCTGGCGCCTGAGCTCCCATCCCATCACCCTGATCATCTTCCTCACTTTTCGAATATGTAGGTCCTCATATTACTCTTCCACCGGTCCAATTCCTACAAAACGCTGACCTACAATGCTAGCATCCCTCCTCGTCTACCTCTTCGGCCTCTGGATCTTCACCAGCAGCTTGTGCGTCTCCCATGCCCCCTTATCACCACCCTGGCAGCAATTCTTCCTCCTCCAGCTCCTCCAGCCAAACCTCCCGGCTAACCCACCTCACTTCTTTCGGCCAGTGTCCTCATCTTCATCATCACGATGCTCCTCCTCGCCGCAGACTTCTACTACCTCAAAAACATCGCGGGCCGGAGATTGGTCGGGCTGAGGTGGTGGAACGAGGTCAACACTGCGACGGGGGAAAGCCATTGGGTCTTTGAGAGCCAGGATCGGAGCGGTGCTGATGGAGGGGTCATGCAGAATGCCACAGATAAGAGGTGCGTAGGAGGGAAAATCAATTGGGTGAAGGGGGCGCGCCTGCGTGTTGCCAGTTGCCTATGCCGTTCATGTGCTGTCTGAAAGAGGGGCGGGGGGATGCGTTGAGGTGTTTTGGGACTATCCAAAGCTGACGAGACGTTGTTTTTGCGATAGGTTCTTCTGGCTGGCGCTGTATGCACAGCCCGCTCTGTGGGTGGGCCTTGCGATTTTCGCGCTGGTGAGGTTCGAGAATGCGATTTGGCTTGCTTTGATTGGTCAGTATTATCACCCCCCTACATTTCCCGTTTGATAGTGTCCGCTCACGGGTAGACCTGCAGTGATCGCTCTGATATTGACAATCACGAATACCCTGGCGTTTTCCAGATGTGATAAATTCAGCCAGGCATCGACTTTAGCTTCTAGTGCGTTATATTCCGGGGGACTGGCAAAGAATGTGGCGGGCAGTGTCTTTAGCAGATTCTTCAATCGGTAGTAAACACGGTAGTATAAGAGACGGTAATGGACTTGACATGGACTTATTATCTGTACTAAAGACAGTTACTTGGCTGTTTCTATTGCAATGCTGTGTCTCTGGTGCAAACAGTCATGCAAGAACACTTTCCAGCTTCGTCGATTTCACCTGCTCTTGATCTTGTTCCATTCGACCTGCAAGATTGACCACTTGCACTTCCAGTATCATTCTTCTCTCTCAAGCATTGATATCTTCCATTCGCCATTGAATCTTCGATCTTCCTTCAAGCATTAATGTTCTTTCTCGGCGTCCAGTACGTCAAAATAGCGAATGCATCAACAGTTGTAATGCCCCTTGTCAAGACATCACAAATCGAAGCGGATGAATGAAGGGGATCCCTCGAACTTTGCGTACAATTCCCGAAAAACATCTGGTAGGTGCTCAGCCACCTATATGGACCATCATTTCCACCTCACACTCTTCACCAAATTGTCCTGACTCCCAGCCCTGTTTAATCTCCTTCTGAAAGCGTTGCCAATCCTCAGCATTGTGTCTGCGCAGTCTGAGCCTCCTGCCGTTCCACTTGTAAGTCGCGGAGACGCTCTTGACCTTGCGGGCAAGATCGTTGGGCAGCTCCGACTCGCGAACGAGTCGGTCGAACAATCCATCGGAGCTCTTGCATTGAGCGAGGGCAATGGCGATAGGAGCCTTGTCTTTCTCATTATCGGTGATGACCAGTAATGTCGTCTTCTGGCAGATCTCTTGGCTCAGAATACCATACATTATAGGTAGCCCTCTCTCGACCTTGATCCGAGGCATGCTGTGCTCTGTGTTGGTGGCATAGGTACTACCTCCTCTCTGACTCTTCTGGCTTGGATGTTCGTCTTCCGAGTTACTATCCAACACGATCGTAATTTTGGACGGGTCAACATCTTTATCCTCCGTGAGAGCTGGAGTAAGGACTGGCGTCTGCAGTGCACGACGCCTTTTGCCCACTAGAGGAGTGTCTGAGTCTGTCTCGGAGGACTCCTCGGGAGTTTTGGAAGAATCGGCATCTTGCCCCTTACTTCGATACTTCCTATCCGGCTTCGTCGTTTGGGACCCCTGGGTTGGTTGCGATGTAGGCAGTCGTTGATGGATACCTTGAAGCCTTTTTGCACGAGGCTTCTCAGCTGGGGCTTTCGCCGGCTGTCTTGTTTTGTCGCAGATGTTCTTGAGTTCAGATTGGGTACCTCTGAGATCAGTGTTGGTGTACCTACGCAACCGCATTGATTTCCTTTCCATGGGTCTTAGCTTTTCTTCCAGAATTTCTGGCAGGAGGTGATTCCATTCGAGGTCATTGTCATCCTCGTCATCCTCGTCTTTTCCGGCCCTTTTGTGGTTTTTGGTTGGTGGTTTCGTTGCTCGCGATATGAGTGGAGATGAAGCATCTTCCTTGCGTTTCTGTACCCTTTCCATATTTTTGTGAGGTTTGTAAGGGTTGTCAGCCATTGACGTGGCGTGAATCTTGGATGGGGTTGCTACTGCTGAAAGTGTCTTAGAAGACTCTCGATCCTAGTAGAGCTCAATTAGCTTGACACCGAAGCGAATGTGTTGCGCAACTAACACCGCCAGGTACTTTGAATCTAAGGCGATCGCGAAAGACCATTTCAAGTGCGTTGCTCAACCTAATTCAGACTCCTAGGTAAGCGCGATGCCATCTTAGGTCGCAGGATGATCGTATCAAGACTGACCTTCCAGCATCGCGAGGATAGAGCAGGCCCTTTGAACTGTCGGGTTCCCTTAGATGCTTTCTATTCATGTCTCCCCAGAAGACCATGCCGTAACTTCTGAGGAAGCTCCAGGCAAGCCTTTGACTGGCGGTTGTGTTACCGTTGTCATCCGATGGACTACCATCTGGGGTTTCCAGGCAGCTGTTGATAGCCTGCACAAGGTGTTGTTGAGTAGAAGTACTGCTTGGACCCTTAATGAAGCCCAATGGATCGCATAGATTTGTCAAATCATTCTTGGGCCAAGACGGCGAAGTCGAGATGTTGGAAAGCTTCGTCTTCAAAGCGCTGGGGGATTGCTTGTTTTGAGGAAAAGCTGTCAGGGTTCGCTGTAAAGCCGCATTTGTATGAGCGTCAAGACGATCTTCGGGATCGTAGCTGAGTGGTGATTTCTTTGCTATCGACATTTGTACTTGAGCTTCAAATTCACCATTCGATCTATATGGAGTGGAGCTTTGTGGTGACCTACTTGATCCATCGTGGGGTTTGCCAGAAGTCATTCCGTGAGCCAGTGTTGGCCTTCGTTGCGCAGTTCCTTGGTAGGTGTTCACACCTGACGCATCTCGCCACTTTCAGATCTTGGAATGCATTCGAAAAGGAACAGCAACTGACTTCTCCATTCTAGCGTACTCTTCTGACTGCCAGCATAACTCTTATCCTTCTCCATAGAGAACGCTGGAAGGGAAGAGACTACAAAACGTGCGATGACCCGAATCTCCGCAAGTCATGCAACTGTCTTCAAATCAATTGCATGATTGGCTTTGGCGTCACTGCTTCGTGGCATGTACTTTTCTCAGAACCATGATGCAAAGAAATTATAGGTCTAGCCACTAAACGTTATTCGCAAGAGGTAGGTGTTGTCACGGTGATGAAGACTCATCATGGTGTGATGATGGTGGATATGCTGATTGTAGAAATCACGGGATCTCACGAATCAAGATAGCACCGATAGTACCTTGGAGACTCGCAAGAAGCTTAGCTTTTCCTCTCTAATTTGCTCCAAGAACCTCCAGGGCTTCTCTCAACTCCTTCACTGCTGTCTTTACGTCTTCGAAGTTCAACGCCGAAATGGCAAATTTCGCGTGCTTTTGTGCTGCCGCGACAGACACTTCATCCTCTTTCAATTGATCGATTAGTTGCGGACGCACCACACCTCTTCTACTCTCAGACGGGTTACCAAGGCCTGGCACTGGATGCACGTTAGTAGGGACAAAAGGCTGGAAAGTAGGAGCATGAGCGGCCGCAGAGACATTCTGGTGGCCATCTACTGCTGGTGGAGGAGCAGAGGGCAGCGCACTAGCATTAGAGCCAGGCGGTAGGACGTCCGGCTTGGATGTGTTTTGTTGGAAGGTCGGACTACTTGTTGGCAGTCCAGTATCGGGTGGAAATTGCTGCTGCGGTCTTCCAATCTCTTGGGGAACGCTCGGGAAATAACCGCCGCCGTCTGACAGCTTTTGTTCCTCGCTTGAAGGTTCAAGTGGAGACACCTCGGGAGCTGCTGAGGTATGGTAGTAATTCTCATCCGGGGGTGAAAGAGCAGGTGCGTCTTTGGCTGTATGTAAGCTATGATCATCCGGCACATCCTCTACTGAGGGCTGTTTCATTGCAGCGTCCCTGATACCACTATCTAGTACCTGTACATCCGCATCATTCCGGTCTAGATGCTGAGCCTCAACGACTGGAGATGGCTCGGGGATCGGATTCGATGCATTCGGATCCTCGCCTGCTTTGATGGCTTTAGCTATTCGCAGTGCGTGGTATTTCGCAAACTTGATCTTTGAAGTCGTTTCTGATTCAAGAGGGCCCCAAATCTGGCCAAGCTCCAGAAAGGTAGCAGCAGCTTGAAACGTATCTGCCGTCTGCCTAAAAGCCAATGTCAACCAGAGAGTGATGTTGTAACAAGTCTTGTAGCTTTACCTGGACACTTTGTTGGCTTTCATGGCGTTATCTGCTCGTTGAAATGTTTCCTGAGCAAATTGCTCTAGATAAGCGTGACCTGCAATGTCATCTACAATGGCATCATTTTCTGAAAAATCCGCTTTGGCCTAGCCTGCCATGAGTCAAAATCCCAAAGCCATGGTCATCACAATACCTGCTCCAGCTTGTCCATCATTTGCATGGTATAGCTCTTGCTGTCATCATCTGCTTGGTGAAGGCCTTTTGAGATGATCTGGTCGACTATCCAGTAGTTGCCTAGTCTGCGTTCAACATCATTCACTTTAGACTCGGTCCAACTTACTCACACCAATATGCTATGGCTGGCCGTGCTTTTTCTAGCTGGCCAGCACGCTGCGCAAATCTTGCGATATCAGCCGCCTTCAACGCAGGAGGAATTGCTGCAGCCATAAGGGAGAAGTAACGAATATCTTTTCTAGAAGAAAATAAAGTGGAAGGGACAAAATGTTCCGAGCGAGATGTAAGCTTAGCCGTTGGGATCAAAGGCCAAGGCAGTATTATTGCATCCTATCTAGAGCGAAGAACATGATGGTGGTGCCTGTGCTTGCTGTAGAAAGTGAATGACGGTCTAGCCATGTGTCTATTTACAGAGTGTGTTTGCCCCGTCGCATTAAGTCCGAAGCTCCCCCGCAAAAACATTTAAGGACAGCTTTCCTCCCAAACCTCGATGCATATTGCTTATAACTCGCTGTCTTGAAGCTTATAGAAGCTTAAAAGACTGCATGTGAAATGACTTATATGATACTGATCTTTGCTTCGTAGATCGAAATGCTTACACACGGTATATTAGCTGCTCTTGCAGCTGTGCTTCTCCCCATCGTCGTCAGCGGCCAGGGTATATACTCCAAGAATTCCGCTGTCCTTCAAGTTAACGCCAAAAACTACAACAAGCTCATAACGAAGTCGAATCAAGTCTCTGTATGCAGCTTTGAATCTATGTAACCTTCTCGCAAATACGCTGACATCATCGCAGATCGTAGAGTAAGCTTTACGACCTGGAGCTCCAGCGGTATTTGCACAGCACTGACATCCAATCCAGATTCTACGCTCCCTGGTGTGGCCATTGCCAGAATCTCAAGCCTAAGTATGAAAAAGCAGCCAAGAACCTCAAGGATCTTGCTCAAGTTGCAGCCATTGACTGCGATAATGAGGACAACAAGCCTCTTTGCGGGTCCATGGGCATCCAAGGCTTCCCCACCTTGAAGATTGTCAAACCTTCCAAAAAGCCCGGCAAGCCAATCGTCGAGGACTATCAGGGTCAGCGGGAAGCGGCCAACATCATCGACGCCGTCAAAAGCGCAATACCAAATAATGTCAAGAGGGTGACGGACAAAAATCTGTTAGCATGGCTCGAGAGCGAGAATAGTACCGCCAAGGCAATCTTCTTCAGTGACAAAGGCCCAACCAGTGCCATGACAAAGGTATTGGCAAACGATTTCTTGGGACAGATGAACGTGGCCCAGATCAGAGAAAAAGAACAGGAAGCCACCAAGATGTTCGGTGTCTTGGAATATCCAACCATTATCGTTCTGCCCGGCGGAACTCAAGAGCCTGTGGTATACGAGGGCGCTTTCACAAAAGCTGCAATGAAAGACTTTTTGTCCCAGCATGCTTCTCCCTCAGCTGCGCACAAGATCAAGGAGAAGGTCAAAGAAAAGGCTCAAAAAGTCATGGGAACAGACGACAAGGCAGAACCGGTCAAGGCCGCAGAGGAGGACGCCTCATCCTTCTCGTCGGTATCCTCCTCTCAACAGGCTTCGGAAGCTTCGTCAGCAGCCGCCTCGGCGACCGAAGAGAGCTTATCGGATGATAGTCAACCTACCGAATCTCCAGAGCCCGCGGTGACCCCCGAAACCAAACCTGTTGCCGTACCAAGCCAGTCTGAACCTATCCCAAGCCTTGAAAGCAAGGAAGGCTTGCAGGCAAAGTGCCTAGGAGAGAAGACATCGACATGTGTTCTGGCTCTTCTGCCGGCAGTAGCTGAGGGTTCTGAGAGCGCCTTGGAGGGATCTTCAAACACAGCTCTGGCAAGCCTTGCAGAGATTGCAGAAAAGCACAGGGAACGAAAGGGAAACCTTTTCCCATTCTTCTCGGTACCCGCGTCCAACGGGTGGTCTAGTATGTTGCGCGAATCGCTCAAGCTTGGTAGTGATCAAGAAATCGAGCTAGTCGCCGTCAATGGCCGGAGAGGCTGGTTTAGGCGGTTCGAAGGTGGCCAATTCGATAGCCTTTCTGTTGAGACATGGATTGATAACATACGCTTTGGTGAGGGAAGCAAAGGCAAGCTGCCAGAAAGCCTTCTGATCGGCGAGCAGACGACTTCTGAACAGGCAGATGAGGAGGCGACTGCCAGCGAAGAGCCAAGTGCCCCAAGCGAAGAGCCAAGTACCCCAAGCGGAGAGCCAAGTGCTGCGCCTACCCACGGCGAATTGTAAAGGTAGTATTTGAACGATGAAATGGAAAAGTACCTGAAGCGCTTTGGTGTAAACCAAATTGAGCGCACATACCTGTACAATAAATATCATACTTGTTCCATCTGCCTTGTACATTGTTTGCGAGCTCTTCTACCATACTAGGCCAATTGCAAATCGATTGTCAAAGTATCATCTCTAACAAAGGTGGTGCAGAAGTGACTTGGGACAGACGGTGCCATCAACAGTGCCATCAGGAGGGATCGCAAGATTGAGGCGCTTAAGTTTCACAACGTGTTTCAACGCAGGTACGGGATTTTTGGTGCAGTCAGATCGTGATCGCGCCAGCATTCATATCCGCGTCCGCGAATGAATTCGTCGAGATGACGGATCCCTTAGGAATGGAAGTAACTTATGGAACGGTAAAAAATCAGGACGCACTCCAACAGTCCAGACTGCCAGACGAGCCGATGCCCTATGCGCCGACGTCGACTGCTTTGAATCTGGTGATACTATTTCATACTTGCATTGTTGTGCTTAATTTGGAAGGTGGCCAGTCCTGGGAGCGGTCTCACCAAGTCAATAGTCGATTTACCTCTGAATCTTAAAAGTGAAGGGCAAATTGTGGCCGAATCATTGGTAAGGTGTCGGGTTGGCGGATCTTGCGTCTCGCCCTCAGGCACCATCAGGCACAAGGAGCTAATTTGAGATTAAAGAGGCCGCAAGCAGCTTAGTCCCTTGGCCAGTTGAACCGTTGGCGTCCCCCCTGCTTTTCCCCTGGATTTGCCGCATTGATTGCGTGGATGTGAGGAATCCTAGGGTGGCTTAGTGAATCCAGCATTAATATTATGATTTCTTCTTTTGACCACCTCATCACCCACACCGGTACTTTGTCCAGCGCTTCATCCTTCGCCGTCTTTTTGCTTTGCCTGTCATCGGTGGCATCACGTTCACCAAGTCGCTCATTACCCTCGTTATTGCTTAGATCTTGCATCGTTGCATTCAGTCGCTCTTTTTCAACTCTGGCAGTATCGACACGCATTCCATACCAGCACGATAAAACACAGTCCAAAAAAGTAAGTCTTGTTTACGGCCTCGTCCCAGCTTCCTTTGTTCAGTACTCTTCTCTGCCGACTCCATCCGTGACCATCAGCTGTTCTGGCTCTCTGGCTCCAAATTCACTGATAATGGGACATTGTCCTCATTGTCTCTTCACCACCGCCACATGTCGCTCACCTTTCTTACCTGGTATCCTGTCCATGTGATTCTCTGCATCTTTACTTAAGCATTCCCTCAACCATCCTCATCACTTGATCCTCGACACCGACTGTGGTCTTGTTTTCTCGCTCTCTGCAACTGCTTTTTGCGACTTTTGTCGCTGCCACTCATTTGGCAATATCCTCTGCTGACGTCTGATTCATCAGTCAACTCGATAGCATAAACACAAACATTAGAACGACCGCATCAAACCTCAACCGTTGACAGGCTACAATGCAGCTCCAAAGTCTTCTCTTGGCCTCCCTGGCGCTCGGCCCTGCCTTGGCGCAGCCTGCCCATCGCCATTCTCGCCACCATAAATTCAACCTTCGAAATGTGCTCGGTCGGCGACAACAATATGATGCGCCGGCTGGAGGGTGGAACCAGCAAGATCTCTACAAATGTGTCAATTTCACCCAAGCTGCCATTGAGGGTCATTCAGACGACATGTGCGCCGGCACACAGGGCTCAGCGGAACAGAGCACGTCCGAGCCTGCCGTGGAAAACAAGGTCGCCGTCAACAAGCAGTCATCCCCCTCGACCTCGTCTTCGGCGGCCCCAATTTCAGTGGCCTCATCTTCAGTGGCCCCATCTTCAGCGGCCCCATCTTCGACCGCCTCGAGTGGAAGCGGCAGCAGTGGAGGAAGCACCGATAACTCGGGCCTGTCTTGTGTGAATGTGGCGAACAAGCTGAAACGAGCCACGTACGAACAGGATACCTATGTTGGCAACACTGGCTCTCCGGGCGCTGCCTGCAGCAATGTGAAGGCTGAACCTTCGTGCTCGTCATCAGGCTCGTACTCCATCACTTTCACCAACAATATGGGCAATGAGGCCGAATTCTGGCTCTGGAACAAGATTGGTTCGGACCAACAAACCATGAATGGAATGATGACAACACCATGTTTCTCCTTTCAGTTGGACAACGGCAAATCGACCGTGTTCACAGTGCAGCCCAACTCTCAGGTTGCCTTCTCGTATGGAGGGGCGGGCAGAGCTTCGACTAACGGAAATGTTCCAAATTGCAATGTGGGCGAAGCCAACTTTGATGCCCAGGACAAGGGCACCAGCGGCTCCTTTTATGATGTGTCCATGGTCACGTACAATGACATTAAGAAGACTCCCGGCGGTAATCCGCAAGAGGTGCCAATGACAATTTCTGCACCGAATTATGACGCGTCAACCAACTCCAACTGTGTATACACGGATTCTTCGCAAAACTCACCTGTCCAGCCAGGAGCCAGCGGCAAATGCGCCATGGGCCCCATCGATTCCAGCCCCTTCCACATCACAGCACGGTTCGGGTAGATGTCCGGGAGTTCAAGGTAAGCGAATGGCCACCGGATGTGAATATTATCACTGATTGCAGACAGCGTCCATTGTTGGGATACGATAATGTCAACCTGTTTGGGAAGTAATTCGTGTATTAAATTGTTCCTGGGGAGCTTTGGATATACTGGCCATCTATCAACGTTATCTGTCTTTATATCCTTGACTTGTCTTATTTCATACGTGGATCTCCACGAGGGGAAGTTGACCTGAGTTGGATTTCTTTGGCTTGCCAAATTGTCTGTGACAAGATATTGGAAAAGGTTGTTTTGGTAGGACACTGAAGATGAAATGGGATGACCCAAGCGCTGGCGTCCAGACCTGGTCTTGCTGAGCAAGGAAAAGAATGCACAGTATCCATTCGGTAGTGTTTGGTGCGTATATCTTACATACATATGCTTAGTCTGTCATTGCCCGAGCCAGGCCGTCGAGCATGCGTGTGAACCGATGGTCTTTGGATAGGGATCGAAAGATCTTGGAGTCGATACTGGATGGAGAGCTTTTCGGTGGTCGTGATCTGTGGAGATTTGTGGGAGGCCGTGTTTGGAAGTGGCGATTCATCACCACCCCATGGTGAAGGTCCTTAGTGCGAGGTTTCTTGAGCAACACCACATGAGTTTGTTTTCGTCCCGTCAATCATTCATCCTCTTGCATCTACAGTACGCTTTCTACATCTCACAAGATGATACTTACACTCGTTTGATCGCTTCAGAGACAACATACCTTTATCATAAAACACGTGTCATCCCACCATTTGCAATGATGTTTTTACCAACTCTTCTCATTACAACACTGTCTTACGCTTTGTTCGCGCGGTCGCAGCAATGTGCTGTTGGTTCAGCCAAAGAGATCTCCGGCAATTGGTATTGCTCCGAAGTGAAAGCTATCTCTTACAGCAATTTCCCAGGCCACGGTAGGACCCCTCTAGAAAGATATAGGTCGTGTTTACACGGCCATTGACAGCATATAGCTGCAGTCTAGCCACCATCTACCGCTTGCAAAGTCCAGGAAAGACCTTTTAGACTGATCTGGTCCAGGATACTATAACAAGGTCACCAATATGGATGCGGATACCGGTGACTGTTCGAGCGAGACATACCAATACTCCGGATCTCTGAGTCCCTTGAATGAAGATGTTAGCATCCACAATCGTAATGTATCAATAGGCAATGCTCACCACGAGACCTATCAGCTATCTGTACATATCCGTGGTCCGCTCTCTCTAAAGCGATTTGCCTACTACACCCTCAATACTACCTTACCAGCGAAGCACAAGCGCAACAAAACTTCTTACGGGTTTGCACACAAGCATCATGCGCGTGGACGTTTAGGTCACGCGCATCTTCATGCCCACTCACCTGAACAAGACATCAAAGACAAGAGAGAGGACGAGATTGGGCTCATTGATCGTGGTGTGGGCGATATTGTTCAGATCACCATGGACGGTAGATTAGTATCTGTGAGCGGCCACTTTGGAGCGATGATGCGCTTCTGAAGAATTCCCAAACCTCAATTGCGTTTCCGGGGAAGACGATGGCGCATCAAGCATTCCCAAGCCCTCTCGTTTTTCAACGCATTGACTTACTGATGCTAAAACTTTGCAGTGGACGAACGAGTATGCAGGCCCAGCCAGCGCAACGATGGCGCCAAGTACCCATGCGACTATTGTGGACCAGATGCAAGGTCATGCAGAGACCATGACAGTAAAGTATGACGCCCTCAGCTCGAGGACGACTCCACTGGCGCCCGAATACACGTCTAATCCGTCGAGCGAGGACTCAACAACGAGTGTCAACAGCTGGACCCGTCAGGCTTCCTATGACGCCAATTCAGGGAGTGTTGATGGTGTCACTTTCCTCAATCACTTTGGAGGGACCCCTGGCATACCTGGAACAGCGGCGGGTGGACCGGCGTGAGCACTCTTGTAGATCCATGACTACATCAAGCGGCTTACGGAGGAATGATAGATTTGGGGCATCGTTATCCTACGCATCGTCTGATGGACATTCTGGGGCCGCTTCGCCGCAGATCTTGAATAACACGATGATCGAGGACGATGTTGAAGTGATCCTGATGTCGGACAAGGACTGCATTGATGGTGGATGTGGCTACACGCGCCCTGGGGGCGTGGCCTACCGTGAGTTGAGGGATCCGAAGCTCGGCCTAAAATCTTGTCACTGATTCGTGAGCGATTCCACAGATGGGTTCAGTGGAGATCGAAAGATCTTTTTGTTTGAGTTCTCCATGCCACTTACCAGTAGCTCGTCTTTCGATGGCAACATGCCAGCCATCTGGCTTCTGAATGGCCAGATTCCTCGGACATCTCAATACGGCACGAATCCGGAATGCAGTTGCTGGACTTCTGGCTGCGGTGAGTTCGATCTTTTCGAGGTGCTCGATGGTGGGGACACAAGATGCAAATCAACACTACACATGGCGCCTGCTGGAGGGAGCAGCGACTGGTTCGAGCGACCTACAAGCGGTAGCATCACGGCTGCAGTGGTGTTTGCGGGGGACAGCGAGGTGGCGTTGATAAAAGTACTCGATGGGGAGCAAAGCTTTGACGCGACTTTACAGAACAATATGGTGGAAGGCTGGATGAAGGAGAAGAGCAGTGTCTTCAAGATGGGCACTTGATGTAGGCAAAGATTTGGATAACCGATCCGACGGCATTTAATGAAACGGGAAAGGAGTGCCGGGACGAAAACGAGAAAGGCGCAGGTAGCCTTAACGATTCATTGAAAAGCGATTACCAGGGGCAATGGAGCGAATCGGAAGCAACGGTTTCGCAACAGGGCCAGAGGGCGTGGTGCAACGACAATGGCCATTGTCCAATACAATTCTGGCAGGAATTGTCTGTGCAGTATGAGAGACTTGTCATTTCATCATGTTTCACGAGAAGCTGGTTGAATATTCAATCTTACGGTTGAGAGATGCAAAGTTCCTTCCCTCGTTCGTGCTTGTACAGGATCGCACAGTAAGTCAGTGACACCATAGGTTCGAGGGTTGATGCCGCTATGGTGGCCTCGTGGCGCTTGTCCCTGAAGGGGCAAGAGTGGATCCTCTCCGCGATTCCAGGGCCCACTCAGCCACTCGGCCGAGGCTTTTCTCCAAACCTCAGTTCCTCACAAACGGCGGGACGTCAGCGCTCCTAGATTGGAAATCACTGTCTTGAGACCCGGCTGAAAAGACTTAAGAGATAGCGACGAGAGTCTTCCCTTGACACCAAACAGCTTTAGTCAAAGGTCACGTCCTCGTCTTGATTGTAGCTGCTTCCCTCATTCTAGGCCAGTGGCCATCTTTGTGGAGTCTCGGCGAGCCTTTGACGACATCGCTATACATACGGAGATATATATTGCGTAAAGCTTGACTGCCGGTACAATAGCGATGGCATCAGCCTCCGTTTCACCACCCAAGCCCTGGGAGAGGGCAAACGGTGCTTGTCAGCCTCCCTTATCCTCCTCGGATGCGTATCCATACTGACTCTGTATTTGTGCGACAGCGAATCTTCCTTCCTCCATTCTTACTTCAAGTTCGCCAAGTCCTTCTCCACCCACCGCAAACCTCTCAGCATCCTCAGCAGCATCAGCATCAACGAATCAGCCTCCATCGCTTCCCGCAAAACCTTCCTCCCTGAGTACTGTCGTCAACCGTACGGCCTCGAATTATTCGCCTTATAGTTCTACAAACAGATTTGGCAATACAGGCTATGGCGCAGGCTACGGGTCTGGCTATGGCTCTTCGCCCTACTCGTCGTATTCATCCCCATATTCTAGATTTGGTGGTGGGGGATACGGAGGAGGTTATGGTTCGATGTACGGCGGCGGAGGTATGTACGGGGGCATGAACAGTATGTACGGTGGCGGCGGCGGCATGTATGGCCAACCGGGTGGTCTGATGGGTCCCGGCGATCCCAACGACCCCAACAGCCTCACCAATGTCTTCAGCCAAAACACCCAAGCAACCTTTCAGATCATCGAGAACCTGGTTGGAGCCTTCGGTGGTGTAGCACAGATGCTCGAGAGTACATATATGGCCACACATTCGAGCTTCTTCGGTGAGTGGCGTTTTCCATGCATTGACACCAAGGATCCCCATACTTACAATTTTTCAACAGCAATGATCTCCGTAGCAGAGCAATTCTCCACCCTCAGAACCACCCTCGGCTCCATCCTAGGAATCTTTACGCTCATGCGCTACTTCCGAACTCTCCTCGCCAAGATAACATGTCGCCCTCCCCCAGCAGACGCTACGTCCCTCACCCCCTCGGCCTTCGCCTCCTTCCAAGGGCACTCCTCCTCCTCCTCCTCCTCAGCAGGACCATCACTCCTCCCCAACGGTCAACCTGCCCCTTCAAAGAAACCCTTCCTCATCTTCCTAGCCGCCATAATCGGCCTCCCCTACCTCATGAGCAAGCTCATCCGCAGCCTCGCCGCCCAATCTCAGCAACACCAACATCAACAACCGGGCCAAGAAGGCCAAATGATGCTCGGCCCCGATGGCCGCCCCATACCGCTAGAGAAATACCAGCAGAAGCAGCTCCCGCTCGACCCTAGCAAACTCGACTTCTGCCGCGTCCTCTACGATTACCCGCCGCCCGACCAACCCTCGCCCCTGCAGTCCAATAGCATGGAGCTGTCGGTCAAAGCGAACGATATCGTGGCCGTTCTATCGAAATCTGATCCCATGGGCAATGATAGCGAGTGGTGGCAATGCCGGGCGAGGGATCATAGCGTCGGCTACCTGCCGGGGGTCTACCTGAAACCCATCTTGAAGAAGCCGGTCGAGCAGATTGAGGCGCACAGCAGGGTCAACACGCTGAGCAGTGTGCTGGGGAATGGGAAGGATGAGAGTGATGGGAGTCGGGCGAACTCGCTCGAAGGGGGCATGAAGCAGAAGGAGAAGGTTGCGGTGGGGAAGTGAAGGGGGGAGCAAGACGTTCTATTTTTCTGTGTATATATAGTAAGGTTCATATGGCGGAGGCAGCGATCGGTGTGGTCGGCGACGGCGTTGGCATTAGGGAGGTCGGGTAATGGCCCGTCGTGGATTAAGGACATTACAACGCAATCAAGTTCATGACATCGTTTCGATCGTCAACGACTGTCCCCCCTCGTCGATTGTGCTTCCCCGTGACAGTAATTGAGGCTGTTGAGAATGGATGAGAAATTATGGAACAAGTCAAGTGGATCAGGTTCATGTATTGAATGACAAGGCAAACAAATCCAAGCCTATCTATCTATTCTTCAACTTCGTCCACCCGCTCGTCCCCTTTCCCCTCTCGTCCTCCCTATCAGGTTCCCTCCTCGCATCCGCGGGGACGACTGGCTTGACCAGTATCCCCGTCTCCTCAATATTCGTCGGTGCTGGTGAGTCTCCATTCTGATCATTTGGCACTACCACCGCCGCTGCCGCCGCCGCCGCCGCAGCAGCAGCAGCAGCCTCTTGCTCGCCTTCTTCGTCCCATTCCCCTCCTTCCAGGATCTCCCACCCCGCGCCGGTCTGCTCCGCGATCAGCATCGCCTCGACTTTCTTGATGATGTTGACAGGTCTCTGCAGCTTCCAGTCGGACATGTATCGCACCCCTGGTTCGGCTGCCAGATAGCCGGCCGCCGTGCCGTGGGAGAAGAAGCCTGGTGGCGGCGGGGGCGGGGCGTCGGGACTGTCTTTGGGGTCTTGCTCCTTTCTCGGGACACTTTCGGTGGTCGTCGTGCGCGAGAGGTGTTTGCGAGCGGGCGTTCTCATGAGGTCTTCGTCCTTCGGGATGGCGGGTCTCGAAGAAGTGGGAGCAAGCAGGAGTTGCCACAGGTTCTTGCCCATGGCGCAAACGTCTTCCCAATGACCCGAGCCGACGTCCAGGCCTTGAGTTTTGCAGAGCCAGGCGATGTCCCAAGCTAGAAGGGTCATTCCTTCGACTGCTTCGGAGTAGATGGTCTGGTCGGCTGGTTTCGCGTAGGAGAGATTCTTCTCGAGGAAGAGAGGACGAGCCAGTGGCGCTGGAGGATGATCGATCAGACGTGAGGGTTTGGAGGCTGCGTTCAGCGCTAGAGGTAGCTTCACCGCAGGTTTTACGGTCGGTTCCCCCTTGTATGAAGAGATGGGTGTGAGTATAAGGGGGTATGGACATTGTGAGTGAGGAAGAATGATCTGAGCAGGGAGTTTAAGAGCTAAATGATGAGACACCAAGTGGACCAGATTGGCCAGGTGAAGCAGGGTGGTTGAAAGCTCCAGGGGAGATGCACCTACACTGGAGTCAGCTTGGAATTCGCAGTTGGAAATCTCACGACGTACTGTTTAGGTCTCTTAAATCGACGATTGGAAGGAATGCGATGGAGTAAAGATCCTTACCACCGGCTCGTGTCCGTCTCTTGTGCTGCTGTAGGCTATAAAGCCTTGCTGTTCTTGTGCAGTGAGCTAGCCTCTGCTGAATCGTTTGCTGATGGAGTTCCTCCCAGCTGCGTTGTATACTTCGAATCTCGCTCTGAACAGGCTCACGAGAACTTGATTGGGCCTCGGTCAGTTCCTTCTTATTCGCTGCCAGATCTCTCTGCCGCTTCTGGAGTCTAGCCTTCCTCTTCGCTATATCGAGTCTCATCTGCTTGATCTCCCCCCGCAAATGAAGGATGTGATCTGAAGCGAGGTTCGTTCTCTCATTTGCAACGACTTGCTCGGCTGATGCTCTTTCAAGCACCCATCCTGGATCAGTGTCTGCCGCTTTTAATTTGGCCGCAGACTTTTTGCTCCTTTTTGGGCCATCAACACGGCTCTCTACCTCTTCCTCCAGCGCCTCATTCTTTAGCAATGACTGCGCTAGAGCGAATCGAGATGGGTAAGCCAAAGCTTGTGCGCAAAGGTGGCAGTTGAAGGAAAGCCGGCTACTATGTAGACGCTTGCATATGTCGCACTGCATACTCTATGCCTCGACTCGATCGACAGAGAATCGTCCCTGTATTAGTGCAAAAGGCAGGCATGGCTGGTGTCGAGTGTCACATGCATAACATGCCTGTAGGCTGCCTACAACCAGATAGGGGAACATGAAGGCGCAAGAGCCATGATTACCGAGCCGAGATACACTGTAACATCGAGGCCAGGTTCAAATAAGAAACCTTTGAGAACCCATGAAGGGATTTGTAAAGCGCATGGGATGAAGAGTAGGCGATCCACCGTGGTCGGCATTCTACTCGAAGCGGTTTGATGCACGGGGGTATTCCGCGGTGATGCACGGGGGTATTCCGCGGTTGTCTTGGCAGCCCCTGCATTGAAGACCCTGTCGCATAAAGGCCTACCAGACGGCCTTTTGTCAACGGTATTACAGGTGCATCGGTGCATAAGGTACGGTAAGTATACGGTCATTAAACGGTCCTTAAGATGGACATAAATACGGTCGTTATTATAGTATAATTAAATAAATATAATAATAAATTTAATATAAATAATTTAACTTATTTACTTTTCTTTTATACTTTATATTTATTTACGTATATTATATTAAGTTTTAAGCCCGATTAATAAGATAATTAATTATAATATATTATTTAAATAATAATTTTATTTAAGTAATATTTATAATATTTATATAATTACTTAAGACCGTAAAATAACTATAACTTTAACCTCCGATATCCCAATAAATAATTATAATTATAAGGATATTAAAAAGGGTAACTTAACGTAATAATACTTATTTTATTAAACGTAATATATATTTTATATTTCCGGTAATAATAATATTTAAAATAAAAGGATAACGTTATTATCGTTTAAGGTACTTACCGTAAGAACCATTAAATTACCCCTAAACATTTTCAGGGAATCCTTTATAAAACCGGCTTTATATAAGCTTTTTAAGTTTAATAATAATAATTTCCGTAAATAAAATTAAGTTATAAAATATTTTTTAAGAAGTTATTTATTATAAAATATCGTAAATAACTTAACCTTATATCCTTAAGTCTTATTTTAAGTTAAGATTTAAATTATATATACTGACTTTATTACCGGTATACTTATAAATAACGTAATAATAACGTAAAGATTATATATCTTAATAAATAAGGACGTTATATCGTTTTAGATTTACTTAACGTAAAGTAAGATTTATTTCGTAAAAAATAAGGGAAGGTTAATCCCTTTATTAATAAAGATCCTTATTATAAAGGCTTAAAAGGATAACGGAATAAATAAAGTCGTTATATTTATAAAAAGAATAAATAAATAAATAAATTAAATTAATAAAACCGTTATATTAAACGATATTTATTTAAGCTTTATAATTATAAACTTATTTTAAGAAGTATATAAATTTAGTTTTATTATATATTAACTTAAGAATAATAAGGATATATTTAATAATAAGAAAGTTATTTAAAAACTTAAAATAATTAAGATTAATACGGTTAAAAAATAGACTATTAATACCGTAATAATAAGGGTAAGTAAAAAAAATAATATTAAACCTTATTACGTAGTAAAATACTATAATTATCAGAAAATAAATTATATAGTTAAAGATTATAATAAAGAAAGCGTAAAAATAAGCGGTAAAAATAATAAAAAAATTAATAAAAATAAAATTAAAAAAACAGAGAAACCTAAGAAATAAACAGTTTAATTTAAATTTAAATAAATTAAAGGGACTATAGTTAAAAATAATAAAAAATTTAAAGAATTAAACTTTATTATTATTAATAAAAAAGAATATAATATTAAGGAGTTAACGTTTATATCCATTAATAATAATAATAACCTTATTACTTTTTTAATAAAAAACGGATTAACCTTAATAAGCCTTTAAAAAACTATTAAAGCGATAAGGATTTATATAATCTAGTTTTATATAAGCTTAATACTAATACCGTTATAATAAATCTAAGTAATCCCGGTCTTTATAATAGCGACGATAAGGTAAAAAATATTATTATAATGAATAATATAAGTAATAAAAAAACTTATTTACTTAAAAATGATTTATATAATTAAATAATAAAATAAATACGGAAAAAATATAACTTTTTCTAAAATAATAAAAGCCCGGACCCTATAAAATCCGTAAATATTAATAATAATAATTACGCTTTAATAGTAATAAAAAGTAATTCCCTTAATAAAATAAGTTAAAATATACCGTTTAAGGATAAAAAAACCCCTTAAATAATAAACTCCGGCATTACGAAATATATATATACTTAAAAAAATATATTTCGGAGTTTTAAAGAAAAGATTATAAGGGTAATAATAAAGGGTAAAGGCTCCTTAAACTTACTTAAACGTAATAACGTAATAATCAAGATAAATGGTTAAAAACGTATTATTTAAAACGTATTATGGGTTCCTTATTTAAAATTCAATTTTTTATCCATTTTAGCCTTAAAGGATAAAGGTATAAATATTATTTTCAGCGGATGTAAAATAAGGATTATATAAAGAAATTAACTTATTACGGTAAAATACTGGTATAAAAAGCTTTATTTACTTATATATATCCGGAAAAACGCTATATTAATAATTAATAAAAAAGACTTAAATCCCATACCCTATAAATTATAAAGTAAGAAAAACGGTAAGGTTAAACGTAATAATAATAAGATTATTTAAAAACGTAAAAAGGGTAATAATAAACTTTTTATAATTCTTTATAACCGTTTAAGTTATTTAAGTATAATTAAATTATATATTATATATAAAATAATATTAAAAATATTAAAGATATTAACCTTAAAGGACTTTTTTTATAATATATATAAAAATAATAAACTTATAAGAAGTATATATAAATACCGTTATATAAAAGAAATAAAGTTTAAGTTTTATTTCTTTTATAATATTTAAGGCTTTTATAGTATTAAGGTACCGATCCCCGGAATAATACCCTTTAAATATTATTTATCCGTTATTAATAAGGCTATAAGGTAATTAAATTTTATCTTATTAATAATAAAAATTAAGGTAATTAATTAAGTCTTATTTATTATTAATATACTTAATCATAAGGAAAATAATATTATAATTAAATATATTTATACCGATAACATAAAGGAATTTCAGGCCCTTAAAGCGGCCGTTAAAAAACGTAATATTATTATAGAATATATTATATATTATATATTTAAATAAAACGGCATAACCGAACGGTTTAATTAAATAATTATAATAATAATTTAATATATAATATATTATATTAAACTATTAAATAGCTTTTAAGCTTTTATAATTATATATATTAATTAATTAAGATAAAAGCTTCCCTTTATAAAAAGAATAAGCCTTTTTAAAAAATAAATAAAAATAAAACCTTTTATTAAAAACGAAAAAACGTTTAAGATATTATATAAAATAAATATACTTAAAAAGATAAAACGATTAAAACTGGATAAAATCGTTATTAATAATATTTATTTAAGAATTATATTAAGCTTATAATTATACGTTTATATACCCTATAAAAGGAATATAGAGGTTATTATAAATTTAAAGGTTTTTAATAAAAAAACGGTAACGTACTTATTATTATAGTTTATTATTAAAGATATATTACCGGCTTTAAAGCTAATAACCTTTATTGATAATAACGCGGCCTATTATAAGGGCGAGTATATATCGGACGGGTTTAAAGGATTTAATAAAAATAAGTTTATATTAACTTATATTTATTTAATTCCTTAAAATAAAGAAAATTATAATATAGATCCTGTAAATCCCGATCTCCCTTAAGTTAATAATAAAGTCTTTAATTAAATAAAATGAAATAAGAAGGATATATTATTAAAAATCTATAAAATAATAAACGGAACGTTTACTTAAAAAAAGAATTTAAGAAAGCTTATTAAAGACCCCGAAAATATTAAAAATCTTATAAATTATAAAAACTATAATAATAATAAAGCTTTTAATTTACCTTTATTAAAGGGAGTTAACGTCCTTATTCTACTTAAGGATATTTACGATTTTATCCTGGCTTATTAATAAACGGGTAAGACCTTATTAATACCAGGATATACTCTAAAAGATAAAATAAATATAAATAATAACGTTAATAATAAATCTAAGATTAACCGTTTTTATCGAAACTATTATTATTACGATCTTTATATATTTAATATTAATTTTAATAATATTATTTTTATTATTATAGCTTATATTAATTTACTTATTTATTAATAAGCTATAAAATTTTTAAATTAATTTAAATAAATTAAGATTATTAATAAAAAGATTATAAATTTATTATTAAATAAAACCTAAGAGTTTATAAATAAATTAAAGGACTATAAGCTTATTAACTTTAAGTAAGTATTTAAGAAAAATTCTTTACTTTAAGCCTTATCAATAAATATAAAATAAAGCTTATTATAAGGGGCTTTATTTAAAAGCAAGGTATTAATTATAAAGAAACCTTTTTACTTACTTTAAGGTATAAATCGTTCCGCTTATTTCTGGTATTTACGGTTATCTATAGATTTTAATTATGGCTCTTAAACGTTATTACCGTATACTTAAACGGTAATTTGGATAAAGAGATTTATATAAGTATTCTTAAAAATATTCCGATAATTTAATAAAATACCAATAAATATTTCCGTTTACTTAAAAGCCTTTATAAGCTTAAATAATTAAAAAAAATTTAAATTAAAAAATTTTAATTATAGCTTTATAAATTTAGTTTCATCTTTATTTAAATTAATCTATATATATTTATTAAGAAATTTAATAAAGAAATATATTTAATAACCCTTTACGTTAACGATATCGTTATTATTATTAAAAGCTTAAAGATTTATAAATAAATAAAAAATTATTTAATTTTAGTATTTAAGCTTATTAAAAGAAACCCGTTAAAGATAATCCTTAAAATATAAGTATCCTAAAACGACAATATTATTATTATAAATTAAACGAATTACGTTATTAACGTCCTTAAAAAGTATTATATAATAAATTATAATAATATTAATATCCCGATAAATAAATATAAAGGTATATAAATAACTTAATTTAATAAGTAATAAATAAATTAATATATTTATTAATAATTTCTTAATAAACTTATATTCTTTTAAATTATTATCCGTTTAAATTTAACTTTTTTAATCTTAAAATTAAATTAATTTTATAATAACCTTATCGTTTAATATTAAAATTATTTAATATAAATATTTAAATACTTAAAGAATATATTAAATTTAAACTTATACTTCCGATATAATAATAAATTACTTAAATACTTTATAAATATTATATTTATTAACGATAAAAATAATAAGAAATCGTTATACGATTTTATAATATTAAATACCGGTATAATATATATATAATATACTTAAAAATAACGTATTATTATTACCTTTATCGTAAAAATTAAGTATATAGCTTTTTCCGAAGGGTATAAAGTAAGTATTTAATCTATAAAATAAATTAATAAAACCGGATTCTTTAAAGACTATAGGTTTATTATTCTATTTAATAATAATAACGGTAATATTTCTCTTATTAAGAACCTAGAAAATTACTTATGGATTAAGTATATTAACGTTTAATATTACTTTATTTAAGAAAAAATATAAAAAGGCTTTATCCTGGTAAAATATATTAATATTAAAAATTAACTCGTAAATATTATAATAAAGTCTTTATTAAAATAACTTTTTAAGATAAATCGATTAAAACTCGGATTATATTTAATAAGCTAATAACGGTATTACCGTTATAGATTTATTATAGCTTTAAAAAGGGAATAATATATAGGGGTATTCCGCGGTAATATACGGGGGTATTCCGCGGTTATCTTAACAGCCTTTATATTAAAGACCTTATCGCATAAAGGCCTATTAAACGGCCTTTTATTAACGGTATTATAGGTACATCGGTGCATAAGGTACGGTAAGTATACGGTCATCAAACGGTCCTTAAGATGGACATAAATACGGTCGTTATCACGGTGTAATTAAACAAGCATAGTGGTAGACTCAATACAAGTGATTCGGCTTACTCACCCTTCCCCTGCACCCTGCACCCATTTGCGCATATTGCATCACGGTTGGCTAATCACGTGACATTACAACCTTGGCGGTCACAAATCAGAATTGGGGCAATATTTATACCAGCTCCGTCAAGAGAATCCTAATATGGATCTGATGGAGCGAGCCAGAGTCGTATGCGAAATCCTCTTCTGGCAAGCCTCAAGGTATGTCATGATCAGTATCTTCTACTCTGCTGCAATATCAATGATGAACCACAAAACCCATTTCATTTCTTTAGGAAGAGCCGGAAAAGGAATAGTAGTACATGAATACTACTGTCGATGCTTAGGACAGGGACTCTGAGCTATACACTTGTCTACTGTTCCATTTCGAAGCGCACCTTAAAAGCCTTGATTGACTCAGGTGTGCAATATAGTAACCATGTGACCCACAAGTGGAGCACGTAACTCGGCGCAGGCAGCATTGCTGAGTAGTCTCTTGTGAGTGTATTAGGGAGAATGGGGAAATCGATGAGTGAATCTGCTCATTTTGCTCTTGGGTATCATGTCATTCCGTCTTTGCATCAAGTATCCTTCCCATGGCGGCCAACAAATATTTACAGCAAGTCAATGTATATTTGCAGGCGTCCGTCCATTCAGCGTCGCTACTCGCATTGAGTCGAATGCTCACGTACCCTTTCTCCTCATTCCCAATCCTGTCTTTCTTGATTCGGTATGGCAGCTTCATACCTAGTGCAGCCCCATTAACCTCCCTTGGGACTTCGGATCTGGGTGAGCGCGACACTTGCGTGTCCTTGCTTCCTCTTTCAACAAAGTCACAAAGCTGCTTAAGACATTCGAGAAAGGCTTCCATGCCGGCATTGATGCGACGGTGAAAAACAGCCTTTGCCAGAGGCACGTCACCTGACGAGAAAAGGTCAAGCATTTCCACTTTTGGTTTTGAATCTTGCAAAGCCCGCGCTTGTACACTGCGTACCGTTGACTGCTGCGGAGATTGCTGCTCCTCGCGTTCAATGTGAGAATTACTCCCCATCGGCTTGATCCTATGTCTTTGAAAAGAAAACCCCAGCTTGTCTGCCACGGTAGCCAGAAGAAGCGCCGCGTAGCCCCAAGCAGCATTGATTTCTGCCCAGTCGACGCTGTGCTTGGGTGGCAGGCGACCCAGGCGTAGACCATTGATGGTGGCAAAGGTACCGTCCGACGTGATATAAAGGGCATCATTATAAACATTCGTCCGCGTTAACTGTTCTAGCTGCTGTGCGTCATGATCATACGCCGCTTTGAGGGCATCCCGTTGGTTTTGGAATGATGACAGCTCGAGGGAGAACGCGTTTTGCGAGCGCCAAAAAGATTGTTCTTCCTCGTCTAGAGCAAGAGACTCGGCCTCAAGGCCTGTGATCTCTTCCTCAAGAGCGGCTTTCTCTTGCTCGAGTGCTTGCAACTCGGAGAATGCCTTGGCTTCTGCGTTTTTCGAAGTCTTCAGGGCGGCCTGTGCGTTGGAAAGTTCTGATGCAGACGGCGCAGAGTTCTTTAAGGTCTTCAAAAAGGAAATATAGGCGTCTCTCTCCTTTGTGGAGGCATCAAGTCGGCTTTTGAGGGAGCTCAGGAGGATCTCGGTACACTCTGTACATATGGGATGGTCAATGTCGGACCGAGACGAAAGAATCTCGAACAGCTGTGTTGCAGACTCAACTTGCTCTGCAAATGAGGGGTTGTGGGGTTTGAGAGTGGCCTGAGCTGTTTTATCAGACTCTCGAGCTATCTCTTTTGCACACGAATCGCCATTCTGCTCGGCCGCTTGTCGAGCTGGCATCACCTCCGAGTCTGTGAGCATGGCAAATGACATTGATGGGTCCTCCCTACGTCCCGCCTTCGTCGATGCTGCCATAACGCGCTCTGCATAGAAACCCTGCTTCGCAGCAGGTATGATGCGTTTAATGACCGGTGATGGGTTCGCATCTTTGGCAGCTCTGTCGTATGTTTGCTTGCGTTCCGGCGCATAAGGGAGTCTTGTCGGAGGGATGGAGGGATCTACTGAGTGGCCGGCGGAGCCTAAAGAACATTGTGAGCAGTGATCACGGCTGGTCCAGGACTCGGTGAATTACCAACCTGAGAGAAGATCAAATGAAGCAGGATCGAGGTCTTGTAGTGTATTGTCGAGCTTGAGAGGCTTTCTGCAATTCTGGCAATTCATTGCAGGGTGTCATACTTCGAGACTTCTCTACATGTCTTCCTTGCGCAGAAAGTCCCGCTCCTCGGGCCATCCTCGGACTTCCGAGCTTGCCACCGCCTGTCACGTCCACTTGAGACGCGCTCACATTTTGCTCAGGAACAGTTCGAATTCTGCGCTACACATATAATGGGCGACCAATAACCAGACTCTCAGTCCTTGGAGCTTTAAAAATGTACCAAATCCATGGACATGACCCCCAATTCAAGAAAATACGAATCGTCAGACCTCCGATCAAGGATGTTGAGCTGCGAAAAAGAAGAGCGCAGAATGACAGGCGCCTGAAGTCGATTTTCGAATCAATATTTGAGAAGTATGAGAAGGATTTTGATGGCGTCGGCGATGAAATTGATCTTGAGACTGGGGAAATAGTCGTCGATAATGGTCACGTTTCTGGCTTGGGATTCCAGAGCGACATCTTTGGCCATCATGTCAGATCGGACGATGATTCAAAGAGCGAAGAGTCTGAGAAGAACAGCACTCTTGATGCCACCGACGATGTTGTTGAAAATGGCTGCGTTGCTGCTTTCAATTCATCCAGCCCTCAGAGTATCCCGCCTTGCATGAGCGCCCTAAAAAATAATCCTACACAAAGTCTGAACAAAGCCAGTCCTTTCCGACTTTGTTATGATTACGAGGATGAGCTGGGTATGGGATCGAATGTTTCCGACCATTTTAAAGAAACTCCCATCGTGCGCCATAACCCTTGGTTCTTGCAGCCTTTGGAGATCGTTCGAGATAACAAATCAACGAGTCCTACGTGGGCGACACCAGACCTGCCAATGAGCGCTCCCCGTCACTTTCACCGAAGATTGAATGCCCTCCCAGCTAGGCGCCCGCATTTGGGGCACTCAAATATAGAAACGTATACGAAAACAAACGCACCTATCGTTCCAAGCCGTTCACCAGCGCTCACCGCGGTGAGCTTAAGAACCGCCCCAACCGGTGCTGATACGAGGTCTGTGGAAATTCAGAGACATGGGCAAAGGAAGACTGTGCCAGTTCCAGTTTCGCCGCATCAGTCGGATGATGATGAGCTGGCGGCCCCCAATTTCTCCCAAGATGTCCCTGCCAGGAGTGCAGAGAGAAACAAGTCTGAAAGGCATTCTGCTGATAACGCATCTGCCGGGCTAAGCCGTCCTCAATCTCCATCTGACTCCCCTCATGATTTTAATCTGGAGAGAGAAGGTTCAAACGGGGATGTTCAAATTGCAAAAACATCTTCAAGTCCCTCTAGGTCTTCACCACTCGTAAGCCGCAGTATTCTGTCAGGCAATTCTGCTCCGGCTACATTGGTCTCTCAAATTTCTCTAGAAAACAATCACATCCAGACTATAGACAGCTATCAGGTAGCTACGGGATCGCTTCCTTCTAATGACCAGGATTCGCTCATTATAAGGAGATCAGTACGTTTGAAGGGGCGGAATTGGGAACCTTCTGGATCACATAATGCGAGTGAAGTTGTGCAGGCTGCCACCATCCCCAATCTGCCAGCCAAGTGTATGTCGTCATCGCCAGCATTCAGAAAACCTATATCTGACCGAGTATCAGTCGTGAGGGAGATACCTGATAGTGATTCTCCTCCATCATCTTCAGAGCCTCAACCCTCAACTAGTTCAGCGAAACCATCACGAGGTCCAGATCTTCATGCTTCTGATCGAATGTGTTCAACGGATGGCGCGACTATCGCAGAGTCCTCACCAGACCGTAAAAGGACACTTGAAGATGACGAAGGCTCTTTCCGTACTACGGTCCAGAAGCACTCCTCCATACAAGAGCTTAACAATGGATCGGACGCGGAGATTCAGATGAATTTACAGAATTTGGGTCTTAGAAGCTGTAGCGTCAAAGTCGTCATTCCCATGCGGAAACAGCAAAAGCCTCCTCTTCGTCAAAGCCATGATAAATACTTGTTGCATGATGAGGACAAGGCTGACACAGTGGACATGATACCAAGAAACCAAGGGGCAAAGGACTCTTTAAGTCCTCAAGTAGCCCTCCTCCCTAAAGCTGACGGCACACTGGCAAGACCATTGGAACACCATCCAGTGGAGATCCCTGACTCACAGCCGTCTCAGGATTTGCTATACCCAGACAATGACCGTGACGCTGACGATGATGGTGACGCGGAGATTGTTTCAGGTTTCACCGCCTTAGGTGGAGCGGAGGAGAGACGAGGTTTTTCAAGAAGCCTTCTGACAAATTCATCGTCATCCGAACTCCTTACCGCGCCAAATACACCAACTGCGGGGCTGACTATCAATACAATGAGAGTCAAGAAGCAGCAGAGGCATATGCTTCCTTCCCCGTATACTTCCAAGCCACACTCGGCGCTCAAGCGGTCATTATCACAGATGTGCGACGACAGTGATGATGATCTGGCCCTTCTCCTATCAAGCTCGAAGTCTGTACGTCGATCAAAACCTGTCAAACATGGCGTTGCTATTCGCAAGTTGATTGCTGCTGACATGGCCACTTGTGGCGATGATGAGCTTGCATGAGACCTAACAGGAAAGACCCCTACAATCCTTTGCCTCTAGATGGATGTAAACCTGGTTTTGTGTTTTAGCCTATCGTCAATCTGTCTTAATCCTGTTGAGCCGTGTCGCTTCCATTTGATACGCTCATGACATGCGTCAATGTACTATCGTTTTTCCCACCAACATTTCCCGCCTCAGCCCAAAATCTGGACAAGTGCTTGCTGCCCGAATCGCAGAGGATGGTCACTATCCTCTTGCCACTTCCAAGTCGTCGGGCAGTCTCGACAGCTGCAACGCCTGGATATGTCAGGAGTCAACCCAATCAAATAAGTCTGTACCAACCCGACTCACAATTGACTGCTGCGCTGC
Source organism: Niebla homalea (assembly GCA_019925105.1). Lineage (NCBI taxonomy): Eukaryota > Fungi > Ascomycota > Lecanoromycetes > Lecanorales > Ramalinaceae > Niebla > Niebla homalea. The sequence continues at coordinate 490,043 of JAHGAU010000024.1, forward strand.
TGCCTACGAAGATGCCGTCTTTTTCGACAAGCCACCTCGCCATTGCCAATGCCTGCTCGTCAGTCACCTTGACGGCATCATCAATCAACTCTCGCCCTGCCTCTAGATTGGCTGTCACGCGGTTGATCCCAATCCCCTCAATAATGGTGTCGATTTGGTGTCTTCGCCGTGTCCCTTCTCTCTCCACAGGGTTGAACATGACGCCGTACTTGATCCGGTTGTACAGTCCACTGCCTTGAGGATCCGCTAGTACAACATCTAGGTTGGGTAGTTTGGACTTGAGAAATCTTGATACACCAGCTATTGTGCCACCGGTACCAGCACCGGCAACAAAAGCATCCAGCTTGCCGTGACATTGTGTGTATATCTCCGGGCCCGTCCCTACGAAATGGGCATGCCAATTGGCGGCATTCTCGAATTGGTCAGCAAAGTATCCCCTTCCTGCTCGATTGGGGTCCGCAGTATGTTCTGCAGCAAGCGTGCGTGCTCTGTTGACGAAATGCATTGGATCCACAATTGGCGCAGGCGGGACACGGTCGACGATAGCTCCAAGTTTCAGGAGTAAATCGGACTTCTCTGTCGCTTGATCGGACGGCATGCATCTTCTTTTACGTTAGAAAAAGAAAAGGTTGAATTGGGACGCTCATGAAGATGAAACACGAGAAAGCTGGGACGATTGATCATACATGTGTGCCAGATACCCTCGAGCTCGACATACTGTTGCAAGAGAGATGCCTGTGGAGCCTACGGTGCCTTCATAGATTGTGTCGCCCGAATGGGGCGTCAACAGTCCCCCTTCTTCCGCCTGAACAGGGACTTAGCGTGTGCAATGGATTGGCGATGAATTCAGATACCGTGTTTATCATGCTAAGGGCAACTCGATCTTTCGGACTGCCGCCGCCGCCATTCAGAAACTGAAGCAAAACCCTCAGCATGGGTACACTCTCTATGGCCTGAAAAAGGATTGGCATACTTCTGCCTTTCCAAGGATCTCGCAACCCGTAGCTTCGGACAACGACTTGATCTTGAAGAGGGGCGTGTTCCCAATGCAAGCTTCAATGCCCACCGGGACATCGCAGACGCTCGCGTTTTCAAAGCCCAGCGTCTCATGGTCTTCTAGACGGATCTGATCATCATATGCGATCGATATGCTCTTGGGTGTCCTTCTGACACTGTATTTCCTTCTGTATCTGCGCTCAAGATCTGGATAAAGATCCTTGAAGCCTAAGCATACCAAGACACCGGCAACGAATGCAGCCGTCGTGTAGAGCTTGGGACGACTTTCCATCACTTTGCATCAGGCTTTGATTTTGCAGATGAGAAGACGCGCAGATCATTGAACTTAAGGTGGACCCGTATATTATCCGCATATAGAACGACCCCTTTGTTCATTCAAAGCACTTCCGTACATGCATCATAGTCACGCAATATGGGGATGCTTCGCACAGATCAATTACCCTTGAAACTTCGTAACATTTCTCACCATTCAACCTATCGACCGAGACACAAGAGAGCCACACTCATGGCGGGAATATCAAATTGGTAAGAGGTGATATAAGATTGTGAATGTGTTAGCTGTGTGCACTAGAGTCGCTTTCCCCGCAGGAAGCTCCGACACAAAACGACCACGATGCACACAAGAGCCGACGCCATTCATGGCACCACAAGGCTCGCAGATTGTATTGTGTAATGATGGAGGCTCCATCTCTAGGCAAAATTCTTGGTCGCCTATTGTCCCATCATACCTGCTCTAGATTACGCTACCGCCAGCCAAGAACCCTGCAACTCGCTCCCAGATACCATGAACAGAGAAGAAGCTACAAGGATAGGAGGGATGGTCACGATCCTGAGGATAAAGCCCAAAGCAGTTGGCAACAGCGGACACAGATATTTCCCCCAGACAAGCTGCAAGAATATGAAAAGGCTCCCTTGGTCACAGCGCACGTTCTGAGAGGCAGAAGGGAAAGGCCAAGGCGCGTGAAGATGTTGACAAGCGACTTTATTGAAGGTCTCCTTCTTGATCCTCTGTCAAGATGCAGTATGCTGAGAATTTCTTCAGACAGCCTATACAATCCAAATTATGGTTACTTCCCTAAGCAAGCGACCATCTTCTCGCCAGGTCAGCCCTTCGATTTCAACTCCATCTCTGACGAGCCAGAATTCCACCGTCAACTAGGCGAACGATACACCACCTTTGAGAATGACTTGGACGAAAAATCTTACAATGAGACCCGTCAGCTTTGGCACACCCCCACCGAGCTCTTTCGCCCCTACTATGGCGAAGCAATCGCCCGCTATCTAGTCACAAACTACAAGCTCTCCCATCATCCCTTCCACGACCTCATAATCTACGAACTCGGTGCCGGCAACGGAACCCTCATGCTCAACATCCTGGACTACATCCGCGACTACCACCCGGACGTATACCCGCGCACCAAATTCAAGGTCATCGAAATCTCCACCGCCCTCGCATCCCTGCAGACCAGCCAATTGCACCGCGACGCCTCCTCGCGGGGCCACACCTCCCACGTCGAAATCATCAACCGCTCCATCTTCTCCTGGGACACCTACGTCGCCGCCCCCTGCTACTTCCTCGCCCTCGAAGTGTTTGACAATTTCCCGCACGACAGCATCCGGTACGACCCCATCACCGAGACCGCCCTCCAGGGCACCGTCCTCATCGACCGCGAGGGCAACTTCTACGAATTCTACACCCCCAACCTCGCACCCGCGGTGTCACGCTTCCTGCAGGTGCGGCACGCGGCGTGCTCGTTGCGGCCGGTCAGCCATCCGTTGCAGGAAGCGCGGTGGCTCCGCCGCCTCAAGGCGAACCTGCCCTTCGCGCCCAACCTGACGGATCCCGAGTTCATCCCCACCCGGCTCCTGCAGTTCTTCGACATCCTGCACGCCTTCTTCCCTCATCACCAGCTCGTGGCGTCGGACTTCCACTCGCTGCCGGACACGGTGAGGGGGTTCAATGCCCCCGTGGTGCAGACGCGCTTCCAGCGACGGACCGTGCCGGTGACGACGCCGTACGTCATGCAAGGCTACTTTGACATACTGTTCCCCACGGATTTTGCCATGATGGAGGACTTGTATCGGGCGGTGACGGGGAAGCTGACCAAGGTGACGAGTCATGCGGATTGGCTACGGCGGTGGGCGTATACAGAGGATACCGAGTGTGCGAGTGGGGAGAACCCGATGTTGAGCTGGTAAGTCCTGTCCTAAGTCACCCAGCTGACCAAGATTCCGTTTGTTTCTTTCTACCCACGTGTTGGACTGATTGAGCTCTTCTCTAGGTATCAGAACAGCTCCTTTATGATATCTATGTAGGTAGCGAATAGGTCTGGTCGATCAAAGACCTTCAGCATACGTGATAGTGCACTGTAAAGACTCCTCGACTGATCCTGCATTGACTTTGGATTTTGTCGGAGTACCCAGCGTCCTGCATGAGTTTTATTGATGTTGCTCTGTCTGCGCGATATGCCCTCCACTTATGCCCACTCCATGCACCATTTAAGCCCTAGTCTCTGCTGCAACCTAGTAATATTGCAATGCTCAATCAACAGTGCAAAGCGAAAAACTCGTCATCAAATTACTACCGCATTTGGGGATATTGCCGTCACGCCAGACACCTGAAACATGCGTCCTCGCTCATCCCTTCGTCTACACCAGAAACACCCAAAAGATCAAGAATTCGATTCCGAATACCAAGGGGGCGCCGCCGATCGGCTTGAGGTGGTATTCAAGAGAACTAAATCACCCATGTCAGGAAGTGTCCTCCACATCGGGGCGGAATGGTCGCTTACCTTCCAACGACGCCCGCACGACTGGCATTCACAGAAGGTCGTCATCGGCTCATCGGCGCTCCTCGTCTGCGCCTGGGTGTAGGCGACGGTGAAACCTTTGTCCTTACACTTCGGATTACCGCACCTGATGGCCGTGCTGATGCTCTTCTCGCTCTGCGGCATCTGCGAATCCTTCATGTTGTCCTTCTTCAGCAGATCGTCGGCGACGCGCCTCTCCTCGCTCTTGAGATCCTCCGTCGACATCTTGACCAGCTGATCGGGCGTGATCTCGCCGTCCAGGACCTTCCTGCGCAGCTTGGGGTTCGATTTGTTCTTGAGATTCATGTAGAGGGAGCGCATCTTGGTGGTGTAGCCTGCGTTTGATTCTGGTCCGAGCACGGAGAAGCCTGCGCTCTCGACTGCCACGGCGACGCTCAGGATGTCGGATGAGGCGTCTGGCGAGGTGTGGCAGAGGCCGTTGTAGATCAGTCCGATGCAGTTGTCCCTCGTTGACTGGTTGGTCTTGCTGATGTTCACCTTGTCCTTCTTGAAATCCCGCTGATCGAGCGGCACGTCGGGCTTGGTGGACTTGACACCGTTGGTGCCTGGCACGGGGGAAGCTGTGCCTGATGGGCTGCGCTTCTTGATGCCGTTGGCGGGGCTGGCGCCGCCTTTTTGCTTCTCGACGTCATCGCGCCACTTCTTGATGATCTCCTGTGCGAGGCGGGAAATGTTGGGATCCTTGTGGGATTTGAAGCGGTTCACGACGATGCCGATTCTCGTGGTGCGCAGGATTTCTTCGCTGGATTTGACGCCAGTCTTAAGTTCGTTGAGGATGCGGAGGATGTGATCAGAGCCCGCGTTCGCTGCTAGAGATTTTTGAAGTTCCTTGGACCTCTCAAGGACATCCTTGCTCTCCATGTTTGGTAAAGGGAAGGAGGCTTCGATGGGGGTTGAGATAAGGTTGTGATGAACTTCAGTCACCCCAGGAGGAGAAGGTGAAGACTTCCAAGTATGAGAAGGACCGTCTCTCACGACTATATCATGATGCAAGGACCAAAATTCATAAAGCTTTGTTCACAACTCCAGCGAACAGTATTGCACTAGAAGTGGCCTGCACGTTTGTGTCGCGATTCACGCAGTCGCCAACCAAGACCAGCAAGAGCGACAGGTTCCAAACGAAAGCTCCTGATTGATCTGAGAGCTTCAGCAAGCAGCAAACCTTTGTACAAGGCGCCGGGTTGTCTTCGACAGCGTGAAAGTGAATGATGAGAAGCGTGACATCTCAGCCTAACAGATTCAGAAAGCGCGCTAAAATACTAGTAGCAGCCACATCTTCCTGTGGCTGAGGTGGCGATTATGATGTTCTCTGTATGCATACTCCGTATTTTCAAGGTATTCAAAGTGCTTTATATAGCAGACGCAAAAGTGATCCAACGTCGTTGGTGACAGTAAGTCTCAAGGTTTGGACAAGGTTGAAGAATGATTTTTATTGATTGTATTATGTTATACCTGTCAATCAGTGTTCTGCGGCTGCTCATTCTCAGACCTATCAGTGGCATTGCCCTCTTCTGCTTCTCTTTCCTGCACCTTGCTTTGATCTGCGTGTTTCGATGGGTCGAAAACGTACATCGGGAATTCTAAGAAGATGGTCCTCTTCAAGATGGTAGGCATCCGAACATAGAGCTGAGGTGGAAAGGGTATCAAGATGCTCGTACGTTCGCTATAAGTCTTGTACGACTCCCAGTGATTTCCACTTTCGTACCTCTTCTTCGCGCCTGGGCGTTCCTGTAAAGGTAGACCCGACAAAAACATCAGCAACGATGTAAGGAAAAATGGTCCCAAGATAGATGCATAGAGGGCGCTGTATGCACCGCCCCGGACATAGCCGTATGCAGCTGGTGAGACGGCTATCATGAAGATAGCTGTGCAAGGATTAGCTTTCGTCACAAGGATCCTGCTCGGGCTCAACTCACAGAATTGCATAATGATTTCTCCGAAATAATTTGGATGTCGGGACCAGACAAAGAGGCCGACATCGCATACTTTACCCTTATTCTCGGGTTTGCTCCTGAATCTGTACTTTTGCACATCGCTAACACTCTCCAGGAAGAAGCCAATGGCAAACAGGATGACTCCGGCAATGTCCCATCCCGTACCGAAGTCAGGCTGATTGAACCTTGTGACCCTAGGGCTGTTCAAGATGGTCACAGGGAGAGACACCGTCCAGACCCAGAGCATTTGAAATATCCAAAACCCCAGGAAGGAGAAAAATTTGTCTCTCTTGTCGTCAAATCGATCGTCTTTCCCAGTCTTGAGGATCCGAAAAAGCAGGAAGCCCGACAGTCGCGCCCCCCAAACCATAATGAACAGGGAGTCGACGACCTGGCGAGCATTATGATGGCCTGAGAAAGCAAGGGTGATTATGGCAAGGACGACGAAGTTGGTGCCGCCAGCAAAATCTAGGAAGCAATGTCGTCAGTCTTCATCCCACGCAGTTGTGTTATGAGGGGCAATACCTGTTAATTTATCAAACTTGAAGGTGAAAGCTATGGAAAAGAAGAAGAGCTGGTATCCAATGGTGATGAGGAGCGTGATTGCTAGATAGTAATCATCAAGCGCGTGGACCTCCATATTGGGGTCTTCTTCCAAATGGACAATCTGATTACACTGCCACTGAATGGTAGAGATGAAGGGGTTCTTCAAGACAGGATAAAATCAGTGTCGCAGCGAGTTATATATGATGAAGGGGAGATCCTCCGCCGCAATCGAAAAGACCGCCCAGTGAGAATAATCGCATTCATCAAGTACGAATTTAAATGCGAATACGAAAACGTCACTGATCGGGAGCTTGGCGCGGAGGGCGGGTCAAGCTTGACCGATCCAATTGATGATGTTGATCTGATAACCTTATCTTGAATATAAGTGGGTTTAGAATGAAACTTCCCGTCTGGTACTAACTTCAGATTCATCCGAGTCCGAAGTCTAGATTACATGAACCCGCATTGCGTCATCCGTGCTTCTCTGGAAAAATACACTGTACGAACGAATCACTTTGGAGTGCGTCTTCGTTCTCCAATATGCTCATGCCAAATTGAATCCCACGTGCTAGACTTGTGCCCATTTCGAAGTTTAGCTTCTGCCGGGAAAGCAGCCGAATCATTCGTTCGAACGTGCTTTGCGACGACGCTCCGTTCCCATTAATCAGCAGCTATGGTCTGCTTGACCTGGACTAAAGGGCCTCGTGGACCCGGGGAAATTGCTATCGAAGGACGCAATGCGTTCTAGAATGGGAGGTTTTGTGCCGAATTCCATGTGAACCAGGTCTGCGCGTAAGTTACCGAGTGTTTGCTTTGCACAAAAGAGCTCAGCCAAGTCCATCGGTTGTATTAGCAGCTTCATTATCCGCAATTCCACGAATGACAGGTCCATTGTCTTGCTGCTGTAGCTTAGCAGCTTCCTGTCTAGCCTTGTGAGCCCGGCGTTTCTGCTCCTTCTTGGAAATCGGTCTCGGCGAACTTTCGAGGTGAAATCCATGGTCCTCCAACTCTTCAGCCTTCCTCTTGCCCTTCTGCGACTTCTTCGAGCCTGCGTCCGTTGCGGATGGCGGCCGTAAAGGCTCCTCGCCGCCATACACCACATCGATGACACCTCTGAAGCTCTTTCGCTTCATTCCCGATTGGGCAACCACGTTTCGAGCTTCGCGTCCGACAGCCTCCGCTGCTTGTTCCTGAGGCAAACCCCACATCACGGCCAGATTGATCACGTCTGCTGGACTGCGACATGCTAAGGCGCGTGTGGCCTCGCTGCTAATGATGATACCTCGCCCCCTTGTCGCCCTAATCAACTGTGTCGCATTCCCAATCAGATTTCGTCGTGATGCTCCGCCATCAGCATTCATAACACCAGGTCCATAGCATATTTCAAATTTGATTCCCCGATCCAACGCCACCTTCATGGTCTTCATCTGGAAGTGAAATGGATAGCGAAGGCTGAAGTCCAACGAGATTATGTCACATTCCAATGCATGACATGCTTGTTGCAAAGCCTTTTCATTCGTCGGTCTCAGTGCAAAAATGTCGAACGCGGAAGATAATTGGGAAAGACGGTGGTTTTGGCCAGGGTCGGAGAGGTGCAATGTACAACGGCGGAGGATCTTCAGGTTGGATGGTGCAGCGAACGGCAATGATTGTGGTATAGGGTTGCTGATCTCTGCCGGAACCTTCCCAATTATCGAATGGTTGAGAGCGGCAGTCGAAAAACCGACTAATAGATGGGTAGTGCATGAGCTAAGGTCAAGACTTGGGAACGAGTGGGAGGGCTCACGTTCAGAAAGAAAAGCAAGCGTTAGTTGCAGGTCTGCCTGATTCGAAGTATAGAGAACGTTCAGGTCGTAGTACATTTTCACATCCTGCTTCAACCGCTTGAGCGAACACAACGTCCCCCAAGCGATCAAAGAGAGAGCGCGATCTAGGCAATCGAAAGTCGAGGTGGGATTTTTGAAGGGTTTGGAATTGTACGGTAGCTTTTTGCCGCGGTAGGCGCACTCGTGTTGGGCCGGACTACAGGCCTCCTCAACCCACTTTATTGCGATCCAGCTTGACATTTCACAATTATCAGCCTTGTAAATTCACCTTCGAAAGATCTGCTCGCTAGTTGGTCAAAACTTCTTTGACCTATTCAGCATGCAAAGTTTCCCATCCGCATAGTTTATTGCAGCCGTGGGAACAGGGGCGCAATGGCTCGAGTCTACGCAGATGTTAATCAGCACAAACCCAAGACATACTGGGACTACGATAGTGTGAACATAACATGGGGGGTTTTGGAAAATTACGAGGTCGTTCGCAAGATAGGTACCGTGATGCCACATATCCAGATTTTTTATTGGCTTGCGCTGACCTATCCTCAGGTAGAGGGAAATACTCCGAGGTATTTGAGGGAATAAACGTGGTCAACTACCAGAAATGCGTCATCAAGGTTCTGAAGCCGGTCAAGAAGAAGAAGATAAAACGGGAAATCAAGATACTGCAGAACTTGTCTGGGGGCCCCAATGTTGTTGCCCTCCTTGACGTCGTCCGAGATGGGCAGAGCAAAACGCCGTCGCTAATCTTTGAGTACGTCAATAACACCGACTTTCGAAGCCTATACCCAAAGTTCGTCGACTTTGACGTGCGCTATTACATCTACGAGTTGTTGAGGGTAAAACAACCCAGGACCCCTCGGTTCTGGACTAAGAGCACTGACAGATCAACCTAGGCTTTGGATTTCTGCCATAGCAGAGGCATCATGCACAGAGATGTCAAGCCTCACAACGTGATGATCGACCATGACAAGCGAAAGGTGCCATAATCCCGACTCTGCTGTTCTCATCGCATACTAACTTCTTCGTAGCTACGCCTGATCGATTGGGGCTTGGCTGAATTCTATCATCAAGGCACGGAGTACAATGTCCGAGTTGCGTCGAGATATTTCAAAGGACCCGAGCTACTCGTGGACTTTCAGGAGTACGATTATTCGCTGGACATGTGGTCCCTTGGCGCCATGTTTGCCTCCATGATTTTCCGGAAAGAACCCTTCTTCCATGGGAATAGCAACTCGGATCAGTTGGTGAAGATTGCCAAGGTATTAGGGACGGAAGACTTGTTCGAATACCTCGATAAGTATGAGATCGATCTAGATACCCAGTACGACGATATCCTGGGACGCTTTCCAAAAAAGAATTGGCACGGATTCGTCAATTCTGAAAATCAAAGGTTTGTTAGTAGCGATGCCATCGACTTCCTAGACAAGCTATTGAGGTACGATCATCAGGTAAGCCCCTCCAGAAATCTGCAGCTGCTGTCCTACTAATGACCAAATTTAATGCTAACGTCTTTGTAGGAGAGATTGACTGCCAAGGAGGCGATGGGGCATCCCTACTTTAGCCCTGTTCGAGCAGCAGGCGCAGGATCGAACCATACCATGATGACTTAAGGGTTGGCACATGTCCATTCCGTGAAACAATGTCTACAGCATCACGCCTTCTCCGTATAGTCGTCTGAGGCAAGCCGATCGAACACCATATTCTCCCTAGGAGTGCGGCGTTCGCCGATAGGATGGGGTGGGAAATGGGAAAGGGTTTATCATCTGACGATTTACGTGATACCATTGCATGATATGAACGCGGCTTTTTTCGCTGAACTCCGTAGAGCGTCCTCTCTAGCGAATTGAACAACTTGATAAACACTGCTTCAAAACGCCCCAAATGCGAAATGATCTAGATGTGTACAGACCAAGGGATTATCAAAGGAGTGTGGTCGAACTGTTGATAGTAGCAAGGGAAGGAAGCAGGGGATTACTTAGTAATCTTTAGTCTTAAATAGCACATTTTCGTAGTATAAAATATATTACCCTACTTTACTTATAGAACCGTTTTACTTACTTTATAAGAATAACGTATTTTTCTGGAGGTTTATGCCTGGGTCCTTTATAGCCTTAAATAACGGTGTTAGACTGACTCCGCTGGCGGCACGCCGGCGGGACTAGTAAAGGTAGGTATAGAAGACGTAACGTTACGGTCTGGATACTTAAGTATTATTTTAATAAATAAATTAATAATAAGATTAATTCTTAAGGAACTTAAAAAAAATTAAAATATAATTTTTATTTAAGGTAAAAATAATAATTATCCCGTTTTATATTTATTAAGTTACGGCTTATAAATAACGTATATTAAGGCTGTTATTAAGGTTTTTTATTAAAGTTTAACAGTTTACCTTAACGTAATAATATAGTATATTATTATAACGCCGGTATAAAAATAATATTAATTATTAATAATTATCTCCCTTTTTATATATTAATCTTTAAGGTATAAAGAAATATATTTAAGACGTTAATATAAAGTTAATTAAATATAAGGCTTATTAAAAACTTATTATTAAATTTAATAAAAAAAAAATAAAAAGAAAAGAATCCTTAAGTATATATATAAGTATAATAATATTTATTTAATAATAATATAATAAAGGTATTTTACGTTAATAAGTAATTAATATAACTTATAAAGTTTATTAAAAACCCCTTTATAAAACTTAATAAGAAAAAATAAATAAGAAAAAAGTTTTTACGGTATTAATTAATAATTACTTAAGGCTTTATTATTAATTTATTACGTTATAATAAAGGTATATATTATCGTAAAAATAATATATAATTATAATAAAACCTTTATTTTATTTTAAACTTCTTTTCTTTTTTCCTTAATAGTTTTAATCGTTTTTATAAATATAATATATTAAGGGTTTATATAAGTATCTATAAATTAATATATATATAATTATATATCTTCGTTATTTATATTATTATTATAATAAGTAACGTTAACGTTATGTAAGCGTTTTATTTACGTTAATAATCCGTTTATTTTTATTTATTAATAAAATATATAAGTTTACTTTAATCTTTAAGTAATATAATATATACGTAATAACGTTTTATTAACGTAAATATAAATATAATATTAATAATATATATAATAACGCTTTACTTAATTTACTTCTTATAAAATAAACTTTTATATTAATAGGGTTCCTTACCTTATTATAAGTATTATAATAAATAATACCCTTCCCGTTACCTTCCCGTAAGCATCTTTAACGCCGTTAAACCGCTATTACTTTAATATATATATAGTTCCCGGATTAACTATAACTTTAAGTAACTTAATAAATACGTAAATATCGGTTGATCGGTATACGGTTTATTAGGACGTAAGTCCGATACGTATAGAAGCGTAATAAAATCCTTCGGGATTTTAAAGTTTTCTGGTTAAATATTAGTTAAACGTTAATTACCGCCGATTAAACGGAATATATACTTTATTAAGTTACCTTAAAAGTTAAAAAGGAGATATCGGTCCTTTAAATTAAAAAAGAGGTATTTATTACCCACGTTAAAGCGGCGGAAAAAGAGGTTATTTAACTTAAAAAATAAATAAGTAAATTATAATTTAATAATAAGATAACGGCGTTAACGTTTAATAACTAGATCGGTTTAATATGGGGGGTTTAGGCCCTTTATAAAAATCGACTTTATTAGGGAGTTATTCTTTATTTCTTAACCTTATACCCGGAATAAGGAAAGTAAACCTTAAGTTTATAATATCCGGTAATTTAAAAAATAAAAAGAAAGAAGGAGATATAAACTTTAACTTATTTAAAGAAAAAGAAAAGAAAATTATATTTTTTTTAATAACGCCGTTAAAAAAATTAACTTTAACTTTTAAGAATAATACCTTAAAATCGAATTAAAGAGTTTTTCCGATAAATAATATTAAAGAAAAACCTTTAATTAAAATAGAAAAGAAAACAGAGAAAAAAAGGAAAAGAAAAATAAGGAAAATATAATACTTTTATATTTATTTTTAACCTTATTAATTTATTTATAAAGGGAAAAAGCCCGTATTAACGCGGAATTATAAATTATTCTTTTATTTTTATATATTAATATTATTAAAGTTTAGCGTTAAACATTTAAAATTAATAATATTAAACGTTAAATACTTATAATCTATATATTATTAAAAATAATATAATAAATAATATTATAAAAGTTACCGGAACGTTAATATAACCTTAATAAATATATCTATTAATTTTTTCTTATTTTAATAACTTTATTTACTTAATATCCTTAACTTAATAATACCTTTAGGACTTATAATTTAATACTTATATTTTTTTACCTTCGGTATTATCGCGATTATTATTAGAGTTATTCTTATTAATTATAATATTATAATAAAAATAATCGCCTCCGTAACGTTAACTTATTTACGTACGTAATATCCGTAATAAGTAAAGTTATTAATTAAAGCTTAAACTTTAATAATCTTACGGAAGGATAACGTATAAAGATTAAGTAATTATAATATTAATTATATATATAGTTATTAATTATATATATAACCTTTACCGTTATAACGTTATAATTTTATTTACGTTTCCTTTTATTTTATATTATTTCGTTATATTATTCCCGTAATTCTTAAGAGTACTTTAAATCCGCTTTTAATATTTATTAATTATATTTAAGGCCTTAATTAATTTATTTAATTTAATATTAAACGCCTTTTTTATTTTTAATTTTATTAATAATTTCTTTAATTATTTATTCTTTTTTATTATTAATTAATTTAAATACTTATATTATAGTTTCCGCCGTTTAATCGTTAATATAAGTATAATAAGGCTTTAAAAAAGAAATATAAATAATAAAATAAATTTAATAAATAATAAAAAAGAATAAGTAATACGCTTATATTTTAATTTTATTATTAATTCCAAAAAGTTTTATAAATCGGGGCGTAAGTTTTTTATTTAATTACTTTAATTTAAGGTTTTTAATATTTAATATTATTAAATTATTAACGTTATATAATTTTAACTTATATTTCTTATTATATATCTTTTAAGTTAATTTAATAATATAACGTTATTAATCCGTTAATATTAATTATATTTTATATAATATTTTAACTTTATTTTTTATTATAAATATTTCTTTTTCTATAAGCTTATCCTTAAATTTAAAATAAATATTTAGATTATAACTATATATTATTATAAAAAGGCTATAATTTAAAGTTAAATATTCCGAATTTATATAAATAAATTTAATTAAAGGGAATAACCTTATTTAATTTATTTATTTAAAGTTAATAAAAGTCCTTAAATATTATTTAAAGTTTTAATTTTAATACTTTATTTAATTATCCGTTTATAAATAAAAAATAATATTTAATTTACGCTTTATTTTTATATAATAATATATTAAACCTTAGAATTTATTAATAAATAAAAACCCCCGGTTAATTATAATTTTAATCGGCATATTATAACGTAATATAATTTTTTTAAAGAAAAGGTTTATTAACGTAATAATATCGATTTATTTTATAATAAAAAGGTATCTATATATTTTTATATATTTATTTACGATTATTAAAATTAAATTATAGATATTACCCTTAATTTTATTTATAAATAAGTTAATAATAAAGTCTATATTTAATTCTTTCTAGGGTATAACCGGTTAAAAAAGTAAAATAAGTTTATTATAAGGGCAGTAATATGGTATCTTAATCCTTTAATAAGTATTATACGTTTTAATATAATTATTAATTTAAGCCTTTAAGCCGTCTTAGTAATATTTACGGATTAAGAACTTATAAGTTTTTTTAACTTTAAAGTAGCTTATTAACGGGTTATTATAATATTTATTAATTAACTTTTTTTTAACCGCTTTATCCCAGGGGACGTATATACGGTCCTTATAAATAATAAGGTTATTAAGATTGAGTTTCTAAGTATTATTATAACCTTAATAAGAATATATTAACGTTACGTTATTATTTTTAATCTTATATATAAACGTATTATTAACCTATAGATCCTTAATAAATAACTTAATCGGTTTAAATTCCTAATAAGGCTTTTTAAATAACTATTAAATCTCTTTTTATAGGATAATAACTTAAATACTTTTTAAAGTAAATAATAATTAATAATTAATAATTACTATCCGCCGGTATTCTATTAACTTATTAAATTAAAATATAAACTTATTTTATAAGGTAAATAATAAAGTAATATTAAAAGGTAAAATTCCTTTATAATTTAAATATCTTAATAAAGGATTAATAAGGTTTATTTTACCTTAATAATAAAATACTTTAAAATTATAATTAATAAGTTTTAAGGTTTATTTAACCTAATATAAACTTAACGCCGGCTATTTTATAAACCTTTAAAGGTTATTATAATTTATCTATATTTAAATAACTTTAAAGCTTCTTTTTAAATAATACCATTATTATTTAAACGTTATAATAATAATAAAGAGCTTTTAATTATATATTTTATAATTTTATTTAATAAAAACTATTTTTCTAAATTAATATATAATTAAACGTTAATAACTTTCCTTAAATTATTAAAATAAAATGCTTACGATAATAAAATTAAATATATTTATTTTTATTTATATCTTCTGTTTTAAGTTAAAATAACGGAGTAATAACGTATTAATAAATATTTTATAAAGCCGGCGGAATATTATATTAACTATATTATTCTACTTTAACGGGTTAACTTTCTTTTTTTCTTTATTACCCTTAAGTAAATTAATTAAAGGCTTAATTATCCTTAAATATTTATAAATAAAACGATAATAAAAATTTATAAAACCTAAAAAGACTTATATTTCCCAATAAGTTTTTAAAATAAGTTAATCTTTAATAATTTAAATATATTCCTGGTTTATTTAAATCCCTTTAATAAAAACGATAAACCTTAAGAACTTTATTTAAATAATATTAAATTAATATTTTTTAAGGTTAATATAAAATTAAAATTAATAAAGTTACTTAAAAACCTATTAAATATAACGTTAATAATCCGCCGGATTCTTATTAAATATTAAAATATCGTTTAAATAAATTATATAAGTTATATTAATAAAATTAATAAAAATATAATTAATATAAGCTTAAAAGGTCACTAAGATATTAATTAATTTAAATAATATAATAAAATACTTAAAATAACCATAATATATACGGAACGCCGTCTTTTATTTATTACCGGATTTAATCCGTAACCGGTAATAAATATCCTTAAAGTCCAACTTAATAAACCGTTTAAAGTTATTTAACCGGTTAAAAGTCTTAATAATTAAGGGTAATAAGTATTGATTTTTAATTATAATTATATTTAATTTATAATAATCGATATAAAAATAAAAACCGTTATCTTTCTTAAGTATAAAAAGGATTAAGGCGCTTATAAGTAACGTTAAATAATAAATCCAATTTTAAATTATAATATCCTTAAAATACCGCCGGAGTTCCGTTAATTTTACCCGAAATAGGTTATATAAAAGATTATATAATAACTTTTTATTATTTAAGTTAATAACGTAATCTTTTTATTTTAATTTAAATAAAGTATTAATTATATTATTAAAAAAGATATTTATATATTTACTTAACTCTTTTAAGATATTCCGGTTAATAAAATCTTTTATAATACTTATATACGTTAAATTACCTTAAGGGATTTACGGTATTTTTAAGTATTCCGTTATTATACTTACGTAAATAACTATAAAAACCTTATTAATTTCCGTTAAACTTTAATTAAAATTATAAATATTATTAATTTATAATTTATAAGAATTAACTTTAAAACGTTATTTATCCGCCGTTAAATTAATCGTTATTTATAAAGTATATAAAGTTAATAAATTAAGGATTATATTTAAACCTTCTTAATTAATAGCGTAAAAAAGTATTTTATATTACTTTTATTATTTTTAATTATTAATTAAATAATATTATAATTAATAAATATTATAATAAAAAATTTACTTATTATTAAGAAAAGCCGTTTATAATAAAATAATAAGGGTTAACTATAAGTCCTATTAAATTATATATACTTATAAAATTAAATTTATTTAAGCTCCAATATTAATTAATATACTTAATAATTAAAAATTATTTTAAAAACTCATTTAACCCTTAATAATAAAAGCCGGATATACCTTTAATTATTTCTTTATTGACTTTAATTTTAAGGTATTATTAAAGCTTTATCGTTTTTTAATATATTATTCTTTTTATGGGATTTTACGTTTATTATTAAGATTTTATTTTATAAAACGGTAAAGTAATCGGATATATAATAGCTTTTTTTATAATATATATAATACTTAATATTCTTATTTATTTTAAGGGTAATATCGGAATTTTCGGATATAATTTTACGCTTTTAATTATAAAAATCAGTTTTAATAAAAGTACGTACCGGCTTTAAGCCGTTAAAACCAGGTTTAAATACCCTATTTTTAAAGGATTTACCCTTATTAACTTTCTGATTACTATTAATAATACGCTTTAAGTTTTTTTTTATATAATTACCGCCGTTATAATATTATCCCGGGTTTTTAATATTTTATTAATTATAAGGATTTTAATTTTAAGCTCCGGTAAAAACTTTATAAAGAATATATAAGTATAAAACTTATTTAATAATAATAATAAATCCTTTTTTATAGTCTTTAAAATATTATAGAATTATATTATTTTTTAATTAAAACGTTACTTAATATTTTTAAACCGTTTATAATAAGTAAACCGGCGGTTTTCCGGATTAATTATTAAGTTTAAAAGTTTATCTTTAAGCTTTTAATAACTTATTTTATTAATTTCTTTATCCGATAAATTAAAGATTTTATAAAAAATAAACCTTAAATAAAAAATTACCTTTTTTCTTTTAATAAGGAAATACTTAAAATAAAGTATAAATTATCTCTTTAAGTTAATAAACCACGTTTAATACTTATTTTCAGATTTATTTTAATATAGCTTAAATTTTTCCGGATAAAAAAACTTATTTTTACGGGGTAAAATAAAAGCCATTAACGGTACGTTATTGGGATAAAGCTTAATAATAAAATTAATATAGGGAAGAATCCCGGAGTATAAACCCTTATATTACGTATTAACATAATTAAATATATACTCTTAATAAATATAATTCTTAACTTTAAGTCAGTTAACTTTAAATTATAATTCTAAAAGTTAAATTTATTAAACCGTAATATTATAATAACGCTTTACCGCTTTAATTTACTCCGTTATAATAAAGGGGTTCTTAATTAAAAAATAAATATTACTTTTTTATTTTAAGGTTTATTAAGTTAATTAAGTATTTATTATAATAATAATATTAAGCTTTCTCCTTAATAAGGAAAAAGAATTAAAATATTAAATTAACTTTATTAATAATATACCGGCGGGATTAATAAAAGTAAGTATAAAAGATATAACGTTACGGTCTGGATATTTAAATATTATTTTAATAAGTAAATTAATAATAAGATTAATTCTTAAGGAACTTAGAAAAAACTAAGGTATAATCTTTACTTAAGGTAAAGGTAATAATTACCTTACTTTACGCTTATTAAGCTACGGCTTATAAATAACGTATACCAAGGCCGTTATTAAGGCCCTTTATTAAGGCTTAACGGCTTACCTTGGCGCAATAATATAACGCACCACTATAACGCCGGCGCAGAGGTGGCGCTAGCTGCTAATAAACGGTTAATTTTGGATATTAACCCTTTAAGGCGTTTAGAAGTATTTACTTTATTATTCTATATATATTATATATATAAATATCTTATTTCTTACTCCGTTATATATTAAATATATTATTTTTAATTTTATATTAAAATTATTTACTTTAATTATATATATTTAAAGTTTTAATAACGTTAA
Source organism: Niebla homalea (assembly GCA_019925105.1). Taxonomy (NCBI): domain Eukaryota; kingdom Fungi; phylum Ascomycota; class Lecanoromycetes; order Lecanorales; family Ramalinaceae; genus Niebla; species Niebla homalea. The sequence goes on from JAHGAU010000024.1 coordinate 508,154, forward strand.
ATCCCGTTAAATAAACGTTAATATGTTAACCTTAAAGCTATAAAGTTTATTATATTATTTATTTAATTTTTTAATTTCTTAGAGTTTATAAGATTAATTATTTATAAGTTTATAATTTAATTAAATTATAAAAGATTCTTAATTTTATTAATATTTTTAAAGAACTTATAATATATTAATCCAATAATATATTCAATTTCCCGTTATAATTATTAACTGCTTTAATCCTGGATCCTTTATTTAAAATATTAAAGGAAAGAACGTTTAACCGGAAGGCTATTTTTTTATTAAAGTTACGTTATTAAAATAACGAAATACTATTACTTCCTTATTAATAATTTTTTTACGATAAATTATTAAACCTTCTTTATTACCTAAGAAACTTTAATCCCAAGTAATTTAAATTAAATAATTCGTTTTTTAGGTTAATATATTAAAGTACGTTTTTTACTTTAACGTTTTATATTTCGATTAAATTATTAAGTTCCGTCTTTATATCTGAAATATTAAACTTTAAATTATTGGTTTTTACTTTAAATAAAATAATATAGTAATTAAAAAGTTTAACCTTTATATTCTATAATATATTCTTTAATTCAGGGAAAACAGCTTAAATAAATTAATAATTAAAGAAATTTAATTATAAAATAAACGGTTATAAGGATAATTTAAGAATTATTAATTTAATTATTTATATTGAAATATTAAATATAATCCTTATAAATAACGTAATTAAATAGGCAAAATCCTATTTAAAAATAATCTGCTTATTCTTAAAATTAAGCTTTATTTAAGATATTATTATTTAATTAAAATTATAATTTTATAAAAGGTTCCTTTTATATATTATTAAAGTAATTATTATCTTTATTAATATTTAAGTTATAAAATTAAAGTAAAATTAAAAAGAACTATTATTAACCTATTATAAACGTACCTTAAAACTTATATAACGTATAAAGGTTAAAAATAAATTAATATTAAAAATAATTTTAATATTAAGCGGATTAAACGCTTTAAAATTAATTTTCCTTAATTTAATACTTTAAGCCTTTATTAAAAGATTATTAAATTTTATAATCCGGAAAAAAATAATTTAAAGAATAATATCTTTAAATTAATTCTTTAAGTTAATTTATACCTTAATAAAAAAGTATACCGGATAGAAATAAAAGTTAAAAAACTTTTTATAAAAGAACGTTAAATTAATAAATTAAAATTCTTAAAAAATAATATATATAATAATTATATATTATAATAAGTAAAAATAATATTTACTTTATATTATATTTTAACTTATTAATTAAAGAAGTTTAAAGTATTTATTATATAATTAAAGAAGTTTAAAGTACTTATTATATAGTTTATAAAAATAATTATTATTATTAAGTTTAAAATTTATAAAAACCTATAAGAACCAGCTTCTTCTTAAATAAATAATTATAAATAAAATTATCCTCCGTTTATAAAATAATCCTTATTATTTAATTTAAACCGAAATAATTTCAAGAAACCTTTATTTAAGTTTTAAATTTTACTTAAAGAATTACCGGAGAGGACTATATTAATAAACTAGTTTATAAATAATTTAATAAAGTAATTAATTATAAATAATAATTTATTATATATTTAATATAGAGAATATAATTATAATTTTAATAAGTATAAAGGTAAAGAATTATTATAATAAAAACGGATTTATTTAAAGTCTATTATATTTAAAGGTATATTATAAATAAATATTATTTCCTTTAATATTTTAAAGCTTAAACTTTATAATAATATTTTAAATAAAATTTTATTTTATAAATAAATTGCTTTAATTATTATTTACGCCCCGGAATTATTTATTATTAATAATATTATATAAAGCTTAAATAAACTAAATAATTTATAAAATCAATTAAAAAAAAATAGATTTTAAATAAATTATATTAAAATAAAATTAAAGGAAAGATTTACGTTTAATAAATAAGCTTATTAAAACTTAAAGCTTTTAATATTATATAAGTTTAAAAATAAAATAAAGGATAATAAACTTAAAAGAAAAAATTAAAAAAAATATAATAAGAAGATTAAACTTTAACCTTTAATTGGGATATTTAACGAAAAAATGGGAAAATATAAATCATTTATTTTTATTTAAGAGTTATTATTATTTAATATTAAGAACCTTATATAAATAGATTTTTTTATTGGTCGCCCGTAATATTACGAGAAATAAAATAATTATTTATATAAGTAATAAAGAAAACTTTAAAGTAAAAAAGTAAAATTAAAAATATTATCTTATTAATTATAATCTTTATTATAAATTAAAATCTTAATTTCCCCGTATTATTTTATTAATATCCTAAAGGGTATTAACCTGGTTTAATTATTATATTAAATATTAAGTTATTACTTTATAATTTTACTTTAGCTTTTTTTATCCTTTAAAATATTTAAATTAACTTTATAATTACCGGAATATTAAATAACTTTTATATAAAGTTTCTTTAAATTATAGTAAAAAATAAAAAAACATTTTATATATAATATATTATTAATACTTTAAGGAAAAAATATATCTTAAATAAAATAATTATTTAAATAAATTAAAATTTTAAGTTAAATATTATATTTAAAAAGTTAATTTAAAAATTATTCCTTAAATTATATTTTTTAATAAAGATTAATTTTAAAAACTTATTTATATAAATTATTAATTATTATAATTATATATTTTATTTTTAGGTTTTCTTAAATATTATTATTAAAGGTATTACTAGGAATATTTATTATTTAATTATATTAAAAGTTATAGTTATTAATAAAGTAAATTAAATAAGTTAATTAAGCCTTTTATTTAGATTACCGTAATTATAGGATATAAATATTTATATTTCGATTTAAAAGTTATTTATTATAATTAAGGATACTTTAATAAATAAAAAATTTTAAGATATAATGGGACCCGAACTGGTATTCTATAAGGATTATAATTTAATCCTTTATTTTAAATTATTTATAAAATAAAAATTATTAATAAATAATAAAGCGGATTCCTTTAATTCGGAATTAGATTTTAATAACTTGGATAATCTTTTTAATATTAATAATTTAAAGCCGTTTTTTTAATAAATCTTTAATATAACTTTAAATTATTAAAACGTTAATATTAAAGTAAAATACTTTTAAGCCCTTTAAACGTTTAATTAATATCTTTAAAGTTAAAGAAAATTTTATTTTTAATTTAAATATATTTAATAATAAGTTAATTTACTTCAGTTTTCTTAATTTAATTTATTAATTTTACTTTAAAATTAATTAAAGTTTAAATACTTAATCCTTTATTATTATTAATTTATTAATCTATATTATTATTAAGATTCTTATTATTATACTTTAAAGTATTTAAAACGTTAAATTCTTATTTAAAAATATATATTATTAGCAGCTAGCGCTATCTCTGCGCCGGCGTTATAGTGGTGCGCTATATTGCTACGCTAAGGTAGGCCGTTAAGCCTTGGTAAAGGACTTTAATAACGGCCTTAGTATACGTTATTTATAAGCCGTAACTTAATAGGCGTAAAGCGGGGTAATTATTATTTTTACTTTAAGTAAAAATTATACCTTAATTCTTTCTAAGTTCTTTAAGAATTAATTTTATTATTAATTTACTTATTAAAGTAATATTTAAGTATTTAGACCGTAACGTTACGTTTTTTATATTTATTTTTATTAATCCCGTTAACGTACCGTTAACGGAGTTAATTTAATATTCTAATTCTTTTTCTTTATTAAAGAGAAAGCTTAATATTATTATTATAATAAATATTTAATTAACTTAATAAACCTTAAAATAAGAAAACGATATTTACTTTTTAATTAAGAACCCCTTTATTATAATTAAGTAAATTAAAGCGGTAAAATATTACCGTAATATTATGGCTTAATAAACTTAATTCTTAAAATTATAGTTTAAAGTTAATTGGTTTAAGGTTAAGAACCGTATTTATTAGGAGTATATATTTAACCGTATTAATACGTAATATAAGGGTTTACGTTCCGGGATTCTCCCCTGCGTTAATCCTATTATAAAGCTTTATGCCGACGGTATATTATCGGTGGCCTTTATTTTACCCCGTAAAAGTAAGTTTTTTTATCCGGAAAAACTTAAGTTATACTAAAATAAGTCTAAAGGTAAGTATTAAACGTAATTTATTAACTTAAAAAGATAATTTATATTTTATCTTAAGTACTTTTTTATTAAAAGAAAAAAGGTAGTTTTTTATTTAAGGTCTATTTCTCGTAAAATCTTTAATTTACTGGATAAGGAAATTAATAAAATAAGCTATTAAAAGCTTAAGGATAAATTCTTAAACTTAATAATTAATCCGGAGAATTACTGGTTTATTTATTATAAATAATTTAAGGATATTAAATAATACTTTAATTAAAAAATAACGTAATTCTATAATACTTTAAAGATTATAAAAGAAAACTTATTATTACTATTAAATAAGTTTTATATTTATATATTTTTTATAAAGCTTTTATTAAAGTTTAAAATTAAAATCTTTATAATTAATAAAATATTAAGAATTTAAAACGATATTATAATAGTAATAATTATATAAAAGAATAACTTAAAGTATATTATTAATAATAATTAAAAAGTTAATAAGGATAAATCCTTTAAAAATAGGGTATTTAAATTTAATTCTAACGGCTTAAAACCGGTATATACCTTTATTAAAATTAATTCTTACGGTTAAAAGCGTAAAACTATACTTAAAAACTTTAACGCCGTTTTTAAAGTAAATAAGAACGTTAAGTATTATATATACTACGGAAAAAGCTATTATATATCCGATTACTTTACCGTTTTATAAAATAAGGTCTTAATAATAAGCGTAAAATCCTATAAAAAGGATAATATATTAAAAAATAATAAAGCTTTAACGGCGTTTTAAAATTAAAACCAATAAAAAGATAATTAAAGGTATATCCGGCTTTTATTATTAAGGGTTAAATAAGTTTTTAGGATAATCCTTAATTATTAAGTATATTAATTAATATTAAAGCTTAAATAAATTTAATTTTATAAGTATATACGGTTTAATAAGACTTATAGTTAACTTTTACCGTTTTACCGTAAGCGGCTTTTCTTAATAATAAATAGATTTTTTATTATAACGCTTATTAATTATAATATTATTTAATTAATAATTAAAAACAATAGAAATAATATAAAATACTTTTCTATATTATTAATTAAAAAGGTTTAAACGTAATCCTTAATTTATTAACTTTACGTACTTTATAAATAACGATTAATCCGGCGGCGGATAAATAATACTTTAAAATTAATTCTTATAAGTTATAAATTAATAACGTTTATAACTTTAATTAAAATTTAACGGAAATCAGTAAAATCTTTATAATTATTTACGTTAACGTAATAACGGAACGCTTAAAAGTACCGTAAATCCCTTAGGGCAATTTAACGCGTATAAATATTATAAAAGACTTTATTAACCAGAGCGTTCTAAAGGAGTTAAGTAAATATATAAATATCTTTTTTAATAATATAATTAATACTTTATTTAAATTAAAATAAAAAGATTATATTATTAACTTAAATAATAAAGAGTTATTATATAATTTTTTATATAACCTATCTCGGATAAAGTTAATAGAGTTCCGGCGGTATTTTAAGGATATTATAATCTAAGGTTAGATTTATTACTTAACGTCGTTTATAAACGCCCCGATCCTTTTTATATTTAAGAAAGATAATAATTTTTATCTTTATATTAATTACCGTAAATTAAATGCGATTATAATTAAAAATTAATACTTATTATCCTTAATTATTAAAACCTTTAACCGGTTAAATAACTTTAAACGGTTTATTAAGTTGGACCTTAAGGATACCTATTATTAATTATGGATTAAGTCCGGCGATAAGTAAAAAACGGCGTTTTATACGCGTTACGGTTATTTTAAGTATTTCGTTATACCGTTTAAGTTAATTAATATCCCGGCGACTTTTTAAGCTTATATTAACTATATCCTTATTAATTTTATTAATATAACTTATATAATTTATTTAAACGATATTTTAATATTTAATAAGAATCCAGCGGACTATTAATATTATATTTAATAGGTCCTTAAATAACTTTATTAATTTTAGCTTTATATTAATTTTAAGAAATATTAATTTAATATTATTTAAATAAAGTTCTTAAAGTTTATCGTTTTTATTAAAGGGATTTAAATAGATTAAAAGTATATCCAAATTATTAAGGATTAATTTACCTTAAAAACCTATTAAGAAATATAAGTTTTTTTAAGCTTTATAAATTTTTATCATTATTTTATTTATAAATATTTAAGGATAATTAAGCTTTTAATTAATTTACTTAAAGGTAATAAAGAAAAGAAGAAGGTTAATCCGTTAAAGTAAAATAATGCGGTTAATATAACGTTCCGCCGGCTCCGCGAAATATTTATTAACGTATTATTATTCCGCTATTTTAACTTAGAATAGGGGGTATAAGTAAAGACCGATATATTTAACTTTATTATTATAAGCATTTTATCTTAATAATTTAAAAAGGGTTATTAGCGCCCAATTACGTATTAATCCAGAAAAATAGCCCCTATTAAATAAAATTATAAGATATATAATTAAGAGCTCTTTATTATCGTTATAGCGTTTAAGCAATAACGGTATTATCTAAAAGGGAACCCTAAAGTTATTTAAGTATAAACAGATTATAATAACCTTTAAGGGTTTATAAAATAATTAACGTTAAGCCCGCGTTAAGCTAAATAAACCTTAAAACTTATTAATTATAACTTTAAAGTATTTTATCGTTAAGGCAAAATAAACCCTATTAATCCTTTATTAAAACGTTTAAACTATAAAGGAGTTTTACCTTTTAATATTACCTTATTATTTACCTTATAGAATAAGTTTATACTCTAATTTAATAAATCGGCGGAGCGCCGATAAATGGCGGTTATTAATTATTAATTATTATTCGCTTTAAAAAATATTTAGGTTATTATTCCGTAAAAAGAAATTCAATAGTTATTTAAAGGGCTTTATAAAGAATTTAAGCCGATTAAGTTATTTATTAAGGATTTATAAATTAATAATATATTTATATATAAAATTAAGGACGATAACGTAATATTAACGTATTTTCATTGAAATTATAATAATACTTAGAAATTCAATTTTAATAACCTTATTACTTATAAAGGCTATATATATATCCCCCGGGATAAAGCGGTTAAAGAAGAGTTAATTAATAAATATTATAATAATCTGTTAGCGGGCCACTTTAAAACCGAAAAAACTTATAAGCTTCTGGCCCGTAAATATTATTAAGACGGTTTAAAGGCTTAAGTTAATAATTATATTAAAACGTACGATATTTATTAAAGGATTAAGGTATTACGTTACCGCTTTTATAATAAGCTTACTTTACTTTTTTAACCAGTTATATCCTAGAAAAAACTTAATATAGACTTTATTATTAATTTACTTATAAATAAAATTAAGGGTAACGTTTATAATTTAATTTTAATAATTATAAATAAATATATAAAGATATATAGATACCTCCCCGTTATAAAATAAATCGATACCGTTACGTTAATAAACCTTTTTTTTAAAGAAATCGTATTATATTATAATATGCCGGCTAAAATCGTAATTAATTAAAGGTTTTTATTTATTAATAAATTCTAAGATTCAATATATTATTACGTAAAGATAAAGCGTAAATTAAATATCGCTTTTTACCTATAAACGGATAATTAAATAAAACGTTAAAATTAAGGCTTTAAATAATATTTAAGGATTTTTATTAGTTCCGAATAAGTAAATTAAATAGGGTTATTTCCTTTAACCGAATTTACTTATATAAACTCGGAATACTTAACTTTAAGCTATAATTTTTTTATAACGATATATAATTATAATCTAGATATTTATTTTAAACTTAAGGATAAACCTATAGAAAAAGAAATATTTATAGTAAAAGATAAAGTTAAAATATTATATAAAATATAATTAATATTAATAGATTAATAACGTTATATTATTAAATCGATTTAAAAAATATATAATAAGAAATATAAGTTAAAATTATATAACGTTGGTAATTTAATAATATTAAATATTAAAAACCTTAAATTAAAGTAATTAAATAAAAAGTTTACGCCCCGATTTATAAGACCCTTTAAAATTAATAATAAAATTAAAACGTAAACGTACCGTTTATTCCTTTTTATTATTTATTGAATTTACTTTATTATTTATATTTCTTTTTTAAAGTTTTATTATATTTACGCTAGCGATTAAATGGCGGAGGCTATAATATAAATATTTAAATTAATTAATAATAAAGAAGAATAAATAATTAAAGAAATTATTAATAAGGTTAAAAATAAAAAGGGCATTTAATATTAAGTTAAATAAGCTAATTAAGGCTTTAAATATAATTAATAAATACCAGAAACGGACTTAAAATACTCTTAAGAACTATAAGAATAATATAATAAAATAGTATAGAGTAAGAAAAAACGTAAATAAGGTTATAACGCTATAACGGCGGAAGTTATATATATAATTAATAGTTATATATATAATTAATATTATAATTACCTGGCCTTTATACGTTATTTTCCTATAAGATTGTTGGAGTTTAGGTTTTAGTTAATAACTTTATTTATTACGGGTATTACGTACGCGGATAAATTAACGTTATAGAGGCGATTATTTTTATTATAATATTATACTTAATAAAAGTGGCTTTAATAATAGCCATAATAATATTAAAAAAGGTAAAGAAACGTAAACGCTAAATTATAAGCGTTTAACGCGTTATTAAGGAGATATTAAGTAAATAAAATTAAAAAAATAAAGTTATTTAAGGTAATAAAAGATTAATAAGTATATTTATTAAGTTTATATTAACGTATCGGTAACTTTAATAATATCGTCCGTTTTATTATTTTTTAATAATATATAAATTATAAGTATTTAACGCTTAACGTTATTAACTTTAATATTTAACGTTAAACTCTAATAATATTAACATATAAAAATAAAAGAATAATCTATAATTCCGCGTTAATATAGGCTTTTTTCCTTTATAAATAAGTTAATAAAGTTAAGGATAAATATAAGGGTATCGTATTTTCTTTATTTTTTTCCTTTTTTTCCTTTCCGCCTTCCTTTCCGTTTTAATTAAAGGTTTTTCCTTAACGTTATTTACCGGAAGGGCTTTTTAATTCAATTTTAAAGTATTACTTTTAAAAGTTAAGGCTAACCCTTCTAATAACGTTATTAAGGAGGATATAATTTCCTTTTCTTCTTCTTTAAATAGGTTAAAGCCTAAATTACGTATACTTAAAAGTTTAAAGTTAAATTTCTTCGTCGTTAATAATATACCGGGACTTAAAAATAGATCCTTTAATAAATTAATTAATAACGGAAAACCCGGACTTTTTATAATAATTTAATTTAGTTATTAAACGTTAACGTTATTACGTTATAAACGGATTAAATATATTTATTTACTTTTTAAGGAAGTTAACTTCTTTTTTTATTACCGTTATACGTACGGTAAACGTATTTCTCTTTATTTAAAGAATTAAAGCTTCCTTTTTAACTTTTATAATAACCCGGCGGAACGTATATTTTATATAGCCGGCCGTTATTAATATTTAATTAATATTTAATCGGAAAACCTTTAAATCTTAAAAGATCTTCTTACGTTTCCATATATATTAAGCGAACGCCCCGATAAATAATAAATTGGCGCGGCGTTATTTACGTAATTATTAAGTTACCCGGGATTAAAGTTAATCCGGGAACTATATATATATTAAGATAATAACGTTATAGCAGTATTAAGGATACTTACGGGGATATAGCGGCTTAAATATCGTTTATTACGATATTTATAGTAAAATATAAGGCCCCGTTAATATAAAAACTTATCCTATAAAAAGCAGGTTAAATAAGGTATTATTATATATATTATTAATATTATATTCGCGCTTACGCCGGCGATATATTATTATACGTACGTTATATTATTTAAAGATTAAGGTAAATTTATATATTTTATTAATAAATAAAAATAAGCGGATTATTAACGTAAATAAAACGCTTATATAACGTTAATATTACTTACTATAATAATAATATAAATAATAAAGGTATATAATTATATACGTATTAGCTTATAAATACTTATATAAACCCTTAATATATTATATTTATAAAAGCAATTAAGATTATTAAGGAGAAAAGAGAAGAAGTTTAAAATAAAATAAAAACCTTATTATAATTATATACCGTTTTTATAATAACGTTTACCTTTATTATAACGTAGTAAATTAATAGTAAAGCCTTAAATAATTATTAATTAATACCATAAAGATTCTTTTCTTATTTATTTTTTTTTATTAAGTTTTATAAAAAGGTTTTTAATAAACTTTATAAGTCACGTTAATTATTCATTAACGTAAAATACCCCTATTATATTATTATTGGATAAATATTACTATACTTATATATATACTTAAGGATTCTTTTCTTTTTACCCTTTTTTTATTAGGTTTAATAATAGGTTTTTAATAAGTTTTATATTTAACCGGCTTTACGTTAACTTCTTAAATATATTTCTTTATACCTTAAAGATTAACGTATAAAGGGGGAGATAATTATTAATAATTAACGTTATTTTTACGCCGGCGTTATAATAATACGTTATATTATTACGTTAAAATAAGCCGTTAAGCCTTAATAAAGGGCCTTAATAACGGCCTTAATATACGTTATTTATAAGCCGTAACTTAATAGGCGTAAAGCGGGGTAATTATTATTTTTACCTTAAATAAAAGCTATGCTTTAATTCTTTTTAAGTTTTTTAAGAATTAATCTTATTATTAATTTACTTATTAAAGTAATATTTAAGTATCCAGACCGTAACGTTACGTCTTCTACATCCACCTTTACTAGTCCCGCTGGCGTGCCGCCAGCGGAGTTAGTCTAACATATATATAAAATTAAGATTTAACTTAAAATTTATATTTATATTAATTAATTAATAAAACGTTTTCTATAAATATAATATTTAAAGTATTCTTAAAATATTAAAAAGTAAACGTTTTTTTTATTTATAAAGTATACCGTTTATAACCGGATAAAACGATTTCTTTTATTAAACTTAAAAAATAAATTAAAGAATTAAAATTAAAAAAAATATTTAAATTATTTATATTAATTAAAGCCAATTAAATCCATATCCTTCGGTTATTTTATTAATATAAATATTTAAATAAGGAGGATTTAATAGATCTTCTATATATAAACTTAATAATATATAAGATCCGTATAAATCTTAAAGTAAAATTATATATTATTAAGAATTAAAAACGTTAAGCTCCGTATATAAAATAATAAATAAAGAAAATAACTTTAAATAAGATATTAAGAGGAATCTATAAATTAATTATAATAATAAATAATTAATTATCTTAATAAAATTTAAGGCTTATAATAATTAATAAGGTTAAGAACTTAATATTAAATAATAAATTAAGAATAATAATTAATTACTTAAGGGTTAATAAGTTATTTCCCGGAGTTTACTTTAAAAAATATTTAAATATTTATAATTATTTCTCTAGCTTAAAATACGGATACTTATTTTTAACCGACTTAAAATATATATACTTAATAATTCCGTTATATTTAAATTATCGATATTTCTTTATTTTTTCGGTTCCGGGGTTTAATTAATTATAGTTTATACGTATATAATAAGGTTTATAATTAATAAACTTTATAATAATTAAATTAATATATTATATTTTCGGATTTATTTTACCGTTAAAATTAAAATTATCCCTGCTTTATTTAATAAATTTAAATTATCTATTACCTTTTATATTTTATATGGATAATTTCTTTAATAAGTTTAAGGATTTTAAGGAATAATTTACTTTCTTATAAAATTATTTCTTTCCTCGTTATAAATAAGTATATTTATTATTATTATTTAAGAAACTCCGGTTATTTACTTTATAAATTAAAATACTTAAAGTAACTTATAAAATAAAAAGTAAAATTTATATTATTAAAGAATAAATTAAAAAGATTATTAAGTAATTAACTTTAATCAATTAAAAAACGTTAGAAACTTCTTAAAAATAATAATTATAACTTATTATTAGGTTAAAAATTTCATAAGGTATATATATCCCTTAACCAGATTTATTAATAAGGTACCTTAGAAGTAAGGAAATACTAAATAATTATTTTTTAAGCTTTTAAAGATTTTTTATATTATTAAAATTAATATAAATAGAATTAATTTATTTAGGCCAGTTTATTTTTATATTAATACTTTAATATTTATAGTTAATTTATTAATTACGTAAATAAATAATATTATTAAAATTAAAATATTAATCTTATTTAATTTATTTTTATTTAATACTTTATAAAGGAAATATCTTACGTATAAATAAGAATTATATATAATCGTTAGATTCTATTTAAAGTATAATTATTTATTAAAGTACTTATATATATCCGTAATTATTTATATAAATTATAGATTATTAATATATTTCCTTAAATTAAATTTTTAAAAAAGAATTTATAATTATTAAGCGAATATTATAAAAAGATTAAATATTATTATTATATATATTCCTGGTTATCGAAATAAAGTTATAAACGGATTATTAAAAACTTTTTTTCCGGAAAATTATTCCGATAATACTTTAATTATTATTATTTATAAATATTTAAATTTAAATAATCTTACTTAAATATAAAAAAATAAGAAAAAAAACTTTTAAATATTCTTTTAAAAAATATTAGACTTTAAACGTAAAGAAATTATTAATGAAAAAATACTTTAAAGAATAAATATATTTATTATAACTATAAGAAATAAAGTACCCGGAGTTAAAGTAAATTTAATATTTAATAATTAAAAAAAAGTATATTATTAATACGGTTAATTCTATAGAATTTATAATTATTTAATATTAAAAATTAAACTTTTTTTAAAAGAATTATAAAAATTTCTTAATTTCCGGATATTAAATAATTAATTTTAATTTAATTACCAAAGAAAAATATATTTATATATATTATAAATAAAAGTCCTTTTAATATTAAATAAAATATATAATAAATTAAATTATTAAAGTTATATTAATACTTTTACTTAATTTAAAGATTATTATTAATTTATAAAGTTTATAAACGTTAATATATATATTTAAAAATGCTTAAAATACGTAAAATACGGCCTTATTACTTAAAGTTAATTACTTTAACCTATATATATAACTTATTTATTTTAATTATTTAAAATAGATTTTATAAGATTATTATTAATTAACTATTATAGTTCCCGATATATACTTAATATTTATTATTATTTTTTAAGGTTTATAATATTATTTATAATTAAATTAAATTAAATAGTAAAAGTAATTAGATTTTTTTTATTAATATTTAAATTATTTTAAAAGCTTAATTATATATATTATAATAAAAAACCGTATTTTCTAAATAATACTTTAAATACTTTCTTTTTAAATAAAGGGATTATTATTTTACATAGTTTATTTAAAGTTAAAAATATTATTAATATAATTAAAAGAAATAACCGTTTATTTAAAGATATATTATAGAAAGATACGGAATTATTAAAATGGAATAAAAGACTACTTAAGGGAGTATATAAAGTAAATAATAGAATTATTAAGTACCTATAAATATCGCTTATTTTAATTCTATTTAGATTATTAAACCTTTAATTTATTTAAGTCTTTATATTAATAATATTATTTAAAAAAGATATTTATAAATAAGTACGTTAATTAAATAATCCGGTTTCTTATACTTTAAAAATATTAAATTATATCCTTTATAAAGCGTATTTTTAAAATATTATTAATTAAAAATTTAAAGAATAAAAAATATATAAAATAACCCGTTATAATAAAAAAATACGGGAAGTTTACTTTAAAACTTAAAATCTTATTTTATTATATTAAAAGGATTTAATAAAATTATAACCTTATTAATATAAATTATTCCGGGTTATATACTATAATTCTTATAAAGTCTTTTTTATACTTTAATAATTAAATAATTATAAAATAAAGGGTATATTCTATAATAATTATTTAAAGTTATTTATATTATAATATAATTACTTATTTTAAGGCTTAAATAATTATATTTCTTTAATAATATTTCTTTTATAATATTAAAATATTAAAGCTTTTAAAGTTAAAACCTTAAGTATTATATTAATTAACTTTTAATAATTAAAGAATAAATAAATTATTATTAATAAATATTTTAATTTATTATATTTTACGAATAAAACTTAAGAAATTAAAAAGTTTATTTTAAGGTTAAATATTAATTAAAACTTCATTTTATTTATTTACTTTTAAATTAAGACTTTAACTGATTACTTAATATATTCCCGTATTTATAACTTTTATACCTTTTTAATTTATTTAATAATTTTATAACTTTTATACCCTTTTAACTTATTTATTAATTAAATAAAATAATATAAAACCAAAATAAGATATTAAACCCCGTTAAATTTAAAGCCGGTAAAATAAGGGAATTAATAAGCGGAGTTATAAGAAATAAAATTCCTATAAAAAGAATAATAATAACGGATATTATTAATAATAAATTTAACGATTAAATTAATAATAATATTAATAAAGATAATACTTTATTATTTAAGTAAATAAAAGTATTTATTAAGTTTAAAGTTACTTATAAATTAAAAGTTATTTTTAAATTAAAGACGGTAATAAACGGAGTAAATAAAGTCCTTTAAATGCCTTTAAAAGACTTCTATATTTTATTAAGAAATATAAACTTTAATAATATTATAATAATAAATTAAGCCTTAATTTAAAGTATTATTATAAATAGATTATTTATTAATAATAATTATTTATTGTAAAAGAAAATAACGATTATATTTTTTAATATTTATCTTAACTTTACCTTAATAAATATAATTATATTTATAACTTTAAGATCCGTAACTATTAAAAGTATATATAAAGTATAAAGTAAATTATTTATAATTATAAAAACGGTTATAAAAAAAACTTTATTAATTAATTTTAATATAAATTATATATTAAAAATAAACGCCTTTTAAAATATAATCGGGGATTATATAAAATAATTATTATTTATATTTAAACGTAATTAAATAAACTTTCTTATAAAAGAAATCGGGAAGTAAAATTTACGTTTATTATTTTAAGAGTTATTTTTAATTTTATTTTATAAAAATAATTCCTTAAGATATATATAAATTATAAATATAATAATAAATTAATAAAAAACTTATATATATTTAAAGCTTATATTATAAAATACTTTAAAACTAAAAGTTATTTATAAAATAAAAAAAATATTAATTTAAAAACGAAATTAAGAATAAATAATTAAAAAAATTTATATAATATACCTTTAACTTATAATTTCTTATATATAATATTAAGCAGAAATAAAATTTACTATATATTAATTTATTATTAATATTAAGAATATTAAAATAGAATTTATTTTATATAATATAATTATTAATAACTTAATAAATTAATTATATATGGAAAAAATAATTATTACTTTATTAATAAAATTTATATTAAACTTATTTAAATTAATATTAACGTTAAATAATAAGATTATTTATAATAAAATTATCGATATATATAATTATATTAAGTAAATAAATATAATTCCTTTAATAATAGGTAATTTAATTTTAATTATAATTAATTTTATTATTTAATTAACTTAATTTGTTAAATTAATTTAATTAGTTTAATCTATTAAATCAGTTTAATTAACTTAATTTATTAAATTAATTTAATTAACTTAATTTATTAAATTAATTTAACTAATATAATTATTATAATTATCTTCTTTATTAAATTAAATTTAATTAAATATTATAATTAATATTCTTAAATAAAATCTAAATACGTTTATTTTAAAAGACCGTTAAGAATTAATCCGAAGTATATTAAATTTTCTAATTTAAAAAGTATTTTATAGGTATAAATATTAATATTTTATTTATAATTAAGGAATAATCGTTCGGTTAAAGGTTAAGTTAAAAGGTTTTATATATAAAGAAATTATTAAATTAATTAAAAATAAAGAATAAAATAAAATTTAAAGTATATAAAGAGAAAAATATTAGGTTATTATTAAAATTACGATAACCTTATAAATTTAATAGGAAATTATAAATATAATATATTAAATTAAGTTAAATAAAAAGGTTTTATTAATAAAAATAAATATATAAAAAAAATTAAAAATAAAATTAATTCTTAAATTAAAATAATAAATAATTAAAAAGTAATATATTACGTTTAAAATATTTATAAAGTTAATACCTTAAGATTACGGGTACTTTCTTTCTTTAAGGGGCGGATAAGTAAAGGAAGGAAATAAGGGATTGCTTAATAATCTTTAGTCTTAAATAGCACATTTTCATAATATAAAATATACCACCCTGCCCTACTCACAGAACCGCTTCACCTGCTTCATAAGAGTAACGTGTTTTTCTATAGTTCCCCTCGCACGTGACTTGTCAATTGTCGGTGCTATGACCCACACCCACTTAATCGAAGCTCTCTTCTGCTATAAGAGCTCTGACTCAACATCTTTCATAAATGTAACCTGCCTTCCCCGAGTCAGCTTATGCGGCGGATTGCTACCCATCTGTTCGCACCCAGAAGACTCTCCAAAATGGCGCTCAACGCCGCATCTCATAACCCACCAGGTTTGAAGACAGGACCTGCATCAGGTCAACCGCCTCCGGTCTCTTCCGATACTACATCGGCACTACTAGATGCATCAAAATCAGATTCCATTGGCCAGCATGAGGGCGGTAAAGACGATGGAGACAAAGCTGCTGGAGCGAAAGTGAAGAGCGCAAAAGAGCTTGAGAAAGAGCGCAAGAAAGCAGAGAAACAGAAGAAATTTGATGAGAAGCAGGCGAAGTCAGCTACAACACCTCTTGCAGCAAACGTATCTAAGAATAAGGAGAAGAAGGCCAAGCCAGACTCGTCCAAGGCCGACCAGCTACCAGAGTATCATGAACCAACACCGCCTGGCGAAAAGAAGAGTATGTGACTACCACTGTGATGGCAGCTGCTGCTTGTAAGACCCCGATCTAACATTTCCCAGTCCTTCAATCATTAGATGATCCTTATCACAAGGCTTACATCCCTAAGGTCGTGGAGTCTGGATGGTACGCATGGTGGGAAAAGTCTGGCTTCTTCGAGCCTGACCTGGGGCCTGACGGAAAAGTTAAGAATGAGGGTAGCTTCGTAATTCCGGAACCCCCTCCAAATGTCACAGGAGTGTTGCATATGGGTCATGCCCTACCGAATGCACTACAAGACACGCTCATACGATGGAACCGAATGCGAGGCTTGACTACGCTATGGGTGCCGGGTTGCGACCACGCCAGCATTTCCACGCAGACCGTGGTCGAGAAGATGTTGCGCAGGCAAGGCATTTCGAGACATGACCTCGGCAGGGAGAAGTTTCTTGAGAAAGTATCCGAGTGGAAGGAGGAGAAGAAGTCAAACATCAACAATACAATACGGCGCATGGGTGGATCGCTGGATTGGTCAAGGGAGAGGTTCACCATGGATGAAGGCCACACTCGTGCCACAATCGAACAATTTGTGAGACTGCACCAATTAGGCCTCATATACAGAGCAAATCGGCTTGTCAATTGGTGTACCGCACTCAATACAGGGATCTCAAATTTGGAAATCGATAATATGGACTTGGGGGGTCGGACATTGATGACAGTACCGGGGTATGAGCGAAAGGTCGAGTTCGGTGTTATGACCCATCTCAATTACCCTATCGAAGGTAGCGAAGAGACAATAGAGATTGCTACGACACGACCAGAAACAATGTTAGGCGATACTGGTATAGCTGTTTGCCCGACGGAACTGCGATGGAAGCATTTAATAGGCAAGAAAGCCAGACATCCTTTCATCAAGGGCCGGTTCTTACCCATCTTTGCTGATGAGCACGTAAAGGAAGGTCTGGGTACTGGCGCAATGAAGGTCACGCCTGCACATGATCCGTCAGACTTCGAGATAGGTAACAGACACAATCTTGACTTTATCAACATCTTCACCGACGACGGGATGACGAACGACCAGACTGGCGACTTTGAAGGCCTGAAGCGGTATGATGCTAGATACAAAGTTGTTGATGCCCTCAAGAAGGCAGGCCTGTACGTCAAGTCTGAGAACAATCCTATGATAATACCCATATGTCAGAAGTCTGGGGATGTGATAGAGCCTATCTTGAAACCTCAATGGTGGATGGACATGCGAGGCATGGCGGATGACGCGATCAAAGCGGTCCAAGACGGCAGAATTACAATCAAACCGGACACCGCAGAAAGGGAGTACTACCGCTGGCTCAAGGACATCAACCCCTGGTGTATATCCAGACAACTGTGGTGGGGTCATCAGATCCCCGCGTATTTCGTTCATATCGAGGGCCAGCCCAAAGATTCCAGTGACGGCGACCGCTGGGTTGTCGCTAGATCCAAGGAGGAAGCAGCGTCACAAGCCAAGGCAAAATTTCCTGGCCAAGAAGTCCTTGTAGAGCAGGACGAAGATGTTCTGGACACTTGGTTTACTTCGGGTATGTGGCCATTTTCCATTATGGGGTGGCCTGAGAAGACCAGTGACATGGAACTCTTCTACCCAACTTCAATGCTCGAGACGGGATGGGATATCCTGTTCTTTTGGGTCGCAAGAATGATTATGCTGGGGCTCAAGATTACGGGCGATGTACCATTTAAAGAGGTCTACTGCCATCCCTTAGTCAGAGATTCTGAGGGGAGGAAGATGTCCAAGTCTTTGGGCAACGTCATCGATCCTATCGATGTAATGGAGGGTATCACCCTAGACGATCTAAATGGTAAGCTCCTGGTAGGCAACCTCGATCAGAAGGAGCTTGCGACAGCGCAGAAATTCCAGAAGTCGTCATTCCCAGACGGTATCCCACAATGTGGTGCTGACGCCCTGCGTTTCTCTTTGATTAATTACACGACTGGTGGTGAGTTTCACAAAGCCCCTTTTACCAAATTAGAAGCTAACACGTCCAGGCGGCGACATCAATTTCGACATAAGAGTGATGCACGGCTATCGCCGCTTTTGCAACAAGATATATCAAGCAACGAAATACGTGCTGGGCAAGATCCCCTCGGACTTCACACCATTGCCTGCTGCCACGAAAACTGGCAAAGAATCACTTGCAGAGCTCTGGATTCTCCATAAATTCACGATGACTGCGGCGGAAATCAACAAAAACCTCGCAAGCCGGGAATTCTCGGACGCCACTTCAGCTTCTTACCAATACCTTTACAACAATCTCTGCGACGTGTACATAGAGAATTCGAAAGCAATCATCCAGGATGGTAGTACTGAAGAGCGACTGTCTGCACAGCAAACTCTCTATACAGCCCTTGAAGGTGGGCTCACTATGATACATCCATTCATGCCCTTTTTGACCGAGGAACTTTGGCAAAGGCTTCCACGTAGACCTGGTGATGAATGTCCCAGCATTGTAAAAGCAGCGTACCCGCAGTACAACAGTGAATTTGACGACAAGGTCAGCGAGGAGGCATATGAACTTGTTCTCGCCGTTAGCAAATCAATTAGGAGTCTGGCTGCTGAATATGACATCAAAGGAGGCGCCGAGGTACACATCAAGCTGAACACGGCACAAGCACTGAAGACCTGCAAAGAGCAGCTCGCGTCGATCAAGTCGCTGGGAGGTAAAGCCACTCAGGGTACCTCCAGCATTGACGTCCTATCACACCAAGAACCAGATCCCGCAGGCTGCATCCCCCAGTCCGTGGGTGCTTCTGGGGCCGTGTTCCTCGTTGTAAAGGGTCGCATTGATATTGACAAGGAGATACAAAAAGCCAAGGAGCGGCGAGACAAGGCCAACGAAGCGCTGCAAAAGCAACAGAAGATCATCGATGGTGAGGGTTGGTCGAAGATGAAGGAGGAAGCGCAGAAAACCGAGGAGCGGAGGCTGAAAGATGCGCAAAGCGAGATGGCTGTGTTGGATGCAAGTGTACAGCAATTTGAGAAGCTGAAGCTAGAGTAGGACGTGAGATCTAAGTCAAGATGGCTGGTCTCTCAATGCGAAAACATTAATCTCATAAACACTGCAGGGATATTTCGTCAGAAACTTACTGATTTGATGATGCTATGGCGTTCTCATGTCACGAAGTGTCATTTGACGCAAAGAGAAGCTGTAAGTCCTTGCTGGGAAGTCTTCAACCCCCTCGACCCTCTGGCGCTTTCTGCTGCAGCTCAGATACTTGGCGCGCAAAGTCCTGAAGGAAGTTGGTCCCATTGGCCATGGAGTGCACTACGAATGCATTTGAGCTTAACAAGCACGGGTCACATCATGAACGATGCTGGGAGCTATAACTAACCTTGACGTGCTTGACCGGATGTTGCTGGCGCAGAAAAGGTTAATCTGTCCTTGTTGTCATTGGATATGGTGTTGTATCCTTATCGACATTGTTAGCGCAGGATGTATATGCAGCAGTCGACTCTGGAGACCTTGCGCGAGCATTTCTTTGACTTCTGCAGCATTGAAGGTTGAATTGCCGAAAGAGTTTTGCGGTGTAAATGAACTTGAATTGTTCATAGGAGATTGATTACGTTGAGGACCATTCTTAGACCAGGCGTTGGTTGACATTACTTCCAGACGGAAAGCTTCAAACTCTCTGTTCTTCAACAAATATGAGAAGTTGAATCTGCACTTCTGCTCTTTGCAAAGGCGACCGCCAAAAGTCACACCAGAAAAAGATCTAGAGACTAAGGTAAGTAGAGATCCAATTGCTTGTTTCAGCTAGGGAAGAGCCGCGATTTGGCCTAGAAAGATGATAAGATGAAGGCATGAACCATGCGGAGCAGACTCCGAGCAGTGGAGATCGTCAATCGGGCCGATGAGCCAATCAGATGCTGCCCCAATGAGGAAATATTCAGCCCTATCGTGGTTTCATGCATCCACCCATTCGACTTCATTCTTCGTTTCATATTACTCATGTGCGAGACAAGGGCACGGTACCCACGTGCTGTTGTCGTTTCGAAATCTTCGAATTCACCGCGCTCCTGCGCCACCGCCAGAGATGTGTCGCCCGCCCTTGCGCTATTAGTCATCTTCACATGGGTCAATCAGATCGTGTCTTACGCGAGACAACCGCGTCTGCTTAGCGATGGCACCTACCCCTTCCTCAACACCTCGGCAGCTGCATGCGCGCGGAAGATCTACCAGAAACACTCTCCAACGCGCATCCCCCAGCGAAAGCCCGACTGCGATAGAACGACCCTCTAAAAGAAGAAGGAAGCTTGCGCCTGGCGGCAGGGGGAGCTCTCTCGCAAGAGATGACAAGCCAAAACCGATAGTGAAGCACGTCCATCAGGAGGCTACATATGGTAGATCAAGGACAAGAGCGGCCCGTGAAAGCTTGATGAATGAGGTGCAGCCTGTCCTCTCCCCCCGTCCTAGAAGAGAAAGTCGGAGGGAAAGAATGCCGGCAAGGCCTCGTTTCAGCTCCGCTGCTGCCGCAGCAGCTGCTGTGGTGCATGGTGATGGATTCAAACCTCGAGAGGAGAGGGGCTGGGAGGAATTTCATCAGGACTTGGACATCGACGCCAAATTCCCCGTCTTCAGCTCCCATCAGGTTGACGGGACTACGAAATCGTCCTTAACATCCACCCCAACTACACCAAACGGCGTCCTAGGACATAGACTAGGGAATGGTGTCGATTCTGACAAGCCCATTCACCCAAGTGGCCAACCGACACCCTTCGCCCTGGATGGCCTGCATTCTCCCACAACGCCAACCATAACTCCGAGGAGGCGCCCGGGACGACCGCCTCGTCGACCGGGCTCAATGCTGAAGGGCATTGGAGTCTCACCTGACATGCCTAAGATAGTGCCTCCTCCCGGCTTCAATCCGAGGGAGAAGCTCACTCTACCCAAACCCTCCTTTAGACCAGTTGATCCGTATGCCAAATTTGAGGATCAAGAAGAGTTCGTTGATCAAACAATGGCAAATGTCGGGTTCCAGAAAGGTGGAACATGGGCTCGGCCAAATGCAATGATTCGGGTCACTGAAGGGAACATTGAGGATGACCTGGTATTGAAGACGAAGCACAACGATAAAGACGACGGCACGGGTATTGGTCCCTTTGGGGTCGGCCGAGTCGAGTATGACATGGACGAACAGGACACCATCTGGCTGGAAGCATACAACGAAACACGGAAAGAGGAGAACATACCAGAAATCAAGCCCTGGATTTTTGAGGTCACCATGACAAAGATCGAAAAGGAGTGGCATGCACTCGAAAAGAGAATCCCGAAGCCTAATCCTAAGCCCCCTCAGACACATCGTCCTCGTTCCAGTTCAGCCGCTGCGGTCAATGGAGAGCTTGCTGCTCCTGGGGAAGAGCAAGATACCAAATGCGCAATATGCGATGATGGCGACTGTGAAAATACCAATGCGATCGTCTTCTGCGATGGCTGCGATCTCGCGGTGCACCAAGAATGCTACGGTGTACCATTCATCCCGGAGGGCCAATGGTTATGCCGCAAGTGCCAACTGATTGGCCGCGGAACACCAACCTGCATCTTCTGCCCAAATACTGACGGCGCTTTCAAGCAGACCAACGCTTCAAGGTGGTCTCACCTACTCTGCGCAATCTGGATACCTGAGGTCTCCATTGGCAATACCACTTTCATGGAACCAGTGATGGATGTGGAGAAGGTACCAAAGCAGCGATGGAAATTGACATGTTATATTTGCCGCCAAAGGATGGGTGCTTGCATACAGTGTGGGAATAAGAACTGCTATATCGCCTTTCATGTGACCTGCGCAAGGCGCGCCAGACTATTTCTCAAGATGAAGTCAACCCATGGAGGGCCTGCCAGTCTCGATGCAAGTGTACTCAAGGCTTTTTGCGACAAGCATGTCCCTGCTGATTGGCGTCGAGAGCATGATGTCGATCACGCCATAATTGAGGCGATGGATTACTATCGCTGCACGATGCGCGGAAGATTATGGGCCGATAGTCAGCAAGCCGCTTTGACAGCAATACCCCCACCGCCCCAAGACCCATATGTTGAAGGCGCGGGGGAGGAGCAGAGGACCCCAAAGATTACGCTGAAGCTCGGCACTAAGAACGCAAACCGACAACAGCCTCCAAAGATTGTGTGGAAACTACCTTCAGGGGCCCCAGTCATACCGCAAGCGCTTTATAACTCAGTAGAAAGCTCTATTGCGCGCTTCATGATCCAAAAGCGTAAAGACTTTGCATCAGAAGTTTGCAAATACTGGACGCTCAAACGGGAGGCTAGACGAGGGGCCGCCTTGCTGAAGAGGCTCCAGCTTCAGATGGAGACGTTCACCTCGATGGAGATTCCAAGGCGCAATTTTGTGGGTATGGGCGCAGCTGGTGGCGTCCGTCTCCAGAGGCGCATCGATTTCGCTCAGACGCTGCTCGATGAGGTCGAGAAGACACAAAGGATGTGCGCTTTAATCCTAGATCGGGAGCGCGAAAAGCTGGAGGAGGCCAAGCTGCTTCAAGAGATTGTAGATACGGTGTACTTCCCTACGAGCGCACTCCTCTCCCCAATTTTGCAAAAAGCAAAGAGGTAAGTACAGATCTTTTGCTCCTTGATAGCAGCAGCTAAGCGCGATCACCCAGCATCGATAGCACGGGCTACTTTGAAAGCGGCCTCCTCACATTAGGTCACAAGCTTCAAAGTCGGCTATACATCAGCGTCCTTGATTTTACTAGAGATCTTGGCCTTCTGGTAGCCGATTTCCTCCACTCACCGGTCACAGAAGCTGAAGGTGACGATCAGCTTACATCAGACAACGCTGACTCGATCAGGCTGAAGCAGAGCTCACTTAAGGCCAGGAAAGCCTTGGCTAAGAGACTCATCAAAGCCGTCCAAGCTTCGCTCGAAGATGCGGTGCGTAATGAATGCCAGTTACTCAGAGTTCCGTCCGAACCCGAGATGGGAAGACTCCATGCAATCTTGGACGAGAGTCTGTCCACAGATACAGGTCTATTGATGACAAACGGGGACCGCGATGCCGCAAGAGACCCATCACCAGATCTCAACGGGACAAGACTCACCAATGGACTGAATTCAAGCATCGTCTCGCCAAAGTCAAGAGACAGTCCGACCGATACTCCTAGCGCGAACGGTGTTAATCAGCCCAAATCTGCTTTAAGGGGTGGTTGCCGAACTCGACGATCCACTGCCAGCAATGAGGAAGTCCCTGTCCTCAACGGCCATACCCAGCCTTTGGAAAACGTTCTCGAGGATAAAGGCTCGTGCGTCTCACCAAAGCAATATGAAGATGCACGGCCAATTCCAGCTCGCGATGGTGGCATTCCATGGTATATGCAGAACTTCCGTCCAGAAGGCACAAGGATCCAAGAGGAGCAGTGGAGCGGGAGAGACCTGGTGAGGGCCATGAGTGAAGATTTGAGTGATAGTATGTTTTTTCCCCAGATTCATTTTCATCATTCAACCCGAAGGCAAGAGTCGAGGCAGCGCATGATAATGTGTTACTGTAAAAAAAAACATGCTGACATTTTCATTTTAATAAAAGTGGACGATGAAGAGATGTCTGGCCTGGTGGACGGTCATGGTGACACAGAGATGGGAAATACCAATGTGGATGACGAGTTAGCCGAAAAGGCTTCAGTGGCTGCAGCAAAGAAAAGAAAGGCTGCCAACGCGAAACGACGACGAAACAGACGGTAGACGAGGGTTCCTTTGTACATAAACTTTGAGACCATTGCTAGCAAGTGGCCTGCAAGGCGTTGGGAGATTAGGACAAGACCTGTACCTTTATCTTATAATAACGTTACATTTCACATAATTATAATACCTCCTGGATCCGTCCACTAGATGTGAACTGAATATCGAGTGGCCGCTGTGGCCTGTGGGCAAGCTCAGCCTTGTGATTTAACTGTGGCCGAAACGGGACTAGCGGACAAGCGTAGAGAGCTGAGATTTATTTTCAATCTTGCCTTTTGCTTTTCTCCCCTTCATCACCACAATCACCACCTATCCCGAGTCGCTGTCGTCCCCGTCGTCCCCACAATCTTTATATCAGACTTACTCTTGACCAAGAATCTGTCATCTTCTACTTGTTCTGGCCGTGTCGTATCACGAAGATGGACTACGAAAACGAGAATGGCCGCTTCGAAGGTGTGTAACACCTGCCTTACTTTGGCCTGGCCATAAATCTTGTTCTTCATCTTGCAGCTCTAACTTTCTATATCAGATGAAGCTCGATATGATCGCGAGCGCAGTGCTTCACCACGTCCAGTGAAGCGAGATGATGATAATTACCGGGGTGGTGGACGCGACAGGAGTGCATCCCCCAACGGTCGCATGGACTCGCGGTACTATCTATGACACACCAACTTCATCTCGAAATCCTGCTAATCCATCTCCAGAGGCCCACCTCCAGAAGGGAGTGGACGAGAGCGCGATGGCTCCGCGGTCAACCCTGGCTCAAATCTGTTCGTTACTGGGATCCATCCTCGCCTTTCCGAGGGTGAGGTGTCACGGCTGTTCGAGAAGTGGGGCAACGTCGAAGGCTGCTCCATCATGAAGGATCCTCATACTCAAGAGTCTCGTGGTTTTGGCTTCGTCAAGATGGTGACGGCTGAGGAAGCTGATGCAGCCAGAGATGGTCTGCAAGGTGAAATCATCGAGGGACGTACTTTGAGTATTGAGAAGGCACGCCGTGCTCGTCCCCGCACCCCGACTCCTGGAAAGTATTTTGGTCCGCCAAAGAGAGGTGAGTGTATTCAATCCTGAGCTGTGTGGATATTGACGCCTTATTGCAGAAGACGATTTCCGTGGACCACCTCGTGGCGGTCGCTTTGATCGCTACGACGATCGCCGCGGTGGAGGCTACCGTGGTTATGGAGGTGGCGGTCGCTATGATGACAGCTATCGAAGCTCTCGTTACAACGATGATCGCTACTCTCGCTCCTCGGGATATGGACGCCGAGATGACTACGGCTCCCGAGGCATTGACCGCTACGCGTCAAGCCGCGATGATCGCTACAGCAGCCGCGACGACTATCGCGGTGGGCGAGACTACCCCCGAGATGGTGGTCGTGGCTATGGAGATGCGCCCCGAGGAGATCCATATGCCGGAGGTAGAGACCAAGACTATCCTCCTGATGATAGGTACTCCCGCCGCTAGAGCTCCCTGCTAATCGGCTCAGGTGCGGAGCGCTCTGCCAAATAAACGCGCCTCCATACCTGTCAATCTCGCCCTGCAGACTTTTCAGTACGTGTGGTCAATGGATGGTGAAAGACGCTATTGGTTCAGACACGGTGTCGGTGCTCAGAGGATCAAATGGTCGGGTCAACTGCTTGCTCTCATGCTTCAGCTCGGGTCGGTGGTTCAGCTTTCTTCTAGATACCAGCAGTTTCGGCATGTTATTATTTCTTCGACTCGCTAGGGTCAGCCCTGATCAGTACTCGGCGCCGTGTATCAATCAATGATCCCCGCAGCTCGAAGCCGACACAGGTGCCGCGAATCTGGAACCAGATTCGACTGGTTATGAGCGGAGCGCGTCCAAGATTGACGGAGCTCGTCAGCACAAGGGACAACAGATCAACTTGCAATCTCACTGTATTACTATCACCCCCCACATCGCCTGTCAGCTTCGCCTTTTGCCAGCAGAAAAGTCAAGTCGTATCCGATGTATCAGCAACATGAACAGCAAAGGTCAAGTCAAGGAGACAGTCCGCAAATCCAGCATAGCATCCTCGCAGTCCACGTAAATGCCAACGATTTCTATTTCGATTCTCAGTAATGCCGTCGATCGTCTGTTCATCTTCTGAAAGCGACATGCCTCCCCTTCGCGGCAGCTTGTCATCACCTCCGCCACTGCATAACGCCAGCATAATTTCCGCCATTTGCTGCCTCGCTTTCATCCAAGAGATCGACCCACACGGCCTCACATGAACTCACGCTTGGCTTGCAAGAACAAAAGCATGTAAGTCAGGCACTTTCGTTCATCCTTGGTGCCTCTCATACACACAATCCGTTGCGCTTGTCAAAGTGGATATAGGGCTATGGGCCTTGGATATAGGGCTATGGGCCTTGGTAATTGCTACAAGATTCTGTGTTTTAGGGTCTTCGATCTTGGACATGCCTTCTCGAAGCCTGTGTGACAGCACACAATTCTGCAGACCCTTATACTGGCCATCATCTGCTTGATGGCAAGAACGACATACCTGCCGTCTAAACAGCAGGAATCGCAAGAATCACATCTCACTGACACAAGGGCCAACAACAAGCTACACGACTGTAAAGGAATGGTGTACAATTCAAGACCCTTGTAAAGGTAGGGTAGGTGTGGTGGGATTTGAAGATGGCTTAAACCGAATACAGCCAGCCAGTGCGCCACGGTCACACGGGGTAGGCAAGCAAAGGTAGTAGATTATATTAGTCGTAGATTGCAATTAATGAGGCTCCTCACCTATACTGCCCTCGTGTCTATGTCTGTGTATGACAGTGTATCTACTGTATGTTCATACTGTAGGGATTCTGGTGCCAGTCATACTTCTTGCGCTGTGATCTCAATGCTTCCGGAACGGGTTAGCGCCGATTGAAGCCCTGGACTCTGAAACAAATATAACGACTGGCTGCCTGCGGCATTTCATCTCTGCACAAATCTAGTCACTCATTCTCTCACACTTCACACATCTTTGTTCCTACGCCACTTACAGATGCATTCATCAACCTTTACCCCCCGTCCCTTCTAGAACCTCTTCTTTTCGAAGATGTACAGATCTTCATTCTATTTCGTATGATCAACTACGACAGATCGTCGTCAACCGCCGCGGGATTCTGGATCAATTGTTCGGACTTCACCATGCAAAAATCAAGTTCGGTCCCCACAGGCCCCCGTGGCTCTAGGCAATCTCATCGTCTTGCAGTCTCTCGACAGCCAAATCGAGGAGGCATACAGAAACGAAATGCATCAGCCGCGCGAGTGGACAGGGACGGCGACCTTGTCATGGATGCTTCTTCAACAGGTGTACGTGGAGGGCGAAGTAGAGGTAATGGAAGCCGGGTTGCCATTCGTGGAGCAGCCAACATTTCTCGACGAGCTACACCAGATGCTGGACGAAGAGCCCCGCGGACAGGTATAGACACTGCCGCCGTACAGAAAGCCATACTTCGGGATATGGGCTCCAACGAATCCGTTTCCAAGGGACCTCGATCACGAACACATGCTGTCCGAGGGCGCGAGAACACTCGTGAAGCACGGGACTCCCTTCAAACAATAACCATTATCGGTTTGAAAGACAGCAAAGCCGCCTCGAACCGGGGTGGTGGAATCAGCGAGCTCATCGCCTGGCTGGAACGGAAAGCGACGCATCCGGATGCGCCGTCAAGGGAAATGGTAAAGGTCAAAAAGGTATGTCTAACATCACAATGGGCAGGTCACCAGCAGCGAATCCATTCTTCCGGCCTGACTACTCCGCTCTCGTTTCAAGCCAATTCACTCAAACGACGACCGAGATCCGCCGCCGCCGCCGCCTCTGGTTGACTTGCAATTCTCAAGGTCTTATATGCCTTGCTAATCGCTGTCTAGTCACGCATGGATGGAGATGCATTGATCGTATCAGTAAGATCAGAAGACGTGTCAAAAATCGAAAGGCTCAACAACTTCGAATTTGCTGGGGCTCATCTCAAGATCGAGAGTCAAAGCCAGCCAGCTACCCAGTCTGAGACACCAAATACAATAGAGCTTCTCAAAGGGGTCTTAAGTCGACGATACCACGTGGAAGCAAAGCTACTGGATCTCTCGCAGCTGGGAAGTGATCCCGATCTGATCAACGTGGGCATGTTCAACTCGACATCCCGAGAGTCCAAATTCTTCCCAGCTCTGATGAAAATATGTGACGGGCTGTTCAAGTCACCAAAGGAGAAGGAGGACGCTGTCGTTAGTGTGACATTATCTAGCAACGCCCTCTCCGGCATTGCATCCGTCAGCACTCTATCACAGACGTTCCCCTCCATCAGGAATCTAGATCTCTCGAACAACACCTTTGCAAGCATGAAGTCGCTAGAAGGCTGGAGATGGAAATTTCGAAAGCTTGACCATCTTATTATGTCGGGCAATCCTGTGGAGCAAACTGAGCCCAAATACAAGGAGGAGCTTTTGAAATGGTATCCAACTTTGACCACCATCAATACAATGCCCGTCCGCGCTCCAGAAGATGTTGCGACCACCATGGGTGAAAGACTTCCTCTACCTATCCTAGGCCCCAGCTTCCGAGACGAAGCTTCCATCACGGAAAACTTCGTCAAACAATTCTTCCTCGGCTACGACAAAGATCGCGTCGCTCTAGCCAACGGATACTACGACGACAAATCGACCTTCTCCTTGAGCATCAACACCTCCGCCCCACGCGCACCAGAGGACAGCGCCAAGAATCATGCTGTGGGGTGGGAGCAGTACATCAAGCGCAGCAGGAATCTTATGAAAGTGACGCACGCCCCGGCAAGAAGCGCCAGGATGTTCACCGGCACCGAAGCAATACGCGACTGCTTCTCTTCCCTGCCGGCAACTCGCCACCCTGATCTCATCGCCGAATCACAGAAATGGTGCATTGAATGCCACACCATCCCCGGTCTTCCAGATCCGGCAGGGCTATCGCTCAGTGGAGTTGGTGGGCTTATTGTCATCATACACGGGGAGTTCACAGAAGTCGATGTTTCTACCGATCGCAATATAGTCACCCGAAGCTTTGATCGTACATTCGTTCTTGGACCAGGAGGAGGCATAGGGGGAATCAGGGTGGCTACGGATACGCTTGTTTTGAGAGCGTATGGCGGATTCGAGGCATGGAAGCCCGAAGAGACGGAGGCTAGCTCGCACGCAAAGGCCGGGACGGCTCAGCAACGCATACAGATACCCACACCACAGGGCTGGGCCGTGCCTGGTGATGGGAAGACTGAGGAGCAAGCCGGGAAGGAACAGCTTGCCCTGACGCTGAGTGAGTTCACGGGCATGACCTTGGAGTACTCGGCGATGTGCCTTGAGCAAAGCAATTGGAATCTGGATGGAGCCGCGGTGGCGTTTGAGCAGGCGAAGGTAAGCTTCTTGAGAGTGTCCAGAGATTTGAAGGGATCAAGTGCTGATGTGAATGGCAGGCTCAACTACCACCCGAAGCCTTTGTGATACGGGAATGATGAGGGTATTGCACTGGGAGGTACTGTTTGGAATCATTGGAGGTTTCAAGTTGCATAGTCTTTACAATCGCATTCAAAGGGGTATCATAGAATACACATGACAGAAATATCATCGACTCTTTGCCTCACCCGTACCTACTCTTGCAACAACGCCTTATCATCACGTCGTCGCCTCGTGTCCCTTTCGTCGAGCTGTTCCCGAACTGACCGTAAACATGACCCATGCATGTCATGCTGCCCCCTTGCTTGAGGTCCAGGTGGCCCTTGCTTTCGACCAAGATCCCCTGAAAACAAGCCCTCACAAAATGACCAATTGCTGTCCCTAGCGGACGCTCCGTGGGGCCCTCTGCTGCACGGGTGCCATTCAGCTGCTGTGCCGAGGCAGATATCGCCCAGCACCTTGCACTGGCTCCGGCTTGCTGGTAGCCGGTACGTAGCCGTTGACTGTTGCAACGGGACCTTTCCCAGGCGAACACCGTCTACGGCGCTTGAGTATCATCACACCATGCCACGCCACAAGCAGATTCGACGGCCGCCGGGGTGTTGCGGCTGCTGCTCGAGATGAATTCCATCCATCCATCCACGGGCTCGTGTCCCAATGTTTCCATGTTCCACTGGCTTTCTTTCTCTTCTCATCCAGGAATCCCGGACGAAGCGCGCGCGTGCGGCGGACGGGGGCGGGGGGCTCATGTGATGGCGTTGTATTTCCGCAGCAAGAGCTTCACCTCGCCCGTCCAGTGCCCGGACTCCATGGCCACCACATCGACCGTCTTGCCATCGATCGTCTTCATGCCCTTGACGAATCGCGGGTGCTCCAGCGCGGCCGCCAGGATCTCCGCGTTCCCCAGCTTCGCGGCGTGGTGAGCGACGGTCCAGCCGTCTTGACCGACGGAATCGCCGGGGTCGTCGAGGTTGAGTAGGGTCGTCGCGCACGCTGCGCTTCTGTGGCGGAGCGCGTGTATCAGCGCTGTGTTTCCGTCGTGGTCCTTGACTGCAGGCATGACGGATCCGGGGGGTGAGAGTCGAAGGAGCAGTTGTAGCGAAACATTCTCATCCTGAATGCATGCATGATGGAAGACGCTCTTGCCGGATTCGTCGAGCAGGTCGAGGCGCGCTCCACGGCCGATGAGGGTCTCGACGCAGATCGGATCGTCCAGGAAATCGAAAAGCGGTGGCCGTCCGTCCGTGTCCTGAATATTACTGATTAAAGAATCACAGTTCCCGCCGGTCAGAAGGCTTGCGATCTTCCGTCTTGTTTTGCCTCGCTCGGATAAAGCGCAGAAGTGGAGCGCCACCTGACCGTCTTCCTGCTGTATACTACGGTCTGCACCGGCTTCCAGGAGTTTTCTGACGCAATCCAAGGCACCCCAGGATGCGACATGTAGAGGTGTCTCCCCCCAATGATTGGGTTTATTGATGTCGAGCTGCTCCGGAAAACGCTTGTGTAGTTTCAAAGCTTCATCTATCACTCCGACGGCTTTGGACTCAGCAGCGGTGTGAAGGATGTTGGCCTGTAGGTTTGATAATATGAAAGGGTCTGCTCCGTGGTTGATGAGGATCTGAACTTTGTCTTTCTGGCCTGCGGATATTGCCCAATGAAGCGGTGTCCAGTGGTTCTTCTTATCTTTTTCGTCAATAAGGTTGTGAATGATTTTGGTCGATCTGGGCTTTTGGAACGCCGACGCTCGAAACAACTCAAGTACGTCTCCAAATAAAGGTGAGCGCTTCTTGTATTTTGATTTCCATTTTGCCCAGTCTGTTCCAGGGTTGGCATTGTTGCAATCATCTACTAGTCCAATAAGCTGTTCCAGGTCAGGGCGCTCGAGATCCCCAGCGTCGTATAAATTGAGCGCAGCTATATGGACTGGCGTGAACTCGAAATCTCTAATGTAGTCATCCTTCTGGGAGAAAACTTCCACCATCTCGCGCTCCACATGTGTCGCATCATCGGCCAAAGACTTGAATATGGCGAAATCGGCGGGTTTTCGCGATCCCACATCGGTCACTTCTGTATCGCCACCAGCTTCGATAAGAAACTTCACTATCGGTAGTTGACGGCTATATGTCGCTGTATGAAGCAGTGACCATCCATCAGGCGTAGTATCATAGAGTGTGGCATCACCCGATTGAAGAGATTGCTTCAAACCGTCCAGATTTCCATGCTTTACGAACCGTACGGCGTCTGAGCCCTCTGCGACCATCCGGAATGTGCTCAGGTCATAACGAATCTTGATGCTCTTGGAGGCCATGATCTGTGACAAGGCTTTTCGGAAGAATTTAGAAGTGCTAGCTGCAGCTTGTTCAAGCACTGTGCTGGCCGCTTGACAGGTCAAGTCTGTGCATGCCGGCTTGGAGCTACGCGGCGCATGTTGTTTTGCTGACTCCCACGCATGGCATTCGCAAAAGCAATCGTACCGGCAAGCCTTGCGGATTGCGAGCGGCCCAGCCACAGTCGTTCTAGATATTTTACTTCCTCCAGTCTCACTAGACACAGCGGAGCGAACTTTCTCTAGCGACTCATCTCCATCAATCGATGAGGCGGCTGAATGCTTAGACTTCTGTCTACCTGAAAACACAGAACCTTGAGTGGTAGAAACAGATGAAGTGCTCTCAGAGACTGCAGAGGCTAGCGTTGAGACACTTTGCCTTCGGACGTCGTTTGTTGAGTGTGGCCTGAGCTGAAATGATCCTACGTGCGGGCGCTCAGCAGCATTGGTGGAGGACGCTCTAGCCACAGCAGTGGTGACGGTGGCGACCTCATCTGCCGAACGCGATCGAATCTGGAGAAATTCTGGGTGTTGATTACAGGCAAAGAGGAATGTCTCCCTGCATCATGGGTCAGTCAAGATTCAAGGTGCCATCGCAATGAAGAATACGAACGTATGGGCCAAAGCGAGAAAGCTTTGCAGCATGGTATTCTGGCCTTTCAGACGCTCATGTAATTTCTTGAGACCTGACTTGTTCTGGACCCATTTCATGCGGCGCACAGCAGAAATTTCGGACTTGGACATTTCCTTAAGTCGAGCGTCCATGTCTTGGAATGTTGCAGATGCCTCTCCAAGTGCCCGGTTGATGACCTCTGTTGATATGTTGTGCTTTGCATGACGGCTTCGTAGGATCCGGTCAAAGCCTTTGAGAGCTTCCTGAAAGATGGCAATATCATTGAGAAGTCCTATCATCTCTCTGTCACCATCTTTGAATGCTTTGGCGAGTTTGAAGGCTTCGTTGCTGGCTTGTATCAAGTTCGCCAGCGAACCAAGCAAGCCAATGGCTGTGATTGGGTCCATTCTTATGACGCATTACGGCAGTCGGCCCCAGACCTTCAATTCAAGGCCCCAGATGCCATGGAACTCGTAAATATCGCGCCAATTCTATGGGTATAACATTGTGGGCCCGAAGTTGTTGAGAGTCTTTATCCCATCCCACCAGGAGCTGTGCCGCACAAGACAAGATCAAACCAATATCATTGCAGTCTTGGAGGCGAACACGCAAGCTTCTGGTAACTCTGGCATGCTAGCGGACAAGCAACCTTGATCGAGAGGCGAGGCTACCTAGCCGCCTGACGAAGAGAGCAGGTGCATCACCTATCATTCCATGTTCACGATAATGGTGCTTAAGTCTAGAAGCTAGACCAGACTAGTCATTGGTCAGATTTACCAGGGCGCGTAGCGTGGTGGGCACACCGCGACGATCTTTCAGCATACGTATATATAGCAGACATTGACCCGAGAAAAATGGACATGCCGTTTGCTGCTCAGGTCGTCCGCTCAATCTCAAAGCTTTTTCAAATTGGCAATGCCATGGTGGAGGACGCAGAATGATTGGCAGCCACTGCAAGATGCTACATCTCCGCATCTGTGCCTTGCTCATCCCACTCCTGGAGAGTGCGAAGCAATCTATCGCATGAGTTTCGCGGAATGGGGGGACGCTTTGATGCTGGATGAATACCTCGAGGAATCCGAATTCTTAAAAAGCGTACCTCTGGCAAAAGACAATGGCATGCTGATCTGGATCTTGACGGACGAATCCCCCCCAGATCACAGGCCAATCCTCTGTTCATGTGAGACCTTTTCCAAATCTGCACTCATTGCAAACTCGAAGGTATAGTCGTACCGCTTCATTGCCTTGGTCATTGCTCCTGTAATGTTTGCAAAGATGCATCAGCGTATTTTGGGCGTTGGAGCGTTCTCTAGAAATCTGCAAGACGAACCTCTGATGTTCTACATCACAGGTCACCGGAATGGATGCTTTGGAAAGCCATGCTGATGTCATTCCGCTATAGCATGATTGTGGTGAGGGCATAGTGCATGGCATAGCTAGTCTTTTCTGCGACCCTGCATTGAGGAGACGAGGTTTTGCCGCACGTCTCATGCGAGAGCTGGCTCGAACACTTCCACACCTGCGCCTTCAATCAAAGCGCCCTCTGGCAGGCGTTCTTTACTCGGATATTGGGACAGGCTACTACCGCAATCTTGGGTGGCATGCAGCCCCCGACAATGTCCACGTGAAATTTGACGCTATTCCTGCATCTGGGGATCTTCTGGCCAAGCCCCTTGTAGAAGAGGATTTGACTCAGCTCTGCAGAGACGATGAAGCACTCGTCCGCCGCATCATGCTTGAAGATAGAAATGGCAAAAGACGAATGACAATTATTCCTGATGTCGAGCACATGCTGTGGCATCAGAGCAAAGAAAATTTTGCATGCTCAAGGCTTTTTGGGCAATCACCAAAGGTCAAAGGGGCCGTTGCTGGTGAGCTAGGATACCGGGTCTGGGCGATCTGGACTCACCGGTACTATGTGGCCCTGGACTCTGCATCCTCCGATAACACTCTGTATATATTGCGACTTGTCGTGGAGAACCCACGTCACGGTCCTGGTCAGGGAACAGAAGATCCACAAGTTGATTCCCTGCACGCTGTCATCCAGGCCGCCCAGAATGAAGCCTCTTGTTGGCGCTTACCTTG
Organism: Niebla homalea; assembly: GCA_019925105.1. Taxonomy (NCBI): domain Eukaryota; kingdom Fungi; phylum Ascomycota; class Lecanoromycetes; order Lecanorales; family Ramalinaceae; genus Niebla; species Niebla homalea. The sequence goes on from JAHGAU010000024.1 coordinate 543,550, forward strand.
CGTCAAATTGTGGAGTCCAACCCCTTCGATTCGCGAGCTGATTGTAAAGACAAAGATCTCCTTCACCAACGAGGAACGTGAGACCGACAGCGCTGCAATGATCATGTGGTTTGACGCAGAAGGCCGCAAGGCTGGGAGCGATGGTGAATGGGTGGGAAACGAGAAGTACGCTTGGTGCTGAGTATGGCCTTGCCAGCCTATGGCTGGCCGAAGGGACCGAGTAGATATATATATATAAAAAGGGGTCAATCCGAATGGCTTCCAATCTGCCTATTATCCGCAGTCATGGGTACGAGGGCCGGTGGCAAAGGTCTCTGCCCACTCTAAATTCGGAGGAATCTCACACTTCAGTACTGTCCCTTAGCACTTGCGATCACTTCCAAAAACCTGAAAAAATTTATGGAGTATAATTAACATTTAAACTATTCTTATTGCAAGTTTCAGAGAAATTTATTTATATTGAAGCTATAGAGGTAGTACAGTTCAAAAGTTGCTCGGTAGATACAGTGTACACAATTTACCAAGGGTTAGCGAAACGGTCCGCAGATTTGCCGGCAAGTGTCCCATCCATGACCAGTAAGACCTTACCCTGTCTTCACGACCTTAAGATCGCAAGCAATAGCGCCTATTACCAATATTCCCCTGATGCTGACAGTGTGTCACCTAGGGCGCAAGTGGAATTCAGTAGGCTATGATACACACCGCTAGCTTTCCAGCGTTGTTCTATTATCAAGCCTCAGTACCCGCCTATTTGAAAATGGACAGAGCGATAGCAAAAGGCGTGGCCCATAAGATTGCAGAAGCAGTCGAGTCTGATGCCCAAGCCATTGCTGATGTTCACATGGCGGCGTTCAAGGACAATGGGATGTTATTGGCTCAATTTCCTACACCTGCAGTTCGTGAGCAACTGAGACTTTGCATTGCTAGGAAAGCTGCGGATGATATCCGCGATCCCAAGGTTGCTGTCCTTGTCATTTATTCCGAGGGAGAACTCATCAGCTTCGCAAAATGGAGTCTCCCAATTTCTCCCCTAGAAAAGTATGAGGAGGCGAGTTGGGTTTGGCCTGAAGAGACTGACTTTGCAGTCCTCGAAAGATGGACGGAAAGGGTTTTAGCTGCCCATGAGCGAGTAATGGAGGACCGCCCATGCTATGGTAAGCTTTGCTGCATCTCAGATGTGTATTTCTTGAGTCCATTGACGGAAGATTTCTGTGGTCTATTTCCTCAAGATGCGGCCTTCAAAGCTTCAACGGCCGTCTCCAATGACAGTACGTCCATTTTAGGGAATGCACTAAAAGCTGTAGGGATAAGTTTCATAGCGACATTACCAACATACGAGGGACATGGCGCAGCGTCGGCCTTGATCCAGTGGGGCATAGACAAATGTTTAAAGGATAAAATCCCCATATATCTAGAAAGTACCCTTAACGCCGCAGCGCTGTACGAGAAGCTCGGCTTCAAGGCTGTGGAAAGGATATCGCTCCAGCTGAATGAGACCAATACCTACGACGAAATCGGGTTGCTTTATGAGCCATGAAGGGGCTGGAGACAATGCTTACGGGGGAATGTCATGCAACTCCCCAGAGAGGGCGCTAACTTGTATGGCAGCTGAGGAAAAGCTTTGAGGGGAATAGTAAAGGCCGTTGAGAACAGAGCATATCGACTTCATAACTTACCAAGCGTCCTAACGACGTGTTAGATCGGTTTATATGGCGTTGATGTAGCTGATTTCCAGTGCCTTAAATCCAACAAACAGAATCACACAGGCATATCATCATACGGCTCATCCTCTTGCTTCTGGAGGATTGTCTGCAACGGCTTCTAGATGTGGCTTCTTCCGGCTTTGACGTGGAAGTGTCTGAAAATTGGATTGAAAAAAAGGCGGGCTGTTGCAGGTCTGCTCTCTGACTGCTAGCAAGAAGGCGACATATTGCACACGGTCATACAGTCGACCAGAAGCGTTAGAACAGTGACAGGTTCTCAATCGGTTTAAGTACAGCATGCTTTGAGCTTATAGAGACTGGTCAGACTCTGATGGCGCTCATGCATGTCAAACCCGGCACAAAAACTTCGTGTTTGCTTGATGTTTGTGACGGCCTGCTGCGCGACGACATCTTGTAGCCTCATGACTCAGAAAACCTTCGCGAATTATCACATCAAGATGGTTCATGGTTTGAGCATTTTGACGGAACTGTAAGAGTGTAGGCGAGAAAAGGGTTTGAGATTTGGAGCACCGAAGTCGCTGTGGCATTGAAAGGTCACAAATTGGTCAGCCTTATCAGTGATCACGTCGCGTCTCCAAAAGGGACGCCAGAAGCTCCATTCAAGTATGCGCAATGAACGTCTTTTGAGCAAGTTTTGCAGCGTCTTATCGAATCGGAGGGCTCTTGCATCTTGCAAGAGCCTTCAAGATGTTCTATCCTGTCCCTCAAAACTTGTAAAAACGTTTCAGCTTCGAGGCCTGAAAACCAAAGCTACAGTACAATATGACGTTTCGGGCCTCTCCAACGAGAAGGCTGCAGATGGGGGGAAAGCGCCGTATTCACCAGTGGTCCAGCAGGTCGCTGATAATATGCGGAAGCATAAAGATTGCGTGCTGCTGACCAAAGTTGGGAGTTTCTACGAATTGTACTTCCATCAGGCCCAGAAGTATGCCCCTCTGCTTAATATCAAGGAGGCGAAGCGGCCAAACTCAACCGTGTCCATGGTAAACCTATGATGAAGTTTTGATGACGGATGCTAATCCTTTCTAGGCTGGCTTTCCAGCTCATCAGCTTGATCGCTTCCTTAAAATACTCGTCCAGGACCTTCAAGAGCATGTCGCTCTCTGCGAGGAAATCAGGAGCGACTTAACGGATACGATAGATCGGAAGGTGACAAGGATCATCACCCCGGGGACACTCATTGATGAAAAATTCATGGATCCATTGGAAAACAATTTCTTGCTTGCGATCTGCCTTCCTACTGGAGGATCGACTAGGAATTTGGCTGATGTGCCTAGCGGTTTCGAGGAAGTTGCAATGCCGGCCTCTGTTTCAGGACAGTCGGCTGGTATCGCATGGCTTGATACCTCTACGGGGGATTTTCTCATGCAACTGACAACGTTTGGATCCCTTGCGTCGGATGTCGCTCGAATTGGGCCCAGCGAGATCGTCATGAAAGACGAGGACGTCCAAGTGATTGGCTCTAATCTACTGGGAGCACTCGAATTGCACCAAAGAGCTATCACACGGCACAAGGCTAGTATAAGCTCTGCATCATCCCAATCATGGAGTCAATTGCAGAGGAGTGCAGCGTCGAAAGAGGCGTTCACAACTCTCGAGATGAATGCTGGTGATCTGCTTCTCTCTTACGTGAACGAGCGTTTTCAAGGACTTGAACCTAGTTTGCAACCACCAGTGAGGCAGCACCCACGTGAAGCTATGATTCTAGACAAGAACACACTAAGGGCGCTTGAGTTACTTGGAACCTCAAAGGAGGGTTTGGGTGGTGGTAAGGGCAGCTTACTGCATACGCTTCGTGGTACTGTGACCAAGAGCGGTTCGAGACTTCTTCGGACCTGGATTGCCTCGCCATCCATGTCTCTGGAAACCATCAACGCGAGACTCGATATCGTTTCTACATTCGTGGATGATCGCGCTTTCAGAGAGGAAGTGATGATTACCCTCAAGCGCACGTTTGACTCTCCCAGACTGGTGCAAAAATTCGCGCTGGGGAGAGGTGATGCCGATGACCTGGTCAGTCTGCTGAAGACCATTGATGCGACTGCAGAAATTAGACGACTTCTTGGCAGAGAACCTCCTTCCTTTGACGACGATTCTCCTGCTCGTGAGCCTACTCCGCTAGAACAATCGCTAGATAGGCTTCAGGCCCGTTTATCGCTCGATGGACCCAAAGGGGTTGCGGATGTGATTAGGAGGTCGATCGATGAAGAAGGTCTAGTGGAAACCCACCGGATTGGAGACAGCGATGGCGATGAAATGGATTCAACAGCGCAAGAAAGTGTGGAAAATGAGACTTCTGCAGGGGCGCGATTCGCTCTCTCAGGTGTCTCGAAATCCAGAACAAAGAAGAAGTTGCCTGGCGAAGAGATTGCTGAAGACCAAGACGTTTGGATACTACGTAAGACAGCGAGCCCCGAGCTTGAGAGTCTACATCGGATATTTGAATCGCTCCAGCAGGAAAAGGTAGTACTGACCCAAAACCTGAGGGAAGCTTTGAAGGCCGTTTCCCTTTCGCTGCGGTGGACACCTGGGCTCGGTTACGTCTGCCATGTGAAAGGCACGCGGGATGTTTCATCAGCAACGCAGCGTTCGAGTGTTACGCGCGATGTCAGAACCACCAAATCTACGCGATCGTTCCACCATCCCGATTGGGATGATCTGGGCGGTCGAATGGACGGAGCAAGAAAACGGATCAGAGCTGGTGAGCAACAGGTGTTGCGCAATCTGCGTACTCATGTTGGCACCAATGTTGTCCAACTAAGGAGCAATGCCGCAGTGCTCGATGAGCTTGATGTTGCGTGTGCCTTTGCTACGCTTGCAGAGGCGCAGTCACTTGTACGGCCGATAGTGAATGATGGGGGCGAGCTTAACATTCTTGGTGGCCGTCATCCTACCGTGAAGGTGGGGCTTGAGGAGCAAGGCAGAGCGTTTGTCAGCAACGACTGCCAGCTAGGTAGGAAAGAGCGAGCCTGGCTGGTCACTGGCCCGAACATGGCAGGCAAGAGTACTTTTCTTCGGCAAAATGCTTTGATCTCGGTGCTGGCTCAGATCGGCTGCTTTGTGCCGGCCGAGCATGCGGAAATTGGTCTGGTTGATCAAATCTTCACCAGGGTTGGTTCGGCAGACAATCTCTTCCGGGATCAGTCGACATTCATGGTCGAGATGATGGAGACAGCAGCAATTCTCAACAATGCCACGCCTCGATCTTTCGTCATTATGGATGAAATTGGACGCGGCACGACGCCAGAAGACGGAGTGGCAATCAGCTTTGCATGCTTGCACCACCTTTACTACAAAATTCGATGCCGGACGCTGTTTGCGACTCATTTCCACACATTGGCCGACATGACAGACCATTTTGAGCACCTCGGCTGCTATTGCACGGACATTGCGGAGGGGGCTGGAGGATCATTCTCCTTCGTCCACCGTCTGAGACCTGGGGTGAACAGGAGCTCGCATGCTCTCAAGGTTGCTGCTCTTGCCGGTGTTCCTGAAGCAGCAATTGGAACAGCCCGTAATGTCCTAGAGACCCTCGGCCATAAACCAAATACGGAGGCCCCTGACACAGCCTACTTGCAAGGAACAGCCACTTGATTACTACTACGAGACAGCTTCAGGAACCGCAGTGCAGGACATGCTGAGCCCTTGCTAGGTGATGTTTTGGAACATCTGCTTATGTCATTGGGGGGCTTGAAATACATCTAGAATGGGGGCCAAAGATTCGGAATCAGTATCTACATCTATCGCAACTCCTGGATTTCGTTCCAATATTAACCCTGGTATTGGTACCAAGCGCCACACTACAATTCCAGGCGCATGCCAATAGTTCTCTTTGAACAGGTAAGAAAAGTGTGGGAGATGTATGCGTGGGCGTCGCTGCGCGCTTGACAAGTTTGTCGCCGCGTTAGCAATCACTCGAAACAACACAACTTTGACGACTGTGCACCTCGCATGATATTATGAACCACAACGTCAGGATTATGAACGGCCGAGCTCAATTAAATGCGCCGATGCGACTGATCAGCCTTTCCTTGCGAGCACTGAGCAATCTGAGCCTTTGACATGACAGCATGACTACACCGCCAATTTAGTTAAGTCATTCTTGCTATGCTAGATCAGGGACAGCATGTGTCAAACCGTTTACATAGGGTATCGATGATCTACACTGTCACTCTCACCACGTGCAAAGCATGTTGGAGCTGTCATCTACTAATGTGATGGATTGTGGCACGAAAATGTTCGCTATGGCTTGTGAATGGTCGGCCTTGCTGGAAACACAGTATCATTGCCTGTTTTGTAGGTGACTTCCCTACCGTGTCCTCTGCAATGGATTAATTCCAGAGATCTCATGCAGGAGAGTGAGTCTCTAACCATGTTGCCTTTCCGTACCTGCATGAGTGTTTCTGTACCTGCATAAGTGCTTCTCTGTTTTGATGTTCAGGTCCTCGTGCCATCTACTTTGATCTTCTAAAAACTTTCCCCACCTCTACGCCAACCGAGTCGGATGCTGCGTGCAAAGCATGGGCAATTATGTTCTTTTCCTGCCCTTTCTCCTCGCTATCCTCTCATACGTGTGTGCTCAGCAACTGGACCCAATCAAGAACATGTGCATTCGCTTTGACCATCAATGTAGGAGCTTTCCAGCAAATTTGCAAGCAGGCGCTGAAGTTGACGCAGCTGTCGTCAAGAACGATACACTCTTCATCGATGGGGGTAGGCAAACTTTTGTCGACGAGGAGAATACGGGAAGCAAGTCCCAAAAGATCGGTAAGATCACCCAAGGATATAGTGAGTTTCGATCATTGCGCACTGCTGCAGGCTAAATTGACGGCTTCCCAGATGACTATCTCATCCAAATCGATCTTGCAACATCGTGGAACTGGAAGACGAATATTTCCGAGACCGCTCTCATTAAGAAAGCGAATCCGAGCACAGGAACTTTACCTCCCATCTTGTCACGAGGGGCGCTGTTTTATGGCTCTGATGACGATGTCAATATCTATCTTTACGGTGGCGCCGTTTCTTACATAAACACATCTTTTGCTGGCTTTCACAGCCCACAGCCAGCCCAGTATACGCTGTGGTCGTACGACACGTCAGCAGATCAATGGGGCCAGTACGACACCAGTCTAAGTATTGCGCATCGCCCGGGTAGTGGATCCTTTGCGGAAGCTCGTGACCAGCAGCTGGGATTCTTCTTCAATGGAATGCTAGAGAAGGGCAGTCAGGTCTCTACCGAGTCATTTGGGTACAACGACCACGTATTCCTTGATGGTATGGTCGTTGTCAACACGAGCGATCATACGGCCCGGAATCTCTCGACTACAGCAGCAGTCGGGGATCGACCGAGAGCAAGGGGGAGAATGCAGTATATAGATGGGGTTGGAGGAAGAGGTATTCTGGTCCAGATTGGTGGCAAACAGTTCCAACAGGGAGTGCAGCCTCAGAGTGGTGTTGGCGATCTGGTACGTTAATTCGTTTGATTGATCATGCACGATATGGGACTGATGGATGAGAAGGTCCCGTTGGACACTGTCGATGTGTTCGATGTCTCATCTCTTTACAATGACTCAACGCCAGATGGGACATGGTACAAGCAGAAGACCTATGGTGCTATTCCTCCTGCTCGCGTTGACTTCTGCCTTGTGTCGGCTTCCTCAGCTGACCAATCATCTCGCAATATGTATGCTTGCCTATGATCCTGAGCTCTCCGCACAACGCTCACATGGTGTCAGATACATGTATGGAGGTCGAAGTTCGAACGGTACTCAAGACGTTTATCTGGATGATCTCTGGATCCTGTCAATTCCATCATTCACCTGGACATTGTTGTACAACGGCACATCCCCACGCTTCGGACATACCTGCCATCGTGTCGGCGAACGGACTATGATCACGGTCGGCGGTGCGAGGCACAATGAATACACCAAGTTACCCTGTGATTGGGAGTACAGAGGAGTCGGAGTGCTGGACATGAGCGAGGTGATGTGGGGGTCCTTCTTCAATGCCAGCGCGCCAGATTACAAGATACCCACGCTCTTATCACGGACGATCGGCGGCGATGGGGATGGCAGCGCCTCGTTACAGCAGCCTCAGGGTGGGTTCGACCAGGAGGGTCTCGCGAGGTTGTTCAGTGTTCCATGGATACCGAAGCCTGGCCCAGGGCACCCTTCAGATAATTCTTCCGCATCACCGCCCGGTGGAGGGACGAATCACGCTCCCGCTGTTCCGATCATTGGTGGTATCGTAGGAGGGGCGACATCTCTCGGTCTCGTCACTTCGGTCATAATAGTGTATCGGCGGCGCTTGAAGCGGCTGTTCCTCGATGGATCATGGCCCTTTGAAGAACTGGATGGTCGAATGAAAGTCGAGGCAGAATTGGGGACGGCGACGAAGACTCCCCGTTGTGAATTGCCAGCCTACGAACCAGCAGAATTGAGCGCAAGTGTGAGATGGACGAAGGAGCCGAGTTCTTCCACGACACCACCACCGCCAGGCTGGGCGCCGCCAGTAACGGATGAAGGAATACCTTTCTAATGAGAAGAGAGGTGCTCATTCCCGGACACCCCGCTGTCATGACAATAGAATTAATATACATCGTCATTTCTTACTGGCAAAATGACTTTCAGATACATTTCCCGCCATAGAAGTCGACTGTGAGAACTTTATGACTCAACATCCCAACTGTATCGCCAGTGCAAATTTTGCCGAAGCACAAAGTACTAGCAAATCCATGTCCTAAATGAATATAACTCAATCTACCACAATGCATCTGCCCCAATCTCACCACCATCCCGACCCACTCAGAACGCTTGCCCCACATTTGCTCCCCCATCTCCCTTATTCCCTCCCGATTCTCCGCATCATCCAACACACCCCCTTCAACCCTGACGCCCGCATTTTCTCTACTTTCATTTCAGATGACAATGCACATCCTCAGCGACTGTGGGCCGCAGTCTATGTGGAGCGCAGCCGCTTTCCGGACACGGAATGCTGGCTCTTCAGCACGTTTGAGACGTGGGTGACTCGGCGCCGTGAAGATTCTCATCAGACTTCCGACCAGGATGGAACGGGGCGAAGAGAAGGTGAAGCGAGGATGCATATGCTCAGCGTGTTGAACGATGTCGCTGCCCATTCAGCCTCACTACAGCCAGGGGTAAAGTCGCAAGCCGTCTCCTTCAATTGATCTCGGTTCTCTCCTTTTGGGAAGACATCACTTCTTGTTCCGCATGGATCCTGAAGGACTTGGATCCTCCACCCCGTCGCTCTCCATCAAACCCCCCTCCCCCCCACCTTCTTTCACCCACCATACTAACACCCTCTTGCCCATACAGTCCCTCCCAGCAACCAACACCCCACTCATCCTCGGCACCCTAAACGAGACCCTCCTCCCCCTCCTGGCCGGCTCCGACTTCCCCACGCTCAAGCCCGTCGAGCTCCTCAGCCGCGAAGTCGTCCACGTCGTGGTGGACGGCGGGCCCGCCCAAGACGGCACTCTGCTGCCCCTTGCCCCCTCTCGCTCTCGCTCTCGCTCTCCCTCCTCCTCCACCACCACCATCTCCACCAGCACCATCTCCACCAGCACCACAAAACCCACCGACGCAATCACAGATGGACCCAGCAGCAGTATCAGAAACGGGGGCGTGATCCTGGCCTACTGCAACCCCATCCACAAATTCCTTATCCCACCCCGTCCACCCTCCTCACCACCACCCCCACCCCTACCACCAGCACCATCCGCCGATTCCCCATCTCCCTCCCTCTCGCTCTTACCGGACGGATACAGCTTCACCGGTCTCCTCCACCACGCCCACGAACTCCCGCTCGCGGTATCCCGCTCCGCGGTCCCGCGCACGGTGGCCGGGCTCGGGAAGTTGGGCGCCGTGGGCGTGCGCGTCGCTCCTACTTCCCATCCCACTCCCACTCCCACTCCTGCGTCCGCAGCACCAGAACCAGAACCATCCATCGACGACGACGACGATGACTCGGAAAAAGGAGGAGGAGGAGGAGGAGGAGGAAAAGGACGAGGAGGAGGAAAAGGAGGAGAGGAGGGGGAATTGATATCGTGGCTCTTCCTCTCGCCCGACGGGTCATTCCAGTCCCTGCATGTGGAGCCGGAGCACCGCGGGAAGGGGGTGGCCAAGGCGGTGTGTAGGCGGTTGATGGATCGGTTGAGGGAGGAGCCCGAGGCGGTGGGGATGAGACGCTTGCCGCAGGTGGGGTCCAATGGGCACGGGATGATGGGAAAGGATTCGGGAGAAGATGACGGGATAGCTGCCGCGATGAGGGAGGTGAGTGCGGAGGGTTGGGCGCATAGCGATGTGCTTGAGCATAACAAGGATGGGGCGGGTGTGGCGAGAGGGATAGGGGGTAAGGCTGGATGGCGGGTCAGATGGGTGGGAGTTGACCTGGAGAGGGTGAAAAGGGTATGTGGCACTATAAGTGCCTGATGCAGATTGAGGTCATGTCTGTGAATGGTCGTGAAGGGATCGGGTGTAGATGATTTGGAACACAATAGATGATTAGAATATAGGCAACGAAGATTACAATTCTGGATTCCGTGGCATCATCAATATTATGATCTCTGCTGCGACACGCTTTTCTTCCTCCCAAAAATGGTCCTCGTTCGACTCTTATCCCTCTTCTTCTCTGGCGTTGTGTCTTTGGTGATGCCTCGGGCCTGACGATCATTGTCAAAGCCATTGCTAGCTGTATCATCCGCGTACTTGGGCTTGTAGATCCTGCGATTTACTTGTCAGTCATGGCGGGATATAAGGACTGAATCTGCAGCATCCGACGTACCAGCTATTGCCGACCATGCTCACCCCTTTGGCCTCTGCCATGCGATAGTACTTGGCGGCTTTCTTCATGTCCTTCTTGGCCCCTTCGCCCTTTGCGTAGCAGAACCCTGCTTCGGCCATTGCATCGGTGTCGCCCCAATTTGCAGCAAGTTCGAAGCGCTTCAGGGCCAGCTTCCGATCCTGCTTGATACCCCAACCATGGTAGTGACTCTGTCCAAGCTCGTAGAGGCTCAATGCGAACTCTGCTTTCCGTGTTTTCCGCTCTTGCACATCACCACCGTTTGTGTCATCATCGACATCCATCTCGAGCGAAGCACAGTCTGCAGCTTTGTGGAGCCACTGAACGCCTTCTGCCCGATTTTCCCGGATGCCCCAGCCATGACGATTTGCAAGTGCGTACATTAGCATCGCGAATGGTAAATTTGCCTTTGCGGCAATGCGGAAATGATACGTGGCTTCTCGGTCCTCTCCTCTCTTATGAAGTGCCAAGCCTTTGGCAAGGTGATCCTCTGGGGTGAGCTCTGTAGACATGGCCGCAATCTGGCGAGGGCGGGCCTTGATGGTGCTTGCAGAGCGCGTGGAGGACGTATACTCTGATACATCATCATGTGGCACAGGAATTGACGGCACAGTATGTGAGACTGCACTCTCAAATGAGATCTTAGGGGGCTGGTCAGCTGACGGACGTGAGGAGGATATGGATCGCTGTTCCATAGAGGGTCTTGGCGAGTGTCTGCTTCGTTGCTCGAACGAAGGTCGAGGAGAATGCCTCGTCCTCTGCTCAAAAGACGGTCGTGGTGAAGCTCTTGGTGAGCCGCGGTGCAAATCAGTGCTGGGCCTTGGAGAACGGCGCAGCTGAGATGGGGATGAAGGTGACATGGGTCTGTTCGCGAGCGGAGTGGTGGGTCGGACGTTGGATTGCACCTTCGGGCGGTCCCACTCATAGATGGGCACGTTACTATTTTGAAGTACTTTGGAGTCCTTGTGTGTCAACCTCCCCCTTGGCAGAGAGAATTTGGAGTAGACATAAGATGGAGCCGCTGAATCAGAGTCCTGGCCATCCCAAACCGAGTCATGACCCAAGCTCATGGGAGTGTGTGTTGCTTCTTCGACAAACAAAAAGCTCTGGCTGTCAGATGACGCCTGACGCTGCTCGTACGTAAAGGATGGTCTGACTTTGTCCATCGACGGACGGCTGTCAAAAGATGGCTGGCGTGGCATGTCGAGCGAAGGTTGGCTCGCACGACTTAATGGCCTTGAAAAGTTGAACGACGGACGAGGCACCTGCGTTCCTCCAATCGAATATTCAGAGTTCAGAGACGGGGATCTGCCATGAACGGAGGGTGCAAAAACATATGGCGAATTCGGGATGGAGAAATTGCTGCTGGATGATAGCTGTCGATTGCGTGAGAAGCCAGATCCGGTAGCAGAATCACTGTGGTCATCGTCGGAGCTATCAACGGGAATCGACCTAATGCTAGATTGTTTGTGATGAGGGGACTTTGGTGGCGCGAGTGATGCTTGACTCTTTGATGAATTTGACTCCATTGACAGTTCCCTGTGGGGACCGGTGGAATTGAAGGGCTGAAATCGTTGCTCGTGGCTGCGACTCGATTTTCCGAAGCGTGGGCTACGGTGGGGAGGCTCTGAATGGATGCTGCTCACCAGGGTGGATTCCGGGGACTGGGAGGTTGCGGCAGTGGTAAAGCTCTTTTGATACGGTGGTTGCTGCTCGGTCGGGGTCGAGAATGGCTGAGTAGCCGCCGAGACGGACGACGCTGGTTGAGATGATTTGTCCTCATCATCCTCTTCCTCCGGAGGAACATGGCTCATGCGCGGATAAAATGATTTAGGCCTGAATTGAGGCTCTTCTAGCTCTGGGAGTGTTCCGGTCTGCTCATCCTCCTTTTGCCTCGGTATGGGGATAGTGTCAGGGGGCGACTGGCCTGCGGATCTTGACCTTTGGAAGTTGGTTTGTTGCTTTGTGATAGGATCGGTGGTTGTGAGAGGAGGTAGCCTGCTAACCCGTCTGCCATTGCTTTTACTTTGATCGAGTTGCCTTGCAAGCAGTCGACTTTGAGCAGCGAACATGTCCAAAGGGGACATGGCAGGTGGGATGTCGCCATCGAGGTGCTGCATCCTGGGAGAGGGGAAGGCGCGGGGAGAAGGAACACCACTCTGCATGGTATCTGAGGACATTGATCGCAGATCAATGTATGTGGGTCGTTGTTGCATGACGAGGAAAGAGTATATGATGTTCCTTTGATGAGTTTGAGGAAGGGGCGGCCCAGCGACACAGCCAATGCGGCTCAGGCAAATCAGGGGAAAGACAGCGCAGAAAAGGCGAGGTGTGCTGTATGGAGTGCTTCCCCTTTGAAACACACGGCCAATGTCAATCGATTCCCTTCAAATCCTCCTTGTACTATACAATCATGTTCTAGGAGGACTTGAGGACAGTCGACATGTTGCCAAAGATACTGTATTCCTAGTGTTGGGCGGCAAAGCTCAGTCGTGACAAAAGTTTACTGCGCAGGTTGTCTGAGATTGATTGGAAGCGACTTGCCGCAGAGAGACCATGACAAGGTTGAAATTGCTCGAGGATAACTTCAGTGTCTGGATTAGGAATTAAGGTATTGTATTGCATTAAGATATGAATTGTCGTGTGCGTGAAGCGTTGATGTATGAAGCGGAAGCTGGAATTAATAATAACATGATTATTGGGGGGGGGATGCAGGTACAGACGTAGGTGGAGCCGTGTGAAGCGTTCGGTGGTCCCCAACCCAATGGTTTTAAGGAACTTAGGGTTTTAGTACTAGTTTACAGGGGCAACCTGAGCCTGCCAGCCTGATGCACGAGATCCCGATTTCAGATTTTTAGAGTAGGTAGAGACTAGAGAGACGATCTGCGACCTGCGACACCGAATACCTTAGCCAGCCCCGGTATGGGCTCTGATTGGCCACGGTAGCACTTATTTATGGACGACATACCACCAAGCAATTTCCAATCAAATTGCACCTTTGATCGCGCCTCCAATCTCGATGCCTTGCTGCATCCTCATCTGCTGCTCTGCAATGGATACGCGTGGTCATCTTCCACCATATGCTAGGGAAGCTGTTCAACTGGATGACCTCATGACCATTTAGATTTCGTCTAATCTTGAATGCCGGAACTAACAATCGTTTCTACTATGAACGCCTCGCCTGCAATAACATTCAAGGAGAAGCCCACTAGTAGTTGCAGCGAGCCAGGAGATCTACCGTCTGGGACAGAAGACCCATCTATCAAGGAATATGCATGCGGCAACTGTCAGTAAGCTCTTCCCATCTTCACGCCATGTGATGCATTATGTCGTGTCGAGCCGAAAACAACGAGCAATGTCCTTGTTGGCCTTCACGCTCGTCCATGCTTGTCCATGTCTACTGAGATGCACATTGCATTCTCTCCGCTCCTTGGGGAACACCATCTTCATCTTCGTCCTCCATGCTAGTGGCGCCTTGAGCACGTCTCTGGCCACTGGCGTCGACGTCTTCCAGAGGGTAATCCTCGATCATCGCGTCACTAGGTGGAGGGTTCTGGGGTTTGCGGGGTGGTAGAATGTTTTCCAGCATTTGAATCTTTTCGGGCGAGTTGAAGTTTGGAGGTGGCATTTTGACATCGAATTGGATGTAGAGATTACCGAAGTCGTGATGTCGATAGGATGGCATTCCTTGTCCGCGAATCATCTTGATCTCGCCTGATCCTCATTAGCACTATCATTTGGGGGAAAGACTGTGTGCGACGCGACTCACCCGTACTGATGACTTCTCCGGGGATGATCCCTACGGTCAACCACCGGTCGTCCAGATGCTCAATATGAATGTCGCCGCCGGCCAGGGCCGTCAAGAGATCGATCTCGGCCTGATAGAACAAGTCGTCCTCCTTCCTCTGAAAACGGGGGTGGGGCTTCTGTTCAATCTCAAATTGCACATCACCAGCCATCACACCTGGGGCTTGGTCACCTTCACCCCAGAAATTGACCTTCGCTCCGTTCTTGACGCCCTTGTCGACGTTCACGTGGAGCACTTTCCTCTCGATGACGGTTTTCTTACCGAGACACTTCTTGCATTTATCTTTCTCCCGGATCATCTCACCTTCGCCTTGGCAGTCAGGGCACACGGTTTGGAAGCGCTGGATCATAGGGCCCATTTGTCGCATCATTGTCTTCATGCCGGCACCGTTGCATCCTGTACATGTCTTGACGGCCCCGTCCTTGCCTCCTCGGCCGTCACAGGATGGGCATATGATTGACTTCTGTAGAGCCAGCTTCGACACCTTGCCTCGGTAGATATCCTCCAGTGAGACCTTGTGAACATGATGGATTGTCCGAGCCTTCTTGGGTCCCTGCTCTCTCATACCGCCGCCAAACATACCGCCAAAGGCGCCTCCACCACCAGCACCACCGAAGAATTGTGCGAAGAGATCTTCAGCGGCCATTCCGCCACCAGCTCCGCCTTGTTCGAGACCTTCCTCACCATACTGATCGTAGAGCTGGCGTTTTTGAGGATCCTGGAGGCAATCATATGCTTTCGACAACTCCTTGAACTTCTCTGCAGCATCTGGGCTATGTGCATTTTTGTCTTTGATGTGATTAATATAGGTAGACTTGCAAAGGAGGGATCTCAAAGGATACCTGGATGGTGCTTCAAGGCTCCTTTCCTGTAGGCAGTCCTCAACTCAGCATCAGTCGCAGTGACCGACACTCCGAGCACTTCGTAGAATTTGGTCTCCTTGACCATTTTGAGTGATGTTGATCTGACTTGGTGTGGTGGGAAATGCTTGGAGCTTGCGTATCAGGAAAAGGGATCTCGAAGATATTTGCCTGCCTTTGGGAGGTCAGCGAGGTGAAGTTGAAAGGTTGAAGTAGTTAAATCTCAGTGATTTGCAATACACACCTCAGCCTTACGCGAGAATCTATTTTTTGGTCTAACAAGTTGTTGTGTCAATTCTTCTCGAATGTTATCGGTAGGGCCAGTGAGTGTTGCTATTCAGCTCGACAAATCTAATCTTCAGTCTTTTGACACAAGCTTCACGTAATGCAACTGTTGTGGATTGGAGACAGTCGATGCGGCTTCAAAGCAAAAATGTGACGTGAGTTCGAATTGTTTCGCTGCAATTCTAAGCATACACGCTAGTCCCGAAGTGGGCGATAAGCATTAGTGTCAATTGCAAATCTGGAACTCGCCTCGATGCCGAAGGAGATACACGATCGGATGGAGATACAAGGGCTTTTTCCCCGTTGGTCGTCGATCTTCTATGTCCGATCAAATGGTTCTCTAACCTGGGACTCGCATCGAAAGTAATATATACACACCCATGGAGTCGGACCCTGGCTTTCAGGCAGCACTTGAAGAGGCCAAGGCTTCGTTCAGGGAGGGTGGGGTGCCTATCGGTGCCTGCTTGGTCGGCGCGGATGGCACTATCCTCGGCACAGGCCACAATATGCGTGTCCAGAAGGCATCTGCGACTCTACATGTATGGATTTGACTGAGGGGGTTGTAGAATTTTGACTTGGCTTTCGCGTGCTGACGCGCAAAGGCCGAGATCTCATGCTTGGAGAATACTGGAAGACTGCCAGCTAAGTCCTACCAAGGCGCTACAATGTACACCACATTAAGCCCCTGTGACATGTGCACAGGCGCATGCGTCATGTACAAAGTCGCCAGAGTTGTGATTGGGGAGAACAAGACCTTCGTGGGAGGTGAGGCATACCTGAAGCAGAGAGGTATCAAGGTCGACGTGATGGAGAGTAAGGAGTGCAAAGATTTGATGCAAAAGTTCATTCAACAGAAACCTGACGTCTGGTGAGATCTACTCTTACACCACATTCTTGCGATGAGAGACTGAGACTTGACTCGGTGCAGGGAGGAAGATATTGGCGAATAGCTTAGAAGATGAGCATACATGACATAGTTATTGAGACTTTCGTGAACCAAAACTAACCACAAGACACCTGTTCACCTCTTCGAAGAGCGCTTGTCCTTGGATAGCCTGTGTATCTCCTCAAAGAAGAATTTGAGATCATCTGGATTCACAAACGGAGTCACACCTATTCGTTGTCAGCCTTGCATCATCTTTGAGGTGCCGATGTCAGGTCTCACCGTGGCCCAGATTCGCAATCCACCCTCGACCTTCTCCATCACCCCAGAAACCTTCGACCATCTCCGCAACTGCCATCGCGATGGCTTCTTTACCACCATACAGTACCCCTGGATCCATGTTGCCCTGCAGACACACTCTACCCTCTGGCATAGCTTTGGCCACTGTTGCAGCCTTTGCGGGGTCTTGGAGCCAGTCTAGCCCGACCACCTGGTACCCTGAATCACATAACTCGTCAAAGGCGTACCAGGCTCCTTTCGCGAAGACCACCATGGGAACCAGGTCCAGATCCATCTTTCTCAGCATGACTGGTAGTCGCGACGAGATGTATTTCAACTCGGGCATGGCGAACTCCTTGAACGCCGATGGCGAAAGCTCAGCTGCCCATGAATCGAAGACTTGTACGATCTGAGCGCCTGCTTTGACTTGCAACGCCAGGTAGTTTGTGCAGAGCTCAGAGAGCCTGCGCAGCAACTTTTTGCTTGCATCAGGATACTTGTAGATCCAAGTCTTGCTCTCCTTGAAAAGTTTGGTACCTCCACCTTCCACCATGTAGCATAGTAAGGTCCATGGCGCCCCGCAGAAGCCGAAGAGGGGAACCCGTCCATTCAGCTTTTGCCTCGTAAGCGTAATGGCCTCATAAACGTAGCTCAATTCCGTTGCGACGTCTACTTGGCGTGCCATGAGCTCTTCGTACTGTCCATCCGTGGGGCTTTTGAGTGGGCGCGGAAAGTGCGGGCCCTTGCCTTCAAGCATTTCGACGGTCATCCCCATGGCTTGCGGAATCACGAGAATATCGGAGAAGATGATGGCAGCATCAATGAGGCCGGCATATCGGTCGATGGGCTGAAGAGTGAGGGTGGAGGCAATCTCTGGAGATCGACAGCAAGCGAAAAAGTCATGGGTGCCCTTTGCTTGGTGATATTCGGGCAGATAGCGTCCCGCTAAAGGATATCAATATTGATTCTCTTAGAAAGAAAAGGGTAACAGCGCTGGAAAATACCTTGACGCATTACCCATATTGGTGGCCGCTCTAATTGTTCGCCTGCTCAGCGCGTGAGCATTGGCGCTTGGATCATGCAAAGTGTGCCCACCTCTGACCGCCCGCAGAAGCAAGTCATTCTTCAAAGCAGGCAAGTCGGGCATTGTGGAAAGGAATGGTCGGTCGGTGTGGCGGAGAAGGATGAGGATGCCAAGCTACCAGAGGCCTTAGCCTTATGCACCCCTTTTTCGGGTCTCTACATGACTACTAATGTTCAGTGGGCCGATATTTAGATCAATGTGGACGGCATAGGGAAGCACTCTGCGAGTATGTTTCAGGGAGTCGCCTATTATCAATCTCTTGGAAGCCTAACCTGGGTAAGGAGAGATTGGATTCAATATCTGATCAGCTGAAACCACGTCGAAAAAATGGTGTTCAGTGATATCTAAACATAGGATGGATGTGCAGCCCTGAGAAGATCATACATCCTCGGCATCACCTTCTGCTCCTTGCTTTCTGAGGCTTCCTAGGCCATAAAAGAGATCTCTCAGAGTCTTTCCCTTTGCGGCGTTCTCAGGCGTTGTGATGGTTGACGCTTTGGCACAAGCATCCATGACAGCTACCAAGTCATTCTCTATGGGAATCTCGGATGAAAAAGATATCCCGCCGATGACAGGGGCTGAATCTTGCGCATCAATGTCATTGATTACCACGGTAGAGGAGGCGGTGTGTATACAGTCCATTGAGTATATAACTCGATTGCGATCTGCCATCACTGCCATGTCGATGACATTACATCCGGTAGGGTAGGTTTCGGAGAATCGAAGGATGCCATCTTTACTCAAATCGAACGCAAGAATGTACGGCAATCTAAGAGCTCTCAGCATCACCCCTTAATGTGTCGTGAGGGACTTACCCTTCCATTGCAACGAGAATCTTAGATACATCCTCATGTGAAATTAATGCCTGTGTATCAAGGCTCACTATTCGAGAAACAGCCAGATGATTTGCTGCATCTTCTGAATCATCAAAATTTTGCTTCCTCAAGTCATCCGGTTGGCCCGCGCGAGTCTGAGAAATTGTCTTCTTGATGCAATGGCCAACATGGCCTTTGAGATCTACACGGCTCCTTACCTTACAGTTGACCCAATCCCAGCATAGAAGAAAGTCGTCTCCGCCTCCAGATACCAGTAAATCAGGTCTAGAGTCAATCAAACACAGTTGGCTAACGAATTGAGTATGACCGAGGCAATAACCCTCAATGATATGACTTTGTGGTATGCCACGAGACACACGAATATGCTCGTCCCGATCAGCGGTCAGGATGTAAGAGCGGGTATTGCCAGCTGGCGACTTCAGCGACGTGCACACAACGTCAGTCAGAAGTGATACATGCCCAAGGAGCAACTTATGCTCAAAGGTTATTGGCGCCTTCTGAGGCTTTTTCTTGGACATGTTCTGCTGCTGTCTAAGTGCATTTCTATTCCTTTTGGTATGTACCGTCAACGAACTTGCCGATGGAACAAATAGCTCCGCAGGCTCGATTCGATCGCTTGCTGTATCGACCATTTCCGAAAGATTTTGCTCAGAAGCACGACCCAAAAGGGGCAACGAGTATACGTCACCAAATTTGTCCGCACACAGGACATTATGATCATCTAGCGTAAGAGAGACACTACAAGGTCTTTTTGGCAAGATTCTAGATATCAGATGAGCCTGAGCATTTGACCCCGACAAATTGAAAAATTACAAACCGTTCGCTAAGCTGCGTGAGATTTCCATTGGCAGACACTTGCAACACACGGATGCACTTATCTTCTCCAGTAACAGCGACAACGTGCTCACCCTTACGGGTAGCGGCCAGCTTTACGATGGGCGGGTGAGGAGGTGGAGTATTTTCCATCTTCTCAACGACGATCTCTGCGGAGCTGCTCTCAGAAACTTCGGGGGCCCGTTTTTGACGCTTCGCTGGTGGCAGCGAGCCATTGTCGCTATTCACGACAGGCGTGTGGTTTTCATTCACATCATCCTCACCCTCTACTTCGCTAGTTTTCAAAATCGTTCCATTATCTGATGGCCACGAAGAGACATGCACATTTTTGTCAATATCGAAAACGTGAATATATGATCCACAAGCAGCTATTAGAAAATTTCGTTGAGATGATTGGGGGCAGTAGAGTAGGCACTGAAACGGATGTGGCATCATGCGCAAGTATTGGCGGCCATCTCAGGATTGATAAGTGCCCTTTTGAGTGCCATGATGACCACCGTGCCTACAGAATCTGAAGTGCGTATGATCGAAGTATGAGAGCTTGTTTGAATATATCGAAGCTTCGGATCCACCTCGGAACCCAAATTTAAGCGCGGACTTCAAGCGCAAGCGAACCCACACCCAAATCAGGAGCTTACGATCTCGTAGCTACCCTCACTACAACAGAGAAACTCCGGCAAAACTGTATACATCCTACTTGACCCTTAAACATCCTGTCTGTATACCGAAGCAGACATGGGGGGCAAGACAGCGAACAAGGCCGCTTACTTCGACAAGTTGAAGGGCTTGTTGGAGGAATACAAGTCAATCTTCATCGTGTCTGTGGACAATGTCAGTTCGCAGCAGATGCACAAGATTCGAAAGAGCTTGAGAGGAGAGGGAGAGGTCAGCGGCGTGGTTCTCATGGGCAAAAACACCATGGTCCGAAGAGCCATCAAAGGATTCATTTCCGACTTCCCTGAATACGAGCGTCTGCTTCCTCACGTCAAAGGTATCACACATCACAAGTTGAGAATGCTGGCCTGAGCCTGATCAAAACAATACAGGCAACGTTGGCTTCATCTTCACCAACGCGGACCTCGCCCAAACCCGGGATGTCATCCTCGCTGAAAAAGTCGCAGCCCCTGCGCGTGCCGGCGCTGTCGCCCCGGGCGATGTCTTCGTCCCAGCCGGCAATACAGGTATGGAGCCCGGCAAGACATCCTTCTTCCAGGCACTTGGTGTGCCCACGAAGATCGCTCGTGGTACTATTGAAATCACCACCGATTTGAAGTTGGTCGAGGCGGGCTCGAAAGTCGGTGCCTCCGAGGCGACACTGTTAAACATGTTGAACATCTCGCCTTTCACATACGGTATGAGCATCGCCCAGGTGTACGACGATGGTCAAACTTTCTCCCCAAGTGTCTTGGACATCAAGGAAGAGCAGCTGCTCGCGGCTCTGACTTCAGCCATCACGACAATTGCTACGATCTCTCTGGCTGCCAACTACCCTACCCTTCCGTCAGTCATGCACAGCTTGGTCAATGGGTACAAGAAAGCTCTGGCGGTTGCGGTGGAGACCGATTATAGCTGGGAAGGAATTGAAGAGCTCAAGGACCGTATCGCCAACCCTGATGCCTACGCTGCAGCTGCTCCGGCTGCTGCTCCGGCAGCTACCGACGACAAAGCGGCTGCAACGGATGCTCCTGATGAGCCAGACAAGGAATCGGGCAGTGACAGTGATGAAGGTGAGCTTACGCTATGTCCTACTAGCAGGTATCTAGAAAGCTTACAATCTTCCAGGATTTGGTGGTCTTTTCGATTAGAATATTTGAGCAAGCAATCCATGATTTATGCTGTCCAAAGAAAAGCGTACGAAACGTATTGTTGGCAACGAGTAGACCCGTCATTCATGTGTCTTTCTGACGTTGAAACTACGCTTGATTTTGATATGCAAGTGAACTGATGAGATGTCTTCTGACTCCGTGCAAGGTAAGCGACTTGATCTCTCTCCAAATCGGCCCCTTTAGCGAACGATTATACGTTTTTAACCCTGATCTCATAATGATGAGATACAAAGCAACAACAACACTCTAATTTTTTAATGACGCGCCCTTCTGATATCATTCGTATCATTTCATACTTTATCACAATGTCTCATGCTAATGCCAGCGTGGCTACAGGACACACCAAAAGTGACGATTACCCTACCGTCCTTACCTCCTTTGCAACTGCTGCACACAGCTCCACCTTGATTCCTGCACCGGTCAATACATGGATCCACAACCTCTGCGTGTCGCTCAACCTGTCATTTTCACTCTTCACTTCGGAAAACATGACCTCGCCCTTTCCATGAGTAACCCTGTCTTTATCTTGATCATCGTCATTTGTCCTCCATAAAAAGAGATCCGGTATTCCACCGCCACGTTGTTGATACTCCTGTGCCATGACTTTGCAAAGCGTCGCCAACGCTTCGCCTTCGAAACATCTGACGATTTCTGTCAAATCGTCGATATCAAAATCCCAATGCAAACCCACGATACAAGTCTGTTGCTCTTGGTGCTCCTCATACACAGCTCGCATAATCTTCTCTGCATCCCCGTTGGCGATTTCCACAAGTCGGTGGTTGATTTCCGAGGCTCGAGAAGGGTAGAAAGCATCAGTATGTAAATCGAGCGGGCATGTCTGATAGGGAGTCTGAAAAACATTCGGGACATATGTGAACAGCACGTCAAAGAACAAGTACGCAAATAACGTCCGCACGACGCCACCTTCACAGTGAAAGCCCTTCCAGCCAAGATCGCGATAGTGTGAGAGGCACATTTCTTCAACCGAACACTCACCTCCGCCCTCCCTCTCGTCTAGCCAGATGGTTTTGGCGCCTCTGCGGCTCGAGCTGGTCGCATCAGTGCTATCCCTTCTATGACCGTTCCGAGAGGGTGTTCGCTCTTTCTCAACACATATACCATGGACAGTCCGCTCTGCAGGTTTGGCAAGCCGTACGTGGGTGAAGACGTGATGCTCGCGCTTGGGTAATTTGAGCTGTTTTTCAAGCTTCACGATTCGTTTTTGCAAGTCGTAATGATAGATCAAGTGGCAGTCACGGTCTTGCAATCCATCCTCGCAAGTCTGAAGTGCGATCTTCTTCCAGTGCTTTTTCTGCTGCTCGTCTGACAGCCCTCGCAACGGCTGCAGGGCATGCATGTAGTGCTCCTCCAGCAAAGCTTTGCGCTGATACCATGCACCTCGCCGCGCAGCGTGGAAGAGACGTTGGTCTAGAAGCTCACTCAGTATCTGGTGCTCCCACTCATGCTCCTTGAAGCGGCCCAGCACGTAGGCACCTTTATGCACGATCCGGGTATATACCCAAGCTGGGGAGAAACGACGTAGGTAAGCGCCCTCGCCGCTTTCATACACTCGATCCTCTTTACGTTGTTCTTCGGACAGTACGACTTTCCAGCGTGGGTAGACGTCCTCGAAGGTGTTTCTGACATTCTCAAGTCCATCCCGCTTCACTGTCCCGTTGAACTCGAGGATAAAGTCAATACGGAATTGTGTGCGGATGGATGCTTCAAATTCGAGCAGGTCAGAACGAGTGGGGAAAATGTTGCTTGAGCGTGAGACTATGTAGGGAGGAAAGTTCCGACGTGAGATCCGTGCGAGGATGATGGTCGTTAAAGATTTCTCTGTCCACTCTGTTGATCGGTAGAAGACGAGATGAACTCTCTCGAAGAGCTTGAGAGCAGCTGATGAAAGGCGAATGCAGGGGCCTGTACTGGAGAGTATCTTGGTGGTGAAGTGGGAATCGCGATTGAAGCTGCTACCGCCAGCGTCGAGGTTCTCCTTATTGTCAGAAGCGTCAGCTTCGTCGACGTTCACACTCCATTCCGACTTGATAGAGTCCTCAGTGTCAGATCTCTTCAATTTGTCCCACCCAAGGCCACTTTGCCTTCCGCTCGTCCTGCGTAACGCTCGCAGAAGATCAGCCTTGTTCTTGCCCTGGACCTTGGCGTCCTTGGCCATGACTTTGAGTTCATCAAGCTTGAGTAACGAAGAAGCCTCCTCAAGCGTATTGATATGATCTTGGGATCTGTCCGCGAAGGTGAAGCTTTCTCCTAGCACTGTGTCTTGAGGCGGCTCAAGCTCACCCGGATTGACTTGCTTGGGAACATCCACGATTGGTAAGGTCCGTGTCTCGAACAGCTCTTGTGCTGCCGTCGAAAGGTCAGCTATATCACTGTAATATCCCAATCGACTGATGCGATGCCATGCCGCTGTCTTTCGCAAGAAAAGTCGCACATATCTTTGAGTGTATCAGTATTATTGCGGCCAATGGGTGGTAGCTTCCAGGCCATACCTACAAATACTGTCCCTCGTAGCTCATGTTCCTCCAATTCTCAAAGACGGCCAGTTCAGCCTCATCGAAGAGGTGGGCTTCTTCCTCGAGCACCGTTTCCAGGGCCAAGTTGAAGGCATCTACGTAAATAGAGCTCTTGCCTTGTACCCATTTTCTCTGCCCAAGCCGACCTTTGAGATCCAGATTGGCCGTCTCCGCAGCCCTGGTTGCCTCATAGTCCCGAATGGCTTCTTTGTCTGTCTTCACTGGAGGCAAGGCTGTCTCTAGATCGGTCTTCTGAGTCTTCTGAGTGGTCTGAGCGGATACATCCTCCTCGTCGCTATCGGCTTCCGAGTCAGCTATCACGCGCCTGTGGCCTTTCGGACTTGGGGGGACATCGCATTCGCCGCCTGATGGATCCTGATGAGACTCTAAACTGTCGGCACTGTCGAGCCGTTTGAGGCGTTTTGCTGCTGGGACCTTGAAATTCTCGTCGAAGTTGGTCGATGAGGGGTGCCGTATCTGCTGTCCAATCATAGTCTCAAATCAGCTTCTGTGAACTCAGCATTGCTATTGATGTCTTAATTCGAGTGTTTATCATACTCAAAATTGTCGTCATCAAGGGCCGCCTCGGGCGCATTGGGTCGGGAACTTCCGCCCCACAGCACCACCATGAGCTCATCCCTAAATCCAGGTACCGAGATGTCTTCTACTTTGTGTTTGCTCAATATCAAGCTCCCGCCATCCAAATACCTTTCAGAATTATGACAGACTCTAATGTCGACAATTTGAAGGCGGACATGGGCGAGCCTCAGGCCCAGCAGCAGTACCAGGCTGAGCCAACGACACCTGTGGAGGCACAGGCGCCCATACCTCAGATGGTACAAGAAACGGATACACCAATCCCAGATGCACCTGTAAGATCATGCGTTCTAGCGCAAGGCGCTTTGTAAGTCTCGGCTGACTCTCACTCTGAAGCCATATCTAGTCCCACAAGCGCAGCCTCAAGCCCAATCTGTCGTTCCTCCGACTGCTGTTCCTCCAGCTACGACTCCGTTATCTCGTACCGCAACACCCAAAAAGGAACCCAATGGTACCGCGGAGTCCACAGCCCCTATGCCGACCAAGGCCGCTTCTCACGGAGCACCTGCAAGACGCTATCTGAATGAAAAGATTACAGGGGTTTTATTGGAAGGGATGAAAAGGCTCGCATCTGAACAGTGGGTTCTTTCAACGCATTATCCCAAAGTGAGCAAATTGATCATGATACAATCTAGGCCTGAGATGCCGCTGAAAGTGCTGGGAGAGTTTCTCCTCCAAAGAAGTGCCGAAATTGAAAAGAGTTCATAAGAGCAGCTGGTGGGAAGGCGCGCTGACAGCATAGCGAAGGCGCGCATCACTGATTTCGAAGTTGCCATGCATATTACCTCAGCGGTTGAACATCATCTCAGAATCTGAATATAATTGAAATTGGACGCTCCCTTGGCTGATCTGATGTCTACTCCTTCGCCGTGCATCTTTTTTCCCTTGTTGGGCCGCTCATCCTTGCAGCCTATGAGACCAGCGTGCTCGCGGTAGCGCTTTCATATCTCCACGTTGGCGGTAGCACACCCACGGACTTGTAGTACCTCGACAAGCGGTGGATTCGTGATTCGATTAGAATGAGGCGGAATTTGGAGTCTTTGTCCTTGCGATTGCGCTCGAGGTGTTTTCGGACGGCAACGGCCTATTCAAATAGTCAGATGACTTTTATCATGATAGCGCTGCATGATCAAGGGAGCTTACTTTCTTGATCAACATGTAGAGATCTTCTGGAATCTCAGGTGCAAGACCTATGTCGATGAAATCACTCTGTCAGTCATTGACCAAACAGAGGCAGGACCATTTCTGGTTGAGAGCCCCGTCGTGTCTTTGTTCTCTCCCCTTCCCCCCAAAGCTTCAAACTACACAGCAAGATAGTTCGTACCGTTCGACTTTAGGATTCGGAGGATCTTGTTTCCTGGAATCGAATCAGTCATTACCCAGAGAACGATGAGCTCAATATAATTAGTACCCGTCACGACCTTGACCTGTGCAATCCCATGTGAGTCCCTCAAGACGACACCAATCTGGGACGGTGTAGCGCCTTTCTTTGCTAGCTTGCATATTTGGTCCACCACTTGTTCCGGAGTTGTCTTCAACCAAGCAGGCGGCGTACGTGAATATGGAATAGCACTGGCTGAAATGCCTTTGCCGTTGCTGTGAAGGCGACCCATGCTTGCTGGCTGTCCTGTCCTTTGGAGAGTTGCATGCTGAAGTGGACGGAATGTAGTGGGTGCCAAGACATGGTTCACGCTAAGGATCCTAAGCGAGACCCTCGGAAGCGACTTTCATCATACTTTGATTTCCTATTTCTTCAGGCGCTTTGCGATACAATACGTATTTTCAGCTCGATCATCTAGGTAGTTGGATGTTGTGTGTATTCTCCTGCCTACGCTTTGGATCGCCTGGTGGGCTATTGTCCTTGAATCCACCCTTCCATTGTACAACGGCGTAGACACTCAGGCAGCGTCCTGCTGTTACTTTCTATTCGAGAACGGAACTGGCCTCTTACTTGTATATCATTGGTATGTCAGAGGTCAGCATCTCTTTGTCCTTGTTTGCATCAAATGATGATATTCACAATACAATATTTCTGGTACCTCTTGATTGCAGTACTGTTCTTCAGTACGATGATCTCAACGGACTTCTGACCTTATCAACGCTATCAATCTTTCCTGGAAGACGTAAAGCCACACTGCTAATCAAAGATGCTTCCAGTCATGATCGGTGTTGCTTTTGGATGCTGCAAATATCTGCATTGTATGACTCTCAGTAGCTGGATCCTCATCAATCACAATCATCGTCAAATTACAGAGTGGTACGCAAAGCTGATTTCAAGGCGATACTTGTGGAATGCACATGTCTAGAAGGGCATGGCCCTGCTGTAAATGCAGAAGTAACAAGACAGCAAGTACCAAAGAGCTGATGACCTCTCATGGCATGAGCTTGGAATCAAGCCAATCATGCCGAGCCTGAAATGCATGTGCGATCTTCCATTCACGCGCACTAGGTTATTGTAACGATTCGGAGCACTCATCAACGAGAACACTTCTACAAGTATGTTGATTGGGGTGAAGCTTCAGAGTCTAATCTATTGCCGCCAACAATTATCGTTGATCTGCACGCCCCTGTTTGCCATGCCAGTAGGATTACAGAATGGATCCTCGCGGAATCAACAGACTCCACAATGAACATTTATCTCGCGAGATTCGTCCCAGTTTGGTCCGTGCGAAGAGCGATCTGGTCACTGGGGAGTGCGATCAACCTCAAGATGACAAGTAAGGGCTCAGGGGCAGCATCCAATTTGATTGCGCAATGGATCCTACAGATTCAGCTCTGACAACAGCGGAAGCATTGGGGACCCTTGTACTGTGATCCTTCGAGCATTAATGACGCATGCATGAAGATGGCAAAGCAACAGCTGTGGGCCAACCTTGCATGGTACCTCTATGCTGTAAGACTGTGCCTGGAAGGCTGGATGACGGCCGCGGATCGTAGATATCAGCTCAGAAATGACAGCCGTAGCGTCTGCTTGAAAAGGCAATTCTGGGCAGGTCACGAAAATGCGGACGCGGGGCTACAAGCCCCCAATAGGATAAAATATACATCAAAATCCGTGGTATTGCCTGGGCTAACAAGAATTATACATAATCAGAGAAGACAGACAGTTTGAGGGAGCCCTGGCCTGGTGGTCCCCCTGCAGGTGGACGAGTGGCAGGCTCCGAGAGGGGTCTGAGATATCGCGCTTGTTTGGCCGGCGCGCTCAAATATACTGCCAATGATCATGCACGCTGACGCATGACAGGGGTTGGCGCTACCCTCAAGTTGTATCTCCTCCGTCCAGGCCGCCGAGATGCGTCTTTGCCGTCCAAAGGGCTGGTAAGTTTAGGACGATCCGACTGGACTAGCGACGGTTCTGCCCAGGCCCGACCAGTGAGAGTCTGCAAGTCACATCCTCCATGTAAAGCTTCCTCCTCGGGGCTAGCCTCTTGCTTCTTAGCAATCTTAGCACGGCAACGCCTCCACAAAGCCTCAACATGCGACGATTGCAGCGCTCCTACCTGGCCCATGGGAACTCATTTCACATAGCAAATCACACAAGCTGACTGATCAATATACAATCGGCCCCGCAAAAGGAAGTTCACGCGTCCGCAGGGGCTTCCTCCAACCGGAAGCCTCAGATCACTTGGTATGGCGATAGTGGCGATCAATATACCCATGTCTTTGCGAGTCCTCCTCCCTTTACTGGCCTCGACCATATCCGCTGGAGGGAGGACGCCTCATAAACGCGCTCCACTTGCTGTGATTTGTCTTCTGAATAAGATAATCTCTGCCTGCCTCTCCAGTTTGTCCCGATCAGGAATAATCCTTCGAAATTAATCTTGAAATATATCCCCACACCCACTCCACATCATTGCTCTCAGACTTTCTCACCACCTTTCTCATGCAGAAGCCTTGTCTCTCTTGCTGTGCAATACTAAATGCTGTGTCCTTGCTTGCTCTTTATCTTGATATTTCATCATACAAAATTTGTGCTCAATTCTGAGACAATGATGCAACCTTGCCAGACGTGAAACCTGGGACTTGAGACTCGAGCCGAAAATTCGGTAATGGAAGTAGAAGTCCCATTGTGAACGTGTTCGAACTTAGCCCGGAGTCTGCATAAGGCAGAGCAATACCGCACCAACAGATACAAACTTGATATTCGACCAAGCAAGAGGCAACATCTTCCATGCGAAATGGCGAATACTACGGCAGTGCGTGGGTCCTGTCCTGCCCCATATCTGCAGCTTTCCGATTTTCCGAGCAAGCTTGGATGTGAGTACAGCACACTGTCTACAATCGCAATTGAGGTATACTGACTGTTAAGCAGACCTGCCTGGCCGTTTCTGCGCCCCCGTCCCCACAATCGAGGGCCCCATCGATTGTTGTCTACCATGCCCTATAACGGATTGGGTCTATTCAGATGGTACGTTGTCTGCAAAGTGTAGAGAGGGGTCGATGCTGAGATGAAAACTAGACTTCCATGTTCTGCCAACCGCTGCCAATTGGCTCAATGTAGCCGGCATGACATGCTGTGTCACATTGCTCATAAGCTACCTTGTCCTTCCCGTCAAACAGACCAGCCGGCACTATTTGACTGTCGGGCTGGTTGTCGCACTATGTCTTATGCAGGTGAGCTGATAGCGAGAACGCTCATGAGACTGCGCTGACGTAGACAGCTGGGTTTCATCATTCCCCTTGCTGCCCAACCTGAGCAATGCCATGATGCCATCACCCCCAATGATATGTACTCGGATCTGACGTGCGCCTTTTCTGGGGCTTTCCTTTTATTTGGTGGCTTCGGTGGGATAATGTGGGGTTTCCTACGCTCGGTCTCGATCCATTTGCAGATTTGCTGGCAGGTGGTCCCAGGCGATAAGTTCTTCTGGGCGTCCGTGGTCGCGGGATGGGGACTTCCTGCTCTGTTTGTCTCGATCACTCTCCCAGTGACTGGTACTTCCTACAGATTCGGAGACACCTGCCATATCAACCATCCAAAGGCCCTGGGAGACTACTGGATACCATTACTCGTCTTTGCCGCCATCTCTACAGTATTGCAATTTGCCACTTTTGGCTACTGTATCAAAGTCTACGTCAAATCCCTATTCAATGACAGCCCAGGAAACTCGGCCTCGCAATCAAGCTCTGGTGGTTTGCCTTCGTACAACTCTCGCGCAGGTAGCATGAAGACCGTCACTGCTGGGCAAACTTATCGAAGGATCAAGAAGGTCATCGCCCTGCAGTGGCGGGGGACTGCTATCGTCCTCATCATCATTGTAAACGTGGTCTTCCTAGCCATCGTATTCGTCCAAATGGACAACACAGTGACCGCGGCAGTACAGCATCTTGACAAGGCCCAGCCATGGCTCCTTTGTCTAGTGCTCAATGAAGGCAACAAGAATGTATGCCTGGAAAAGGTCCGAGCAGCGCATCTTGTCATTGGCGAGGCGAAAGTCATGGCTGTGATGCTCCTCCTATCCTTGAACGGCATCTGGGCTTTGCTCTTCCTCGGCCGTTTCTCCATGCTCACCGGTTGGATGGATGTCATTCGGGCCCCGCTTCGCAAAGCGAGAACAGATTTCATTTCCGTCGACGCCAGGCGCTTCTCTAGCGACCCAAAACAATACGAGATGATCATGTCCCCGCCATCTCGACCCTACGGCATACCCAAGGAGCCGGAAACCGCGATTACCAGCCCGCCATTCGCGGATGAAAAGTTACATCTGTCAACGCTTCCACAATCACCGTCCAGTCGTTACGAAGAAGATTATTTTGCAGCAAGCCGGCCTATGAGCGGGAACGAAGACCGCACTTACTCCAGCCCTAAGCTGAGCTTTTCGACGCCGCGACCGCCGAGCGCAGGACGCATCTCGTCCAGGGACTTCAGCCCACATGATCGATCGTTCTCCCCGCAGCTCAGCACCATCGCCACTTCGAGGAGTGCCAGCCGGACAGGCAACTACACCCCAGCCATCGAGTGGGACCCCACAACAACTCACGCGAAGCCATCGAGGTGATGGCTCTCTCAGGCTGCAGCGCACAAATCACAGTGGTATGGACCAAACACTGCCGTTCTCTGACAGCTGCCATTCAACACCATCCTAGTTCCACTACAAAACGGGACTTCCCATTCGCCCACTCAAACACCCAACGAAGCAATGCGCTTCCAGACGGAGCGGGTCCGATCCATAACGCGCCGGACGGCGTTTCCGCTCTTAAACGTCGGGGATGCATGACCACATCTCAAACCGAATGAGGCTTTGCCTGGTAGCCTGCAAGAAAGCAGGAGCAAAGTATTCAGCAACCAAGGAGGTCCGAGGGTCCTACCACACAGCGCACACGTAGACAGTGGCACCCTCACGTAGGAACCTCGAGATACCGTCACGCGCTGAGGCAGTGCACGGCGCCTCGGGACTGGAAGATTTGGAGGGGAAGGGGGGAGGCTCACAGCTTCCTCACAGCCTCGGCGGAAACGCCTGGGATGCGTTCTCCTTCTTTTTCCCTTTTCTTTCTTGTTCTTTTTCTCTTCTTCTTCCTTCGTAATGATACCCACCCACATGTAGTAGCGAATGACACACAAACCAAAAGTTTGTCAACATGCTATACCCATAACTTTAATTCTCGAATGCATGCGTATGCGCTAACGAAACTTTTTGCACGAGTCCTTTCGATTTATACCGTGATGTTAGGTAGGTCATGTGCCCACGACCGACACAGCACAGAGGTTGGATTTTTGTTCATGGGGTAAAACGAGAAGGAGTGGGCCGTTCGGGGAGAGGGGTGGGTTGGGAGATTGAGAAGCGATTCAAGGAGAGAGGCAGGTGATTGATTGAGGCGAGCTGATGATTTTGATTTTGGGTGGGGTGGCAAGAGGAGGCGGAATAGGGTCTGCAGTGGCATCTCGCCCGCGTTGGTGGTTTTGGCTCAAGGCCGTGAGACTTGAATGAACACAGTGGAGGGGATGCAGGGTGAATTTTCCACGACGAAAATGGGCATGGAACGAGGTGCATGACATAGATCTCATCATCTCTATTCGCTTCAGCTACTTCTAGATACAATCACCTCCCTCGACTTCACTTGTCCTTCCTAGTAGATTCACGAAATCCCCCTCACGAGGCACAGGCCTGCAAATGACTCAAGCAAGGGGCCAGTTCCACGGCCTCATTGGCATGCAGCATCTCCGACCCTCCTTCTCCCTCAAGTCGTTTAGTCCCACCCCTCTCACAAGACTCTTCTTTCCTCGGCCAAGTTGGCCTACATATGAGACATTACCAGTTATTGGTGTGGCAGAGTAAAGAGTTATTGTACAGCGCAGCATAGCTCCCGTCGGTTACCCTTTCTCAGGGTAAGGTGGGAAGTGGAAGATCTCCGCTGATAGAAAGGTATCGAAGTCTTTGTACAATGATAAAAGTCCGTGCTAATTTCGAATAGAAGCAGCAGTCCGTTTGCGCCGTCGCTTGACCAGGCCTCCAAGTGTGAGGCCGAATTTTGATGTAAAACGCCGATGGTAAAAGAATGAATGAATGTTGGGGTATCAATCGCGAGTCGTCAAGAATCTCATGTGTGCGGTTTTTTCTTTCCTGTAGTACAGCCCTTACCCAACGTCCTCTCAGAGCATCGGTGGAGTCCGACTTTGACCAAGTCTGCCAAATAGGTGCTCCGGTGGTATGCGGCCCATATTGCTAGTCTTGTCGAAATATGCAGTCGTCGGAGCTTGTGAGTAGCCCGCATGCTTGCGTCTGTACCGCTCTACCAGGATGCCTGCCACGACAAGTAGGAATATGCAACCTAATGCGCAGGCGAGAGCGATTAGTACGACAAAGCCAACGGCAAGCTTGCCGCTGCTACTCGGGAATTGAGTCGTCGACTCAGAAACGAGCTGCGAAAGACTCCCAGGACCGTTGCCAGAATTAGAGAGAATGAAGGGGGAGAAGGTGGTGCCGTTGAACAGGGCAGCTGAGGCATTCCCGAAGTTGGGTAAGTTGAGCTCGCCGGTGACCAATAGCGTCATGTCGTTTTGCACCAGATTGTTCCCATCCCCCTGGCTCTTTTTCAGATGCAGCACTGATAAGCCTCGAATCGTGGTTTGATTGCCTAGGCCGTCGCCGGTGGAATGAAAGATGGTGCCATCATATTTCATCAGGTATGCCGAATCATTACTGGTCTTGCCTGCGATCCAGAAGTTGGACGCATCTTGGCTCGCTTTGGTCATGGCAGTCACCGGGCCTGGGACATTGGCTTCTGCTCCATCCACATTGGTCCATTCTGACTTTTTGGTATCGTAATTGGCAAGCGACGATGCGTTGTTCATGACCGTGAGATTGCCGCCGACGAGAAGCTTATTGTTACCTTGCCACATGAAGGTGTAGACAGTGCCACCGATACCGCTGCCC
The DNA here is from genome assembly GCA_019925105.1 of Niebla homalea. NCBI lineage: Eukaryota > Fungi > Ascomycota > Lecanoromycetes > Lecanorales > Ramalinaceae > Niebla > Niebla homalea. Next base: position 576,295 of record JAHGAU010000024.1, read on the forward strand.
GGTGGACTCCAAACCCCAGACTCAAAAATGCATACACTGGGACAACCAAGTGACCCAGCTGTAGCGAAGTTGCCACCAACATAAACCTGGCCTGTCTTGTTGTCAGGGGGGGTGATGATTGCATTCACAGCGACATCGTCACCTCCCAGAGCAGCTGGTTGAGGAGACGTGTACGCTTGGTTCTGAAGATCGTACACGATCAGGCCATTGACGTCCTCGTTATTGACTTTACCAGATATGCTTCCGCCGGCATATAAGAGCGTTTCAGCTGGCGCAAGCGCGAGAAAAGCGGAATCAGAATCCAGTCCTGATGGGAGACCTTTGACCGTACCCGGGGAGTCAGCGCCGTTGTCGATCAAAGCGAGATTATCAAAGGCCGAGCCGTCGCTCGCTGTACCAGTAAAGTGACCCCCAAGCACGGTATAATTGAGCTTTGCCGTTTCGTTCGAGTAGAATAGACCTGTGACGACCCCTGTGACGTTTTGAGCACTAAGAGCCCTTTTCCGTGTTTGTGGGCCTGCTGGAGTGGGTTGTATGCCAATCGGTATCCCACTGAGTGTGAGAGGATTGGATGATAGTTTGACGGCATCTGAGGCTGACATGTCTTGCGCTGATAAGGACCCAGCCAATTGAGGTGCACCATCAGTCACGTTAGTCACTGCACTGAGCTTTCCAGACACTGCCTGTGACGCAAGCTTCAAGTTTTGAAGCCAGTCCTGACGTGAGGGGACCCAGACACCAAAGCCCTGGACGGGAACGGCCTTGTCGGGACCTGATGCCCGGATTTGATCGAAGAACCCATTGAATGATATGCAAAGCTCAGGAGTGTTGGTTGTGACATTGAGAGTGAACCCAACAACAGTATCTACGGCGCCGTTGACGCCAGCACCAAGGGCTTGCCACGCTTGGCTAGTCGTATTGAAGGCTGCGACGTTGCTTAAACCAGGTACGGAGCCATTCATGGTGTTGGTAAAGTTGCCTCCAATGTACAACATTTCTTCGTAAACTACCATGCTCGAAACCTGGTCATTGAGGCCTCCATTAGGTAAAGCGGTTGCGTTGCCTGTGCCGATTGCGAAGATGTTCATGAAGCCGGCATCCTCGTCTGAGAAGTTGCCCCCCACGTAACTCGCGTTCTTTAGGGTAGCCATGCTGGTGATTATGGCATCAGAGCTAAGATTGGCGCCTGCCTCGTCAATGGTCGAATTTGACGTGTTTGGATCAAATGTTTGAGAGTTCGGGTCGAATTCATACAAGCCGTTCAGAGTGCTTGTCGCGTTGGAGGTAAGGGCGAATTGTACCCGGTGGGCCACAAGCACGATCTCCTGTTCCTGAGAGGATACAGGAGTCAAGGTAACAGAGGGTCGGAAGCCACCAATATTGACGTCGACAGGACCACGATAAATCTCGTCATATTTGTCGTAATTATTGGTCTGGTAAACGGTCGTAGCGGGCGGAGGGCCGTTACTTGTAGATGTGGCGTAGGTGCCGGTGACATTCACAATACCTCTTTTATCACAGCTATTGTCCTGCAAGCATCCGGGCGTGAAGAGGATGACGCTATAATTGCCCTGCTGTTGGATGTCTGGTTGGAACACGACAGACACATTTTGGGACGCAATGTCACCTGACAAATCGGCAGAAAGGTATCGAGAATTGCTTTGTCCCGAAGGCGTTACTCGCCAGGGACCTGTAACGGTCGAATTGGAAGGGAATTTGGTGTTGGCACATGAGGGTTCGTTCAAATCTCTCTCGGCATAGGCAAAGATATCTGATGAAGTAAGCAAGACTGAGCATATGAGAAGACGAAAGGGGACCTGACGTACCGTTTTGAAACAGCTCAACGCCATCTAGACCTCCTCCTTTCCCGTACCAGGCGGAAATGTCAATGCGAAATGCCCCCATGCCCACAGTGTTGATGAAGCGGAAGTCTTGATATGATACTGATGGATTCGATGACAAAGGACACAATGCATCGCATACCGCGTCCTTGCCAGTATCAGGATCGGTGTATGTGAAGTTCATGATTCCGTTGATTGGCATTGCAGTGAATCGGAATCTTTTGGTTCCACGGCCTTCATAGTGAGTGTTCCATATTCTAAGTAGGCTTGGTTCGTATCCGAAGTTCATGTCAGCTCGCCACCAACCCGGCGTATTATCTTCCAGTAGCCATGTATTTCCAGCACCATCTTGCCCGCTTGTCTTGCAAACGATGTTTGACTCTTGGTTGAAGCCGTCAGTAGATGATGTGGCGGCTGACGATAGATTAGCAGAGGAGATATTGATGACCTGTTGATCTTTCTTGGCCGGTCCCGTCTTGTTCCCAAGACCAGTAAACGAGCCTCCGAATATTATGGTATTGTTAGTAGACTTAATGATAGAGTTGACGGGTCCATTGAAACCCTGAAAGGGTAGATTGGTCCAGCCGGACTGCCCAACCCATGCGACCGCGTTGGTGAAATTTGGTCCTTTGAATTGACCACCAACATAGACGGTGTTAGTATCCTGATCGCATAAGAGCGCGTTGGCTTGCCCGGTAAGGCCGTTCAATGGCGTTATAGCACCTTTGTTTGGATCAAACAAGGCGACACCTTGAGCCTTCACGCCCCCGATGCTGGTGAAATTGCCTCCAACAATGACACCAGCAGATTGGCCATTCTTCATCACGAACTCGCACATGACCTTGATGTACCCATCTGCATTGGCTGCACTGGCAAAATCACCATTGGGCAGCTGGCTGATGATTGACTGTGTGCCATTCGTGCTGAAGGCATTTTCGGTTTGCTGTTGGTATGTGTAAAGTGATATGGAGTCGAAGTCACCAGTCAGGGCGACTTGACCCAAGGAGCTGATGTCTAGATCGGGAGAGGGCACCGGAGTGAAGTCGACTCCTTGCGTCCGAGGTATGAGAGGTGTGAGGAGAGGCCACAATTGTATGAGACATGCGAGTTCTGCCGTAAGGCCAAGCGATGAGGGAATCCTCATTGCTCGCGCAGAGCGACGATGGTGATTGAAAACGTGGTCGAGCCAGCGTTGGTCGAAGATGTATTTAGGAGAGCCAATTGCACTCGCCACAAAGTAATTTATCGACTATCATCGGATAAATCCTCCTTTTCCTCCGTCCAAATAGCCTGACACGACCCGACACTCAATGTCTTGCTCCTTGCACCGGAACGACAGCGAGACAAGACTCCTGACGTGGTGCTTGACGTCGTGCTTGAGGTGTGGAACAGAAGCTTCGAGGGCAAGAGAACTGGAGAAGATACAAATTTCCTCTAAAAGGTCTATTCTCAAAAGGGTTAGAATAATAACGGTGATCCCGCCCTCTCTAAATTGCCACCAATCACCAAACGTGGTCGCGACAAGAAAAAGCAGGGGTACTGCACAGCATGAGGCAAGGAGCACTGGAGGATGGGAGGGGTCCCTTATGGCGCGGCCGACTGGTTGACCAGTAGTAGACTTCTTTAATTGAGAGGTCTCAGCTTCATCCTACCACTTGCCAACTTCTCAAAATCCTTTCTGAGTTGTTTTCAATTCTGTTTTGTTTGTACACATGTGAATTCACCATCTACATTCTTGGGATCTGCTATTGCGCGCACTAAGAAAAACCACGGGTGCCGAGAAAAGCGAACCTGCAGTCCAAAGGTCGACCCTGAGCCGGCGACGCAGGTTCAGATAAAAGTCTTTCCTCTTTGAGCCAGCCTCCCACCTCTTGGCTCTTGCCAGCACAATCGGGAGGGCAATTCAGGATTGTTTTAGCGCAGCAATCGTTGTTGTTGTGTTCGTCACTGCTGTCACTGTGATCCCATAGCTTTCACAAGCTACGTATCGTGGAAGTGGATTAGGATTCACGGTACCGTATTCCGTAGGATGGTCTTGACGGATCCTTCCTCTGAGGCCTGCGCCATCCCCACGCTTCTTATGCTTTCTTTATGACTATTAATAGATGGCACAAACTACGTCAGTTGAAAAGGACTCTTGTCAGCAAGCCATTGTATTGACGCTCAATCCTGCATCTTGTCACACGAGTTGCTGGGACTGCATTTGCAGGGATGGGATTTCTCAACGTGGCGAGAGTGGATTAGCTCAGGTCGTTGCGACTTGCTGCCCCCCGCATTCTTCTAGATCGGAGGCGAATTAGCAATAGTGTGGTGGGGTCTAATAAGCAGCTGCAGTGTAAGCCCATGAAACTTCTGATGAGTGTGTATACCACACCATAGAAAAGTATAAATTACAAGGGCCTCCTGAACGGTAGGCATCTCACTCCCTTTCCTACCTCCGCCTCCGACTACATGGCCGCAGTATAGCATGATCATGCCATATTCAACTACCAAGCATTGACCTCGAAACTCTCCTGTTCCATCGTGAGCACTAGCATCGTATAGAGATGAGAAAATTCAAACTCACCTCTGAGAAATACGTGGTGACCACAGTCCTGTCAGCAAATTTTCGTCCTGCTAGAGCTTGGAGAGCTTTGCGAGCTGAGTCCGGCGTGTCGAACTTGATATAGATCTTACCAACCCCGTTCGACTGCCTGCTGCCACCGCTCGGCCTCGGAACTTTCATCTCGAGGACTGCGCCATACTTTTCACACTCTTCTTTGATATCTTCGCAAATTTCTGGAATGCTGTTAGCTGCTCCGTTCACGAGCAAGACGTTGCAGACACTCACCCTCGTATTCCTCATTATCGATCAGCTCCTCAGGCGTGACCATGTTCAGCAGCTGCAGCACCCTCCCTTCATCTAGGTTGTCCGAGGTGGTACCCGCCAGCATGGACATGGCATTGACTCCCATTTCCAAACCAGATGCCTGCGCAGCACCAATGCTTGCGCGTTGTACCTTGAGATTCTTGTCCCCTAGCTCCATCCCATTGAGACCCTCCACTGCAATGTCTGTTGTTGCCGAGTCTGCGTATTCACAGAACGCAATGCCCTTGAGAATGATCAGTCATGCGCATTCTTGACATCCTGACATCCGACTTACCCGTGACTCCTCAGTACTCGCATCTTTGACCAACACAAAAGCTTTGAGTTGCCCGAAGGCTACCAAGAGTTCTGTTACCTGTTCGTCCATGAGATTGGGCAAGAGATTGGTGATGCTGATCTTGTTTGGTGTGTCGGGTACTACGGGAGATACCACGCCTTCTTGGTAATCCTCATCATCTGCGGCGGACGGTACAATGTAATCCTTTGGTCTGCGGATCTGGATTCCCTCAGCACTGCCATTCATAGTTCCGTTTGTGGTCATCATGTTGTCAGCATCCTCCATGGCAATGCCATCGAGGGCAAGGGCAACAGTAGCCTCATTAGGTTGTTTAAATTCGAGTAGGGCGAACGATCTGTCCTTGGATAGTTGAGCAGATATGCAAGGGTCGGCAGATGAGATGACATTGAGGCCATTGAGTTGAAGATTGAAGAAGTTGATGATCGCTTCATCGGTGGCTGAGGGAGGAAGATTGGATACGAACAGACGTTTCGATTGTCGGGCATTGGATGGTTTGAGGGCAGTGTTGCCAGCTGAACCACTTGGCTGGTTCATGAAGGCTTGAAGTCGGCTAGGGTCCATAGGTTGTTGTCGAGGAGCCCCAGGGAGAGGGAACATTCCTGGGGCAGTCAGTCAATGGTCAATGGCATAGCAGTGCATGACAGACCTGAAAGCTTCGCTTGTTCTGCAGTGACATTTTCGTAGCCTGGCGGCTTTATATCCCACTGGGTCAGCCTTCTCTTTCTTTCCGTGATTGGCACAGTATCTGTGAGGTCTGGAGTGGGTTCCTTCTTCTTTGGTGGGGGACTAGCGCTCTTCTTTCGAGCTTGCATTGCAAACTCGTCACGGTCGGTCCTAGGGGGACCTCTGTCACGACCGCCGCCCATGCCACGATCGCCTCGGTCCATACGGTCTGCAAACAAGTCGCGATCTCTTCGAGGAGGGCGATCGTAATCGTCTCGTCGTGCGTCGCGTCTTGCCATTCCTCTGTCTTCTCGATCGCCTCTTCCTCGATCCCGATCCCAGCCCCTCTCATCCCGCCCTCCTGCATCTCGTCCAGTGTATCGATCCTCGCGCTCTCTTGCTCTGTAGTCCCTGCTGGACGAATAGGAGTCTACTTCGGGCTCTCGTCGTCTTCGATGGGGTGATCTAGACCGTCTCCTGTCGCCTCCTCGGTAATGATCTCGGTCTCGATCGCCTCGACGCTCATCCCTTGAGGACTTGAAATCAAAGTCAGATTGGCCCTCAAAAGGCGGCAGGTGGTGCACATACGTAGTGATCTCGTGATGAGCCATATCTTGGGTCTGTACCAGCAGTTCGATTGGTGTCCTCATGTTTTCGTATGCGTGGTAGAGTGTCTGTCGGTGCCATGCCTCTCGAAGAGTAGCTGTCGCCGTTCATATCGGCGCAGATATTTCGTGGTGTTATATTAAGCTCGCTCCGTGCTGGAGAATATTTGGTGTTTTTGAGGGAGCGATAGCGAACACGAAGAGGATACAGTGACTCTCATGTAGTCTGGTGAGAGCTGCAATCACATTGATGTGCGATGTCAAACGGACTTTTTTTGGCGAACGAGGCTTTCGAGGCTTTGCCAAATTTCTGGAGCAAACTACTAGCGCGTTATCGCAGCCGCTAACCCTGGCACTAGTACACTTGAGGTATGAGATTGTCTGTTGAATATCCACGTCCGAGTCGCGCCTCGCGTTACAAGATCTGCTTTCAAGTCTGCAGAAGCATTTCAATTTGTATAAATACATCCTATACTTGCGAAAAATGTCTACTAATCTGCGTTCCATTCCATGGCAAAAGCTACCCATCAGCCTCACGGAGCTTTGCCTGGACACTACTCTACGATGCGGTCAATCGTTCAGGTAAGCATACCGCGTACCATCAACTGCATTGTCTGATACAGCCAGATGGCGCAAGTCCGAGGACAACATCTGGTCTTGCGCTATCTTTGGTCGCATCCTCTCCCTCAAGCAAGATAACACCCATCTTCACTACAAAGCCAGCTTTCCTGATTCCTGCGCCCTCGCTCCTCCCACGCCTCCGTCCTCATCCTCCGCATCCGCCACAGGCTCTCCAGACTTTGACGACACCGAAGCTCTAGTACACCATTACCTGAACCTCAAACCGAACCTTACCGAATTATACGAGCAATGGTCCAGCGCGGACACCAATTTCAAGAAGAAGGCCCCCAAATTCACAGGGGTGCGCATACTGAGGCAAGATGCATGGGAAGCGCTGGTCGGCTTCATCTGCAGCAGCAACAACAACATCATTCGCATATCGCAGATGGTACGCTTCCGTACCCCTTACTCCTTTCGCTCCCCTCTCTCTCTCCCCCCCCAACAACATTTCACTGAGACCTGCATAGATGGAGAAACTGTGCACGCACTACGGTCCCCTGATCACTCACATCGACTCCAAACCCTACCACGATATGCCTCCACCCTCCGCCCTCACCTCTCCCAAAGTCGAAGCACATCTCCGCACCCTCGGCTTCGGCTACCGCGCCAAGTATCTCCACCAGACCGCCGTCATGGTGTCCGAACAATATGAACCCGGCTGGCTCGACAGCCTGCGGAATCCGGAAGCCCCCATCCTAGGTGTGGAGCCCTCCGATGCCGGCGAAATGCTGCCTGGTGGCCGCGAGGGGTACCGCAAGGCACACGGAGAGCTTCTGGCGCTGCAAGGCGTGGGGCCAAAGGTGGCGGATTGCGTTTGTCTGATGGGACTGGGGTGGGGGGATGCGGTACCGGTGGATACGCATGTTTGGCAGATTGCGCAACGGGATTACAAGTTCGGGAGGGGAAAGAAGGAGATTAGTCTGACCAAGGCGACGTATGATGCTGTGGGGGATAAGTTTCGGAGCCTATGGGGCAAGGAGGCGGGTTGGGCGCATACCGTGCTGTTCACGGCGGACTTGAGGGCGTTTTCCGAGAGGCTGGCCACCAGGGTTGAGGTGGCCGAGGTCAAGAAGAAGGAAGAAGACGGGGGTGTGAAAGATGTTCTGGTGGAGACGGAAGTGAAAGCTGAGGTTCTGACTCCAGTAAGTGTAAAAAGGGAGTATGAGGGAGAAGAACCAATGATCAAGGTGGAAGAAAGGCGGACAGAGAGAGCCGCGAAAAGACGGCGGAAAGCATGAGACCCAGATCCTTGAACAAGTCTCCAGAAATTTTGGCATCTATAGTACATCACACCTCTCGCTACCGTGTATGTAGCTTCTTTATCCTCGCAGCGCCTTCATAAACTCCCCGATCGATCGCCGCTGCAACGGTCAGCGTGCCGCCAATGACAGCACAGACCCCCGTCAAGAACCCTGCAAAGGTCTTTGTCCTTTCTTCCTTGTTTATGACTTTCATGGGGGAGATGTCGTAGCTGAAGAAGACTCCCGGTATCCCACCCCTAAGCAGGAATGTCAGCTCTCCACCTGAACTGTCAACCTCCAGTCGGACTCACCTTGCGTGCAACCTCTCCTTGTGGCCTTCAGCCGAATCGGAACCTCCTGACAGACTTCGCTTGTGACTTGTGACACTGTACTGATGCGTTTCCAGACTCCCATCCTGACCTCTCCCGTGGCTTCCCACAGGCAGCACATCGTCCAGATCCGAATTCTGCAGAGTCAGCGCGGACGACAGCCCGCTCTTCTGCTGCCATCCCAATGGCAAGTAACTCGTGCTCACCACCTTCACGAAGTACATGTAGTTGAAGGCCGGGTCGTCCGTGGCCTGCACCGTTTGATCCAAGGGATTCGCATGATGGTTGGTCCACGGCATGTTCCTGCCTCCCAACCTCTTCGCCACATCCTCCGGCACCTGCGGCCCAAACCGCAGATGATGTATCTCATGCGTAAATGTGTGCGCGCTTTCCCCCGGCGCAACATCGAGGTAATTGTTCAGATCATGCACGTGCATCTGCCCATTCGAGAAACTCCTTCCGGGAGCGATGTGGAAATTGCCGACCACTTTGTTCACGCGGAAACCCCCCTCGATGCGACAGCCCTGCCCGCGCTGCGAGTCCAGCTTCTCGCTGTAATGCTCCCGCTCGCATTGCTCGACGCCTTCGCCGCGACCAAAGGCCCAGGAAACGCTGGCGTATCCCTCTCGTACTTCTTCACAGGTGTTGCAACAGCCTTGCTTGATCGCGCCCTGAGGTGACGGGGCGCCGTAGCAATTGCCGCAGTAGTCGGGGGAGAGGTGGGAGGCTTCGTCTTCGCCGTGTCTGGCCTATAAGTCAGCATGCGCCCGGTAGGATTGAACATGCGTTGTGATGGGCGAAGGCATACAGATCTAGGGTCGAGATTTCCAGCGGCATGCCGCCGTCCTTCACGGGGGCCAATTGCACCTTGCTGATCCCGTGCTTGATGCCCGATTGCTGCTCTCCGGAAACGTCCATGACGTCCAGGGTGATGAGCTCGCAGGGTATCCGGGGGAAGCTGATGTTCATGTGGATTTCCATCTTCTCGCCTGTCCGATCGCGGTTGTCAGCTCAGCTTCGGAAGCACACGTGCCCTGCTCTTGCTAACCTCGCCCTTTGTCTACTATCAGCTCTGGGTGAACGGATATCCTTCTGTAGTCCGACCATTCGCCCCAGACCAGGTAGAATACTACTAGTAATGAGAAGATTGTGACGATTCCTCCCGAGGTTGTCCGCACGCGGGCGTCCTCGACGGTCTTGGTGAAGGCATCTAGCCGTGTGAATCTGGATTTTGCGGGCATGACGGGCCAGTAGGTAGGAAGCTCAGAGGAATGGCTTTGGCCAATTGCGTGGAGCGCCCAACTCGAGAAGCTCGTAAGGACGAAGCCAATCAGTGGAGGATTCTAGTGATCATGCCGATTATGATATGTTGAAACATAGTCTAAGTTGCGAATGCATGGATGGTTGCATGCAGCGGAGGATCATATGCTATTGTCGATCATGATTGCTGCACATTTATTGTTGAATGGGTTTCATATTTGTTCTGGACACTTTGCAGACAAAATCACAAGAACGGAAAGGCTGGCGCGGCACGATCTCAAGCGCTGCCGCCAAAATATTATCTATTAATCTATCTTTATATTTACGACCTAATCAAACCACAAGGTGCATTCACGATGGCAAATGCATGAAATCGTTACTGCAATAGACCTTTCAGTATAAATTTTTGAAAGGTCAAGATCAGCAAGTGATTGGTGATCAAATTGAGTTTCCATGAATGCAACGTGGACAGTAATGATTCCACAACGTGCAAGACGTGGTTATAATCTATATCCTTGAGCAGAATTGATGATAAAAATGTCAGCCACAGATATTTCTTTTGGAAAAATAATAAAAATAATAAAACATCATATCAGGACTTCTTAAGCTACAATTAAACATAGATAGTTATGTTCATGCCTATTGTACACACCATATTCCAATTGTGGCAAATGTTTGGAAAAGCGTGGGCCAATAGCTTGATCTGAGCCATAACATCCCCGAATTTGACAAGCCTTTGGAGAATCGATTCTTTCTTGAATGAAGTCAATGTTCACTCGTGTCCCAAGTGACATAGAACATCTTAGAACATCTTGAGCCCGTTGTCTCAAGAGATTGGCAAAATGGTAATGCAAGATTTGGCTATGATTGTGCATTTTCAGACTCCGAAATTTGTACTCTTCCAAGAATCTCAAGGTAGGCAATGGACGGACCTGTCCAGCTTCAATCATGAAAACCTTACAGCTGCCATTGACGATTCTGCGTAATCATCTCCTCCATTCACACTGTGCCATCAAACATACCCATCCGCTACTGCGATTGCTGGTCAGCTCCAAAACTTTATGCCAACATCAATCTGCTTCTTGAAATCGGAACGAGATCTGGACGTCTTTTGACTCTTTAGGGTAGACATGGAATTCAGTGAAGATTGCAGCAATGAGGAAGACCGGCAGGGGCTTGATGTCTGCCAAGTGACATCGTAAGTATTATCAAGATATTCTGGGTATGGGGATGCTTCGTCTTTTACAAAGGAGAACATCTGAAACTGATTGAGGTCAAGTCGCCATGGTGTCCGAGTTTTGCGTTAACATTTGTAATAAACATGGCGTGTTCGTTTCAGGAGACTCAACAGTCGCGCACCTGCAAACGTCGAGCAATACTGATGCATGACGCTCAATGTTTGCCAGTGCGCAACATGCTATCTACATTAAATTGTGGAAATGCTATGGACACAAATATCCTTCTCCGCTATTTCAACTCAGATGACCAAGATTGTCCCTACGAACCATTTGACTAGCTATACTAGCCATTGTAATGTTACCAGCAACAGTACCATTGCCGCTCTCTTTGTTCGCCCAAGTACTCTTTAACCCAAAGACCTCTGCAGTGACACCCACACCCTCACTGAGATCTGAGGTTCCGAGCACAACAGTATCTAGATTTCCCTCCGGAAAAAACTCCACGGTTGCAGCTTTCGCCCCATTGTCAAGGAAGAGCTCCAGAATTGAACGATCAATGACACCTCTTAATCTAAAGGTCTGAGTGTCGGGATCGATAAGGCTATTCGCGCTGAACTTATCCGTCAAGAATGGGTTGTCAAATCCTCTGATATAGCCCCGATTGATCCAAAAGGGGGTGTCTCCACCTAGGAAGAAGCCTCCACGGACCGATTCGCCTGTCACAGATGACATGAAGGTGAAATTGGCAGTGCCGGTTGCATTGACAAGAGGAATCGCCGTGATGTTCAATGAGAAGGTGATCGCGCCAGAGGGAACGGTGGTCCCGTAATCGTAGAGTAAGGATTTGTTTGCGAGATCGCCGCTGCTTGCTAGAGAATCAGGTGTGATGTATAGAGGACTGAGGTTGTATGGGTAGGATATCAGAGAGTATGTCATGCGAGTAGTATTGGCTAAAACGTTCCAGCGTGGCAAGCTCATCACCGATCGGAAGTTTTCGAGTTGTCCAGTCGGCACTTGCTGAGCATACTGCCAGTTGCTTGCCCAGGCAATACTTATTTGAGGAGATGACTCTGGTATGTTATAGAAAAATTGACCAGCGTAATTGTCTTTGGCAAAGTCCGTGAGCCGGGTAGCTCCATCAACAGCCGTGAAGTGTGTGCCATTGAATGTCCCTGGGAAGTATTGTGAGATACTCCCGCCCTGTGGAGCTCCAGGATTGATACTGATCTGTAAAATATACATCTGGTCGCCCGTGGCAATGTTCGAAGAATCAAATGGCTCCGCAATGGACGCATTCTTGAGTGTTGGCAGAGCAATCAAGTTTGGGCATTCATACTGGAGACCTTCGAATCCATGCTGCGAAAAGTTCGAAGCATGGGTCCAATCGAGCAGATTCTTCGATGTGTAAATGCCAACAACGAACGTCTGAGAATACGCGATGACGGCTACCCAGGTACTTGTTGGGGCATACCATAAGACCTTCGGATCGCGGAATTGAGTACTGTTTACCGAAATCACCGGGTTCTTGGAGTATTTGGTGAAGCTGTAGCCTCCGTCTGTTGAGAAAGCAATGTCTTGAGTCTGCTCCTGCATGGTGTTCAGGGTATACATGGCCACAACGCCGTTCGTCTGATTGGGAAAGAATCCGCTAGTATTGTTCACATCGATGACTGCCGAGCCGGAAAAGATACCCTCCCCTGGGGCTCCCGGATATATCGCAATTGGTTGGTTCTCCCAAGTGTAAAGATCCTTCGACGTGGCATGTCCCCAATGCTGATTTCCAGCCACAATGTCCGTCGGATTGTCTGCGTTAGATCAGTATTCTTGATTGGCGTTTGAGCAACAACATGGGGCTCTGACACTGATAGTACAGATGGTAGACGCCGTCGGCGCCAACGAACATGCCGTTTGGGTCGTTCTACGCCCATGTTAGCAGTCTGGGTCAAAGCAGAGAATTAATTGATTGACCATGAAGCCCTTGGGAGGGCTATAGTGAATCTGAGGTCTCAAAGCACCGGAGTAATCTCCAGCAATTGGGGTCGCAGTAGGCACATCGCTTTCACTGTAGACACCAGCTGGTGTCTGGGCCTGTACTTCAGACGCTAAATGTAGCAGTACGCTCACAGCAACAAAGAGAAACATGTTTGAAGAAACGGCGAGCAATGCACAAATGGATGCAATAGACGTCGCAGCAGAGCATGAAATGATGCGAGATTGACATGAACACAATGACATAAAGCATCAACACTCAACACACCCCAGGAATAGCTCGCGTCATGTCATGGCTGGTCATATATGCCAAGCGCAGCCAACCAGTAGCGGTCTTGCATGAGCCGTAGAATCAGCCTGGATCCCCACATCTCCGCATTCGTGTATTGTAGATTTGTAGTAGAAGCCATGCGTTTTGAAGCTTTTGAAGGGCCGATTGGGCCCGCAAATTGGCTGGGCGAGATCTCGGGGACATGGGCTCTGCAGGAAGCGTGCAGTTTCCTCGGGCCGTGTCTCTGAGCCAAAGCAGTAAAGTGTGAAGTTGAAAATCTGCTTAAAGGGAATGGTTGTGGAGCTGCCATGGCAGCCCGTGTTTAACCCCGCTCCCCTAGCTTGGTGCAAAGCTACAACAGACCCCTCCTAATGGTGCTGTCAGTGTGCATGAGGACAGCTAAGGATGAAATAAGCAATCAGTAAACGCATCAATGAGCTTCACGCTCTCAAGGGACTAGCAGTCAGAAGCTTTCCACTACTCACAACTATCAAGAAGTCAGACGCTGAAATCACAGGTCCACCAAGCCGCTGCCTTGCCTTTACAAAACAATGTTTAACTCGTGCCTCTGCAGCTTCTCATCGTCCAGATTTGGATAGTATGGCACCATCGAGTCTGCGCTTTGCACATACGCATCATTGTAGAGCCTCCAGTAAGGCGTCCGCACTCGTCGTGCGGGATGAAATAGCCCTGCCCACACATAGTTCATCACCATCCCTGTGCCGACTGCCATTCTGATAGCGTCAATGGCCTCAATAATCCGGTCGATAACATGGGGTGATGTCTCAAAGAGGTTGGGATAGAGGAGATTGAGCAGATGCATCATTGCATCCTCACAGCCCAAGCCCACAACCCCAAGCGCTACATGCTTGACCACCGAAGCTGCCGTCTGCCGGTGTACTTGATCGCGATCGATAAGGGCGTCTTCCAGTAAGGGGGTGACTGCGTAAACGTAGTCTTTGGCCATCTCCCCAATGTATTCGAACAGAAAGGAGAGAGATTTGAGGACCCCATTCTGCACATTCAGCTCAGGAACACGGTATTCGTTCATCAGAGCAGGGAGCACCGTGAAAGGCGCGCATGTCTCAGCAACTATACCGATAGCGACAGCTGTGCACACTCGGCTCTGTCGCTCTTGTACTCGCAGATTGTTTAGCAGAGTACCCAGTACGTCCTGAGGTCCGATGGCCTTAGCTATGAACCCGAACGTATTGTTAGCTGCTCGACGAATGCCTTTTTTGTGTGCTTTGAGCATGTCGAGGAGCTCGAAACAAATGCGCATCCACTCCCGTGCGTTGACGCTTTCAGGACCACGATCAGCAATCCGACCCACGAGATCGATCGTATTCTCCTGCACTTTCTCGTGACGATTTCGTAGAATGGGAGTAAGGCGGGGCAGCAGATCCTTGATAGGAGGTTGCATGGAGTTGATGCCCACCACTGTCACGATCGATCGCAAGGCAGACAGAATTGATCCCAACACTTCTGGATACTCCTCACCCAAGTACTCGTAGAGTACAACACTGAGCTTCGACATCAGAGCGTCTTCGCCACATTGCTTCATGACCATGGCAATGCGTGAAATCAGATCAGCTGCTTGCTGCCGTACCGTTGCGGACTTGTTGTTCAAGCGCCACAGGATTGTGCTCACGATTTGAGGAAGATAAGGTTTGCACCGTGTGCCCAGAGCATTGACGACTGTCCCGAAGCCATTGAGCATCACAAGATCCGTTGCGCCATCAGACTGCTCTTGAAAGGAAAAGAGAAGCCCGTCAACTAACTGCTCCTCCAATCTCTCACCAATGTCGGCAGCTCCAAGACTCGCGACAACCTTCTCAATCGTTTCGAGGGT
Organism: Niebla homalea; assembly: GCA_019925105.1. NCBI lineage: Eukaryota > Fungi > Ascomycota > Lecanoromycetes > Lecanorales > Ramalinaceae > Niebla > Niebla homalea. Next base: position 591,309 of record JAHGAU010000024.1, read on the forward strand.
CATTTTACGGTAGCTTTCGGATTCGTCCTTGAGGTTTTTGACGACTCGGTCAACGATTTCGCTTACACCAACTTTCTGACCAAGATCCACGGTAGTAGACACCACAGATTGATAGTTCCTTTTGTCGAGCGATAGACGTCGGACCCAAAATGATTTGAAGAATTCTGTGAGTACGTTTTCCTTCAGATACCCAGCAGTCACACCATTCGTACCCGCACACTGGGACACGACCTTAAGCACGACCTTCTTCATTTCCTCATCAGGAGAAGAGAACTCGCGAAGTAAGATCTCCATGATCTGGCTCGTGTAGTAATTGGCATACTCCTCGTCCATGAGCGGGATGATGTAGCCAACAGCCTTGAGAAAGCCAGCTAGGCCCTTCCCGCGCTGCTTCCGGGCGCCCGTCCACAGAGGGTTGAGGATGTCGTCAAAGCTTTCGATACCGTAAGGATTTGCAGCTTCCGCAAGGGCTGCAATAGCCAGACTTGTCACTGTTCTGACCTTCGCCTGATCGTCGCCGAGGTTGTCGCCGATACAGTCGACTAAGCCCTTGAGATGTGGTAGGATAGCGCAGCCCATGAGAATTGGAATTTGTTGGATAATCTTGACACCTGTATGTCGAGCTTGCCAGGATTTTTTGCTGCGACAGACGGCCCGGAGGAATGGCAAGAGAGCTGGAATACCCAGAGCAGATGCAACAACCGCAAAAGCTCGAGCTGTCGTATTCCTGACATACTCGTCGATATGGTCGATATCAGGCCGCATAGTGGCGATCATGTGTGCGAGTCCAGCCGCTTTACTCAGATTAGAAATGATTTCGCGGCCCTCCACGCGGGCGTAATAGTCTTGGTCGATCAAAAGGGGCTCGATGACAACGAGAATCTTGTGCACGTATGGTCGTACAAGATCGTCCAATTTATACAAGACGCGATCAATGACCTTGACAAGCAAATGACGTTCTTGGTCCTCCAACGTCTTCTCCATGAGCAAAGGTAGGATCTGATTGAACAAGGGACCTGCTCCAAATTGCCGGGCGTTGTCTGTGAGTTGTCGAAGAGCAGTCTTTCTCATGGGCGGCGTGCCGTTCTTCACCTTCAATAGCAGGCGCATGATCTTCCTCTCCTTAAGCTCCTCGACTGACATTGCGTTCTCGTCTCCCCCGTCCACCAATTTGCCAAAGTATGTCATATCTTCAGCCTTGAAGAATTGCAGGTCGCCGACGCCTGGGATTTCCGTAGGCAGCTGCTTCCCCATTGACCGTGCATTCTCGGGTTCCTGCATCATAAAGCCCCCTATGCCAGTCGCACTGGCTACTGGAGCTGGTGTGCTCATTAGTTTGCGAGCTGGGGTTCTTATTGGCGCATACCCCGGAGGTGGATCCAGAATTTTGTACCCTTCGCTGGGTAGCATCAGGTCAAGCTCCTCATCCGAGAGTGGGGCGTTGCGGGAGGAAATATCGGTCCCGAAAGAGTTTGGGACCATGGTGGAGCCACTAGACTGGGATGGATGCATTGGTGTGGCAAGCCCGGCTTGGCCTACAGGCGTTGCATCAGTGAGAGAGGGAGCTTGATCCCACCTTGATCGGCGGGGGGTATCATCAACAGCAGCCCCTCCAGGCACTGGCGTCTGGTCCCACCTCGACCGTTTTGCCACGCTATCAGATGAATCTGAAGAGGGACCGACTTCTCCAGAAACATCCCACCGTTGCTTTCTCTTCCGTCCAGATGATACGGCAACAGCGGAGCCAGCATCCTTATTCTCCTTGTCGCTGGAGTCTTCCTGCTTCAACGTAGGCTTATGCTCAACGGCCACAGAATCTCCTCTCTCACGCTTCTCGTCGATCAATTTCTGCACCCTTTCCTCCTCTCTCTCCAACTCCTTAGCTGCCATGATCTCACGGTAGCTTTGTCCTTCATTTTCGACGCCGGCCTGCCTGTTTGCAGCAAAAGGGTCCGCGCGGGTTGGGGTCAAAGGTCCACGATTTAGGCGCCGCTTTTGGTAGTCAGTCTCGCGGTCTGCGATTCTTGCCGATTTCTCACGCCCCAACAGAATGTCCTGCTCCTCCACACCAGCACCAGTGGCAAACTCATTCATCTGTTCCTTCGTGGCCGTATACTGGCCAACCAGTCGCCGGCTGTTATCGGCTTCGGGTAGATCCTCGTCGTCATCTCCATTGACAGCGATGGATGTGTCATAGCCGGCGAACTTGGTAGGTCCATCACGATCATAGAGTGATGTATCAAAGCTCTCAGTCAAGGAAGCCTTGGACGATACGTCAGTCCGCTGGCTGGATGGATCAAAAGTCTTTGAACCTTTCTTTCCACTGGCTGCAGCGTTGCGCTCTTGTTGCAGCCTTGTTACCTCTGCGAAATCAGCTGCAGTAAACGTTAGTGTTGCTTCAGTATCACAATCATGAGTTGGTGATATACCGTTAGACATCCTCACGGATTGAGGTGATCGCTTCACTATCTATTCACTGTCACAAGTCTTCAAAACCTCGTCTAGAGATGATGGGGCAATATATGAACTGTAGTGCAAATGTGAGGAATCTCAAAGAAGAGGACGAGGGAGGATAACGTGCGCTAAGTGAAAAGGGTCTAGTAGATTAGCATTAGCCGGCGGCAATCTTAGCCGAGCCTGCATTGAGATTCGATACCTTAGAGCAGACCATCGATCCACCCTGAAAATCTTGAGCTCTGTATCTGGAGCTGCCGCATAGAGCTGCGAACTATGCCATGGTGGCCTTCCACCTCCTCCCTCAAGGAGGAGAAGGAAAAGGCCACGGACTGGACCGAGCCCCTGAATAAGCCAGACTGGAGCCATTACACAGACCCGCGAAACCTTGTCCCTGTTGTCCTCATGACTACCACGTGTATTGGCTCATACGCTTTCTATCGCTCATATCTTCGCCGCATCCCTCAAGCACCCTTAATACAAGCGCATTTCTGGAGGAAACGTAGCCTCCTTGGAACAGTTACACGCGTTGGCGACGGCGATAATTTTCATCTGTTCCATACTCCAGGTGGAAGGCTAGCGGGCTGGGGTTGGCTACCATGGAGGAGGGTTCCAATCAAGGCCCCTGAGCTGAAGGACAATACCGTTCACATCAGGTTGGCGGGTGTTGACGCGCCTGAAATGGCACACTTCGGTCGCCCAGAACAGCCAGGTGGAAAAGAAGCTCTGGATTGGCTGACCAAGTATCTTCTCGGAAAGCGCGTTCGAGCGTATGTCTACCGAAAAGACCAGTACGATCGAGCAGTTGCTACAGTCTATGTATGGAAATGGTTATTAAGGAGGGATGTTAGCCTGCAAATGCTGAGGAAAGGTCTAGCTACAGTCTACGAAGCCAAAACAGGGGCTGAGTTTGGGGCAGTGGAGAAGAGATACAGGAGCGTTGAGGTTTGGGCAAAGAGAAAGAGGAAAGGGATTTGGGCTGGTAAGAAAGATACCTTCGAAAGTCCTCGAGAGTACAAAACAAAGCACAATGAAACATAGGTAGCTCCGCGATTCATGTTGTACATTACATCCCTATGTTGGAAGCAAACCCTCTTGGAACGCTTCAAGTTTCTCTTCTCCTCCTGAACACACTCCTCGACAAATGACAATGGCGAGTGCAACACCAACGCGGTGACTTGCCGGGCCTTCTCTTTGAACTTTGCGGACATGACCTACCATCTTCTTGGACGTTACAGACAGGGCCAAACATTACCTTCAACTTTGCAGACGGGGCCAAACACATAGTGTCTTCGACCTTGGAGCTACTCAACTCTTTCCTCGTCCATTCCATTTACTGCCCTTCACTACTTTCAGGCAACAGGTTGCGCTCACGTCCAACAAGCCATGATCTCACCTGATACGGGTCAGTGTCCGCCTCAGTCCAACGGTCCCAGCACTGCAAATTCAGCCTCAACAAAATCACGCTTGATTCCTATCCACCCTTCAGAATTCAAGATTAAGTTACTATTCGCAGTCGGCGATCGGTCTGCTGTCACCGATGTCCTATGATTCCACGGCTGCAAGGACGGCCAGCTCCTCATTGCTTTCGACGAGCCATCGCATACACTATTCACTCTGTTATATTCTTTCAAGGCCTTTGAATTATAGGACTACGACTAAGGGATTTCGTATGACGACGAAGAGTGTGAAGGCGACCACAACAAGAGCGTATGGTGGCGCCTCCACGGCGCGGAGAGGGGGTATTTCGTAGCGCCTAGATCCCGGCAAGGTCTCCAGGAAGAGCAGTGGGTAGTCGAAGCTGACCAGGCAGACGTCTTCATTCCTCTGGGCTGGCTAGTTGAAAAAAATAAGAGTGGCTTTCACCGGGCTACCGGATGCGTTTGTGCTCTCAACGTACCCACCAACTCCAGTATCGCTTTGGCTTATCTACGTTTTTTGTTAATTAGAGGAGAATGGAGACCAGGTAATAACTGCTCTGACCCCAAGCGCCAATCAGAGCTATAATGCGGATTGGGTTGCTGGCCTGGAAGCATCAATCTGTCCTGCATTCAGGCGGATGGTTTTTCAAGAAAGACAAGTCACCTCGACCAAAACACAGCGGGCTACATGGAACAGCCCGTACCATGGGACTTCGCTTGCCTTTAGGAGGACGTATAGGACTGGTCGACAAATCTAGAGACCGCTAAACCAGGTACTACGACTGCAGCAAATGTCAAGGTCTTTGGAGCTGCGTGCCCGGATTTGCGCGCCAGACAAATAGATGGTCTCCCACAGGAGCTCCTCACCCGCTTTCCTAGAACGAGCGAGCGAGGGTATAACGATGCTTGGGTCGAAATTAAAGAAGACGCAGCCTGCGATGAGATTGAGGATATCAGATGTTTGCTGACCTCGTTCTTGATGATCGCAAGGCCAACTTGTGCCACTGGTGGAGCTTGAGAAAATGATTGCAGCAGAGGATCATGGAACAATGGAGTAATGTAAAGGCAGTGCCAAAACGGGCGAAAGATGCAGGCGATGCAAATGTTTGAACACATTGGATTAGCCAAGCTAGCCGTGTGCCTTGAAACTCCTTCCACTGGCGGTCTTCCTCTCCTTTTCTTCATTCTCCGGTCTAGCTCTGTTGAGCACCTGAAGGAAGTCTGCTGTACGCCTCCGCATCCTCGAGTGGATGTACGCCTGTGCACACCATTAGCGTTGACGTCCTTTGAAACTTCGATCCAAGCTTACTTTTGATGCTTTGATATGATAGTGAAAGTAATCTCTGAATGTCTGTATGTGCGAAATGTTTTCCTCCCTCCGCTGAGGCGTGAGGTGCCGGGGAAATAGCACTTTGATGCATCAGTTTCGCGTTTCAAGGGTAGTGGACAGCTTATCCCACCGAATGTCACATAGCCGACTTCCCCAGTCTTCCCATCTGCTAGTCCGCGTACGCCTTGCAACTCGAGCGGCGGCTCATTCCTAAAAAGTACCTGGGGGGCGTTCTGTATTGCCCTTCTCCGTGCATCCACGAATTCTTGTAAGAAGATTTTGCCAAAGATACGGTCCGTCTCCTCTCGGAAAATTGTGCTGAAGATGACAGTCACACGGTCATGGCTCGCTTTGATGTATATGGCTTCTTCATCTCGGTAGTGAATGGACATGACTTGGCCTCCTTCCGCTACGCCTTCGGGCGCCGACTCGCGAGTAAATTTGGCGGCTTCTTCTTGACGATGGGCGAAATCGTCAAAGGCTCGCTCGAAAGGCGCAGCCATGGCATTACGCTTCAGAAGAGAGACACGGCGCACGAGGTCGTCCCGACCCTCTTGATCTGATGGCAAGCTCTCTAGATCTATGAGCACCGAGAAGTCGTAGCCTGCCTCAGGCGAAACGATATACGGGCCATACTCTCGTTGCAGCACGTCCTGCGCGCCGTACTCGAGGAGTTCTTTGTAGCATTTTAGGGAAATGGAGATGAGAATTTTGGTCTTGGTTTCGGGAGTGGAGACGTGAAAAGCAACATTGTCGAAGTCAGAGACTACTTGGTCGATTGAGACTGGGGGTGCCCTAGTAGTCTTTCAGTCTAGGTACCCACATGACACACCAAGCAAGTTACCCTGAAAAGCGTTCTGTTAATAGGGATTGTATGAGGACATTCTGGTAATCTAGCAATAGCATCGTCACCACCCCACAAGACTTCCTTGTTACTCTGGCTGACACTGGTGCTGACTGATACCGGACATCAATATTATGGCAGCTGTCAGTCCTTGTGGGCAAAAGTTAACAGACAGCCTGACGCTTTGCATGAAATACCACGTGATATCGTTGATTTGTGGTGGGGCTCAGGGCGGCAATCTCCCGCGCCAGAACAGCGAGCCTTCGACAACGCCCCCTCGTTGCAATTTCTCCATAGATTGCGACAATGTAAAGCATGCTTGTATATAACATTAGGCGTGTCTTAAGATCGACTTCCTCAAAGTCGTGCTCGATGCCTCTCTAGTGTTCTCATTGTGTAAGAGACAAATGCCTTGCTCACCAGCCACAATTGCATGCCATGTTACCATCGTTGACTGCTCACTAACATCCGGAATCTACGGCTGTACGTCTGCCATTGATTTTGAAGCATGTCTCTATCCTGTTCTCAAGGACTTCAGACTTTCCTAGCCCGGAATATTAGGATCTTCAACATAATCATCTCAGTCTCTTGGCTAGAAACATCGTCTCATCAAGAGGCGTTTCGTAATATGCATCGATTTCCTCAAAACCAAGTCTCTTGTAAAGCGAGATGGCTTCTTGCATACGTGACGGCAAGGTATCAAGCCTCATCTCTAAATACCCAAGCTTAATGGCATGCTCTACAATGGCCTTGACAAGTTGACGTCCAAGACCAAGGTTTCGACCTTCAGGTCGAATGTACAGGCGTTTCATTTCGCACACATTCTCAAATTCCAACAGAGGCCGAAGCGCGACACAGCCTATCGTATGGCCCTGATCATTACGAGCAAGCAGTAGCTCTCCAGCTGGCGGTGCATATTTGCCGGGAAGGGAATCGAATTCCTTGGTGAAGTCTTGAAACGTAAGATCCAAATTCAACCATTGAACATATTCAGTGAACAAGGCTTTGGCGTCTTGCAAGTCTGCTTCGCTTCTCGCTGGTGCCAGAATGGTGTGGTCCGACATTCTCATGAAGATAACACGGATATAGGCTTTGAAAGATGTTGAGTCGATTGACGTTGATTCGAGGATCGCTTATACGCGGCTTGTGGCTCCGCCGATCGGGCGAACCTCGGTCAGAAAAAGCAGCCCACTCCAAATTCTTGAGCTTTGGGATCATCATCGCTCTCACAAGGATGGTCAAATCCTACTTGTAAGTGCGTGCACCTATCCTTCCACAAATAGACCTCTTGCTAAGATTGACAGGAAATATGAGCATTCCAAGACATTTGGGCTTGTCACGTCTGGTTCTTCGAATGTAATCTGGAGCCCAGACGAACATGCTTTCAGCTCAGGGCAACGTTCTTCTACGGCGGGAAGGGCTGTGGTAGGTGCAGGCGAGGAGGTCATCTGTTGGGATGTCAAGAAGGGGGAACTCTTGAGTCGATGGGCAGATGCGTCATGTAGCGCAGAAGTCACAGCCTTAGCTCGCAGTTCTGCCGATGCGGACATTTATGGTGTCGGGTAGGTGTTGACTCAACTTGTCGACGGAGCGGTGCTCACATATGCTTTAGGTATACCGATGGAAGTATACGGATCTGGGACTCGAAGACTGGGACTGTGATCATCAGCTTTAATGGTCACAGGTCCTCAATCACTACCTTGGCTTTTGATAAGGAAGGCGTACGGCTTGCCAGTGGAGCTACAGACATGGATATCATTATTTGGGACCTCATCGGTGAGGTCGGTCTGTTCAAGCTTCGAGGACACAAAGGCCAGATCACTGGCCTCGATTTTCTCAATGGCACCTCAACATCTTCCGAGGCAAACGGCTATGTAAATGGGGATGGGACTGAGCCTCATGATGCAATAGCGGCTTCAAGTAGCAATGATTTCCTAATTTCGACCGGCAAAGATGCGCTGTTGAAACTTTGGGACCTCAGTTCTCAACATTGTGTTGAGACCCACGTCGCCCAATCGAACGGGGAATGTTGGTCGATGGCCGTCTCCCCAGACCAGTCTGGATTGATCACAGCTGGCAACGAAGGTGAACTGAAGATCTGGTCGGTTGTCGTTAAGTCAGCGATGGAACCCACAGGAAGCTTTTCAGAGGCGCCAGCGAAACGCTGTTTGCAAGAACGAGGGGTGTTTTACAGGAACGGTAAAGACAGAACGATCGGAGTATCATGGCATCCAGCAGGTAAATTTGTCTCGGCACACGGATCAGAGAAAGCTGTTGAGCTATGGAGGATTAGGAGCGAGGAAGAAGTGAAGAAGGCTCTTGCACGGAAGCGAAGGAGGCGGAGGGAGAAAGACGCAGACCTTCACGGCAATGAGCCGAACGGCATGACGCACATTGAGGAGCAACATGCTGAAGACATTGCATCAGCAAGCATTACCGATGTCATCGTGCCTTATGTGATCGTCAGAACTGGTGGCAAAGTACGTTCCATGTCATGGGCAAAGCCCGGATCCGGCAAGACCTTGCAGCTTCTGCTCGCAGAAACGAACAATCAGATCGAGTTATGGAGTATTCCTCTCAAGACGAAAACCAAGTCGCCCAAATCCGACGAACATCCCGAGTACAATCGCCCCTTCTCTGTCG